>JADWQK010002164.1:0-1200000 GCA_017933935.1 Sesamia nonagrioides | reverse complement strand
ATTATTGTCCATTATCAGTTCGGCGAGCAGTGGATTGGTAGGGGCCAACTGTGGCCAGCGCGGATTTGATACCACTTGTTTTTTATTTGTGTGCATGTCCGTGCTAATCTCGTGCGACGAAATATGGAACATCTCCGCCACAGCAATTGGGCTCATGCAATGAAATGATACATTTGGAGAGTCAGACGACCTTCCTACTTAAAAAAAATTCTTTTCTCGAGCTGCCTAAGTATCATTGTTTCTTTCGAGAGTCGATAAACGTGAACAAGCTACCTATACCTACAAGCATGAGGTCAACGGCGGTCATGACCTGTGCCTGTGTTGCCATGAAATTACCTATTTATTTTATTTAAGTTATTTATTTTTTAGGGGGTATTTTTTTTTAAGTTTAGCCAGGTTTTGCAGGCATTAGTAGAATCAGTTATCGATACCTAACAATACCTTCACGGATCGGACAGGGTTTTCTTAACATATTGTATAGTTGTTGATAACAACAGGTTGTTCGTACAACTTTATCGGAAACAACTTTTAATCATCCATAAAGGTATATTATATATATATATATATATATATATATATATATATATTGCGGACATCAGACATGTATTAATCGGATTAAGGTCTAATGAGGTTGGAGCATGCAACAGTTTTTTAGCATTTCCTTTATCTGATAAAGCAAGGATGCTTTACAAAATAGTTGAGGTTGGCTTGCGCCGTCGGGCGGAGGCTCGGTGACGAAAGTGTTTTTGATGTTTTTTTGTATTTTGTACTTAGCATGTAGCTGTATTACAGAGCGACATTGTCATTGTGTGACAAAGCTCTTAAAATAAAGATTTTAAAAAAATATATATAGTATATACAACGTGTAACATAAAGGGTATATACATAATAAAGGCATGGCATCTTTACATGATATCAAACGATATTGGAAGGGTTTTTTAATCCTATCTCTTTATGTTAGGAAGTTATGAGGAAAAACACCACCTGTGATGGACTACTATCATACTAGTCGCACAGAGATATTGAAGACATTTATCGGATTTTAGCAAGTAACGTGACGTGTAACGAGTAGTTATTAACGTATGTAGTGTGCTGCCACGTTTGTTATGATTTGATTTTAAGAAACACACGAAACCGAAAATTTGGTACCAATATTTTGAGTATTTTTTTTTTAGTTGAAACCCTTCCGATATCGTTTGATATCATCTAAAGATGCCATGCCCTTAGTGTGTATATACCCTTTTTGTTACACGTTGTATATATAGTGTATTTTTTCCTATATTTTAAGGTTAATATTTTTGTTTTTCAAATATACAGTTGATATAATTTTAGTGTAAAATAATATCAACTCCGGTTCAAACGATCCCAACTAGTCGCAATCATTTGTCAATCGGTTAGACCGCTGTTGATATAATTTTAATGTAAAATAATATCAACTGGGGTCCAAACGATCCCAACTAGTCGCAATCATTTGACAAAAATGTGTTCGCCGATTAGGCTGCAGGTTTCCCCAAGATGTTTTCCTTCACCATTTAATCAGTCATGGTGTAATAACGGATCTGTAATAAGCTTCAAATTATTCTAATAGTGTGTTACGAAATTAGGGTATAAGAATTAGTTCTACAATTAAGTGCAAAATATGAATCATGTTAACATTATAAATGCGAAATTTTGTGAGGACGTATGGATGGATATTTGTTACTATTTTATGCAAAAACTACCGAATGGATTTGGATTAAACTTGGCACACCCAAGAATAACACAGAATAACACATAGAATAAATACTTTTTCTTCAATTTTCTTTTTGTTTTTCCTTTTTTTTTAAAAACGTTGCCCGACACTTGGAATTACTCCAGTGTCGTGGGTGCGATTAGAAACATTTAAACTCATATACACAAATACAGACCCGGAACAACTTCATGTAGTTCATACAAATACTTGTTCCGTGCGGGGATCGAATTCGCGACACGCAGCGCAGCATTTGATCGCTCAGCCGCTGCACCAGCCGGAAAAGGTGAAAGGTGAATGATTTCGTTCAGAAACTAATTTTACAATTAACTACAAAATATGAATACTAATTGTCGTGGTGGTCTAGTGGTTAAAACACCAGCCTCTCAAGTATGAGTGCGCAGGTTCGATTCCAGGTCAGGCAAGTACCAAAGTAACTTTTCTAATGCTACATGTATTTTCTAAGTATATCTTGGACACCAATGACTGAAGATGAAGGAAAACATCTTAAGGAAACCTGGACTTTAAGTCTGTAATCACCAACCCGCAATGAGCATGCGTGGTGCTTACGCTCAATCCTTCTCTGTATGAGAGGAGACCTGTGCCCCAGCAGTGGGACGATAAAAAAAATGGTTGATAAGGATGTAGGTATGGATCGAAATTTGTTACTATTTCACGCAAAAACGGAATTGAATGAAATTTGGCACACCCACTAATAACATATAGAACACATTTTCTCCCGATATTGTAAAATTACGCGGGTGAAACCGCAAGGCGCAACTACTCATTCATTGTTTTCGCAACAATGTGAGAGTACCCATTGAGTCACTACAATAACCCAATTCCCGTATTTGTCATTTATAATTAGCAGCTGGTACATGATTGTCCCGTATATATTGTATTATTAGCACTGAGGTAGTACATAACAGGCTGGAACAGAAGGACAACTTTGTACAACAGGCGAAAACGCAGGCACAAAAACACGCTACAAGTACAGCGAGTACAGGCGCACTCGCAAACGATTTTTTTTTAATAATTATAAACTAGTGCTTGACTGCAATCCAGTCTGATGGCAAGCAGTGATGCAATCGTTGATGGTAAAGCGCACTAGTTTATTAAGCCTATTCACTTAAAAACTTAGGAATAGGAATCATGCCGGCAGTTGGGCGAGGTGATGCAGTGTTAAACCCAAGACCAACACGACTAAACGATGATGCGCTAGAGAGAGATTGATCTGGAGACTCTCCACGACCAAACTCTCGACACAACAACATTTGGCGCATCGTAACCCCCACACATCGCAATACAACTGCTCAGACCCGTCCTCCGTACGGCTGCACCAGACATCATACCGGAACACGACGAATCGCGTGACGGCGAGACTTTGTTTTTTGGGTGGTAACTTCTGCCGGCAGCGGCGATGTTATGGCCTACCACCGAGCAATGGCCTACCACTGAGATACGTACGAGTACTTCTACTATTTATTCTGTGGTCTTCTACAATTTATCTCTTCTTCTTCTCAGCCTCTAGAGATCCACTGCTGCACAAAGCCCATGGTTATCGGTCCACCTTGTTGAGGGCCTCTCTACGCCACTCCAGAAGCTTACTGATCCATCGGCCATCGGTTCTACGAGCAATGTGCCTCGTCCACTGCCTATGATAAGAGCTATGTCGAGTAAGAGCTATGTAACGAAATTTATTTGTTATACTTTGCACGTAGGAGTACTTCTACTATTTATTCTGTGGTCTTCTACTATTTATTTACACGAAGAAATGATGTACAGGAGACAAAAACCATTTAACATAAATGTAAAAAAATGTAATTGAATGCACTAACAAATAATAAAACATTGCGTAAACAAGTCTAGTTTTAAGGAGTAAGAATTTTGCTGTAATGCCAATAAACGCATCTAAAACAAACTATTTTCATTTGACCTACTAATTAAATTTTGTGTTATAATTATAAACTTGTGCTTGACCGCAATCCCGCCTGATGGTATGCAATCGTTGATGCTAAAGCATGCTAGTTTCTTCTTTTTCTTCTTATTCAGCCTATAGATGTCCACGGCTGGACAAAGGCCTCCCCCAAGGCTTTCCACGCTGACCGGTCTTGTGCTGCCCGCATCCATCGGCTTCCCGCGACCTTCACCAGGTCATCCGTCCACCTTGTTGGGGCCTCCTTACGCTGCGTCTTCCAGTAAGTGGCCGCCACTCCAGAACCTTACTGCCCCATCGGCCATCGGTTATACGAGCAATGTGCCCTGTCCACTGCCACTTAAGTTTAGCGACTCGCAGAGCTATGTCGTTTGGTTCTTCTGCGGATCTCCTCATTTCTGATTCGATCGCGCAGAGAAACTCCGAGCATAGCTCTTTCCATTGCCCTTTGTGTGACCCTGAGCCTTCGTATGAGGCCCATTCTGAGCGACCACGTTTCAGTTCCGTAAGTCATCACTGGCAACACACACTGGTCAAAGACTTTAGTCTTGAGACACTGTGGTATCTTCGACGACGAGCTGCCTAGCCGAGCTGGATTCGACGAGACACCTCTTTCTCGAAGTTGGACCTACCTAGTTGGACTGTTTGTCCCAGGTATATATACTCGTCAACAACTTCCAGTGTAGAGCAACCAACTAGAATTGGAGTGGGTGCAACATGAGAGTTCGACATGATCTTCGTCTTATCCATGTTCATCTTTAGAACCACTTGTTGGGAAGCTCTGCTGAGGTCATTGAGCATTTTGCCCAAGTCTTCCAGGGTCTCAGCTGTGACCACGATATCATCTGCAAAACGGAGATTAGTGATGTACTCGCCGTTGATGTTGACGCCAAGTCCTATTAAGAGCCTATTCACTCAAAAAACTGAGTGTATAGGAAGGAACACGGCAGTTGAGCGACGAGAAGAGCTATGCTCGGAGTTTCTCTGCGTGATCGAATCAGAAATTAGCAGATCCGTAGAAGAACAAAAGTCACCGACATAGCTCTTCGAGTCGCTAAAGTTAAGTGGCAGTGGGCAGGGCACATTGCTCGTAGAACCGATGGCCGATGGGGCAGTAAGGTTCTGGAGTGGCGGCCACGTACTGGAAGACGCAGCGTAGGGAGGCCACCAACAAGGTGGACCGATGACCTGGTGAAGGTCGCGGGAAGCTGGTGGATGCGGGCAGCACAAGACCGGTTATCGCGGAAAGCCTTGGGGAGGCCTTTGTCCAGCTAGCTTTGAAGAAGAAGTCACTCTGAAGTTAATTAATTTATATTGAGATATAATTTTTGTCTATCTTGAAATAGGATGAGGGACCACAGACCTCCTTTCCTCCTTCACGCAGTCGTACCTTAGTTTAGAACATTCATTTTTGGCACTGCTACATACACTGGGAGATGGTTATGACTGAATATGATACAACAATACAGGACCATTTTTTTTTTTAATAAATCTAACTTCCAGTCTGCTTCATTTCAATTTATTTTTGTTTCTTTTTTTGCGTTGCCACACACTAGGATTTACTCCTGGGTGCGTTTATAAAATATTTGATAACATATTTCTTTTTAACGTACCCTACGTAACCCTATGTGTTTGTTAACGCATCTACTGTATCGTACATGCGTTAACAAGCATTTAAAACCCAAATACAGACCAGCCAGACCCGAAGCAACTACATGTAGGTCACACAAATATTTGTTCCATGCGGGGATCGAACCCGCGATACGCAGCACAGCAGTCGATCGCTCAGCCACTACACCAATCGTGTCGTCATTTCGTGTCCTCAACATATGTCACGTCTATGAAATTATGCTAAATTTAATGGACCGTAAGTATGTATGTGCGTGCCCCTGTTTTCTTTGTAATGCCGGTGCTACATTAGCAGGCGAAGATTCGTGTCGCGTTGGCGCGCAAAATATCCGTCACCGGACATACACGATGTTCTTGTCTACATTGGCGGGCAAAGATTCAGAAAGCGGCCTACGGCGAATATTCGTTGTTTAGTTGTGCGGCCGAGGCGACGGAGGAAGCAGTGGCTTTGTATAATTATATGTCAGTAAATTATTATTTAGTACATGACTGTGTACAAAACAAACAACAAAAACAACAAAAAAAAAAATATGCAAAAAGAACGTCAATAACGTTTCAAAGTCTGGACGACAGTGAAATGCCACTCCAGCGAATATTGTCGCGACAAGTCCTTTGAAGCCTCGATGCTACATCGTCTACGCCCGAATACATTGCCTTGCAACGATGTACCCGGCCACATACATCGCCGTAGCCCGAATATTCGCCGTAGCCCGCTAATGTAGCCCCGGTATAAGGAGCTGACCTTCTATAAATATCTATTATATGACATTAGACTGAAAGCAATACAGTACTGCGAAATAGTGGATATTAGAAATTACCGAATACAATATTGCGAAATACCTGTCCCTATATATGTACTTGGCCATTGTTTCTTGTCGTCACCCGCTCATAGAAATTCTACATAAATTATAATGCCGATGGGATAGCGAGAGGTTTATATATCAGGGTACCTTTATAGTTCGCAAATTATGTTTGAGAGAGCATATTACATAAATTGTTTCATAAGATACAATAAGATAATTTATTTGGTTAAAACATGGTATACCTGGGTGTTGTTAAAGCATATGAGATCATAGATGTTTTGCTTAAAAATGAAACGAATGAAGAATAGAAAAACCCGATGCAGAAGAAGAGTTTCGCCTCGTCGTTTATACCGCGTACCTATATTGAGGGACTGGAACAATTTGCCAGCGGCGGTGTATCCGCTATCTGTCTGACTACAATTTAAGTGTCTTCAAGGCTAGAGTAAATAGGCTCTTAATAAACTTGTGCGCTTTACCATCAACGATTGCATCACTGCTTACCATTAGGCGGTCAAGAACTAATTTATAATAATTAAAAAAAAATAGTAGAACACTTTTATGAAATTCACGTCTTTCACCATTCAAGTCTCTGAAGTCATTAAAAGTTACAAAAAGAAAGGTTCTTCTCAGCCTCTAAAGGTCCACTGTTGGACAAAGCCCATGGTTATCAGTCCACCTTATTGAAATGAAATGAAATCGTTTAATAAAGCAAGTAGGATCACTGATCACTTTTACACGTCATGTTTATTTTTTATTTTATTTTTTTAACTAGATGAAGCCGGCATTTCCTAACTGACTACCTCTGAGAAGAAATAGCCGAAACAAACTCAGGGATCATCGTCTTTTTCAAGTCCAGACATTAAAAATGAAAATGTTTACAATAATTTACTTATAATTACGCATATTGCTTAATAACAATTAACAATGCTTAACAGAGCGAGCAGCTCAGTCCCAAGCTTTTTGTCTTCTAAATAATCTGTGATTTTATAATACCTCTTTTTGCAAAGTTTGGCCTTTATATGGTTCTTAAATCGTTTAATGGGTAAGTTTCGATCGTCCATGGGAAGCTTGTTGTAAAAGTGTATACATTGACCCATGAACGAGTTGCCTACTCTGTGGAGACGAGTGTGATGTACAGCAAGATTGTGTTTGTTCCTGGTATTTATATTATGAATATCACTTATTTTCTTAAAATTCGAGATATTTTCATTGGGGGCCTTCCTTCGCCACTCCAGAAGCTTACTGATCCTTCGGCCTTCGGTTTTCCGAGCAATGTGCCCCGTCCAGTGCCACTTCATTTTAGCGATTCGAAGAGCCATGTCGGTGAATAAATCCTAAAAGACGCCAAAAACATGCACTGAACTAAAATTTGGTGGTTTTCGGTGATAGGCCATAGTATCGGCTGCCAGCGAAGTTACCACCCACCAAACTAAGTCTTGCCGCCAAGGATTCGTCGTGTTCCGGCATGGTGTCTGGTGAAGCCGTACGGAGGACGGGTCTGAGCATTTGTGTTGCGATGTGTGCCGGGTATGATGCACCAAATGTTGTTGTGTCGTGAATTTGGTAGCGTAGGGTCTCCAGATCAATTCTACCTCTGGCGCAGCATCGTTGTTCGTGTTGTTCGGTATCCTCGCTCAACTGCCGTCTTCCTTCTTAATCACAATTTTTTAAAGTGAATACTAAACTAGCGCGCTTTACCATCAACGATTGCATCACTGCTTACCATCAGTCGGGATTGCGGTCAAGCTACAAACTAGTTTTTAATTAGTAAAAAAACAAAAGTTCTTTTAGTTTGTTAACTAGCAATCGGCGCGCATACCTTCGAAAGACCGCATCAGGAACTCCCGCATCCGTGGCAGTCTCCGTGTCCGTGACATAGCAGACAAACTGCAAGAGAGTCGCCTGCGCTGGTACGGTCACGTCTTACGTAAACCGGCAGGTTACGTGGGTAACAAATGTCTTGCCATGGCGCCTCCGCCGGGCCGGAACAAGCGAGGTAGACCAAAGAAGTGCTGGCTTGACGTTGTAAGACATGCGTGCCAAAAACCTGACACCACAGGATGCCAGAGGTCGTGAGAAATGGAGGCGTATTAGTAGGAAAGCGGACCCCGGGCTCCAACGCGAAAGCCGCGAATGCATCCGGAATTATACGCTGAGATGATGATGATGATAACCTTCGAAAATTTATTTCTAAAATTGATTTCAGTTTTCATCAGCTCAGTCGCAGTCAAAACTAGCGTTTATTACAAAACTATCAAAAAACAAACATTCAAAATCTATACAACCCAATTTGAATATAACAAAGGGCGTTTACCCTACAATATTTGATAAGTGAGTGGCCAATTCATGGCCGGCGGAGGCCAATTCGAATGATAGCCAACCCGCATTGTCGGCTGAACAAAAGACTCATTTATTATTCGCCTATAAGGATTAATGTCACATACTTTCCAAAGTACCCAGTTACCGCAGTGTCTCAAGACAAAAGTCTTCGACCAGTGTGTGTGTGTTGCCAGTGATGACTTATGGAATTGAGACGTGGTCGCTAACAATGGGCCTTATAAGATGGCTCAAAGTCACTCAAAGGGCAATGGAGAGGGTTATGCTTGGGGTTTCACTGCGCGATCGCATCAGAAATGAGGAGATCCGCAGAAGAACGAGAGTAAACGACATAGCCCGAAGAATTACAACACTAAAGTGGCAGTGGGCTGGACACATTGCCCGTAGGACCGATGCCCGATGGGGCCGACGGATTCTCGAGAGGCGACCACGAACCGGAAGACGTAGCGTGGGTAGGCCCCCGACAAGGTGGACCGACGACCTGGTGAAGGTCGCGGGAAACCGCTGAATGCGGGAGGCGCAGGACCGGTCGTCGTGGAGAACCTTGGGGGAGGCCTATGTCCAGCAGTGGACATCTTTCGGCTGAAATGATGATGACGATGACTTTCCAAAAGCCTAATTCGTAAACCGCTAAATAGAGGTATCATAATTCCGATTTCCTAGTTAAACACTTAAGAATTTAATTAATTGAATAAATTATGTGTTGATTTATTTATAACTCATCATCATTATCATCTCAGCGTTAATCCCAGTCACATCCGAAGCTTTTTCAGCTTTGGAGTCTGGAGTCCGCTTTACCAATCTAACTGCTGATTTTGGTTAATCTTCGATTTTTACCGTGAAGCGACTGCCGTCTGACCTCCACAACCCGAAGGTGATATCTAAG
Source organism: Sesamia nonagrioides (assembly GCA_017933935.1). NCBI lineage: Eukaryota > Metazoa > Arthropoda > Insecta > Lepidoptera > Noctuidae > Sesamia > Sesamia nonagrioides. The sequence continues at coordinate 1,190,680 of JADWQK010002164.1, read as the reverse complement.
CATTGCAGTTAGACCAAGCAGGCATTGTTGTTGGGTTTAACATCGCATCACCTCGCTCAACTACCGTCTTCCTTCCTATTCAATCAATGTTTTTGAGTGAATAGGCTCTTAATAAACTAGCGCGCTTTACCATCAACGATTGCATCACTGCTTACCAACAGGCGGAAATGATTATAAAAATAAAACGATATAGTAACTAATTAAAAGACAGAGTTACTAATAAACCGACACTAATAAACCTACATGCTCATTAGCAAGTCCCTGGTTTCAAGTTGAATCCATTAAAAATTAGTCCAGTCCGTTCAAGTCCAACAAAATTAATCGGCCCGAAACTGTAAAACAAATGTCCCCGTACCTCTATACATTACGACAATCGAATAAAGACTTTATCGTGAAAACAATGAAGTGTCAGGTTTAAACCTGTATAAGCTACAACATTAATTAGAGAAGAACCGATAGGGGGTGCGTTTCCACTGAACAATTCTTTAAGCCGTCGTGAGTACAAGACGAAATATCGTTTTTAAAAATATTTAAAATTTAGTCTCAATGTCAAAATTTTAAAAACTTCTAGAAATGTTTTTAAAAATTAAAGGTATTTTTGAAATATTGGGAGTAAGAACATACTGGGAACGTTTTTCAATTCTCGTAAAATAAATGTTCAAAATCTATGTGCAACCGCATCTCAAAGACAAATAATGTCAAAACCTTTTTAAGCACAGTTTAATTTCGCTTCATTGTTTTTTAAATTTCGTTTGTAGCCATAGAGTATAACAATATAAATAGGGTAGGTACACAAGACAATGCAAGCATTCTACCGAAGACTATTGGTTCCATTTTCAAAAGTAAAATATGTTCTATTTTACGAAACAGTAATAAGTCGAGTTTTATCCGTGATATTTATGAACACTGTTTCGTTTTTGAAGGATTCAGGTAGGTAACAGACAGATAAAAAAAACATTTTCCAACAAATGAAGAAATGCAATTTTTCCTCGCTCTAGTAAGCTACATTGACGGACTTTTTAAGCAAGAGGAATGATTTTTTGAAGTGAAATTTTTTTATCCATCGTTGTGTTTAAAAGTATATGAAACGAAAAAGCGGCAGTAAAAAGAGACAGACATATATATTCATAAGATTTCACATGGGAGAAAATGAGATAGGAATAATCCACTAGTAACTGATGTAAGGAGTGAAATGCGTATAAAGCCGGACAAACTCTAGGCCTAAAACGCACAGAATTAGTAGCCTGAGACAGCATGATTAAGAACTGGGCAGGACATGTCTGCCACATGCCGCTGACAAATTGTAGGCCCAAATAGCACAGAATTGATGCCTTGAAACAGCAAGGCGAGGTTGTGGCAGCCCCCGTAAGAGATAGCGAGACGAGGTGAACAGGTTTCTTCAAAATTGAAAGGAGACGAAAGCTCACGAAAGATGGAAGTAGTGAAGAGTGAGTGAGTGTGTGAAGTGGTACAGTGTAGGCGTTTTTTTTTTTTGTGTTGGCGGTAGTAATTTTCTTGGAATTTCTCAATAGTGAGGGTGATAGAGGGGTACCTATATAGGCTTGAGAGTGTAATCATCATCATCCCAGCGTTAATCCCAGTCGCACCCGAAGCTGAAAAACCTTCGGATGTAGTCTGGAGTCCGCTTTACCAGTATAACTGCTGATGTTGGCTAAACTTCTGATATTTTCTGTGAAGCGACTGCCGTCTGACCTCCACAACCCGAAGGTGATATTCAAATCAAATCAAATCAAATCAAATCAAATAATTTATTTCAAATAAACCAGTTACAGGCACTTTTGAATTGTCAGAAGGTCGGTCAGTCAATAAGATGAAGCTAGTCGCCCATTCCAAAGAGTAGGTACCTATGGAGAAGAACGGGCAAGAAACTCCATGGACACTCTTTTAAATTTTTAAGCTATTGTTACAAATATTTGATTACATCATTCATGTTGAAATCAACCGCGTGAGAACGATGCAGAAATATATTGTGCGCCGAGAGCGTCCATTATGGAAAACACACAAAAATCAATTCAGAAATTAAAATACGCCGTGGCAGCTAAGAGATGACCAGTCCCCTCTGACGGCGTCCGTTCACGAACATGACGTATGGATCAGCATCATTCAGCTCAACCATATCGAAGGGAACCCAATGACCCAAAACACACGCCACCATCAGCGAGACATTTGAGTGAGCATGACATACTCTCAACAGCCAGAGCACAATTAAGTCAATAAAAAAGACTAACCCAACAAATAAATGCCTTACAGCACATTCGTACATTGTGCTCACACGTTTGCCATGCAATTATACAATACTAAGAAATTGAATCTACACAATGCTAAGATGGTTTTGTCCAAGGTTCAGCAGCTCCAACAGTGTTCCCGAATCTGTGGAAAGTTTAGCTCCTGTGCAGCTGTACAAGTGCCGAACACCTCTGTCAGCGATACAATTCCGTAACGTACAATATGCTTGGCTATATATGTGTAATACAGGCTTTGAATAAATAACATAAACAACTACATATTAAAACTACAAGAGGAAAAATCAAAGAACAATTATTGTATAGAAATCGGACGCAGCTCAAGCCCAAGCCTTTTTGTCCTCAATATAATCCTTCACACTATAAAATGCTTTCTGACACAACTTACGTTTAATGAAGGATTTGAATGTATTCAGGCTCAGATCTTGAACCACCTCTGGAAGTCCATTGTAAAAATGTATACATTGGCATCTGAAAGAGCCACCTATTTTCTTGAGCCTTGTTGTAGGTACAATAAATTTGTGCCTGTTCCTAGTATTTATATCATGGACATCACTGTATTTTTTAAACAATTTTATATTTTTATGAGCATACAAAAGATTTTCATAAATATATTGAGACGGCACGGTCAGTACATTAATCTCTTTAAATTTTTCTCTGAGAGAGTGTCTCGGACTTAATTTATAAATTGCACGAACAGCTCGTTTCTGCAAAACAAATATTGTTTGAATATCGGCGGCATTTCCCCACAACAGAATGCCGTACGACATTACGCTGTGGAAATAGCCAAAGTACACTAAACGGGCCGTCTCAACATCAGTCAAATTACGAATTGTTCTAACTGCGTATGCAGCAGAACTTAGCTTTTCGACAATTTTTCTATATGTGAACCCCATTGAAGCTTAGCATCCAGAGTTATACCCAAGAACACTGTGCTGTCGTCAGATTTCAATTCTTCGCCCCTTATCAACACTTTAGTTTCCACCAGTTCCAGTTATTGAAGCTTGATATAGAGTGTAGGCTAACATAAATAAAACTATTTTGTTAACATAAATATTTGTTGTTTAACAAAAGCCAGGCCAAAGGTAGAACTTGGTAACTGACAAGCTAATAACACATTTCCAAGTATTCCTTATTGAATGTCAAGCACTTAGCAACCTTTCTCAGAAACATAATTTGGTCAGAAATCGAAAAACTTCCCAGAATATGACCGACAATTTTCGAGAATACTTAGATGTTTTTAGGTTTCCATGCCAGAAATGGAACCACTATTACACTTCAGGAAATCGAGTTGAAATCACAACCTCAGTCAAATATAAAACTTCCGGGAAAAATCTGATAACCATAAATTTGCACCAGACCTACAAATTTAATTAGAACCATCAATACAGAATCGGATTCACACTTGACCAGATTTTCGTATCAGGTACCTAGGTACTAAAAATATACGTACTCAAGTTATTCTATGGTTAAAAGAGCATTTGACATCGCTTCATTCTTTTTGACATCGGGACTCTGAGCGTAGTTTGCTCCATAGCGCGCCGAGTTGGTCGATTGAAAAGGGTTATTTCTGAGGAATACTTGGACAAGCTAAATTGAAGCAAATATTCCATAGTTCAGTGTAACAAGTTTGACACCTGTCAGACTTACTAGAAAGTTTCGCGCATCCTCCAGAGTATTCAAAATCGTAACTGAAGAAAGAATAAAGAGATATGGTTTATTCCGCACAAACAGAATGCACATTACAAGTATACTAATTGACTCGTGCGAAATATTGGCACATCCTTGATTTCCAATCGTGAATTTTCAAAAAACCGCTGAAATCTGAGTATATTCTACATTATTCCGGTACAGCGGCCTAAAAAAGCTTTAAAATGATGCTTCATTTATGTATATTCATAAAGTATAAAGGAAGTTATGACGTACCGACAAAAAAGCCCTTAAAAATCATATTTAAGGCAATAATAATAAAAAACCTTTTTTTTATAAATCACTAGCGCCCCTCGGTTTCACCCGCATAAAAAGTATTGACATAAAAAATAAAAGTAGATAAAAACCTATCCTCATGCCTAGCGAATGTATATACGAAATTTCATGAGAATCGGTGAAGCCGTTTTGGAGGAGTATGGGAACGAAAACTGTGACACGAGAATTTTATATATAAGATAAACTAGCGCTTGAACGCAATCCCGCCTGACGGTAAGCAGTGACGCAATCGATGATGGTAAAGCGCACTAGCTTATTAAGAGCCTATTCACTCTAGCCTTGAAGACACTCAAATTGTAGTCCGACGGAAACACTGCCGCTGGCAAATTGTTCCAGTCCCTGTATGTACGCGGTATTAAAGAGGAGGCGAAACGCTTCGTCCGGGTCGCAGTGGTGTCAACAACGTAAGGGTGGAAACCAGCTGTACGACGGGTCGTCTCATGGTGGAACGGAGATGGGGGAATTAAATCATGCAATTCCCTCGCACACTCCCCAAAATGCATCCTATAGAACACCGAAAGGCTGGCTACTCTACGCCTGTGCTCTAGGCTTTGGAGACCATCTCGAGTTAGATCAGGGTCACCAATCAGCCTCTTCGCACGCCTCTCCATCGAATCCAAAGTGGCCAGGTGACACTTAGCAGCACCAGCCCAAATGTGGCTGCAGAACTCCATACACGAACGGACCTGTGCTTTGTATAACAATAATAAATAGAGTCAAAAGCCTCGTACTTAAATACGGAAACTTATAAACAATGTTGGCCTGATGACAGAGCCTTGGTCATAGACTACGCACATTATTTTACTATTTACATTGATAATTGACTTCATCATCTTAGCGTTTATCCCGGTTGCGTCCGCGGCTTTCGCGTTGGAGCCCGGGGTCCGCTTTCCTGCACATTCTCCTCCATTTGCGCGATCTTTGACATCCTGTGGTAAGAGATTGTTGGCACGCATGTTATCTCTTACAACGTGGAGCCAGCATTTCTTTGGTTTACCCCGCTTCTTCCGGACCGGCGGAGGCGCCATGGCAAGACATTTGTTACCCACGTAACAAATGCCTTGCCGGTTTCTGTAAGACGTGGCCGTACCAGCGTAGGCGACCCTCCTGCAGTTTGGCTGCTATGTCACAGACATAAAGACTACCCTGGATGCGGGAGTTCCTGATGTGGTCTTTCCACCTAACTCCACACAGCCACCGCAGCATATTCATCTCCGTGACATGCAGCTTCTGCTTGTGTCGCTCAAGCACAGGCCACGCCTCACTGCCATACAGAAGAACAGGTCTAATGATGGTTTTATAGACCTGTCCTTTAAGCTTAACCGGCATTTTAGGGTCACAAATGACACCTACCACTTCACGCCGTTTTGCCCAAGCTGCGGAAATACGTGATAATTCATATAACTAATATATTTTTATTGCGAAAGTTTGTTTTTGACGTGAGAACGTCTTATAAATTGGTTTGCCGGGTGACACTTTAAGAAACTGCGTTACGCTCCCCGCTCACGTTATGCGCTCACAATGAGAGCGAGTGAGAGGCACGCGTCCCTTCCACTCGGCTATAGTTAGCCCGCCTAAGAGCGAGAGAGACAGACATAAATAAAAAGTGAAAGGCACGCAAGTGCATAAAAAAAAAGAAGAAACTTCTTCGGAGCTACTAGGCAAACATGATGTGGCAGGATATGTTTGATTCTATAAGTTTGATGTTATTGACACTTAGTTTAAGTCCATCTCCAATTTTAGTCAGAATTCTCGAAAACAGCTCGTCAGTTTGTCGAATGAATATTCACATTAAAATTATTTTACCACTCAAAGTCGTTGTCACGTAAAACTTTTGCCCGTATACCGACTTTACAGGCAACCAATTTTTTTTTTTTTTTTGCTTAGGTTTTGACGCCTAAACCACGAAACCGATTCTTCTTCCTTCTGAAATTTTACATAGGTATACGTCATACTACTATACTATATACAATACATAGGTATGTCAGATGTACAGAAACTATCACAAGGTTTATCCCGAAAAAAAGTGCTTGCTCCCGAGAAAATCAACATTAACGTAATTATGATAACAGATGGCGCCACGTGTCTTTCGATTTATGATTGAGTTAGAAATTGATATTTTTACAAACTAAACCAAATTTAAGTTAAAGTCCATCCTTTTCTTACTATTTCATGAAGAAAATAATAGAAGATCACATTTTAGTTTATTCCTATCAAATTAAGATATTTCATAGACAGTTTAGACTCCATTATACAGTATGTTAAATAACAGTCTTACACAAGATTTGTGTTTCAAACAAAGCCATTATCGTTTGCGGTGATTTTAATATTAATTAGAGAACTCTGGTTATTGTAATAAAATTATAAGTCTATTTCAGTCCTACAATCTTGTAAACCTATTTTTGGAGCCCACAAGAATAACACCTACTTGTGCCACGTGCCTAGATAATATTTTTACAAACATAATACCAAGCCACAAAGAAGTTTTAAATTTACTTGATTCTGATCACTGCGGACAAAGCATTAATATTCCAAACCATAGTAAAAAAGTGGCCAAAAAGGATATCACTGTTAACCCCAAAACTGAAAGCCGCTTGGAGGTTTTTAGATTTGATCTCATCAATAAATTGCCAGTCTTATCCAGTGCTGTTAATGCTGATCCTAATCATCTCTATGACAATTTTTTTAATATATACTGTAAGCTATTTGATTCCACCTTTGTTCCCAAGACTATCTCTGTTAATAGTAAAGCATCTTTCTCTGATTGGGCTACCATCGGTATTCATAAAAGTAGAACCCGGCTTTATGAATTGTACAATGAGAGGATTTATATTAACACTGTTGAATTCAATTTATATGTTAGAAAATATTCAAAATTATTCAAACAAGTTTGTTATATGGCCAAGTCACGTTACTTGAGTTCAAAGATAAAGAACAGTGGCAATGTAATTAAAACGACTTGGAAAATTATTAATAGTGAAACGGGAAGGTCCAGTGATAGAAATGCTGACTATAGCCTGTCTATTAATGACAACATAATTAAATCAGACTCGCAAGTCTCTGAGGCATTTGAAAATTTCTTTTCGGATATTCCTGTTTCAACTACTAAATCCCTAAACTCATCACCTTCTGTTGCGGAGTCTTTGCTTAAAGAAAATGTTAATGTTTGTGATTCGAAGTTTCATTTTGAACATGTTATCAGTAGAGATATAATTAAAATCTTTCACACTCTGAATGTAAAAAAGACTGCTGACCTATGGGGTCATTCGGTGGAAGTTGCTAAGTCTATTATTGATATTGTGGCACCCACTCTAGCTGTTATCTTTAATGCTTGTATTGACTGTGGAGAGTTTCCTGATCTCATGAAAAATAGTAAAATAATACCTTTGTTTAAATCTGGTAGTACATCAGACCCCACAAATTATAGACCTATTTCTGTACTACCTACCTTCAGTAAAATTTTTGAGAAATTAATTTTAAACCAAATGCTAATTTTTTTTAATAAACATAAATTATTACATAGCAAACAGTTCGGTTTTACAAGGGGTCGTTCAACTACTGATGCCGGTGTTGAACTTCTAGGTCATATATATAATGCATGTGAGGATAAATGCGATGCCTTGGGCATCTTTTGTGATTTGTCCAAGGCATTCGATTGCGTTCTTCACGATACGTTAATCAGGAAACTCCGCCACTACGGGATCCGGAACTCTGCACTGGATCTTATTACATCTTACTTGAGTGGTAGGATTCAAAGCGTTGACGTTAATGGAAAAAGATCTTCTGGATCTTTAGTAACAATGGGAGTCCCACAGGGGTCAATTCTTGGTCCTCTTTTTGTTTCTTATTTACATCAATGACCTGCCGTACCTAATAAAGGATAACCACGATATAGTGTTGTTTGCAGATGACACTTCACTTTTATTTAAACTGGAACGTCAGCAGCAGGTTACTGATGATGTAAATAGCGCGATCTCCAAAGTAGTCCATTGGTTTAATGTTAATAATTTACTCTTAAACGAGAAAAAAACCAAATGCATTAAGTTTACTCTACCTCACGTGAGGCAGGTGGAAACTAAAGTGTTGATAAAGGGCGAAGAATTGAAATCTGACGACAGCACAGTATTCTTGGGTAGAACTCTGGATGCTAAGCTTCAATGGGGTTCACATATAGAAAAATTGTCAAAAAAGCTAAGTTCTGCTGCATACGCAATTAGAACAATTCGTAATTTGACTGATGTTGAGATGGCCCGTTTAGTGTACTTTGGCTATTTCCACAGCGTAATGTCGTACGGCATTCTGTTGTGGGGAAATGCCGCCGATATTCAAACAATATTTGTTTTGCAGAAACGAGCTGTTCGTGCAATTTATAAATTAAGTCCGAGACACTCTCTCAGAGAAAAATTTAAAGAGATTAATGTACTGACCGTGCCGTCTCAATATATTTATGAAAATCTCAATATATTTATGAAAATCTTTTGTATGCTCATAAAAATATAAAATTGTTTAAAAAATACAGTGATGTCCATGATATAAATACTAGGAACAGGCACAAATTTATTGTACCTACAACAAGGCTCAAGAAAATAGGTGGCTCTTTCAGATGCCAATGTATACATTTTTACAATGGACTTCCAGAGGTGGTTCAAGATCTGAGCCTGAATAAATTCAAATCCTTCATTAAACGTAAGTTGTGTCAGAAAGCATTTTATAGTGTGAAGGATTATATTGGAGACAAAAAGGCTTGGGCTTGAGCTGCGTCCGATTTCTATACAATGATTGTTCTTTGATTTTTCCTCTTGTAGTTTTAATATGTAATTGTTTATGTTATTTAGTCAAAGCCTGTATTACCCACTATGTAGCCAAGCATATTGTACGTTACGGAATTGTATCGCTGACAGAGGTGTTCGGCACTTGTGCAGCTGCAGCTGCACAGGAGTTAAACTTTCCACAGATTCGGGAACACTGTTGGAGCTGCTGAACCTTGGACTAAACTATCTTAGCATTGTGTAGATTCAATTTCTTAGTATTGTATAATTGCATGGCAAACGTGTGAGCACAATGTACGAATGTGCTGTAAGGCATTTATTTGTTGGGTTAGTCTTTTTATTGACTTAATTGTGCTCTGGCTGTTGAGAGTATGTCGTGCTCACTCAAATGTCTCGCTGATGGTGGCGTGTGTTTTGGGTCATTGGGTTCCCTTCGATATGGTTGAGCTGAATGATGCTGATCCATACGTCATGTTCGTGAACGGACGCCGTCGGAGGGGACTGGTCATTTCTTAGCTGCTACGGCGTATTTTAATTTCTGAATTGATTTTTGTATGTTTTCCATAATGGACGCTCTCAGCGTACAATATATTTCTGCATCGTTCTCACGCGGTTGATTTCAATATGAATGATGTAATCAAATATTTGTAACAATAGCTTAAAAATTTAAAAGAGTGTCCATGGAGTTTCTTGCCCGTTCTTCTCCATAGGTACCTACTCTTTGGAATGGGCGACTAGCTTCATCTTATTGACTGACCCACCTTCTGACAATTCAAAAGTGCCTGTAACTGGTTTATTTGAAATAAATGATTTGATTGATTGATTGAACAGAGGGCGTTCCCTTAAACTCGTTAATATATATCATTAATAGATTAAAATAAAAATATCAGCATAGAAAAATAAGCATAAAAAAATCCGAATAAAAAAAATTCTCATTGGAAATAAATTTGAAACCTCCTGTTGTAAATCAAAATAGTAGTCGTCATGTATAAATAAATTGCGACGTTGCCGTCTTTCATGTTCGCGTGTACAGTGTGTTTCTTTTACATGTCAATTTAAAATTTTTATTGAATATTTTCTTATTGGAAAAATTTTTAAAACATTTTGTTTTCGAATGGAAATATTTTTTTAGCATGTATGTATGCTATACTACTTCGGGTTAACGGGAACGCCCTCTGTTAGTTAACATACTGTATGAGTCCACGACAGCCTCCGTGGCGTAGCGGTAGCAGACGCGGCCGCTGCGCAAGGTGGCGCGGGTTCGATCCCCGCACAGTGCAAGTATTTGTATGCATGAATATGAATATTTGCACTGGTCTGGCCGTGCCTCGGAAAGCACGTTAAGCCGTTGGTCCCGGTTGCCCTACGAACATCTAGTGGCAGTCGTTACGGGTTGTTGGAGCCCTCAAAAGTCCAACAATTGGTCTAACTGCAATGCTTCGATGTCGCCTTCGGGTTGTGGAGGTCAGACGGCAGTCGCTTCACGGAAAATGTCGAAGTTTAGCCATATCAGTAGTTGGACTGGTAAAACGGACCCCAGACTCCAAAGCTGAAAAGGCTTCGGATGCGACTGGGATTTACGCTTGGATGATGATGATGATGAGTTTAGACGCCATTATATACATGGCGACCAAAAATCCATCAACTTACGTCAGGCGCGAACTAATTTGACAGGTCTAAACTAACATATTATCTTCTGTCCTTTTCTTAATGAAATATAAACACAAAGATGGACTAAACTTAAAATTTAGTTTGTGAACAAGGAAAGCGGAGCCAATCCATACTAATATTATAAATGCGAAAGTAACTCTGTCTGTCTGTCTGCCTGTTACGCTTTCCCGCTTAAACCTATCAACCGATTTTGATGAAATTTGGCACAGAATCCATACTAATATTATAAATGCGAAAGTAACTCTGTCTGTCTGTCTGTCTGTTACGCTTTCTCGCTTAAACCTCTCAACCGATTTTGATGAAATTTGGCACAGAATCCATACTAATATTATAAATGCGAAAGTAACTCTGTCTGTCTGTCTGTTACGCTTTCTCGCTTAAACCTCTCAACCGATTTTGATGAAATTTAGCACAGACAATCTTTAGACCCTGAGAAAGAACATAGGCTACCTTTTATCTCGGAAAAAATTTAATGTTCCCGAGGGAAATCTAAAAAGCGCTATATAACCGAACTCCACGCGGACTAAGCCGCGGGCGGAAAGCTAGTAATATTATAAATGCGAAAGTAACTCTGTCTGTCTGTCGGTCTGTCTGTCTGTCTGTTACGCTTTCTCGCTTAAACCTCTCAACCGATTTTGATGAAATTTGGCACAGACAATCTTTAGACCCCGAGAAAGAACATAGGCTACCTTTTATCTCGGAAAAAATTTAATGTTCCCGAGGGAAATCTAAAAAGCGCTATATAACCGAACTCCACGCGGACTAAGCCGCGGGCGGAAAGCTAGTTATATTATAATGATGTAACATTGTACATTCTAATTTAATTTTTCTACCGTCTACCAATTTCACTATAGGTACCTTGTATACGTACTGGAAGGGCAAACAGTCCACTAATTGGTACGGAGATGGCACGTGCTGTTCGCATTGCACTCCGTTTGCGGTACTTTAATTCCATCGTGTTTTTGCTCGTTTTGCGCCTTTGTTTCATCGCTACAGGCTTGATTGTGGTCGTAAAGGAATTCTATGTATGTATCTACTACGGCTTCGAAATGAAAAGATTAAACTCGAGCACATTTCTTTTTCGTTTAACCAACGAATACGAACCAATGATAGTTACGTAGTTACGTAACTTTTTTTTTTTGTTTTATTTGTTCCATTTGGAACAGGCTAAGGCCAGAGACCATACTGCCATGTGTTCAGTAATTAATTTTCAACTTCTGTAACTTATCCTAACTTAATCTAACCTAAACCTATCTCCTTTCGTTACCCGCGTGAAAAGACCCTAGGAGGAAGATTTGGTAAAAGCCATGATGTGGCCACTATGCTATGATATTTCACTGTTCTTTATGAATTATTCACTGAATGCACTTTTTACTACATAAATCACGCGTTTTCATTTAGTAAACGAAGCTATAAATCATTTAAAAGTCCAATGAAAAACGAGCGTGGCACGCATCTTGGCTTCCCCAGTTACGTAACTATCATTGAAAATGACAGCATTTGGCATTCTAGCACTAGTTTATAGTTCTAAAAAAAAAGTTGGAATAATACCATTTGGACAATAGGCTATTTGACACATTTTTTTTTAAATAATTATAAACTAGTGCTTGACTTCAATCCCGCCCGATGGTAAGCAGTGATGCAATCGTTGATGGTAAAGCGCACTAGTTTATTAAGCCTATTCACTTAAAAAACTAAGGAATAGGAAGGATGACGGCAGTTGGGCGAGGTGATGCAATGTTAAACCCAAGACCAACACGACCAAACGAAGCTGCGCTAGATGGAGATTGATCTGGAGACTCTCCACGACCAAACTTCCGACACAACATTTGGCGCATCGAACCCGCCACACATCGCAACACAACTGCTCAGACCCGTCCTCCGTACGGCTTCACCAGACATCATGCCGGAACACGATGAATCGCTTGGCGGCAAGACTTTGTCTGGTGGGTGGTAACTTCTGCCAACAGCCGATGTTATGGCCTACCACCGAGAAATAAAATAATATTATAATTTTCATTTATATTTTTTATCTTGTATTAGGTACTTGGTTGCGGTTAAGAAGTTCACCGAAAGTATTTTTTTGAAATTTTAAATAGTTACGTATTTCGTAAGAAATATGCAAATAAAAATTCGACATTCAAATAAGCCGCCGAAAGGCTTTATTCAGCAATAAGGCGTCGGGCTTTGTAAGTGAAATCAGAAGCGGTTTTCGGTTGCGCAGTGGTGTTTGTGTTTATTTGTTATTTGTTGATGTTATCAACAAATAACAAAAATAATAAAATGGTTTACAAGTAGTATGCTGTACCGGGTTGTACAAATAAATCTATAAAAACCCCCGAAAAACTGTTTATAAATTTGCCGAAAACAAGCGTTGATGCGCGTATGACATCATCGTGGCATTAGCTAATCCGGATCGTTTCACAATGTGTGGCGCGACATACAAAAAGCCAAACATATTCTTGTGTTTTGGATATATTAATTGTTATTATTTTTATTAAAACTCACGTAAATAACATAAAGAAGCCTCATTTTATGCAATTAAATCACAAAAAATCAATACTGTCAAATCCATACTAATATTATAAATGCGAAAGTAACTCTGTCTGTCTGTCTGTTACGCTTTCCCGCTTAAACCTCTCAACCGATTTTGATGAAATTTGGCACAGACAATCTTTGGACCCTGAGAAAGAACATAGGCTACCTTTTATCCCGGAAAACTATGATGTTCCCGAGGGAAATCTAAAAAGCGCGATATAACCGAACTCCACGCGGGCGAAGCCGCGGGCGGAAAGCTAGTAGCCTATAAGAATATCGTCTAATAGGGAAGAAAACGCAAAGCTAATTGCAGATGTCGCTGATGGCCTTTGACTCACAACAATTAGCTGTCAGTCGTATCATGGTTTACGTTGAGTTTTTTTTTTGTGTTTGACGAGGTTTTTTAAGTAAAGCAGAGCAATGTATTGTACATGGACTGTTTCTAAGTTAAAACCCTGAGTTAGAAGCACTGAGAACACTGAAAAACATTGAGTTCTGAGTTAGAAGTCTAGAGGAGCTTCAGTAAAAGGACGAAAAGCTGATCTAATTATCAGGCAAGTAACAATGTCGAAATTTTGAACTGAATGCAGCCTTATTAGTGTTTTAAGTTACATTCATTTTGTATTAGGTTTAATGTTTCTTTAGTTATATTTAAGTTTCCAGCGGCGGTGTTTCCGTCGGACTACAATTTGAGTGTCTTCAAGGCTAGAGTGAATAGGCTTAAACTAGTGTGCTTTACCATCAACGATTGCGTCACTGCTTACCATCAGGCAGGATTGCGGTCAAGCGCTAGTTTATAATAAGTACCTATATATATATATATAAAAAAATAATGCAACTATTATCGATATATTTTGAAATTCTTCAACACTACTAACCTAAAATTATTTTTCAGATTTGATAGTTTATTTGGGTCAAACGATATCAGCGCCTCTAGTGGCGAGATTTGTCACTTTTCTTCCCCATTACATAACGAAATCTTACTTTATGTCTAGCCTTATACCTAGAACCAGTATTTGTATTTCGAATTTTATTTCGATTTACACGAAGTTCTTAATGCGAAGTTCATACTGAATTACAACTACGACCGAACTAAGCTGTCATTTTTATACAATTTTATTTTTTTTTTTATATACGAAAACCGAAACACGTGTCCAGTATTTTTATGTAGTGAATTTATGTACAAAATTTTTTTAAATTTATCACGAATTAGCAAATTGAGCTCGAAATTACTAGCTCATGTAGCTATAGACGTGTGTGACGGCCTTCATTATACGCTGAGGTTGAGTGGTTGAGTTCATTTGAGTGGTTTGGCGATCATCTTAGATGTTTAAGCACAAATATCGTAAGTGGAAAATTTGCACAGAACTTGACAAGTGAGAATATTAAAATTAGTATCGCGTCGGCATTCTTTAAAGGGCTGGGTTGAAGATTGAATACAGCAGCAGACGTAGCGTGGGTAGGTCTCCGATAAGGTGGACCGGCGACCTGGTGAAGGTCGCGGAAAACCGCTGGTTGCGGGAGGCGCAGGGTCGGTCGCCGTGGAGATCGTTAGGGGACGCCTATGTCCAGAGAACGTCATTCGGCTGAAATGATGACGATGATGAGGTGTGATTACGCTCAATCCTCTATATGAGAGGAGACCTGTGCCGAGGACGGGTCTGAGCAGTTGTGTTGCGATGTGTGTACCGGGTACGATGCGCCAAATGTTGTTGTGTCGGGAGTTTGGTCGTACAGGTTCTCCAGATCAATCTCCCGGCGCAAAATCGTTGGTCGTGTTGCTGGGTTTAACATTACTTCACCTTTTTTTTCCGGGTGGAAATCCTCATAGGATTTCCGTCGCCCTGGGGTGGGCGAAGGGTTCTGATAGACTTTTACTGACTAAAACCATCTCGGTGTCTCTTCTATCACGAGCGCGCGTGTTGCCGCGGGAGTCTAAATTCTTCCACGGCCCCACACTCTCGTGCTGGCCCGCTCTGTCCGGGCCTCGTCTCCTGCACGGGGTAGTGGGGTGTTAAACTACCCCGTGCATCGCCTCAGAGGCGCGCGCCGACACTCGCGCGCGCCTCCGCCTCGGGGTCCATCGAATAAGGGGCGGGAACTTCCCCATGTCCCTTGCCCCTGGACCCATTCATGGAACTGCCGTCTACCTTTCTATTCACTCAGTTTCTTGAGTAAATGTTATTATTAAACTAGCGCGCTTTACCATCAACGATTGCATCTCTGCTTACTATCAGGCGTGACTGCAGTCAAGCACTAGTTTATAATTAACTAGCTTTCCGCCCGCGGCTTCGCCCGCGTTGAATTAGGTTATACCGCGCTTTTTAGATTTCCCTCAGAAATTTCAAATTTTTCCGGGATAAAAACTACCCTATTATTTAATCCGGACTACTAACTTTACGACTGCAAATTTTCAAAACAATCGCTTCAGAAGTTACGGCGTAAAAGCGGAACAAACAAACAAACACACTTTCTTATTTCAAAAATTAGTAACGATATATCATAACACTCGAGAAATTGCGCAAACTTAACTTTCGCTCATAAACCCACTGTTTCAAACATGTATTTATAATTAGTAAGGATTTTAAAAAGAATACGCGCATAGAACAATCCTCAAAAACAAGAAAAAATGTTGTTAAACAACCTCTCAAATAATTAACCAAACTCAAGGTTCATTCAATCATTATATTATAAAGTCGTTTCACTTCCCTACGACACGTTTCAAGTAAAAAAGATAATTGCACCGATGTCCCGCCGGGACTCATTCACTCGACCATTCACTCCACCATTTCGTTCTTTCATTCACTGCGGGCAGGTATTTTAACAAGCAAAAAATGTGGCCACGCGACTCGAGCGCGCCGGAATCGTATTAGTCTCCCATCCACTGAGATGGTATAAGCCTTTGATTTTAATTAGGATTTAATACGACGATTTTCAATAGGCCAGTCGACACGATAGGCGGAGTGGCTGAAGGGTTTACTGTTGTGCTGTGTGTCGTAAGTTTGATTCACGCGAGGAAATATTGATTTGCAAAAGAAGATGCAACAAGATGTAGAATTGCCAATCTCTAGTTATTCCGAGTCAGATTGTTTGTGCATGTAAGTTAAAATGTTTGTAAACGCACTCTAGATACAGGAGTAATTTCTTCGGCGGCGCATCGTATTTTTTTTTTTTTTTTTGGAGAAAAAAATGTGTTAATGGAATTAAAAAAGAAAATAATGGATGGCACAATTATCAAATAACGTAGTACATGAGATTCGACTGGGCAGATTTCCAGGTGTTCGAGAATGTTCGTTCGTCATCTTGTGGTTTCACTATATTTCACTATAAAAGTGGACCCATATTTACTAACAGGTAGTTTATCGACGTCATTCAAACGCTCGATCATCCTTGCAGTCTACGGTCATGAAATGAATTAACCAGGGTAGTAGAAATATAGTTAAAGTTTCAAAAGTCATTTATTCAAATTTGGCTGAGAATCAGCACTTTTTGAACATCAATATTATAGAAGACAGTCGTCCCAAAACGCCCGCCCTTCGCCAGTTCCTAGTGCTTTCGCTGGGATAAAGAAGTGGCGGAACAAACTCCCCAACAGCACAGCTGTCTGTTCATTCAAAAAAAATGTATGACTTCATACATTACTCTATTTAATAATGAACACAAGAAAACAACATTTACAGTTAAACCAACAAAAGCAAAGAGGCACAGGTCTCCTCTCATACAGAGAAGGATTGAGCGTAATCACCACACTTGCTCAATGCGGGTTGGCGGTTTCAGACTAAGTCCAGGTTTCCTCAAGATGTTTTCCTTCATCTTGTAATCAGTCACTGGTATCCAAGATATACTTAGCAAGTACATATAACTTAGAAAAATTACATTGATACTTGCCTGACCTGGGATCGAACCCGCAAACTCATGCTTGAGAGGCTGGTGTTTTAACCAATAGGCCACCACGACTCTAAGTTACATTACTAAATTAAAATTAATTGGAAATCATTCATATGTTTCATGCTAAACTTCTACTACTCCAATGACACTGATGAAACTCTTTTGGTGACTATACATCTGACTATATCCTGTTTTATTTCTTTTTACAAACGTTAAGATTGAGTCATTACAATCAAATGACATTCCTTATAAGGAGGGATATTCTCAGTAAGTGGTTAATAGATGCAACAAGTTCGTCCTGTTCTCGGTAAACACAGCAGGCAGCAGGTTTCTTGTTTTTCAACTTTTGAAAAGTATTATTTTAGTTTTATTTGATAGTTACTGCTGCGAGGTGTCTTAATTTTTGTCTTTTTGATTGTTAACAACGTACCTAATGGTGTACAAATATTGAGATGTCATTCTTGTTATCCTTATCTTTACTAATGTTATAAATCGAAAAGTGAGTTTGTTTGTTTGTTCCGCTTTCTCACCGTAACCACTGAACCGATTGCTTTGAAATTTTGCAGACGTAAAATTAGAAATCCGGATTAAATAACAGGGTACTATTTTTTTTTATTATTTAATAATTATAAACTAGCGCTTGACTGCAATCCCGCCTGATGGTAAGCAGTGGTGCAATCTTTGATGGTAAAGCGCGCTAGTTTATTAAGCCCAATCACTTAAAAAAAACTTAGTGAATAGGAAGGAAGACGGCAGTTGAGCGAGGTGGAAAAATTTATCCCGGAAAAGTTTGATATTCCCGTGAGGAAAACAAAAATATTGTTAGCTTCATACCAGTTCGGTGATAGATGGCGCTGTGTGTCGTTTAAAACAAGGACAGATACATTGCAAACGAATATGCACATGTTAGAAGCTAAATGAAACGATAATTAATCCCTGAAAATGATGAATCTAAAAAGCGCGATAAAACCGAATTCCACGCGGAAGTAGCTAGTAAGTAAAAAAAGGAAATATAAGGATTTGTAATATACAATATGTAAAACATTCATTACTTTGAAACTAATGTCAAAATTAAACATCTTGGATTTTTTATAATATTCCATATATCCACCAATCTTTAGTCTTTTTTTCTTATTTTGGAAAAAAATATCGACAACTTCAACACAAGCAATGTCTTCAATGTCTGCGCGACTACAATGACTCGAGTATCCGTCACCGTCTCTTATCTGCTGTTCGAAATTCGAACCATTTCGTATCCGCTGTGATACACAATGTATTCTACATTATCGTTTAGTGTGCAACTGGCTATAAGTAGTCGACAAGTTGATTTTTATTCAAAAGGTATCAATCTGGATGTGCTCATGTGATTGGTAAATGAAGCAATCATTTAAAAGGATGAGTTGTTTGATAAGACAACTTAATGTCTCTCTTAGCACGTGTGGTCTCTTCGTAAATAGCCGTTGCAACGTTTGAGAGTCTTTTTTTAACATTATAATTAAAATTCAAATTCAAAATTTTATTTCGGATTAAAAACTAGTGCTTGACCACGATTTCGCCTGGTGGTAAACAGTGATGAAATCATTAATAGTAAAGCGCACTAGTTTATTAAAAGCTCAAAAAACTGAGTAAATAGGGAGGAAGACGGCAGTTGAGCGAGGCGATGCAATGTTAGACCTAACAAAACAGCCAACGATGCTGCGCCAGATGGAGATTGATCTGGAGACCCTCCACAGCAAAACTCCCGTCATAACAACATTTGCCGCATCGTACCACAACTGTTCAAATCCGTCCTCCATACTCTGTCCTTCACATACGTCTGACTTTGTTCATTCTTCATTTTATATTCAGTCTATTCTTCTGTGGAATACGCTTCCTCTTGATACCATGACGGCTACCAGTCGGTTTGCATTTAAGCAGGAATTGCACAGTTATTTTCTAAACAAATAGGGTTGACTCATCTCAACACCTCCCTCCCTTGTTTTATAATATGGTAATACGTACTATGTGTATAGCGTATTTATATATGTATAACTAGATTTACAAGATTTTTTATCATCATTTTCTTTCCAACCAAAGCACCTGTACCAAAGCATCTAATCTCTTCACCACCCATGGTTAACTGGTAAAGTCAAAATCAAAATTGTTTATTTTAAATTAATCAACAGTTGGCGCTTTTGAATAGTCAATGTCGGTCAGTCGAAGAAAAGTGAAGCTAAATTGCACGTTCCAAAGCGTAGATCTCTATGGAGAAGAACGTGCAAGAAACTCCATGGACACTCTTTTAAAATCATAATATGGATTACATGTCTTCGTTACATATTTCTGTTGCTTCTATCATGTGAGCACAATGTATAATTATAAAAAATAACGAAAAGATAGAAAATTAATCAAGCCCACTGGCAGCTAAGAGATGACCAGTCTCCACTGACGGCCCCCGTTCACGAGCATGAGGCGCGCATCTGCCCCACTTAGCTCAACCATTTTGAAGGGATATACATATATATACATACTAGCTTTCCGCCCGCGGCTTCGCCCCGTGGAGTACGGTTATATCGCGCTTTTTAGATTTCCCTCTGGAACATCAAATTTTTTCGAGATAAAAGGTAGCCTATGTTCTTCCTCAGGGTCTAAAGATTGTCTGTGCCAAATTTCATCAAAATCGGTTGAGAGGTTTAAGCGGGAAAGCGTAACAGACAGACAGACAGACAGACAGAGTTACTTTCGCATTTATAATATTAGTATGGATATAAAAAAAAACAAACTACAGTCCATGGTGCCTCACATTCACAAACTTGAAAAGTGCTTTTACATTATACAATACTATATTACTTGCAAAATCATGGTAGCAAAATCTTGTGCACAATTGAAATAAACAAATAAAAATAAAAAAGGAATATTTGGAAAACAACAAAAAGGGGGAATGGTATCTCTTCCAAACCTACAAAATTGTCTGTGGCTGTGGAGCAGGACTGGCATTTAGCCAAGCATTTTTATCAAGAATATAATCTTCCAGTTTATAATATGCTTGTTTACACAGCGTGCGTTTAATGCATATTTTAAATTTAGACTCATTGAGTTGTTGAATCGCTAGCGATATTTTATTATAAAATTTTACACATTTTTTAAAGAATGTCTAAGTCATTATTTCTGCCTTTGTAAGTAAATATCTTTCTGCAAAAGTATAAATAAATAAATTCCACGTATAAAGGAAACTGCAGTAAGTACTTTAGCTTCAGTTATTTCAAGTCTGTAGCAGTCCTTAGCTTCTGTCCACATATTTGTGAAGGAGATACAAATTCCTATACCAACTGTTTTATTCTAAAAACCTGAAGGAATTCCGCACAGAAAATGCTTCAGTGGAAGAAACAATATGCATTAAATTTCTAAGGAAATGCAGTTTCAAATACTTGGAAGAATATGCAGATATTATATTGTATAACTGTCGCGTTCCACCCTTGTTAGTTTTGATTCCATGGTAAAATCGAGATGAAAAGTATCCTAAGTGATATTCCCGGTTATAATATGTGTGCTAAATTTCATCGAAATCTGTTGAACAGTTTTTGCGTGAAAGACTTTCGAATCTGTTTGTATTAGTAGAATAACGGAGTATCACTTTTATATCAAGGGTAAAAAATGCCTTTTATATAACTCACTTTTACATAATAACGTACGTATTATTATGAATCTATACTAATATATAAAGCTGAAGAGTTTGTTTGATTGTTGGTTTGTTTGAACGCGCTAATCTCAGGAACGACTGGTCCGATTTGAAAAATCGTTTTTGCCTTAGATAGCCCATTAATCCAGGAAGGCTTTAGGCTATATAACATTATGCTGCAACCAATAGAAGCGAAGCATCACTAACTTCACGCGGACGAAGTCGCTGGCGGCCGCTAGTGAAATATGAAATTAGAGGGGCGTGTGGATTAAGGTTCATCAGGTTAAGCTGCGCTTGCCGCGGTTATTACGTGGATGGGTGACCTTCACATAGAGAGGAGCCTTTTCCTCCGTGCCTCTGCAGCACATTAAGCCGTAGATCCCCAGCTGTCATTTAAGATCTTTGACAGTTGTTACGGGCCGTCAGAAGTCCGAAAGTCTTAGAACTATACTTCTTTTTCTTCTCAGCCTATAGAGGTCTTTAGATGATGGAGGGTTTTGGTCTCTTTCTAAAGACAACAATCACCAAAAATCAGTAATATACATAGCATCCCTCAATGTACTCACCTTGAGGAAAGAAGAAAACCTTACGGAACTGACATATAATGCGCTAAAACAAATCAAATGGGATATAGTAGGTTTGAGCGAGGTGCGAAGAATGGGCGGAAGTATTACTTGTCATCCAGAATACTTACTATATCAGATAGGGGAGACGCAAGGCCAATACGGGGTAGGATTTACTATCAAACAACACTTAAAACAATATGTTGAAGAATTCATAGGAATCTCAGAACGCATAGCAATTATGAATATGAAACTACCAGGATACAAAAATCCATGGTCTATTGTACAAATATATTCGCCCACAGAGCAATCAAATTTGGATACGATAAATAACTTCTACTATAATCTAAACGAAGCAATTCAAGAGCACACCCATAACAACCTTATAGTCATGGGAGATTTCAATGGCCAAATAGGTGCAAGACGTCCGGGAGAAACCACTATACTAGGACAATTCTCATATAGTAATAAGACCAGAAGCAGAAATGGGGAAAGAATTACAAACTTCGCGCTAGAAAACAAATTAACAATCCTAAATACGATGTTCAAGAAAAACCGAAAGAGCATGTGGGCCTGGATTTCGCCAGATGGTAAAATAAAAAACGAAATTGATTTTATTACGACCAACAAAAGCAGTTACTTCACAAACTTTACCGCCATTAAAAGATTTAACTTTAACACCAACCATAGGCTACTCAGAACTGAGCTTAAAATAAATCAACCAAAGAAGACTAGACCGAGACAAGACTCAAGAAATACAAAACTAAACAAACAGCAATTAGAACAAATAGCAATAACCCTAAGAGCTGAACTTAGAGACTTCGAAGAGAACACTATGGAACTAGAAACCCAAGATAAATACAACTATATAGAGAGTATTATCAAAATCCAAATTAAACGCATAGCAGATACTAAAATCGATGCAAAGGGAACATTATCAACAGCCACTACAAAACTCCTAGATGAAAGATGTCACCTAATCAACGAAAGAAGCACTCAAAATAGGAGACAAAAATTAGCTAAAATTAGCAAAGACATCAATGAAAGCATGAGGAAGGATAGAAAACAACGGAGGATGCAAACAATAGAAAAATACCTACTGGAAACCGGTGGAACTAAAAAAGCACTCAAAGAATTAACTAACACGAAGAACTGGATCGTAAAAATGAAAGACGACCGAGGTAAACTGGACCATCACACAACTGACATATTAAAAACAGCTACGTCATACTACGAAAATCTTTTTCGAAACAATACTACGCCAGCCGAAGTAAATCTAGCAGAAACCTCGAACACCCCCAGTATTCTCCAAAGTAAAGTCAGTAAGGCTATTGACACTCAAAAGAGTGAGAAAGCACCCGGACCTGACGGCATAAGCAATGAAATTTTAAGATATAGCAAAGAGATCCTGCTGCCTGTCCTCACAGATATGTTCAATGACATCATGAACACTGAAACCATCCCCCAGCAATGGACCGAGTCTCACATCATCCTACTGTATAAGAAAGGGGATAAATACGACATCGGAAATTATCGCCCTATTAGCCTTATGTCCAATGTATATAAGATTTTTGCTAAGATCATCTTAAAACGGGTTGAAAGAACCCTAGACGAACACCAGCCTATAGAGCAAGCAGGATTCCGCAAAGACTATTCAGTGATCGACCACATTCACGTAGTTCGTCAAATTTTGGAGAAATACAACGAATACCAACTAACATACTACATTGCATTTATTGATTATAGTAAAGCCTTCGATTCTCTACAACATGATAAAATATGGGAGGCGTTACTGGATCAAGGAATCGAGCCCAAGTACATTCGATTAATAACAAACATATATAGTTGTGGCAGAGCAAGAATCCAATTAGAAAAAAAAAGTGCTCCTTTCAGAGTAGAAAAAGGCGTCAGGCAGGGAGACCCTCTATCTCCGAAATTATTCTCCGCAGTACTAGAATCAATCTTCCGAAGACTTAATTGGGAATATCTCGGAATTAACATAGACGGTGTACTGCTGTCGCATTTAAGATTTGCCGATGATATAGTGTTACTGGCAAAAACAGCAGAAGATCTAACCAGAATGATAAAAGAACTTGCGAAAGAAAGTGAGAGAGTAGGGCTGGCAATGAATCCGGAAAAAACTAGAGTGATGACAAACGGGTACAAACATACTATAGATCTAGGAAACACTGAAATCAACTATACAGACGAATATATATATCTAGGTCAGCTCATAACTCAAAAATATCCTATGCAGAAGGAAGTGGAGAGAAGAATTACAAATGGCTGGAAGAAATACTGGAGTTTAAGAGAGGCGATGAAAGATAAAGAGCTCCATATAAACCTAAAAAGCAAACTGTTTAACACCTGCATACTACCTATCCTAACGTACGGGTGTCAATCATGGGCCTTAAATCTGGGGACCTCAAACAAACTAGCAACTTGCCAGTATTCAATGGAAAGGAGCATGCTAAATATCAAAAAGTCTGACAGATTAAAAAATATCGTCATTAGAAACAAAACAAAAACTACTGATGTAATAAACAAAATCAAAAGACTTAAATGGCGATGGGCTGGTCACTTGGTAAGAGGACATGACAAATGGAGCAAAAGGGTGACATGGTGGTACCCAAGGGAAGGCAAAAGGAAGAGAGGCCGACCACAGAAAAGGTGGGATGATGACATCAGACAAGTGGCAGGAGTCACATGGAATAGAGTGGCTCAAGAAAGAAAGGAATGGAAAAGGTTGGAGGAGGCCTTTGCCGACTGGCAAACAGATCTAGGAAAGATAAGCAAGCAACAAATACTAGCTTAAGATTAAGATTATTAAGTTTAAGATTTTAATGTTAATTATTTATATAAATTTAAAAATCTACTGTACTAAGTTAAGTTATCTATTGTACTAAGATCTGATTAAAAGGCTATATTATTATTATTATTATTATAGAGGTCTACTGCTGAACAAAAGCCTCCCCCAAGGCTTTCATTCCATTGGGGGGCATTGCCATAATCACCACGCCTGGCAGGCGGGTTGGGGATCGCAGTAATTTGATATTCTACAGGAAGCGCCGCTGCCCGCTTCCCTGGTGACAGTTTCCTTGGTCGCCTCTTACGACACCCACGGGAGGATATGGGTTGGTACTATTCTATGCCCGGTACCACACGGAAATTAACTATACTTACTAAGGCCCAACCAGCCTTACCAAGGAGTACTGTGTTACTTAATGCTCCATGGTAAATACTGGTATTCAGCTGGATCTGGTCAGACTGGAAACCGACTGGAAAAGGCAGATGAAAAAGATAGCGACATTGTAGGGGTAGGGTTCTTGATGACCCGGGGAGTCCAACGTCCATCAAATGGCCAAGTTACCATTTGACGTTGTGACGGGTTCTCACACGTCACTCAGATAAGGAGAGCAGCCGCTGAGGGCTGCTCGTGCCAGAAGAGACCTGTCGAACTCGCGACGACTCGTCAAGGCCTGCCGGGATTCACCGTAGAATTGGGAGGACCCGATACCCCGGAAAGGCAGGTGACGAGTCCAAACACACCCCTCCACGTCCCCGAGCAGAGGATAGCCCATGAGGATGTTTCCACCTTCCAAAAAAAGGGTGTTCTTGATGAAGGAGCGAACTGATATACTACTCGATTCACCATGCCATAGGCGGTCCTAGAAAAAAGTGAAACAGTCTAAGTACTCACTTTCAACCTCATATAATTAGCCTTTAATGTTCCTACTCTTGCGACACTGACCTTCTCTTGGTTGGAGAGAGTAGGACGTAATATCCCACGCGTGCCCAATGCGGGTTGGTAGATGTCACATGCCTTCGAAATTTTTAGGACAGGCAGGTTTCCTCATGATGTTTTCCTTCACCATTAAAAGAGCAGTGAGGATGAAATAATTGAAATAAAGTAAAGTGGGCCTATGCTTGGGGTTTCACTGCGCGATTGTATCAGGAATGAGGAGATCCGCAGAAGAACTCAACCAACATAGCACGAAGAATCGCAACACTAAAATAGCAGTGGGCCGGGCACATTGCCCGTAGTACTGATGCGCGATGGGGCCTACGGGTGCTCGAGTTGCGACCGCGCATCGGAAGACGCAGCGTACGGAGGCCCTCAACAAGGTGGTAAAGACGATAACCTGGTGAAGGTCGCGGGAAAGCCTTAGCGGAGGCCTTAATCCAGCAGTGGACCTCTATAGGCTTAAGAAGAGGAATAAGAAGATAATCAAATAATTTACACATAGCAAAGTGCAATACAGGGTTCGACCCTGCGAGCTACCATTCGTGAGCCACGGCCGATACCACGACGCTACCGCTGCTGTCAACCTCACGAATTATCAATATCAGTTAGCTTCAAAAGAACTGAACACAAAATCTCGATTACAGTAATATCTTACATAGAACGTTATCAAGAGTTTTCTTCCATTTTTCAGTACAAGCTTCAAGTACAGAGCCTATTTAATCATAACTTTTATAATACAAGACAAATGAGGTGTTCATCCCCCTCAAGAAGGGATCATACTACACAAACCCACTTTCAAAGGTTCAACCATTAAACAGAACAACCACAGAAGGCTAGCTTCGAACAACATTCAGTGTGTATATAACGGCACACCTACCTGATCGATTCGTTTCGAAGATTTCGATTTTTTTTTTCTTTATTTTTGAGGATGAGAAATCACCAAACAACGCCTCTGTTCTGGGCGGAGCCTTTTACTGGCTAAAACCCACCCGTGTTCCTTCACTTGCTTGTACGCTAGAAGCCCCAGTATCTCTTTTGAGCAACCCGTGGCCATGGCTGAATAAAGTTTTCTTTTTCAAGATCGGTGGTAGGCCATAACATCGGCTGCCGGCCGAAGTTACCACCCACCTGACAAAGTCTTGCCGCCAAGCGATTCGTCGTGTTCCGGTATGATATTTGATGAAACCGTACGCAGGACGTGTCTGAGCAGATGTGTTGCGATGTGTGCCGGGTACGATGCTCCAAATATTGTGGGTCGAAAGTTTGGTCGTAGAGGGACTCCAGATCAATCTCCCTCTGGCGCAACATCGTTGATCGTGTTGTTGGGTTTACCATTGCATCAAGTCGCTCAATTGCCGTCTTCTTTTCTATTCACTCAGTTTTTTTGAGTGAATAGGCTTAATAAGCTAGCGTACTTTACCATGATCGATTACATCTCTACTTACCATCAGGCGGGATTGCGTTCAAGCACTAGTTTATCATTATTTGAAAAAATCCCTTAGCCTTCTGCCCATACCTATCCACTGGTGCCCCCCCTCGAGTGACGGTATCTTTCAGTAGATATTTGGTTCGCGGCTTGATTATGATAAATGATCTTTATGCGCGACCTACTGTTGATAAAAAGGGTCTTTTAGACTTCTACGAACATACACAAGCTTTTATTTTTAAGAATATTATAGTTGCAGTTTGTACCTACACTGTGGTGTGTGTGACAACAATTTATACATATATACCTATAAAATAAATAAATTTCTTATTTAAGTGACTTTTTGCAATTTATAAAGCTTTTAGTTAAATACTGGCAGCCCCATTCAACAGAAATATTCTGTTAATATAGCTATTAAAAACAGGAGTTGATCGTGGAAGGACGAAAATTTTAAGTCGTATGTCTTTTTCAATGCTAAATCATGATAAATTTAAAAAAATACTTACCAAAAAAAAATTAGGGCAGGAAAATCCTTAAGAAAAATAGTTGTAGCCGATTCTCAGGCCTACTAACATGCTTATAAGCATGCTTATAAATTTCATAAGAGTTAGTCTAGCCGTTTCGAAGGAGTATGGTAACTAACATTGGGACATGAGAATTTTATATACATACTAGCTTTCCGCCCGCGGCTTCGCCCGCGTGGAGTTCGGTTATATCGCGCTGTTTAGATTTCCCTCCGGAACATCAATTTTTTCCGGAATAAAAGGCAGCCTATGTTCTTTCTCAGGGTCTAAAGATTGTCTGTGCCAAATTTCATCAAAATCGGTTGAGAGGTTTAAGCGGGAAAGCGTAACAGACAGACAGACAGAGAGACAGAGTTACTTTCGCATGTATAATATTAGTATGGATTTACATAAAATTCTATGTACATAATTATGCAAGTGTATATCCATGAACCCGGAAGACGCAGCGTAGGGAGGCCCTCAACAAGATGGACTGATGACCTGGCGAAGGTAGCGGGAAGCCGATGGATGCGGGCAGCATATATTTGCTCCATGGGGCAGCACAAGACCGGTCATCGTGGAAAGCCTTGGGGAAGGCCTTTGTCCAGCAGTGGACATGTATAGGCTGAAGAAGAAGAAGATATCCACGGAATTTATACTGTTGTCGTAAGGTAAGGCTGTGCATGTATTTATAATTTACCCACAGACCTCTTCAATCTAAAAAATCCTAGTAAAGATTGTTATGTCTATACAAAAACATGACTAATTCAAAATACCCCACTCTAAATGTTTATATAACACACTATTACACACAGTATAAAAATCATACAGTAGGTCGACGCCTTTGATCTCATGTAAAATGCCGACATCGTCTAGACAGTAACGCATCGGCCAGGGTTGTCACAAATAAACAATATTTATGAAATTATTTATTTATTGCAGATCAACATCGATAGCTGTATTATATTTAATTAATTTGCTATTTTTACTAAGGGAACAACTCGAGACAGATTTAAGTTATTTAGATGGCATTTTCGTAACCAGCACCCCAATCCACCTCGGAATTAACACCCATATCATATTGTAAATATGTACTTACATTTAAATTGGCGTCCGCCATCTTGGATTTCAAAAAGGATAGCTTTTTCGTAACAAGCACCCCAATTATATTTACTTAAAATTGACACCCATATTAAATTATAAAAAAATGACGTTCGCCATCTTGGATGTCAAAAAGGATGGCTTTTTCATAACAAGCACCCCAATTATACTCAAAATTGACACTCATATCAAATTATAAAACAAACAAATAAAAAAACGAACACGTGTTAGCCCTTAATGATAGATACCGAGCTACGAACATCGTTTTGTTTGCAGCTCGGGTGCCGCTTACCCGCGTCTCGTCCCTCACACCCCGCACGATTGCTCTGTCTAGACGTCTTCGTCGGACGACTGTATGATTTTTAGACTGTGTTAATATTATGCGCCACAAATACACTTTAACACCAAAATAGTACAAATAATAAAAAGTAAGAAAAACTAAAACCCAACTACGACAAAAAACGACGCTGAAAAAGTATAAAACAAGATTTTCAGAATACTGAACTGAACAAAGTTGCTAATGTAGTTGCAAGTAAATGGACACAGTAGTAATGTCATAAAATACTATTCTGAAGTATGCAATATTCACTATGTATAAGCCCCGCACGATGATATTGCGACTGGCGGCCATCTTGATGACGTAGCCGAACTCGCACCGTCGGTACCGTTCGCATGTTCAGTCCGCGCTTACCCACTTACGCACATCGAATATTTTTGTTAGCTTTTTGTTTTTGTTATCCTGTTTTAATGTTGTTTTTGAGTTTTGTTGTTTAGTTTTGTTAGTTGTTACTCGTTAAAATGAGTAAAAAATTAATTAACAGTCGTGCTCGTGAAATTATAATTAAAGTGGACAATTATTTTGTTAAAGAGAAAAAGGACTGTAAGTTAGTTCTTGAAAATATAAACCGTGCTTTAAAAAGTGCTTCGGACACTACTGAGGAAATTTTAATACCGAAGCAACTGCTAATAATTATTAAAAATATTTGGCAAAATTCTACCAAAGTCACGGAGCGTGTGGCATGTACCACAGGCGTTGCAAAAAATACTGTGACGAAATTGCGACGAGAGCATAAGCCAGCAACAGCCAGCAAAATGAGAACTCCTATTAAAGGAAAACGACAAAAGAAGAAATATTTCGACGGATTTTCTTTAACAGCTTTAAGAAATATTACATTCAATGTATACGGTGAGGAGAGAAATACCCACAATGCGCAAAATCTTGGCGGCTTCAAAGTAGACCTTAATTATACTGGCAGTGAAACTACATTAAGAAAAATAAATGTGATTTAGGCTACTAATTTAAACGATGCTACCAAAAAAGACTGCCTATAATTGAAAGACCCCAAATTCAAACGTGGAGGGCTAAATATTTACGACGTATGAAAGAAAATGACTCGCTTGGTAATAACAAAAGACCCGTTATTTATTTCGACGAAACGTGGATACACGCACACTACACGATAAAAAAAATGTTGGCAAACAGCAACCGATGTCAGAGTGAGACGGAACGACAGCCCTGGCCGCCGATGGATAATAGTTCACACGGTAAGTGAAAGCGATTTTGTTGACAATGCCCTTTTAATATTTAAAAAAGACACCAAAACGGGGGATTACCATGATCAAATGAATGCTGAGAATTTCACTAAGTGGCTTACAGAAAAATTAGAACCCAAATTACCACGTAATTCCATAATTGTGATAAACAACGCCCCTTATCACAGTAGGGACGAGAATAGGCCACCAAGTATGAACAATAAAAAACAGTTGATGGTTGAGTGACTACAAGCTCACAACATCGACTTTCCCAACAACAGTACAAAACCTGAACTGTATTTATTAATTAAACGGTACAGACCGAGCGAAAAATTATAAAATTGACCATTTATTAGCTGGCAATGGCCATGAGGTCGTTAGATTACCACCCTACAACTGCGACCTCAACCCCATTGAGTACATCGGGAACCTGGTAAAGATGAGGATCTCAGAAAAGAATGTGGAGCAGTTGGAAAGTCGCATTGAAGCTCTGACGTTGGAGGCGTTGGCGTCAATAACTCCAGATGACTGGCGAAGGGAAGTCAATCATGTTAAACGGCTTGAAGAGGAAATATTGGAATAAAGATCGAATAACTGACGAGTTATCCATACTAATATTATAAATGCGAAAGTAACTCTGTCTGTCTGTCTGTTACGCTTTCCCGCTTAAACCTCTCAACCGATTTTGATGAAATTTGGCACAATCTTTAGACCCCGAGAAAGAACATAGGCTACTTTTTATCCCGGAAAATTTGATGTTTCCGAGGGAAACCTAAAAAGCGCGATATAACCGAACTCCACGCGGGCGATGCCGCGGGCGGAAAGCTAGTTTGTCATAAATACGGCAGACGACAGTGAATCGGAAACGACAGACACAGAAAGCAGTTCTGATTCGGAAGACTATATGAGTGGAATTTAATAAATAGGGTAAGATTATATTGAATTATATATAAACATTTTTTTACAAACTATCCTGGTTTTATTTATAATCTGATAGATGTAGGTAGTAATTAACACATGACTGCTACACAGTGGACTCTGGTTCAATTCCCGCTCGCAAATGAACAGAAATGTAGTTAGAAAAAATTTGTATACATGTAACAAAGATATACGAATAAGTATATTTTTCTTACGTCTACAAGAATTATTTCCTTGGAATTTTTAATAATGAAAGTTTATTTGTCAGAATATGGGTGAGTAGGTGTATAAAGAGTGTATGTATAATAAAATTATAAAATACAAATAAACCCTTAACCCTAGTTTATTAATTTCACGTTAAACATTCTTTTGCTAGCTGTCCTTTTGTGTGACAGATGACGTCACAAAGCTGTTATTGTGACAAGGTTCCATCGCAATATCATCGTGCGGGGCTTATACTTCTGTCTTCGAAATTTTTGGCTCTAGGACATGTCGGTTTCCTCATAATGTTTTCCTTCACCAAACACGTATTCTTCACCCTAAAAGAAAATACAAACAAATAAAGAACAATATCGATACAATCTACACATTAATCAATTAATTTTATTATCCTCCCACTGTATACATAATTTTGCCATCAACTACACTGGCGATAAAACTAAATGCCACACATACTCCTAAACGCTAACAAACATTCAGAAAATAGCTCGAATTTTTTACACGCCAGTGTATCAACATCATTAAGGACCACACACATAGTTCAGAAAGTTGGATTCCCTTTTGGAAACACCAAAACTGATACTGCACCTTATTCCTTAGATGTAAGGTTGGAAATTGTCTGCTGAATGTCGTGTAAATTAGTATTCCTTCATCTTAGTTGTATGAATAATTCCGCGATCTTAGATATAAGAGGCTTTGTGGACTAAATGTGCTGGAAATAATGCTACTGTCCGATAAATAGGACAGCCCTTACACGTAATGGATTGGTTATGTAATGGATATGTTGGATCAAAGTTTCTTATCGTATGTTACGAATACTTTATACCCTGTATACCTATCAGGCGATCATTTTTTGAAAGGACCAAGAAGAAAGGAAGAAGAACGATGTCATAATATTTTGCGGATGCAAAATCATCGAATGTTCCTGTCGTGTAACGACAAGAAAAGACTTTAGAGGGAGACAGTATTTATTAAGTATACAGAAAAGACAAGATGGAAGTATAAAAATGAATAATGTCGATGAATGATTGATGGGTGATGGTGAAGGGCGGCCCCTGGTGGACCGGCGGCAGTT
Organism: Sesamia nonagrioides; assembly: GCA_017933935.1. Classification (NCBI taxonomy): domain Eukaryota; kingdom Metazoa; phylum Arthropoda; class Insecta; order Lepidoptera; family Noctuidae; genus Sesamia; species Sesamia nonagrioides. Next base: position 1,158,823 of record JADWQK010002164.1, on the reverse strand, counting down.
ACGGAGAAGCGGCCCTGGCGGACCGGCGACAGCAACAGACGAGCGGCCCTGGTGGACCGGCGACAGCAACGGACGAGCGGCCCTGGTGGACCGGCGACAGCAACGGACGAGCGGCCCTGGTGGACCGGCGACAGCAACGGACGAGCGGCCCTGGTGGACCGGCGGCAGCTGCAGAGGAGCGGCCCTGGTGGACCGGCGGCAGCTGCAGAGGAGCGGCCCTGGTGGACCGGCGGCAGCTGCAGAGGAGCGGCCCTGGTGGACCGGCGGCAGCTGCAGAGGAGCGGCCCTGGTGGACCGGCGGCAGCTACGGAGGAGCGGCCCTGGTGGACCGGCGTCAGCTACAGAAGAGCGGCCCTGGTGGACCGGCGGCAGCTACACGAAGAACGGCCCTGGTGGACCGGCGGCAGCTACAGAGGAGCGGCCCTGGTAGACCGGCGGCAGCTACAGAGGAGCGGCCCTGGTGGACCGGCGGCAGCAACGGAAGAACGGCCCTGGTGGACCGGCGGCAGGTACAGAGGAGCGGCCCTGGTGGACCGGCGGCAGGTACAGAGGAGCGGCCCTGGTGGACCGGCGGCAGCTACGGAAGAGGGACTGCCCCGGCGTCACAAGGCCGGCAGCAGTCGAAGGCTCCGGCGGCAAAGGGCCAGGCAGCTCCAGGCGCACCAGTTATATAGAGACTGGCACAGCAGGAAAAACCCTAGAAGCGCTCTCGAGGCAACGTTTACTGGAGACCTACTTTTAAGAGGCTTGTTTGGAAGCCAGAGCTCGACTGACCACTGCTCTGCGATGATTCCTAAAGAAACCTCGCAGAACGGTTGGAGGTCGAAATTTAAAATATTCGAAAATATGGACGAGGAACGGTAAATAATTTTACCATAAAAGAGTTCGAATAACAATTATGAAATAAAAATAGCAGACCAACAAGAATTTTGATGAGAAGGTTGTTATAGATACATCATCAACAATGTTGTCAAAAAATGTCAAAATAATGAAAATGTTCTGTAACAATGTAAATATAAATGGTATTAAATTAAAAAGTGCAGTGTTTGATAGGAAAAAGTGATACAGTCCTGCATAGGTACGGCCTTCTACGCTAAGGGGTCAATAAGTCGCCGAAACTTAGGCGTAAAGTTGAGGACTGAGTCTGTAAACAGAAAAATGAGTCCTGGTGTAGTGGAATATGATCAAAACAGAGCCTCATAACAATGGAAAGCATATTATGGACCGTGGAAATGAATGATACATATATAAGTATGAATATGAGTATAAATAATAAGTGTAAGTATATCTGAATATGTACATAACATTACATTTTCCCCCCGACCCTGGAAAAATTTTCAACTGTAGAAAATTTTCTAATAAGATTTCAAGTAGGGACTGTAAAACAACACTTCACACATTCATCCATCTCCATTCACCCATTCATACCACCTCTCTCTTTCAAGCAATCTTCTTCATACAGGCATTGGTGGAGTTCACAGTTGATGACTGCCACTCATAGAAGTGTGTTTTAGAATGACGACAAGGCTTATTTTTGGAGTTGTCAGCCGCTCCAGACTGGAAGGAAAAAAAGGAAACATTAGATAAAGTAGAAATTTAAGCTCCTAGAAGAGCGAAAGAGTTAGCGTTTGGTTTAGGCTTATTTTAGGAGTAACCAACCGCTCCTGCATAGGCTTATTTAATGAGTTGCAATCCGCTCCATAGGGTAAAAGAGTGAGACTGAAGAGTGGGGTCGAGCAAATGTAATGTAATGTTTGTGTAGTGAGTGATGTTAATATATAATATAAAAAATAAATAGAATGTGCAGCTGTAAACAAAAGAATGAAGTAATATTTACATAAATAATTAGTAGGTGATTTAATTGACATTAATAATTTAGAGTTGTTTAGAAAGAATTCAACATTTTATATCTTTTATGTGCCATTTACCTACGGCACCATCTGGGTCTTCTAATAAGTACACTAAAGGTGATAGTTTATTTAAAATTTTGGATTTGATAAATTTAGGGGCTAGTTTAGCATTGAAATAAGAACCAGCATCGCTTAATGCATGATTCTTTCGCCAAACCGTATCCCCAACGTTGAATTCTTTGAACGACCTCCGAAGATTATAACGAGCGCTGTTTTTAACGTAAGCTATATGTAAGTTAGACTGAACTTTGTGAAATATAGACGTGAGGAACCCAGCATTTGTTGCGTAAATATCACGGGGCATAAAGATTAATTCTTCGAGGTTGTGACACGGAGAGTAAAAAGAACCGCAAGGAATTGTTTCCCTCCCAAAGACTAGAAAGGATGGAGTATAGCCCGTTACAACGTTAGTGGTATTGTTCATAGAAAATTGAATTTTACTAAGATGTTTGTCCCAGGATCTATGGTCGTCCTCTACTAGTGAAGCTAAAGCCGTAATTATTGTTTTGTTATAACTTTCAGTCGGGTTAAATTGTGGGCAATAGTAGGCTGAATGGAATATGAAAGGAACTTTGTATCTATTAAGAAAAGAATGGAATTCACGTGACTGGAATTGTGGACCGTTATCCATTATACAAGTCTGTGGAACTCCATGAACTAGAAAAACAGAATTTTCCATAATATTAATTATATTAGATGCAGTCGCCTGTTTTAGAGGGAAAATCAAAGTATATTTAGTAAAGATACAATTAATTACTAAAATGAACCTATTACGTTTTCTAGTCATAGGAAGTGGACCCATTAAGTCTAGAGATATAGTTTGAAAAGGTCTAGAGCAAATCTTAGGTTTGCCCATTAGGCCATATGGAGAATGATTAGGATGTTTATAAGCAAGACAGGTTTCACAGTTAGAAATTATCCTAGCAATGTCTCTAAACATGCCGGGCCAATAGTATAGTAAAGATATTTTTTTATATGTTTTAAAAATTCCTAGGTGAGGTTCATGACTAGAGCCATGATTTGTTTCAATTATTAAACGTCTTTCTTGAGGTAATGGAACTTCTTTCCAAATGAAGTCGTCGTTCAGGCGGTCAGGCGTGTGAATACAACGATAGAGTTTATTCTCTCTTATCGTATAATTTGGGTAAGAATAAGGATTATTCGAACAGCCCAGAAATATTTTATTGTATTGTTCCAGTTCTCTAGTAGTATCATTCATAGAAATAGGATGTACACCTTGTGGTACATTACTATTTCCTTGTATTTTAGGGAGTTCTTGTGACTTGGCTCTTGATAGAAGGTCCGGTACTACATTATCTTTTCCTTTCTTATGTTTTAGAACGAAGTTGAAGCAAGATAAGCGTAAAGTCCAACGTGCAAGTCTTCCTGAAGGATTGGATAAATTCTGAAACCATTTGAGTGCAGCGTGGTCGGTGTAGATTGTGAATTCCTTCCCATTATCGAGATAGCAACGCCAGTGTTCTAAAGCAGTTATCACGGCAAGTGTTTCTCTTTCCGTAGTTGAGTAGTTCTGTTGGTTCTTGTTGAAAGCTTTGCTCATATAGGCAATCACAACTTCTTTGCCTTCCTGATGTTGAGTGAGCATTGCGCCAGTACCGTAGTTAGATGCATCACAATGAACTGAAAAAGGAAGGTCGAAGTTTGGACAGGCCAGAACAGGAGTAGTTATTAAAGCATCCTTGAGCTTCTGAAAGGCTGCATCCGCTTCTGTATTCCATCCGAATTTCGGAGCATTTTTCCCGGAGCAGGTTAGTTTGTTGAGTGGCGTAGCAATAGTGCTAAAATTTGGAATAAATCTTCGAAACCAGCTGCAGGTGCCAATGAATCTACGAACTTCTTTTCTGCAGGTAGGAATTGGGTAGTCCACAATAGCCTTGATTTTATCAGGATCAGCACGTAAGCCATGTTCATCCACTACGAAGCCAAGATATTTTAACTCTTTTCTGAAGAATTGGCTTTTGTCAAAGTTAATAGTTAATTTAGCGAAGGAAAGTTTTTCGTGAACTTTCAGGAGCAGTGATATATGTTCCTCAAAAGTTTCGCTAATTATGATAATATCGTCTAAGTAGCAGAACACTTTATTTTCAAATTCTGGAGTGAACAGCATGTCCATTAATCTTTGTTGAGTAGCTGGTGAATTGGTGAGTCCGAAGGGCATTACTTTAAATCTGAACATGCCTCTTCCAGGTACATAAAAAGCAGTCTTGTCCTTATCAGCAGGGTTCAGAGGAATCTCCCAGAAGGCTTTCGCAATGTCTATACTTGACAGGTATTTAGCATTTCTGAGGTTGTCCAAAATTTCACTTATAAGTGGCAGACTATAAGCATCACGTTTTGTAATTGCGTTAAGCTTCCTGCTATCTACGCAAAAACGCCATTCACCGTTCTTCTTTGGAGTAATTATTACTGGAGATAACCAAGGGCTTTCACATTGTTCAATAACGTTCCATTTCAACATTTTATCAACTTCAGTAATCAATGCTTTTTGTTTTTCAGGGGACAGTCTGTAACATCTTTGTTTGATGGGTAGCGAATCTCCGGTATCGATCTTGTGAGTGATGAGATTAGTGTTCCCCAGAACACCCTTTTCTTCGAATGAGATAGTCTTGAAGCGTTGGATGATATCATCAGCAATATTCTTCTGATTTGCAGTTAAATGATCATAAGGTAATACTTTGACATTCATTGTCTCGATGGTTGAGCACTCCAGTTCTGAAAGACCAGTCGATGAGAGAATATTCGGTAGAAGATTAAATTTTTTTCCAAAAGTCTATTCCTAATATTAAAGACGGTGAAATATCAGGAAAAATATAAGCCTTAATCAAGTGGGTCTGTTTGTTAAAGTAAATAGGAAGGTAACAATGACCTACAGAATTAATTTTCTGGTTATTGGCTGTAGAAATAGTAATTTTATCTGACTTGAAAAGTTTACAGCCTAGTTTAAGAAATTCTAAGTGAGAGTTATTACCAAGAATAGTGATTGAACTACCAGAGTCAAGTAATCCAGTCAAAGATAAATTGTAAACTTTGATGTTAACAAAAGGTCGTTTAAAATCCTTTTCATTAGAGTATAGAGTTGAAGAGATTTTATAGCATGAAAAGAAATTCTTAAGAGTTTTAATCCACTCGTTCCAATCGTTGGCATCAAAGTTTGTTTTACTTTTCAAGTCAGTCGTTAGTTTTTTTGAACTAGAGTTAGGTTTAGGTGAACAATTAGGACAGTCTGGGGTTTTAAAACCTTTAAGACCACATTTAAAACAAATTAAGTGACGTTGAGTACAAGTATTTAAGGTATGACCATGCATACGACAACGAACGCAAAATGAATTTTCTTGCGAGTTAGCTTGTTTTAGACTGTTTACTTGTTTGGGAGGGTTTTTGTAAAATCTATTTGTGTATGAAGGGGGTTTTGGGTCAGAAGTAGAAAATTCCGAAGAAGTTGGATGAATTTGTTTATAAGCAAATTCTGAAATAAGGGGATTTTGTTGGTTATTTGGTTCTTTAAAATGTTTGTCTCGATCTAAGAATTTTTCATAATTTTGGCATGTAGCCAAGAGTGCATCAATAGAGTTAATATCCTTTAGTGCCACGAATACTGAGTAACACGGTCTTATATTTCTTAGAATGATTTCTAACTGTTCCGTTACAGACAATTTTTTAGCCAGACGAGAGAACATTCCCGACATAATTGAGATATAAATTATGATTGGTTCATCACGACCTTGGGTACGACTTTTGATGGCCTCCAATAATTTGAAATCATAGTCAAAACCGCCAAAATCTTTAATTAGAGACAAAGAAATTTCATCCCATCTTAGGTCTGGATTTTGATTTATTTTAAATCTAAACCAATGTAGGGCACTGTCTGTAAAAATATCATACGCCTGAGTAATTAACAAATTTTTGGGTATATTCCGCACAAGACAATATTCGTCAAGTTTTTGTAAAAACGATCTAGGGCAAGATTTTCCATTAAACGTATATCGTTTCAGATCTTTGAATAAATTATGATTTGGAGAAGTTAAAAGAGGAGAGGAAAGAGGGGCTGTGAAAGGAGGGTAAATAGGTGGAGTAGAGGGAGCAGTGAGACGAGGAGAAATAGGAGGAGGAGAGGGAGTGGCGAGAGGAGTATGAATAGGAGGGGGAGAGGGAGCAGTGATATATGAATGAGGATTCATAGAGTTTAGATTTGAACAATAAATCTTGAAACTTCCTTCAAGTGTCTCAAATTTTGATTTTAAAGTGTCTAGATTAAGTTTATAGTCAGGGTTTAAGTCTGTGTCTATACGTTCCAACCTGTAAAATAAATGATTAATAAAAGATTCTATTAAGCGATGGTATTTGGAATCACCCTGTAATAGATTATCTATTTTAATATTTAAATAACTCAGAGTACTATCTATCTGAGCTAACTCCTCCTCTATAGGAATGGGAGAAGTTAAAATATCTTCCGATGGTGTAGAAGGAGCTAGCAGAAGTATCTGCTTCTTTAACAATATAACTGTTTTTGCTGGTCCCTCCAGTCTAATTGTAACTTCATATTCAAGCTCGTTTTTATTTAAGAGTTCAAATTTGATTGGACGAGACATATTTAAGTGTAAGTTAGAAAAAAGATAGTTAAGTATGTAAAAGTATACCTTGTTTTCCTGTTAGGGAAAAAAAAAGAAAATTAAGTTAGGTGTTGTAAGTATATATGAGTGAATGAGTTATGTGTGTGTTAAGAGAAAATGAAAGGGATAGAATAGCCAAAATATTTAACCAAAGAGCTGAGAATGTACGACACTAGACGAAGTGTTTCTTTTGAATTTAGGAAATTAAGGGGGTGCAGGAAATTTTCGTTGGGCGCCAAACTGTCGTGTAACGACAAGAAAAGACTTTAGAGGGAGACAGTATTTATTAAGTATACAGAAAAGACAAGATGGAAGTATAAAAATGAATAATGTCGATGAATGATTGATGGGTGATGGTGAAGGGCGGCCCCTGGTGGACCGGCGGCAGTTACGGAGGAGCGGCCCTGGCGGACCGGCGACAGCAACAGACGAGCGGCCCTGGCGGACCGGCGAAAGCAACAGACGAGCGGCCCTGGTGGACCGGCGACAGCAACGGACGAGCGGCCCTGGTGGACCGGCGACAGCAACGGACGAGCGGCCCTGGTGGACCGGCGGCAGCTGCGGAGGAGCGGCCCTGGTGGACCGGCGGCAGCTACGGAGGAGCGGCCCTGGTGGACCGGCGTCAGCTACAGAAGAACGGCCCTGGTGGACCGGCGGCAGCTACACGAAGAACGGCCCTGGTGGACCGGCGGCAGCTACAGAGGAGCGGGCCTGGTAGACCGGCGGCAGCTACAGAGGAGCGGCCCTCGTGGACCGGCGGCAGCAACGGAAGAACGGCCCTGGTGGACCGGCGGCAGGTACAGAGGAGCGGCCCTGGTGGACCGGCGGCAGCTACGGAAGAGGGACTGCCCAGGCGTCACAAGGCCGGCAGCAGTCGAAGGCTCCGGCGGCAAAGGGCCAGGCAGCTCCAGGCGCACCAGTTATATAGAGACTGGCACAGCAGGAAAAACCCTAGAAGGGCTCTCGAGGCAACGTTTACTGGAGACCTACTTGTAAGAGGCTTGTTTGGAAGCCAGAGCTCGACTGACCACTGCTCTGCGATGATTCCTAAAGAAACCTCGCAGAACGGTTGGAGGTCGAAATTTAAAATATTCGAAAATATGGACGAGGAACGGTAAATAATTTTACCATAAAAGAGTTCGAATAACAATTATGAAATAAAATTAGCAGACCAACAAGAATTTTGATGAGAAGGTTGTCATAGATACATCATCAACAATGTTGTCAAAAAAATGTCAAAATAATGAAAATGTTCTGTAACAATGTAAATATAAATGGTATTAAAATAAAAAGTGCAGTGTTTGATAGGAAAAAGTGATACAGTCCTGCATAGGTACGGCTTCCTACGCTAAGGGGTCAATAAGTCGCCGAAACTTAGGCGTAAAGTTGAGGACTGAATCTGTAAACAGAAAAATGAGTCCTGGTGTAGTGGAATATGATCAAAACAGAGCCTCATAACAATGGAAAGCATATTATGGACCGTGGAAATGAATGATACATATATAAGTATGAATATGAGTATAAATAATAAGTGTAAGTATATCTGAATATGTACATAACATTACATTCCTTCTCCTTCTCCTGCTGTGGGCGGAAGGGGGTGTCAGACTTTTACTGACTAAAACCCACTCGTGTTCCTTCACTTGCCTGTGCACCAGGGTCACGGTATTTCTTTCGATGTCCAACAACCCATGGCCCTGGCAGATTAAGATCCTTCCTGTTTCAAGATCGGATCGGATTCTGACAATTCAGAATCGCGGGTCATTCGAAAGAGAGCCCGCCTGCATCGATGCAAGTATGTGTGGCGGCATCGATTCTAATGCTACTAGACTTTGCCCGCGGCATCGTACGTGGTAAATTCAGGCTAACACGATTCCCTATTGTAAGGGCTGGGGGAAGATTGCCCCAAAAAAATATAAAAGAGGTATTTTTCGTTGGTCACAAATAGTCCGCTTGCCAATATTTTTTCAGCCTTGAAAATTGGGGAATTCTCCATACAAACTCCCCCACGGAATTGGAGGGTTGGAAAAAGACAAAACAATATATAAATAAAACCTATGACACTCTCCATCCCTTCAACTGTCTCGGTGGTAGGCCATAACATCGGCTGCCGGCAGAAGTTACCACCCACCAGACAAAGTCTTGCCGCCAAGCGATTCGTCGTGTTCCGGCATGATGTCTGGTGAAGCCGTACGGAGGATGGGTCTGAGCAGTTGTGTTGCGATGTGTGGCGGGTACGATACGCCAAATGTTGTTGTGTCGCGAGTTTGGTCGTGGAGAGTCTCCAGATCAATCTCCCTCTAGCGCAGCATCGTTTGGTCGTGTTGGTCTTGGGTTTAATATTGCATCACCTCGCTCAACTGCCGTCATCCTTCCTATTCCTAAGTTTTTTAAGTGGCCTAATAAACTAGTGCGCTTTACCATCACCGATTGCATCACTGCTTACCATCAGGCGGGATCGCAGTCAAGCACTAGTTTATAATTATTTAAAAAAAAAACTGCAATGCAAAGACCGATTATTAAAAAGACACATGCACACTTTCAAATTCATAATATTAGAAACTAGCGGCCGCCAGCGACTTCGTTCGCGTGGTTTAGTTATGCTCCGTTCCTATTGGTTGCAGCGTGATGTTATATGGCCTAAAGCCTTCCCGGATTAATGGGCTATCCAACGCAAAAAGAATTTTTCAAATCGGAGCAGTAGTTCTCGAGATTAGCGCGAACAAACAAACAAACATACAAACAAACTCTTCTCTTTGCACTGGTCTAGTCGTGTCTCGGAAATACGTTAAGCCGTTGGTCCTGGTTGCCATACGAACATCTAATGGCAATCAAGGAAAATATCGAAGTTTAGCCAAAATCAGCAGTTAGACTGGTAAAGCGGACCCCAGACAAAAAAGCTGAAAAAGTTTCGGATGCGACTGTGATTAAAGCTGAGATGATGATGATTACTAGATGCTCCCCACGGTTTCACATGTATTCTAAAGAACATCACCACAGGTCTTTCTAGTGCGTCCCTAATAGCTTTTCCACCATCATTTGCCTCGTAAATAACATTTGTAAATCACCTGTCATTCTTTCTCTAACCCTTATCAAACATCTAGGCATTTACTTTAGTTTTTTTTTTTTTTGCTATATATTCATGTCATTCATAATTATACAATACGTGTTTCGCGAAGAATACTTCCACCTAAATCTATATCTGATCACCATAAGGCCCATACCTGCAGGGCAATTAAGTTGTTTATTAGACATAGCTCTTCGAGTCGTCGCTAAAATTAAATGGCAGTGGGCGGGAAACATTGCTCGTAGAATCGATGACCGATGGGACAGTAAGGTTCTGGAATGGCGGCTTCGTACCGGAAGGCGCAGCGTAGGGGCCCCCAACAAGGTGGTTCGATGACCTGGTGAAGGTCGCGGGAAGCTGATAAATGCGGGCAGAACAAGACCGGTCATCGTGGAAAGTCTTGGGGAGGCCTTTGTCCAGCATTGGAGCTCTAAAGGCTGAAGAAAAAGTAGAAGAATTATGTAACACGCCATCAGGGAACCTAGTCTGCTATTACAATAGTGTCACAATGGTCGATCATTTGATTGACCTCATAATTAACGATTTTGACAAGATTCGTAATCTACTAACAAAATGGCATTATTATTAATTTCCAGTGGACAATCACTGACACTCCACTCCATATTAATCATCATCATCTCAGCGTTTATCCCAGTCGCATACGCAGCTTTTTCAGCGTTTGGAGTCTGTGGTCCGCTTTACCAGTCTTACTGCTGATTTTGGCTAAACTTCGATATTTTCCGTGAAGCGACTGCCGTCTGACCTCCACAACCCGAAGGCGATATCTAAGCATTGCATTTGGACCAATTGTTAGACTTTTGAGGGCTCCAACAACCCGTAACGACTGCCACTAGATGTTCGTATGGCAACCGGGGCCAACGGCTTAATGTGCTTTCCGAGGCACGACCAGACCAGTGCAAATATTCATATTCATGCATACAGATATTTGCACTGTGCGGGAATTGAACCCGTGCCTCCTTGCGCAACGGTCGCGTTCGCTACCGCTACGCCACGGAGGCTGTCTCTCTGACTCCACTCCATATTAATAAATGTTCAAATTGAATGATAGTTTTAAGGAAATCATTTCTACTAACGGCTTTTATTGTTTGCCGTTATAAAGCAATAACATTCTATCACCATTCCGTTACGAAACGATTGACCGATTATTGACTGATCATTATGAATTTAGCAGACTACGAACTATTTCCACAATGACAATGGAATCATGTTGCAATGACAAATTTATAAAAATATGAGACTAGGGCCATAGTATCACTAAATTTCATTTTGACATGGAGTGAGGTGTTTAACTCCCCCAAGGCTTCTAAGAGGGACGCGCGTGGAACAAATACTTCGTGCCGCCAATCGCTCAGTCACAGCGCCATCCTTGTTATCAAAACCAGCGGCGGTGTTTCCGTCGGACTACAATTTGAGTGTCTTCAAGGCTAGAGTGAATAGGCTCTTAATAAACTAGTGCGCTTTACCATCAACGATTGCGTCACTGCTTGCCATCAGGCGGGATTGCGGTCAAGCGCTAGATTATAATTTATAAAAAAAGAACAAGAGAATCCGCGCCATTGTAACACAAACAACAATTCCTAAACATAAATAAAGATCAATCTTGAACAGAACTAATCAATACAATAAATTACATTCAAAAGTCGCCGCTTTAAAGATCGAATGTTTTTTTAACAAGGGAACAAGTCCATTGATATAATTTATTTTCAATCCTTTCTTCGTTAGCCGAGATCAATTTGGAGAAGACAAAAAATAGCAGATGCAGTCTTGTTGTAAATGTATCAGATGATCGAATGTATGGTACAGAGGCGAGCACATCAAGCTACTACAATCTGTCAAATTTCTTTATTAGATTTTGAACTTTATCGCTTAAGAATACATTTTCCAATCAACCTTGAATTGATTGGAAAATTTTGAGCGTTTTGGGTATCTTGTTTTGCTGTCCTCTGTACCTTATTAGAATAGAATAGTTCTTTGTTTGAAAAGAATAGAATAGAATAGTTCTTTATTTGCGTAGAAAGTAGGTACAAAATACCTACAGATGTTACGTTTTTAGAAGATTCTTATACTGACTACCTTAACTAAGGCATGCAAACAAAAGCAGTTATTGCAAGTTACGAAGAAGGATTATAAGGAATCGAAATGATTGATTCTTTATTGATTTTTAGCAGTGGTGGACTAGTGGTATTGGGCACGACTTGACGATATCTGCCATTATTGTGAAATAATTTTTTAAAGAATTTCTATAATTTGTTACACGTGTTATTGGCATAATTGTGGTATCTAAACACAGAGGCCATTGAAGAGTTGAAGTTGTTGAGGTTGAATTTCATTATTGTCTCTGGCAGCTAACATTTTATAAATAAATTAAATATATTTGAGTTTGGAAGATTAGGGAGACAGGTAAAAATGTTTTATTGTTTTAGTGTGAGAATTGTTTCAATGTAGAATGGTTTTCGGTAGCATCAGGTGTAGTAAAAAATGTTGTAACTGAGTATGAATTAAATTATAAGATGTTTTTTATACAACAGTTTGTTTTTGAGCTAGCTTAAATGGAAAATATATTGTGTGAATGATTTTTTAAGTGATTTATTTTATTTTTGAAGTTTTACAAAAGGGTCCCAAGAGGTACTGCATCTCATTTTTATTTCATCACTACAAAAGAAGTAGTATTCAGTCTAAAGAAATAAAGAAGAAAGAAGTACAAGTTGTAAGTCGTAGGTTCAAACCCTATCAGGCGCTTTATTCTGTGTAAATTATTTCTTCACCACTGCTCTCAAAACAGTGAAGGAAAACATTGCGAGGAAACCGGCATGTCCTAGAGGCAAAACTTCGAGGACATGTGACATCTACCAACCCCCACTGTTCTGGCAGCTCGCCGCCTGGTAAGGACCAGGCTCGGGTCGACGTTGCGTTGTGTTTCACGAGCGTCTCAAAAGGATGTCAGCTCATCGATAAGGTGTCCACGAAGACCGATGCCTCCTGGTTCAGGGTTGCGAGTTGGTAAAAAGAGAAACCTCTGTGGCCCTGGCGCACAGGCAAGTGAAGGAACACGGGTGTGTTTTAGTCAGTAAAAATCTGACACGCCCTTCCGTTCCGCACAGATCGGGAGAGATCAGTGATGATTACCCATTCAGAACAAAAATAAAAATAGGACATTACCTACTAGCTGCACCCACCGGTTTCACATGCATTTTATAGATCATCACCACAGGTACATCTAATGCGTCCTAAATAGTTTTGTGTGTGTCTTATTCAGTAAAAGATCCGGTCCGCCCAGAGCCGTACAGGTCAGTTGATGATTTCCTATCCACACCAAAAAAAGGCATCTAACATCTATATACCCGCATTGGGTCCACGTGGTATAATGCGGCTCACTCCCTTTCACCAAGAGGAGTACTTTGTCCGAGGAGTGAGAACAATATAGGCTCATGATAAATGATTGGTTTTGAAATAAGTCCTGTAAAGCGGCCCACGATCACTCCATAAGCTTCCGTAGTGTGGCGAACATCAGTCAATGTTTACGTAAACGTTGTTCGTAATACAAACAGATGACCGCCATTTTTTTAACAGCTGTTCGTTGTCTCGGGCAAGGCAAATCAGGTTGGATGTGATGTGGTAGGGTAGGATACGACAGCCATCGATAAAATTAATAGGTTCTGGTCAAAATGTATAGATTAAAAATAATGTTTTTGCGAAACCCGAAAACCCGAAACACGTTTCCACTAATGTCTATAATGGTGCACTGCTGGACAAAGGCCTCTCTCAACGCTTTTATTTCAATGGGGGGGGGGGGGGTTCATAATGCCCACGCTTGGCGTATTGTGGGAGAATCTGTGTTCAAAATTTCAAAAAGATATCATGAAATATCGCAAAATTATGAACTTGATATTTTATCTGGTTGTCTCAATAAAAATATAGCGGCGCGACGCGGGAGGGCCCTGTCTCACTATGCCCTACTACTATAATCTACCACCAGCTATGTTGTGCGGTAACCACACTGCATCAATTTCTAAATGTATTTGGGAAAAATATAACATGACCACGCACAATGGTACGCTGGACGGACTGAGTGCGGAAACCAAACCAATAACATAGAACATAGAAATATAACATGATGTGGAAATGATTGGAATCGATTCAGTTACTTATGCTGAACAAACTGTATTCAGCTTTCGCATAAACAAAAATAACGTTGTATACAACGTGTAACAAAAAGGGTATATACATACCAAGGGCATGGCATCTTTAGATGATATCAAACGATATAGGAAGGGTTTCAACTCAAAATGAAATACTCAAAAAAATTGGTACCAAATTTTCGGTTTCGTGTGTTTCTTAAAATCAAATCATAACAAACGTGGCAGCACACTACATACGTTAATAACTACTCGTTACCCGTCACGTTACTTGCCAAAATCCGATAAATGTCTTCAATATCTCTGTGCGACTAGTATGATAGTAGCCTATCACAGGCGGTGCTTTTCCTCATAACTTCCTAACATAAAGAGATAGGATTAAAAAACCCTTCCAATTTCGTTTGATATCATGTAAAGATGCCATGCCTTTGTTATGTATATACCCTTTTTGTTATACGTTGTATACTCACACTTATTTGCATTCATTCTTGCAAGTCAGAATAAGCATTCTATTACTGGTAGACGCTTTTCTGATTGTCTTTCACGGCATCAAGACTCATTAACAATCAGCTCACGGCAACTTCACACCGGGGCAGCTTCTGATGTTGTGCAAAGCACAGGCCGTTCGTGTGTGGAGTACTGCAGCCACATTTGGGCTGGTGCTGCGAAATGTCACCTGGCTACTTTGAATTCAGTGGAAAGGCGTGCGAAGAGGCTAATTGGTGACCCTGATTTAACTCGAGACGGTCTCCAAAGCCTAGAGCACAGGCGTAGAGTAGCCAGCCTTTCAGTGTTCTATAGTATGCATTTTGGGGAGTGTGAGAGGGAATTGCATGATTTAATTCCCCCATCTCCGTTCCACCATCGGACGACCCGTCGTAAGGCAAGTTTGCACCCTTACGTTGTTAACACTACTACGATCCGGACGAAGCGTTTCGCCTCCTTTATACCGCGTATATCAAGGGACTGGAACAACTTGCCGGCGGCGGTGTTTCCGTCGGACTACAATTTGAGTGTCTTCAAGGCTAGAGTGAATAGGCTCTTAATAAACTAGCGCGCTTTACCATCAACGATCGCATCACTGCTTACCATCAGGCAGGATTGCGGTCAAGCACTGGTTTATAATATATATACATATATACTAGCTGACCCGGCGAACTTCGTTCCGCCTTAAAGGCAATATCACATGACTACTTTTTAAATTAGGATAATTTTAAATCAATAAATATTATTATTCAATGATTCTTTATTTGGGAGCACAATCCTGGCGGTTCTCCGGAAATCTTTAATGTGCTACAATACTCGCAAACAACATCCATTGGCCCAATGCGAACGCCATTGCGCTATATTATATGCGTATTGAAACGCTGCCCGATTCAAATCAGTATTTGATGAATTTCTTCTTGTGCTTCGTAAATTATCCAGCGCTTGATCTCTGAGGTTTGCTCGACGATTTCGCATTGCCAACCGAGCCGTTTCACGGGCTGCCTCCCTTTGCTCTGGTGAGTGAGAAGCACGAAGTCGAGCCATACTAAGGCTGCGCTCTTCAAGTGCAATTTCTTGCTCTTCTTCAGTTCTTTTTTTTTGTTTTGGATGGGAAATCATCAAATGACCTCTCCCGCTCTGGGCGGAGCGGAAGGGCGTGTCAGACTTTTATTGACTAAAATCCACCCGTGTTCCTTCACTTGCCTATGGAACGACCAGTGCCATGGTTTCTTTTCTAACTAACCCGCAACCCTGTGGACCAGTCCTCGTGGACCCCGTCAAGGTGTGCTGAATCTCTTTGAGGCGCGTGTGAAACACAACGCGCCGTCAACCCGGGCCTGGTTCTTACCAGGAGGCTAGCTGCCTATCGCTCGCCACCCGCAAGCCCGCGCCTACGGTGGTCGGAAGTCCGATGTTGCCTCCTGACCAGGGCGCTTCCTGCGGCGGTTTGAGGCGTGAGGGTAGTGGGATTTCCGCTCCCTCACGCGCTCCGCCTCCTCCTTTGCCAGCATCACTGCTTCACAGAAGGAGGTGAAAGCTTGCCATGCACTCTTGCTCCGGACGATGGCCCGGACCAGGGTCGGACGCGAGAGATCGCAGCCGATCGCCACCACGAGGACACGGCTGTGTTTTACCCAAGCCGGGCAGACCTCCACCATTTGCTCCACCGTGTCCTCAGGGCGATGCACACAGTGGTCACCCTGGCGTATCCTCCCGCCTTATACGGAACAGGAACCACCCGAAACAGCCGTGTCCGGTGAGGACCTACGTCAGTCGGAAGGTGAGGACGCCGTGGCGCCTCTCTAGCTACTCCTCAAAGAGAGGATATTGATGTTTGTGGCGTGCTCAGTGCTGGATTGCGACAATCACACTTTCCATGTCTCTGTCTGATGTACTGCGATTTTTCGCGGCAACGGAGTTATGCCTCCTCTAGTCACTCCCACATGTGGGCGAGGGATAGTGTTTCTCCACAATTTAATGGATGTTATTATACATATAAAAGTTTCTTTTTAATTACTCTATCTATTAAAAAAAAACCTCATCAAAATCTGTTTCGCAGTTTTAAAGATTTAATCATACAAAAGGACATAGGGAAAGAGAAAGTAACTTTGTTTTTTAACCGACTTCAAAAAGGAGGAGGTTACTCAATTCGACCGTATATATGCTTTTTTTTTTTTTTTTTTGTTTGTTCGCGCATAACTTCGTCGTTTATGAACCGATTTTTATAATTCTTTTTCTGTTGGAAAGAAGACGTTCCCAAGGTGGTCCCATGATAAGGATATCAGGGTTTGATGGTGGAAGACCAGAGAAAACAAGGAGAACTTTCAAAAATTGCAGGGGCGACTAGTGTATTTCTTAGCATTTTCATTAAGTATTTCAAAGCACTACAATTTAATAAAGGTCTGGAGTAGATCTGATGATGGAGCTGGGAGACAGTCGAAGGAACTCCTCAAAAATACACAGCAGCTACCTTGTGTTTGGGCTCGATTAATTTGTATTGATAAGAACTTTACACCTAGATGGGTTGTGACTGTCATAAGAGCTCTGATGATGAAGACAAAGGCCAGTTCCGAGAACTCCTCAACGGTTTACAGTAGCTACTTTGTGGACTTAATTCATTTATATTGATGAGACCTTTGCACCCATTGGGTTAAAATAATGGTCTGCAGTAAATTTAATGATGAAGACCATAGGCAGTTGAGGGAATACTTACGGGTAAAAATTAAAGTAAACAAAATTAGGTCGTTTCCCAACTATATTTGCGTCAGCTTCCAGTCTGACCGGATGCAACTGAGTACTTTTAACAACTAAAAAGTGTAAAATAAAAACTTTTTTACAAAAAAACAACCGACTTCCCAAAACCACTACAAAGTGAAAAATAACTAATTTCGGAAGTCGGTGTCAAAAACGAATATACAAAACCAAAGACACCGACTTCCGAAATTAGTTATTTTTCACTTTGTAGTGGTTTTGGGAAGTCGGTTGTTTTTTTGTCAAAAAGTTTTTTATAGTATGTAGTGAAGTGATAAATGGCACAGCAATACAATATTAGAAATTTTGAAGTTGAATTTGCTTTGGGGCTTTTATTAAAAAAATTAAACCAGCAGAGAGTATTTATATTCCTTGCTTTAAATGAATGCATCAACATTCAACCAGTAAGACTTTTTTTTTAATATGCTGAGTAGTGCAGCAGTGTGTTTGTACCATTTTTAGCAAATGAACCGCTAACTTATATTTTGACTGAGTTGTTTTGTTATTCCATGTCAGTTGCGTTTGTTATACCATGTCTTATGTCACGTCACACGGGAACGACGGGAACAACGGGAACGGGATAAAAAGTATCCTATGTGATATGTCCTCCCAGTTCTTATCTACCTCCCTAACAATTTTGAGCCATACTGGTTAAGCGGTTCTTGAGTTATAAATAGAGTAACTAACACGACTTTCATTTATATACATAGACTTCATTCAAATCGGGCCAGCCCTTTAGGAGGAATTCAGTGACGTACACACGTACAGCAGATTTAGGAATATACCCATGGAAAGCATTATCATCTACATTTGTAACAAAGATATCATGCCTCTTTCTACCCTAGAGCTCTTGTTTCAGTCTCTTTAAGTTAAATAAAAAATCTTAAATATTTATTTATTTCTATTTATTTTTTCTCTTTTAGTTCATAAGTACAATTTTAGTTAAATAAAAAAAAATAACATATTTTTTTATTTTTTCCCCTTTTAGTTCTTATGTACAATTTTCTTTTTAAGTAACTACAAAAATTTAAAAAAAAAACTATAAACTTGTCTAAAAACAAAAAAAAAATCGTGAATGGCCGGGTTTGAACCGAGGAACTCCAGCCATCGAGAGTAGACCATACCACTATCGATTACGCTACAGCCGCTATGTCAAGCCACGCGAAATTAGCGCCCATATTATGCGTGTAATATTGCGAAAGAGAAAACTGGAAAACATGCGCTTCCCCAGACATAAGACTGAGCTAGATCGTTTTCTCGTCCTCGAAAACCCCCACATATTAAATTTCAGCGAAATCGTTAGGGCCGTTTCCGAGATCACATGCTTCTTTAAGCGATCAGCGCCATCTGCCGGGCTGATTTGTGAATCTAAACCATCCAGGTCACCACTCAAACGCATACAGAAAAATTCATTAAAATCGGTCAAGCCATTTAGGAGGAGTTCAATGACATACACACGTACAGCAGAATTATATATATAAAGATATAAAAAACTTTAATGTTAAGTTACGACGACTTAGTGAAATCTCAGGGTTGGGAACTGTTACCACCTGTTCTGATGTCATCCTAGCTAGTCTGCTGCCCACCTCTTCATCAGCCTAGATTTCTCACAACTCTGTTCGGGTTTGCGTCTTGTCTATCCGGATGCAGATGGTTACCAATATTTTAGATGAAGCGACTTCATATCTGAACCTTTACAGGTTCGTCTTCTTCTTCTTCAGCCTATATAGGTCCACTACTGGACAAAAACCTCCCCTAAGGCTTTCCACGATGATCGGTCTTGTGCTGTCCACATCCATCGGCTTCCCGTGACTTTCACCAGGTTCATCATCATCATTTCAACCCAAAGATCTTGAACCTATGTCCACTCCTGGACATAAGCCCCAAGGATCTTCACGGCGACCAGTCCTGGGCCTCCCGCATCCAGCGGTTTCCCGCGACTTTCACCAGGTCGTCGGTCCAACTTGTCGGGGGCCTACCCACGCTGCGTCTTGCGGTGCGTGGTTGCCACTCGAGAACCCGTCAGCTCCATCGGGCATCGGTTCTACGGGCAATGTTTGAGTGACCTTGAGCTTTCTTATAAGGCCCATTGTTAGCGACCACGTCTAATCTTTATAGGAGTCGGTACAACATGAGCATTACACATGACTTTTGTATTGTCCATGTTCATTAAAAGACCGACTCGCTCGGAGGCTCTACTAAGGTCTTCGAGCAATGTACCCAGATCCTTCGCGGTCTCAGCCATGACTACGATATCATGAACAAACCGAAGGTGTGTAAAAAAAAAAAAAAGGTCTCGATCGCCAAGCAAAGGGGTAGGTTATAGTCCTCGGTCAGGTCGGCCAGGTTACTTACTGCCCTCTTCGAGTCGAGTGCACAGGCGTCATCCAGATTAGAACTGGAATTCTCGGGTTACCAAGATCTTACAAAGATGTTCTCAACGAGCCAGTTAAGTAAGCTTCGGGAGAAAGGTAGGCTGGTTGGAGTAACCATCGACAGCCACTATAGCCCACGTACAATGATCCACTTTGATTGGGTTTCTCGCCCAGCGGGGACGCGTCTCTGAGCTGTCTAACTAGAAACAGGCTAAGAAATAAGACTATTGATATATTAGGTACTCATGGGATGCCTGGAACCAGGGGATTATCACACCATGTCACAAACAGTCGTATTTGACATTATATTTTAGTTTTTGCACCGCGCGCCAAGATTTGATGCCGGCCGGCTCACGCATTCGTTCGATCTGCTGTTTTTCTTGTTGCGCGATAGGTGGCGCTAGCGGTGTGTAGATTTGGGGCAATAGGGTATTTGACTAACAAAAACTAATTAGTCCGTCAGACAGATTTACAAAAAATACTAGACACGTATTATATCTTTTTTCATATAAACAAAAAATGAAGACGACACAGCGCGTTGAAATCTCGTGTGACGTCACTGCACGCTACACTTTCTTGCGACCAGTGACGTCACCAGCCACCACTCCTGATCTTTGATGCCTTTTATATTTGTCAATTTTTATTCATTGGATAAAACAAAATATAGGTATCCAATATTTTTCTATAATCTGAATGACAGACAAATAGTTTTTTTAGTCAAATACCCTATTGGTGTTGCCAAATTATGGAGGAAAAGGATGGGAGGGAAAGTATCCCAAAGCCTGTCCACACTTGAAAGGACTAAGTGCGGGAACCAAACCCATAATCCATACTAATATTATAAATGCGAAAGTAACTCTGTCTGTCTGTCTATCTGTCTGTCTGTCTGTCTGTCTGTCTGTCTGTCTGTTACGCTTTCCCGCTTAAACCTCTCAACCGATTTAGATAAAATTTGGCACAGACAATCTTTAGATCCTGAGAAAGAACATAGGCTACATTTTATCCCGGAAAATTTGATGTTCCCGAAGGAAATCTAAAAAGCGCGATATAACCGAACTCCACGCGGGCGAAGCCGCGGGCGGTAAGCTAGTATACGACATAAATATATTCATGTAAGTATTCAGACATTTAGTTAAATGCCTGAACGTTGTTCAACACTTCCTATTTAGTTAAGTAGGAAGTTTTGAACAACTTTCTGTAATTTGTAAATTAGATTAATTGGCATCGCTGATAAAAAAATAAATAAAATAAATATATACGGACAAATCACACAGATTGAGCTAGCCCCAAAGAAAGTTCGAGACTTGTGTTATGGGATACTAATTCAACGATACAATATTTATAATAGAAACATCCAAGACCCAGGCCAATTAGGAAAAGATCGTTTTCCACCATGACCTGGCCGGGGATCGAACCCGGGGCCTCCACGTCGCAGGCAGGCGTGTTGACCGCTACACCACGGAGGACGACAAAACAAATACATTTGCACGCCATATTATGGCGGGCTCCTTGAACACAGGCCTCTTCTCGGTGAGAGGGAGTGGCCTGTAATATACTTCGCGAGCCCAGTGCAGGTTGGTAGATGTCACATGACTTCGATGTTTCACCTCTAGAACATACCGGTTTCCTCATGATGTTTTCCTTCACCGTTTTGAGAGCAGTAGTGGTGAAATAATTCACACACAGTAAAGCGCCTGAACTTTAAAGTCTGAAATCGCCAACCGCGCCAATCGCGTCTGGTGAAGCCGTACGGAGGACGGGTCTGAGCAGTTGTGTTGCGATGTGTGGCGGGTACGATGCGCCAAATGTTGTTGTCTCGGGAATTTGGTCGTGGAGAGTCTCCAGATCAATCTCCCTCTAGCGCAGCATCGTTTGGTCGTGTTGGTCTTGGGTTTAACATTGCATCACCTCGTTCAACTGCCGTCATCCTTCCTATTCCTAAGTTTTTAAGTGAATAGGCTTAATAAACTAGTGCGCTTTACACTCAACGATTGCATCACTGCTTACCATCAGGCGGGATTGCAGTCAAGCACTAGTTTATAATTATTAAAAAAAAAAAAAAGAAAAACCCGCATTGAGCACGCGTGGTGATTATGCTCAATCCTTCTCTGTATGAGAGGCGACCTGTGCCCAGCAGTGGGACGATAAAAGGTTGATGATGATGATGAAAGCGCCTGATAGGTTTCGAACCTACAACCTACAATTAGTAAGTCGCTGCCGATACCACTAGGTCACCGCTGCTCTCATAGCGGGATATGCTAAAACAAATTCCTATAACACCAAAGATAGCATATTCAAGCAAATCAATATTTTGATTTGCTTCAACAAATCTTGGCTTTCCACCTCCTTTTTTTGAGGGTGGGAAATGATCTAATGACCTCTTTCATTCTGGGTGGAGTTGAAGGGCATGTCAAACTTTTACTGCACCAGGAGCCACCATAAGTCTTGCCAACAACGCCACAATAATAGTATGTATATGCTGAGCTGGGAATCAGACCCCTGACCTAATAGTACAATTAGCCCATAATGTTTGTACTGCTAGAACAAAGGCCTCCTCTATTCGAGAGCAAGTGGGCTGTATGATACCTAGGGTTGCCAGATGGTCGGGAATCGTCTGGATTCTCCCGACTTTTTCAGTGATCTCCAGACTCCAGACAAATCTCAAAATCTCCCGAAAAACGAATATTTCTACAATTTAAGCAAATTGGAATTGCCTTGTTATAAACAATTGCGTCATGTATGCCCTAAAAGCTTTGTCAGTAGACATTCAAAGCATCTTCTTTAAGATAAATATATGTATAATGAATTTAGCTCATCCTCTACGAGAACTGAAAAATTAAAAGAATGTTTCGTATTTGCTAGTATCTAGTATAAAAATCTTCTTCGGCATGTCCATTTCTTATGCCGATCGTTTACTGTATTGCTGGCCTGCCGTAAAACAGTATTTTTTATTGAAAGGTGAAGTTGAATGTCGAAAAGAGTTATGGGAGTTTAAAACCAAAAGCCTTTTTGATAACAGTTATGGGGCTGACGAATGTAAACATGAAGGTATTTCTGAAGCGTATTTATACTTCATAAACAATATAATGTTGGAGTTCCAATCGCAATTTTAGCATTGTCAAGTGATGTATGCACCGTCTTAGAAAGAAATAAACAGTTTAATGAGGAAACTAATGAAGTATCTCAAAAATAATAATAAATTCTTTGGTAGTAGAAACAGAACTGTATTAAATAATGTTTCCGATAGTGAAAAAACATTTTTTGTATCGAAGCTGAGCAATTCCTAAAAAGAGCTATTCAGTACTTGCAAGAACGCTATGATTTTTCTGAGACCTCCTTATTCAAAAAAATATCTGTACTGTCTGTAAAAGGCGAAAATTTATTTACATGGGAAGAGCTATTTGTATTGCCCTACATCCAACGATATTGTCCAAGATTATATACAGATTATTATTGCATTAGAGAAATATTTGAATGTCTTTCAAAAGAAAAACACATGTCTAATGACAACTAATTAAGTAGAACAAGATTTGGGCAGATTTAAAATAAAAAGTAACCAGAATGAACTCGAAAATATTAAAAAAATTGTTTCGTTTGTGGTGTCAATTCCTGTAAGCAATGCTTACTGTGAAAGGCTGTTCAGTTTGCTAATAATTTGTATACCAAAGACTGCGGTCGCATGGCTTTAGATTTAATTAAAGCTGAGTTAGTGATTAGGCTAAACTTTGAAGATAACTGTTTCAAATTCAAGTTAGTTTTAAACGGCGCTAAAGGAGCTTATTACTGGAATCAGTGAAGTCTAATACTAAGTACCTATATGTGGCAAGATAGAAAATAAACCAGCGTGATTTTTGTCTTGGTGCATTGTTAAATATTTTTTAAATAATTGTCATTTTTCTTATTAATATTTACTTCTCCAGATAAAAATCCCAAAATCCCGATTTTTTAAAACTTTTTCCCGATATTTTGATATTCTGATCTGGCAACCCTAATGATACCACGTGGGCCCAGTGCGTGTTGATGTCAAATGTCTTCGAATTTTGGATTCTAGCAACAACAAGCGAGAAGCAGGCGTCCTTGAGAGGTTTTATTTCAGCGAAAGGGTGTGTCAGACTTTACTGACTAAACCTACCCGAGGTCCTTCATTTGCCTGTGTGCCAGGAACTACGATGTCTCTTTCGAACAACTGGCAGTGGCTCTTAAGTCCTTATTTAACTTTCAGAACACGCTAACATCTACCCTGGTAAACTTGATCTTATATTAACTCAAATATTATATGGAGCAGCCGTCACATAAAGATAAATAAGTACTACTTGCCTTGCACACACAATATTATTCAAACCGTCGCAATTCGGATTGGTGCCAATTTCTGGGTATCTCATAAAATATTATATAAATCCATTCACGGTACATTGGATCCATAGTGTGGAATAAAGATCATTGTATTACTCTTACTGTTATTGATAAAGACAGAAGAAAGAAATAAAGAAAAGTGTTTATTGTGACTCTTTGGAGGTACCTTGGCTCCTACTTTTCGAAATGTGTCCTTGGAGTGTTCCGACCGCTTACAGCTTTTGGGGGTTGAGATTTCCTCGAACCTTAATTTTCGGTGGTTCGTTGAGTCCAAGGCCAAGGTGGCTGCCAGGAAACTTGGCGTTATCGCAAAGGTCCGGCAGTACTTCACACCTGGGCAGCTTCAAATGTTATACAAAGCACAGGTCCGTTCGTGTGTGGAGTACTGCAGCCACATTTGGGCTGGTGCTGCTAAGTGTCACCTGGCCACTTTGGATTCGATGGAGAGGCGTGCGAAGAGGCTGATTGGTGACCCTGATCTAACTCGAGATGGTCTCCAAAGACTAGAGCATAGGCGTAGAGTAGCCAGCCTTTCGGTGTTCTATAGGATGCATTTTGGGGAGTGTGCGAGGGAATTGCATGATTTAATTCCCCCATCTCCGTTCCACCATCGGACAACCCGTCGTACGGCTGGTTTCCATCCTTACGTTGTTGACACCACTGCGACCCGGACGAAGCGTTTCGCCTCCTCCTTTATACCGCGTACATCGAGGGACTGGAACAATTTGCCAGCGGCGATGTTTCCGTCGGACTACAATTTGAGTGTCTTCAAGGCTAGAGTGAATAGGCTCTTAATAAACTAGTGCGCTTTACCATCAACGATTGCGTCACTGCTTACCATCAGGCAGGATTGCGGTCAAGCGCTAGTTTATAATTTATAAAAAAAAATGGAGTAGTAATATTGTCGCTACCAACATTAACAATATTTAATTTATTTAATAATTTATTAAAAAAAAAAAAAAAAAAAAACTCTTCTAAAGAAATGTCTTGGATACGGGAACAACAGTTTAATCACTACAATTATAGACGTAACATCATCATCATCATATCCGCGTTTAGTCCCGGTTGCAGCCGCGGCTTTCACGTTGGAGCCCGGGCTCCGCTTTCTTGCTCAATCTCCTCCATTTCGCGCGATCTTAAGCATCCTGTAGTGTGAGATTGTTGGCACGCATGTCATCTCTTATAACATGAAGCCAGCACTTCTTTGATCTACCCCGCTTGTTAGGTCCGGCGGAGGCGCCGTGCGCCATTTGTTACCCATGTAACATGCTGGTTTTCTTAAGACGTGACCTGACAGTGTAGTCGATCCTCCTGCAGTTTGTCTGCTATGTTACGGACATGGAGACTGCCACGGATACGGGAGTTCCTGATGCGGTATTTCCGCGAAACTCCACACATCCACCGCAGCATATTTATCTCCGTGACACGCAGCAGTTATTATAGTCTCATGTGGCTGAGATGATGATGATGATAATGACGAAATAGTCCATCTCAACGTCAAAAACACACTATTATAATCAATTGGAATCATTTAGAAGTATATTGCTAATTCATTGCGCCATATGTTCTATAAATGTATCGGTTTAATAATTCAAATAATGCAATGAATATTGTTGAACTGTCACAATGAACCCATCGCTACTGGTAGTGTGTGTACGCAATTACCCTGCCGGACCTTATTATGACGTGTTAAAACCATCATTAATCCGTTGTGAGAAAGGGATAGCGCTATTCAACCCGTATAGCTCCATCTTTGTCTGACCCTGGAACCATGACGATTTAAACACCCACGCACAAACCACGTTTTTCTATTCAAATTATTTCAAGGTCGCAAACTAGTGCGTTCACATACGTATGAATTTATCAATGAAGACTTACGAGGGCATAGGTACAGGGTGGAGGTTAGACCCGGGCGATTTGTGGAGAAGAATAAGGAAGGAAGAATGATTGCTGTGCCTATGAGGGGAAATTGGAAACTTGGTTTTTTACCCCTTTTGTGATATTTTGAGATTGAATAATACTTTTTCTTGTTAAAGAACAAAGGAAAACAAAAAAAAATGGGCAAAATAAATTCAGGTTGCCGGGAAGAATTGCATTAGCAATATGGCCGCCCATTAGTTATTTTGTGGTGTTTAATGTATTTTTTAATTAATGAACTGATATTGCGCACCCCACGTGTCAGAATGAGATGAGAACATTTATTAATTTAACATAGGAGAGTTTTGGCGGGCTGAGTGTCACGCGCATTTTTCATTACACTTTTAAATTAATTTATAGTGCCGTTTACTAAATAAAATCACGTGATTTATGTAGTAAAAAGTGCATTCAGTAAATAATTCATAAAGAACATTGAAATATCGCAGCATAGTGAACACATCGTGACTTTGCCTAAAACCTCTCTCGTAGACGGTTCACGCGGCCGTCTTTTTCGACTGTCATTGGCGATATCCGCCATTGCTGTGAAATAAAATTTTCAAGGAATTTCTATAATTTGTTACACGTGTTGCTACCGGACTTGCCTTATCACACCAATCCGGATCATGCGTATAGTGTACTATTTAACCTCATTAATTGTGAATTCATAAAGTTTTCCCAAAAAAAAAAAACATTGCCTGTTAGCGACTGTATTATATTTAGTGACTGGGCAACCCCAGATATTTATAAAAGCAGGGAAAAAATGTATGAATTGTATCAGGAAAAAACATTTAACCATGATGAAGCTTTTCAAGAATTTGTTAAAAATTATTCAAAAACTTTTAAATGAGCCTGTTCCTCAGCAAAAGCCATACACAATAAAAATAAAATAAAATCTTCTGGCAATTAAATCAAAACAACTTGGGGAATTATAAATTCTGAAACTGGAAGAACCGAAGTACAAAATCGCGATTTCCATCTTAAAATTAACGATGAAGATATAAAGGCGGACTTGGAGGTAGCAACTGAGTTTGAGATTTTTTTTACTAATATTCCAATAATGACAACAAAAACTTTATCTTCTTCCTCCACTTCTGCTTATGCCATACTAAAAGAATGTGTTCCAGAATGTAACAAACACTTTGAATTTACATTTGTGACTGCTAAAGACATTATAGAATCTTTTAAGGATCTTGATGTAAAAAAAACTGCCGATCATTGGGGTTTGTCAGTATACACTGTAGCTTCAATAATAGATGTTATCGCACCTTTCTTAGCAATTGTTTTTAATTCTTGTGTCACATCTGGTGTATTTCCAGATTAGATGAAACTAAGCAAAGTAATTCCACTGTTCAAATCTGGTAGTACAACTGATCCCACTAATTTTCGGCCAATATCGATATTACCAACTTTGAACAAAATTTTTGAAAAAGGAATCGCAGGATGCTCTTGGTATTTTTTGTGATTTGTCCAAGGCCTTTGATTGCGTACATCATGATACTTTTATCAGGAATTTGTACCATTATGGTTTAAGGGATAGAGCTCTCGACCTTCTGACTTCTTATCTGAATAATCGAATTCAGAGGGTTGATGTTAATGGCAAGAGATCTGCAGGATCTGTGGTCACCATGGGCGTTCCGCAGGGCTCAATTCTAGGTCCATTCTTGTTTTTAATTTATATTAATGACTTACCTCATCACGTGAGGGATAATCACAACATAGTATTGTTCGCGGATGACACTTCTCTTATTTTTAAAGTCAAGCGTCAGCTAACAAATTTTGACGAAGTTAACAATGCACTCTCTAAAGTTGTCCATTGGTTTAATGTAAATAACCTCCTTTTAAATGAAAAAAAAAAACTAAAGTCATTAAATTTTCTACGCCAAATGTCAGGCAGCTAAGTACCAATGTTCAACTGAATGGAGTAGAGTTGATCCCTGTCGAGTCGACAGTTTTTCTTGGATTAACTATTGACGCCAAGTTACAATGGGGTCCTCACATTGAGAAGCTGTCGGGTAGACTCGGTTCTGCCGCCTTTGCTGTTAAGAAAATTAGACAGATAACTGATGTGGATACAGCCAGAATTGTTTATTTTAGTTATTTTCATAGTCTTATGACTTATGGGATTCTTCTCTGGGGAACTTGTGCGGACATCAATACCATCTTTGTTTTACAGAAGAGGGCTGTTCGAGCCATTTACAACCTTGGTCCTAGAGATTCTCTCATAGAAAAGTTCAAAGAGGTGAACATTCTGACTATAGCTTCACAATATATATTTTAAAATCTTATGTATGTTCATAAAAATATCTCGAATTTTAAGAAAATAAGCGATATTCATAATATAAATAGAACCATACCATACCATACCTTACCATAGAACCAGGA
Organism: Sesamia nonagrioides; assembly: GCA_017933935.1. Lineage (NCBI taxonomy): Eukaryota > Metazoa > Arthropoda > Insecta > Lepidoptera > Noctuidae > Sesamia > Sesamia nonagrioides. The sequence continues at coordinate 1,130,794 of JADWQK010002164.1, read as the reverse complement.
ACAAACACAATCTTGCTGTACATGACACTCGTCTTCACAGAGTAGGCAACTCGTTCATGGGTCAATGTATACACTTTTACAACAAGCTTCCCATGGACATTCGAAACTTACCCATTAAACGATTTAAGAACCATATAAAGGCCAAACTTTGCAAAAAGGGGTATTATAAAATCACAGATTATTTAGAAAACAAAAAAGCTTGGGACTGAGCTGCTCGCTCTGTTAAGCATTGTTATTATGCAACATGCGTAATTATAAGGTAAACTAGCTTTCCGCCCGCGGCTTCGCCCGCGTGGAGTTCGGCTATATCGCGCTTTTTAGATTTCCCTCGGGAACATCAAATTTTTCCGGGATAAAAGGTAGCCTATGTTCTTTCTCAGGGTCTAAAGATTGTCTGTGCCAAATTTCATCAAAATCGGTTGAGAGGTTTAAGCGGGAAAGCGTAACAGACAGACAGACAGACAGACAGACAGACAGACAGACAGAGTTACTTTCGCATTTATAATATTAGTATGGATTATTGTAAATATTTTCATTTTTAATGTCTGGACTTGAAAAAAGACGATGATCCCTGAGTTTGTTTCGGCTATTTCTTCTCAGAGGTAGTCAGTTAGGAAATGCCGGCTTCATCTAGTTAAAAAATAAAATAAAAAATAAACATGACTTGTAAAAGTGATCAGTGATCCTACTTGCTTAATAAACGATTTCATTTCATTTCGATTTCATTTCATTTGTTATTGGAAAAATTGTGGTATCTATTCCACAGAGGCCATTGATCAAGAGATTGGACTACGATTGAGCGGCTCATTGCTGCAAAATGTCTCACCGTTTTCGATACGTTCATTCGTTCGTTTTTAAAAAAAAACGAATATCGAACTTTAGTTAGTAGTGTAGTGGTGTAGTGTAGTTTATTTTTAACTTTTTAGTTTAACATTTTTTAAAAGCATGTTTTTTTAGTTTTTTAAACTACATTTATTTGCAACGTAAATTTTTTAAAAGCATGATTTTTTAGTTTTTTAAACTATATTTATTTTAAAAATTATTTTTAACCTTTTAGTTTGATAGTTTTTAAAAGCATGTTATTTAAACTATATTTATTTTTTTATTAAGAGCGAGTAACACCATGGAGCGAATTGTAATACCGACTGGAGTTGCGTTTGCCATAGCGAGCGACCGTTGGCGCGGGCATTCTTAATGCTGTGCTCAAGTTTCGGTCGAGTGTGTTGGTCATACTCAAATCCAGTGGCTCTTATCCGTTTTAATCTGAGATTATCATTGTAATCCTTTAACATTAAAGTGATCTAAGTGTCTGTACAGTTAAAATAAAAGTTATATATGTATATTTTTTTTAATTATAAACGAGTGTTTGACCGCAATACCGCCTGATGGTAAACAGACGATGATGCAATCGTTGATTGTAAAGCGAGCTAGTTTATTAAGAGCCTATTCACTCAAAAAAACTGAGTGAATTTGAAAGAAGGCGAGGCGAGGCGAGGTTGAGCGAGGTAATGCAATGTTAAATCCAACAGAGTCCCTTCACGACCAAACTCCCGACAGGACAATATTTGGCGCATCGTACTCGGCACACAACGCAACACAACTGCTCAGATCGGCAGGGTAATAGGGATGTTTCCTGGGTACAAAAATTGATTCTATTTAGTCCGGCATTCAGATTATAGAGAGATATTGGATACTTATATTTTGTTTTATCAAATCAATAAAAATTGACAAATATAAAGGCATCAAAGATCAGGAGTGGAGGCTGGTGACGTCACTGCTTGCTAAAAACTGTAACGTGCAGTGATGACATGGGTTTTCAACGCACTGTTTCGTCTTTATTTTTTGTTTAAAAGAAAAAGAAAAAACACGTGTATAGTATTTTTTGGATATCTGACTGACGGACTAATTAGTTTTTTTTAGTCAACTACCCTATTGCGTAACACATTATCAGTTGCAATGGGTTTAATTTTGACAGTTCAACAACATTCATTACGCTATTTACGTTGTTTAACAGACTCATTTTCGAACATAGGGAGCAATGGAACAGCAATAAGCTTGAAAATGATTCCAACTAGTAATGTAAAAAAAAAACATTTGTTTCTTTTTTTCACTTTCTTGAAAAAAAACATGAAAAAAAACTTAGCGTCGTTGTTTTTTTTTTCTAAATTTGTTTTTTTTTTCTAGCCTACGTTTCAATCATATATTAAATTTGTATAATAAATCAACATATTATTTATTCATAATTCACTACTTCCAGCAATAAATCATAAATCACAACTCATTTTTTTTTTTCTAGTTTTGTTCAATGAATGTTGCCGATATTTTTATGAAATTTTGCTACTATTTTATCAGAAAAGTACCGCGGGTTCAAGAATAAACCTAAGACTTTAAGTATGAATTATTTAACTGTAAATGCTATAACAGTTTCAGATTTCATGCTCTTGAAAAAAAATTGGTCCAATAAAACGTTTTTTTTTTAGGTCTTTTTTTCACATTAGAAAAATAAACGGTTTTTTTTAGGTCTTTTTTTCACATTAGAAAAAAAACGGTTTTTTTTAGGTCTTTTTTTCACATTAGAAAAAAAACGGTTTTTTTGCAACACTAATTCCAACTGACAGTAATAGTGTGATACACAATTAAGGTGCCGTCCTCCGTACGGCTTCACCAGACACCATGCCGGAACACGATTAATCTTTTGGCGGAAGAAACTTTAATTGTGAAGTGACTTTTGTGCTCCATTGAAGTTGTGGAGGCATGTGGATCAGGGAGTAAAGTTCACTCATCCTCCATAGAAAAGGGAGAATCCTCCGACCAGACGGGTATTATGTATGGCGGGCACTTGCCTAATGGTTGAAATTGGGAAGTTGTATATATGATCCTGAGCAGTTCTCCGCCAGCCACTACCAGCCACCTTTTTGATGTCGTCGCTCCGTCTCGCCCAAGAGCGTCCTACGCTACGTTTGCCGAGACGCGGTCTCCACTCGAGGACTCGATTACCCCATCGGTTGTCGATCCTGCGGCATATGTGACCCATTGCCACTTCAGCTTGCTAATCCTCTCAGCTATATCGGTGACTCTGGTCCTCTGTCGGATCACCTCATTTCTGATGCGGTCCTTTAGAGAGACGCCCAACATATCCCGCTCCATAGCTCGCTGAGCGGCTTTAAATGCTGGCTGGTCAGGTTCGAGCTTGTTGGCGTGCCATGAAGGAGGCCTTTGCCCAGCAGTGGACGAGTAGCGGCTGATGATAATGATGATGATGGTGATATATGATAGTTGCACGGTAAACTCTGATTGCGAGATGTAGAATTCGTGTGACGTCAGCATGACGCGATGTTTATTTCTTGGCGTTTGAAGGTACCGCTACAAAGTAATGGCTATAATATAGCGTTTCAGTGTGAGGATAAATAAATAAACGAATAGATGTAATTGCCTGTCATTCATCTCTGGCCGATCATTCTGATCCATACAAGAGAGCTAGAGAGCAAATTAAATCTAGTTTAAATAAAAATTACTTGTAAAAAGTGTTTTAACAAACGGCTGCACATCAAGTTACTAGTCTGTCAAATTTCGTTATTCGATTTTCAACTTTATCGCTAAAGCATTAAGGCTCATTATTGAATGGGAATATTTGACAATTTCGGGTAGACCTGCTGTCGTCCGTACAAACCTACTTATATGTACTAGCTCCACGTCGCGGTTTTACCCGCCTAAGTTTCGATCCAGTTAAAAATTATCCTAAGAGTTATTCTCGGTTATAAACCGTCCGGTTATAATCCGTTTAATAGATTAGTCGTGAAAGCTGAACAAACAAATAAACACACATCCATGTCCATACTAATGTTGTAAATGCGAAAGTAACTCTGTCTGTCTGTCTGTTACGCTTTCCGCTTAAACCTCTCAACCGATTTTGATGAAATTTGACACAGACAATCTTTAGACCCTGGTAAAGGACATAGGCTACCTTTTATTCCCGAGGGTAATCTAAAAACGCGATATAACCGAATTCCCCGCGGGCGAAGCCGCGGGCGGTAAGCTAGTTTATAATATTAGTAAGTATTAATAAATCTTCCACTTAAGATTAAGGGGAACGAGGGAATCGCAGATTTTTCCGTGACCTGCCTGAATATTATTTATGCAGTGTTATTATTATTATTTTTTTAAATCTGTTCAGTTTTAATCAACACGGATCCTAAATCTTGCAGCTTTATAATGAGAGCAAGTATATGTTTTCAATTAATCTCCATTTTAAGGTTGATACAGCCTTCTTTATAGCTTTTCTTAAGATTTAGGCCAATTTTTTTGGTTCTGAATTTTTGACAGTTCTCAAATACAAAAACGATAAGGAGTTAACTTAATTTCACGAATAAAAAATAATTGGTACAAAAATATTGAGGGCAGAAATATGTAGGACAAAAAATGTTTAGTAAAAAACGGTCAAAAATATTGTTTTTCTTGGTATAATTTGGTTAATTATTGCCATTTGATCGTTTATTTTTACGTCGATTGATTTTAAATTAACGAATAATATTTTTCACCAAAAAGGATCATGTTTTTTTATAATTATAAACTAGTGCTTGACTGCAATCCCGCCTGATGGTAAGCAGTGATGCAAACGTTGCTGTTAAAGCGCACTAGCTTATTAAGCCTATTCACTTAAAAAACTTAGGAATAGGAAGGATGACGGCAGTTGAGCGAGGTGATACAATGTTAAACCCAAGACCAACACGACTAACGATGCTGCCCCAGAGGGAGATTGATCTGGAGACTCTCAACGACCAAACTCCCGACACAACAACATTTGGTGCATCGTACCCGGCACACATCGCAACACAACTGCTCAGACCCGTCCTCCGTGCGGCTTCACCAGACATCATGCCGGAACACAACGAATCGCTTGGCGGCAAGACCTTGTCTGGTTGGTGGTAACTTCTGCCGGCAGCCGATGTTATGGCCTACCACCGAGCCTATGTTATGTGAAATAAATAAGTTAAATATAAATTAATGAACTTAATACCACATTTATCACTACATATATTATGAAACAAAGTCACTTTTTCTTTCCCTATGTCCCTTTGTATAATTAAATCTTTAAAACTACGCAACGGATTTTGATGAGGTTTTTTAAAAATAGATTATAGAGTGATTATAAGAGGAAGGTTTATAATTATGTATAATAACATCCATTAAATTGTGGAGAAGAAGGTACTATTATTTTAGAGAGATTTCGATTTTCGATTTTCTAGAGCAAGATTAACCCGACATTACACCGAACATATCCCGGACGTCAGCCTGCAGGAGATTCGATTGGCTCTTAAACAGCTTAAGAACAACAAGGCGCCGGGCGATGACGGAATAACGGCTGAGCTATTGAAGGCGGGTGGTGAACCGATCCTTAGGGCCCTTCAGAAGTTATTTAATTCCGACATAGTCGAGGGAAAAACGCCACAGGCATGGCACAGAAGTGTGGTGGTACTCTTTTTCAAAAAGGGTGACAACACCCTTTTGAAAAACTACAGACCCATCTCACTTCTGAGTCATGTCTATAAGTTGTTTTCGAGAGTCCTCACAAATCGTCTCGCCTGCAGGTTTGACGACTTCCAGCCTCCCGAACAAGCCGGTTTAGGAAAAGGCTTTAGCACAGTAGACCACATACATACGCTGCGGCAGGTTATACTGAAGACCGAGGAGTATAACCTACCCCTTTGCTTGGCGTTTGTGGACTACGAAAAAGCCGTAGTAAAGTAGACTATCGGTATATTGAAGCGCTGAAGGGTTTGTACGAAAACGCCACCATGTCAGTCCGAATACAAGACCAGACCTCGAAACCAATACCTCTGCAGCGTGGGGTCAGACAGGGAGATGTTATCTCCCCGAAACTGTTCACCGCTGCATTGAAGGATGTCTTCAAAGTTCTGGACTGGAAAGGACTGGGCATCAACATCAATGGCGAGTAAATGACACACCTTCGGTTTGCTGATGATATCGGAGTCATGGCTGAGTCCGCGGAGGACCTGAGTACAATGCTCGAAGACCTCAGCAGAGCCTCCGAGCGAGTCGGTCTTAGAATGAACATGGACAAGACGAAAGTCGTGTCTAATGCCCATGTTATACCGACTCCTATAAAGATTGGAGACTCTGTTCTCGAAGTTGTTGACAGTTACGTGTACCTGGGACAAACTATCCAGTTAGGAAGGTCCAACTTCGAGAAAGAGGTCAATCGTCGAATCCAACTCGGCTGGGCTGCTTTCGGGAAGCTACGTAAAATCTTCTCGGCCGAAATACCGCAGTGTCTCAAGACAAAAGTCTTCAACCAGTGTGTGTTGTGTGATGTGTGATGTGAGTGATGACTTATGAGTTGAGACGTGGTCGCTAACAATGGGCCTTATAAGAAGGCTCAAAGGGCAATGGAGAGGGCTATGCTTGGGGTTTCACTGCGCGATCGAATCAGGAATGAGGAGATCCGCAGAAGAACGAGAGTAACCGATATAGCCCGAAGAATTGCAATACTTAAGTGGCAGTGGGCTGGACACATTGCCCGTAGGACCGATGCCCGATGGGGCCGACGGGTTCTCGAGTGGCAATCATGCACCGGAAGACGTAGCGTGGGTAGGCCCCCGACAAGGTGGACCGACGACCTGGTGAAGGTCGCGGGAAACCGCTGGATGCGGGAGGCGCAGGACCGGTCGTCGTGGAGAACCTTGGGGGAGGCCTATGTCCAGCAGTGGACGTCTTTCGGCTGACATGATGATGATGATGACTATTATTTTTGAGGTTTCTAATGTGATGTCGTAAATAATTACACTTTCTCCGCGTTTGCAGTGAAACGCTGGCTAAGCCCTACGAGATTTATCAAAATAATGTACTAAATATTGTACACATTGAAAAGGTCTACAAAAAAGTCCGCGATGGTATATTTACTTATTTATTTATATATTCTTTCGCACATAAATTGTACAGAGGCGGACTTATATTACTTATTTATTTCAAGCCACCGGGGCCCATAGAAAATACAATACAAACTATAACGGAAAAATACAAGTAAATTAATATATAAAAATATCACAACAAATACAATACTATACTATTAAAACTTAAAAATACTATAAATATATAATATAACATAACAACTTACTGAGGCATTCTCTACCAGTCAACCATAGGTGGTTGGTGAAGGTAATAAGGTGGGTTTTACTTTGTACGGGATATTTTGAATTAAAAGACGTGTGTTCCACTGTAAGTGTATTGTGCGACTAAGTAAGGTTCAAATTAAAAGAGTATTAAATAACAGTAAGACATGCATAACTATAGCTAAGTAAAGAGCGTAGAACGCCCCAACATACCGCCCACCAAAAGGCCTATAGGACTTTTAAGAAACAATGATATAAAAGTAAGTATGAGATTACAACACAACAACGTTATATAAATCTGTAGGTGGGGGTAGTAAAATTAATGTTTAGACATGCATATAACAACTATTAACTAACTAATACAGCATTTTAAAATATAGCCAATTTGAAACAGAATTAATTAGCAAACAATTAAGTTAATTACATTTGTAATACTTAAAACAAATTTTAATTTTCATTTAGAGGCAACGGACATAATTTAGTTATAGTTCTTTTTGTTATGTTACTGCCACTTTTGACACTATACACTCTTGTTAGACCGTCTGGACCAGGATGCTTGTTGACGATTCGTCCCAGGGACCATTTTCCAGGAGGCAAGTTGTCAGTTTTTATTAAGACGACATCTCCAATTTTAAATTCTTTTTCTCTTTTATGCCACTTAGGGCGTTGTTGCAATCTGGATAAGTATTCATCTTGCCATCGTCGCCAGAAGTCGTGAACAAGTTTTTGAGTGTGTTGCCAACGGGACAAGCTGGATAGTTTTATGTTTTTCATATCAGGTGATGGGACAACTATCGGCGCCTCTCCAATTAAAAAATGTCCTGGAGTAAGTGGGTCCATGTTTTCTGGATCAGTATCGTTCATGGGACATAACGGACGGGAATTCAAGCAGGCTTCCACTTGGCATAGTATCGTCGCCATCTCTTCGTATGTCAGGTGAGTTGTTACAATTCTTTTCAGGTGGTATTTTATTGATTTAACACCAGCCTCCCATAATCCACCGAAAGAGGGGCTGTAGGCGGGAATAAAATGCCATTGAGTACCCTCTGTGGCTAGTGTTGCTGCAATTTCTCCAGTGAACTATAGGTTTGCTTCGTTCCAGGCATCTCGGAGTTCTTTGTCTGCTCCCACGAAGTTACGACCTTGATCGCCTCACAGGTGATTGCATTTGCCTCGCCTGGCAACAAAATGTCTAAAAGCGCCAATGAACGCTTCTGAAGTAAGGTCACTCACAAGTTCAATATGGATTGCCTTTGTGGACATACAGATGAATATTGAAACATAAGCCTTTGTTGTCTTCATTCTGCGACCTTTAGATAACAAAATCTGTAAGGGCCCGGTAAAGTCTACTCCGCTGTTCAAGAAAGGTCTGGATGGAGTTACTCTTTTATCGGGTAAGTCTCCCATGATTTGTTTTCTACTTCTTGCAGTAAGTCTAGCACAAATGAGGCATTTGTGTACATGTTTTCTTGCTATTGATTTTGCCTTTAAAATCCAGTATTTCGACCGAAGGTAACATAACATCAATTGAGTTCCTCCATGAAGCGTCTTAAGGTGTGCGTCGGCTATAATTAAAGGTATTAATAGGTTTTTATTCCCTAGAATTATTGGGTGTTTCCCGTCCTCTGGTAAATTTGCGTGTCTGAGGCGACCGCCCACCCTGAGGATCTGTTTATCATCAAGAAAAGGGTTGAGGGATCGCAACGGACTTCTCTTTTTCACTTGTTTATTTCCCTTTAATCTTTCTATTTCTTCCGGATATTCTTCTCCTTGAACCTTTTCTATACAAATTGTCAGTGCATCTTCTAATTCCTGTGTTGTTATTTGTTTATTTATATCCACTTTGACCTTGTAGTTCAAGAATATTTTGCAGTAACAAATAACCTTGAGTAATTCTGTCAAGTTGTTAAAATTCTCAAATTGTGTAGTTAAAGATTTTTCTTTTTCTTCTGTGCTAAGGTAAGTAATAACATTGGTTGTTTTAATTTCTATATCCGTTGTCATATTTTCGTGTTTACTAATTTTTATTTCTTTTTCAGATAACCAAGCTGGGCCTCTCCACCACAAGTCACAATTCTTTAGTTCTGAAAGCAACATTCCTCGAGAGGCTAGGTCTGCGGGATTCTCTTTCGATTGTACATGATACCAGCGTTTACTATTTATGTTTTCTACTATTTCAACGACGCGGTTGGCTACAAACGTTTTCCAACGGTTGGGATCACCACATAGCCACGCTATTACTATAGACGAATCTGTCCATGCATACATATTTGAAGTAGGAATTTTCATTGCTCGCCCAATTTGTTTCATAAGCTTGGACAGAAGTAACGCGCCGCACAGGTCTAATCTTGGTAAGGATATTGTTTTTAAGGGCGCCACCTTTGTTTTTGCAGCGATGAGTTTTATTTCAACCGTGTTATTTGTTTCAGTTCTTATGTATACTGCTGCAGCGTAAGCCCTGATGGAAGCGTCACTGAATCCATGTATTTGTATATTTGTTTTGTTTGTTTCGACGATACCAAGCCATCTGGTCACTTGTATGTCATTTACATCAGCAAAATCTGTTCGTATCCGATTCCACTCTTCACGTGACATTCTGACATTCTGGTCCCAATTTACCTTTTCAAGCCATAATTTCTGTAACAACATTTTAGCCATTACGGTACTGGGTGCAATCCCACCGACTGGATCGAAAAGTTTTTGAATATCAGACAAAATTGTTCGTTTTGTCACATGAGAATCTTCTGGTGTTGGTAAACTTAAGTTGTACTGAAATGTGTCTGTTTTGAGGTTCCACACTATACCTAATGCCTTTATTGTCCCATCTAGATTCATGTCTATATGTACGTTCTTGGATCTTTGAGCTTCATCTATAGAATTCATAAAGTCAATATCGTTTGATGACCATTTTGTCAGTTGAAATCCGCCCTTTTGTAGTATCTGTGTGACAGTTTTGGCAAGAAATATAGCAGATTGAGTGTTCCATCGAGCAGAGAGCTCCATCGAGCCAGTCATCCATATAAAAGTTCTCCTTGATGGATTGTACAGCAAGTGGTTGATCTCTTCCTTCATCATAAGCAGTTTGATGGAGTGTTCTGACAGCCAAATACGGTGCAGATGCTGTACCGAATGTGACTCTCAGCAAATGGTATTCGTGTAAATCATCTTCCTCGTTGTATCTCCAGAAAACTCGTTGGAAGTCTGTGTCTTCACGAGTCACTAAGATTTGGCGATACATTTGTTTGATATCGGCCATGAAACAGACACGCTTCATCCTCCATTTAATGAGCAGGTGTCTCAAATCATCTTGCATCTGTGGACCTACCAGTAATTCTTCGTTTAGTGACACATTGTTTGTGCCTTTACACGAAGCATCAAAGACAACGCGTGTTCGAGAGGTCTCTTTATCAATGCGAACTACGGCGTGATGAGGTAAGTAGACTGATCTTGTTTCTTTTTCTATTTCAGGTATCTTCTCCATGTGATTTTGTTCTATGTAATCATCTATGACTTTTGTGTATTCTCTTTTCAGATCTGGTGATCGTTTAAACTTCCGCTTCAGTTGCAAGAATCTTTGTTTGGCTATCTCCCTTGTGTTTCCTTCGGGTGTTAGTAAAGTGTTCGTGTCTATTTCATTTCGTTGTGGACTGTATATTTTAAAAGGTAATTTGACAACGTATCGTCCTTCTTCATTTCTTGTTGTGGTTTTATTATAGATATCTTCACACATCTTATCTTCTTTTGTTAATTGTCTGTCCTTGTCAATCTCTATTTCCCAAATTGATTTCAACATTTCGTCGACGTCAACTTGATGATGCATTACGCAGTAAGTATTGTTTTGTGGTTTGTCACAGATATCTCCAAAGATAATCCAACCCAGATTTGTATTTTGAGCAGTTGGGGTACCTGGTGGACCTTTTATTATATCTGGCTGTATAATCTGTGCATATTCTTTGACTCCTAGTAGCAGATCTATAGATTCAGGTGTTAAATAACTCAGATCAGCCAAGTTAAGCCCGTCAATGTGGGGCCATGGTTGTTTAATAATTGTTTTGGTGGGTATCTTAGTGGTCAGTTGTTTCGACATCACGTAGGCTTGGATCGGTAAACTATAGGTATGGTCCCACTGTGATCTTATAGTAAGCTGTACCACGTGTTTGATTTCTGTTCTCGCAGACCCCACTCCTACAACACTTCCTTTAAATGGTTGTCGCTTTAGTTTCAAAAGTTGAGTCGCTTTCTCGCTTATAAATGTAGCTTGTGAACCTTGGTCTATCAGAGCGCGTAGTGAAATGATTTGGCTTACTGCATTCATTGCTTCCACTACAGCAGTCGCTAAAAGTGCTGTTCCTTGTCTAGTTGTATGATGCGACGCGATCACTGTGTTCACTTGAACTGGTTCTTTTTCTTCTACTACATGCTGTGAAGCCAACGGTTGTGAAGTGCTCGGTGTAGCCGCTGGTTCTGTGTTCTTAGTCTCATGAAGTAAAGAGTGATGACGTCGATGACATTTCTGACAAGACACTGGTAGTCTACATCTCTTCACCGAGTGTCCAAGTGCTAGACAATTAAAGCATAACTGTTTGTTTTTGACATACTCGGTTCGCTCCTTTAGTTTTATATCAATAAATTTCTTACAGTGACACAACGTGTGATTTTCTTTGCACATGATGCATGATTTCTCTGTGATTGGTGTGGCAACATGATAAGAACGTTCCTTAACTTGTTTCTCTCTTGAATTATTGTTAGACGTAACGCCTGTAACTAACTCCAGGGTGCGGAACTTGGACTCCATGAAGTTCTTTATTTCACTCCATGTTGGCAATGCTTCGCTGTCTTCTTTATAGGCAAATCCTTCCCAGTCCTTATGTATCTCCGGGTCAAACTTCTGAACGAGCAGAAATATTATTACATGATCCCAAGAGGCGGTATTTATTTTTAAATTTTCCAAGTTATTTAGACATTCTGTAGTGGTATCTAACAAGCCTTTTAATTGAGCGGCTGATTGCGAAGTCATTTTCCTCTGGTTAAATAATCTTTTCATAATACAGTTTAATATTATACGTCTGTTACCATACCTCTTATTCAAAACATTCCATGCAGTTGCGTAATTACTGGATGTCACTTGTATATGGGTCAATAACGCCTCAGCTTCTCCACTAACACTTAATTTTAAATAATGTAGTCTTTGTACATCACTGAGGTTATTATTTTCGTGCACTAAAGAAGTAAACAGGTCTTTGAAAGTCGGCCATCTTTCATAATTTCCATTAAATTTTGGTAATTCAATTTTAGGTAAATGTACTAAATTGCTGTGCATGGGATACGTTTATACTTAAATTTGCATTTTTTGAATCCACAGATGACGATTCCGATAATGACGTAAGCATATCCTTTAAATCACCCTGCAGTATGTTGTATAAATCTTCATAAATAAAGAATTCTTCGTTCAAAAAGTATGGCAGACTTCCCTTTAGTTCTTTGGGGGTTATTTTTACTAACGCGTCATGTGCTTTCTTGAATGATACCCAATACTCGTCAATAATCTTCAAGCGTGCTTCTATTATATCCCCTTGTTAGTCTAGTTTTCGGACACTTTTTTAAGTTTATTTGCGTTTTCCGTAGTAAATTTGCGCCATCTTCTAAGGCAGAGAGATATTGTTGTTGTTCCTGCGTGGTACACATTATTCTTCCACTATTTGAATATCACTCTAAACAATCTTCAATATTATAGTTCAAAAAACTTGCAATGTTCAATAGCAGCAAATTAACTAACGAGTTTGTTGTAAACACTTTCATATAACTAGCAATAATCCGAGGTGATTTTTCTAAGAATCCTTATCTCTGGAATGCGATTCTTTTGTTCAAGCGGCCCGATGTTTACCGGTTCGTAATTTCCACGTTCGGCTCGAATACGACCATATGGTGAAGGTAATAAGGTGGGTTTTACTTTGTACGGGATATTTTGAATTAAAAGACGTGTGTTCCACTGTAAGTGTATTGTGCGACTAAGTAAGGTTCAAATTAAAAGAGTATTAAATAACAGTAAGACATGCATAACTATAGCTAAGTAAAGAGCGTAGAACGCCCCAACAGTGGTGAAGAGATTAGTGGCAGATGCTTAAGTGGAAAACATTGTAAAGAAACAATAAACTCTTAACACTATATAAATACATACCTACTTAAATAAGCTATATACACATACATACTATAACCAAAATATATACTTATAATATATACATACAAAACTAAAAATTATGGAAGAGAGGTATTCAAATGACTCTACCCTAACTGTTGCGAAAATAACTCTGCAATTTCCGCTTAAATGCAAACCGCATGGCGGCCATCCTGATATCAAGAGGAAGCGCATTCCACAAAAGAATGGATTGAATATGAAATGAAGAGTGAACAAAGTCAGACGTATGTGAAGGACAGAGTAAGAGGAGATTGTTAGAAGATCGCAGATTCTTAGGTGCGTATTGCAGAACGTCACTCAAAACTCAAGCTCTACTTAAGTCTCGTTTCAAGCCATTTGATTGGTTGAAACTAGTTTTAAGTAATGCTTAAGCAGAGATCAATGCTTGAGTTTCCTTCTGGAATACGGACCTTAGTGTGTGAAGAACATAAATATTGGATCTGAGTCTCAAGATAAAAAGGTATATGTCTATCTCTTATGGATATCCCACTGTTAAGTATACGAGCGATTTTGATTTAATATAGATCTATATCGTCCTTTACAGCATATGATTTAAATGAATATTTTAGAACATATTACAGATTTAAAAATGGCGGGGCGCCGCGTTTACGGCGGCACCGAACGGCCGGGGCGCGGCGGAAGCAGCGGGTCGCTATGTTTATTGTATAATGTTCACAGTTTTTCTGTAGTGTATGTAGTATCAGCATTGCACCCGGCGAAGCCGAGGCGGATCGCTAGTGTAATATAAATTACAAATATAATGCGCACACACGCACACATATACATATACACACACATTACTGCAAGACATGCTTTAAAGTTTAAGGTAAGGCCCGTTAAGGACGCGCGCTTCAAAGAGATGTCAGCACATCGTGGCGGGATCCAAGACGACCGATGCCCTGGTGCACAGGCAAGTGAAGAAACACGGGTGGGTTTTAGTTTTTCTTATATATCTGTATGTTTGAACTCATGTTCATGACGATCGTGCGATCTTTGCCAATTAGGACGACGCCTTAGGCGCTTAACACACGACACCGCGCACCGCGGCGGTAGGCGGTGAAATGGATCTCATGTCGCATTGACCTCTAATAAATCCATAGATGCCTAACACACATACACCGGCCGACCGCGCGGTCGAGCGGTACTCTCACCGCCACCGCCCCTCCCCGCACTGCCCGCCGGGCGAATCATCGTAGGTGCAGGACGAAGATCAGAAGATTCTTCCTAGTGTCTGTAAACAAACTGGTCAAAACCATGTTAAATCCATCCGCGCGGACAGGCGCGTAAACCGCCTTACCGCGCGGAGCACCGCTACGAAATCCGCTTGACCGTCGCCGCCCTCCGCGGCGGTACGCAGTGCCGTGTGTTAATCGCCTTACTAATGTATCATGGCTGCGTTTACAAACATTTAAACTTACATACACAAACAACCAGACCCAGAACAACTACTTGTATCCTAACTACTTGAAACGAACTCGCGACACGCAGCACAGCAGTCGACCGTTCAGCAACTGCGCTAACCGTGTCATCTAGTATATTACTGAATTTCTTACTGTGGAAGTATGAAGAACAGTGTGCACACCACATACACTTCAGTCCCTTATCCTCCGTAGAAAAGGGAGGATCCTCCGACCAGACTGGTCGTCTGGCGGGCTACTTGCCCACCGGTTGATGTCGTGAACAAGTGCGATAAACGCAATACGTGCTAGTTGCACGGTGAACTCTGCTTGCGAGATGTAGGATTCATGTGACGTCAGTATGACGTTGTTCGCATGTAGCATTGTATTATACCGCTACATTACTTTTCAACGATTTGGGTACATGCCAATAAAATGCCAACCTTTACATTAGAATTGGTTTTACCTTACAAAAGGTGTGTAAAAGTCATTCATTTCGAAATTTACTTTACTTTACTCGACTCCCTTTGAACGGGCTAACGTCCATTTTATATTAGTTTTTACCTTCTTCAATGACCGAGTTTGTTTTTTAGGATTCCGTACTGCTGCCAGGGCCGGGGGTTGTTCAAAAGAGATTTTTGGAGTTTACTCCTTAAGAATCGATTTTCATATCTATGGCGCACGGTATGAGAAAAATCCGAGGGGTAAAACGTACTAACGAGTAACGAATTTTAAGCTCTACTATTTTAATGCGCACCTTTGGTGCGCAACTTTCTAATCTGGCTGTGAGTGTATTAAGACGTACATAGAGTATGCTGTATAGGCGACTATACCTATATACTATATGTTATTGGGCTTGATTAAAAGATTTAATGAAAATAATTGAATGATAAATTAAAAAAAATAATTAAAAAACAAAAATTATTATTTTAAAAAAATGTATAAATAAAAAAGATAATAAATTATTATTAATTAAAAAATAATAATAAATAAAAAAAAATTATAATATATGAAAAAAAATTAAAAATTAATCAAAATTACAAATTAATTATTAATTTAAAATTGTTTAATTTTTTAAATTAATTAATAATTAAAAAAAATATTGATAATTAATTATAATTTATTTATTTATTTTTTATTATTATTATTTTATTAATATAAATAATAATTATTAATTTTTAATTTATTAAACTCTTTTTGCGTTTAGTTAGATACTCGTACTTAAGGAGTAAACTCCAGCCGTGCGTCGGAGCTGACACACACACTTTTTTTTTTTTCAATAATTTTAAATTAGTGCTTGACTGCAATCCCGCCTGATGATAAGCAGTGATGCAATCGTTGATGGTAAAGCGCGCTAGTTTATTAAGCCCATTCACTTAAAAAAAACTTAGTGAATAGCAAGGAAGACGGCAGTTGAGCGCGGTGGTGTAATGATAAACCCAACAACACGACCAACGATGCTGCGCCAGAGGGTTATTGATGTGGAGAGCCTCCACGACCAAACTCATGCGCTCGATGCGTCAAATGTTGTGTCGGACAACAACATTTGACGCATCGTACCCGGCACATATCGCAACACAACTGCTCACACCCGTCCTCCGTACGGCTTCACCAGACATCATGCCGACGATAACACGACGAATCGCTTGGCGGCAAGACTTTGTCTGGTGGGTGGTAACTTCTGCCGGCAGCCGATGTTATGGCCTACCACCGAGAAAATATCGGGTCCCCTGGCACACAGGCAAGTGAAGAAACACGGATGGGTTTAGTCAGTAAAAGTCTGACACGCCCTTCCACTCCTCCCAGAGTGGGAGAGGTCATTTGATGATTTCCCATCCAGACCAAACAAAATGCCGTCCAGCCTTACGTTTACCGATTCGCGGTCTCCACTCTAGAACACGTCTCATCATCATCTCAGCATTAATCCCAGTCGCATCCTAACTACTGATTTTAGCTCATCATCATCATCATCATCATCAGCCTCTACTCGTCCACTGCTGGACATAGGCCTCCTTCATGGCACGCCAACAAGCTCAATCCTGAGCAGTTCTCCGCCAGCCACTACCAGCCACCTTTGCTAAACTTCGATATTTTCCGTAAAGCGCTCTAGCTAGACTCTAGAACACGTCTACTCCGTCTTTTTCGGTGGCCCGGAAATTCGATGTTGTCTTTCGACCAGGGCGGCGACTAGAGGCGTGAGGGCGCTGGGATTCCCGCTCCCTCACCCGCTCCGCCTCCTCCTTTGCCAGCATCACTGCTTCGCAGAAGGAGGTGACGGCCTGCCATGCACTCTCTCGCTCCGGACCACGGCTTGAACCAGGGCCGGGCGCGAGAGATTGCCCCCGATCGCCGCCATGAGGACACGGTGATGATCTACCCAAGCCGGGCAGACCTTCACCGTGTCCTAAGGTGATCCCCACAGTGGTTGCGTGGTGTTTCCTCCCTCCTTATCCGGAACTCCGCCTTATACGATTAAAATTAATACATATATATTCATTTCCAGGCGACATATTCATTACAATCCATACTAATATTATAAATGCGAAAATATCTCTGTCTGTCTGATTGTCTGTCTGTCTGTCCGGCTTTCACGCCAAAATTACTGAACCGAATGTAATGAAATTTGGTACACAGATAGTCTAGAGCCTGAGAAAGGACATAGGCTATACATATAACATCCCGCTATGACCAATAGGAGCAAAGCAGGAACAAAAAATGTTGCGAAAACGGGAGAAAACGCGAACGTACATATTGCTCCCATTATTTTAACAGGCGCTTATTTTATATCAACTGAGCTCTTTCGGTTCGAAGCTTACGCGGGTGAAACCGCGGGGCACAGCTAGTCTCTCATAATTCTTCATAACATTTTTAACTTTATTGCTGCGAAATAAGTAGATTGATTGAGAATATTTTACAGTTGACTACAGATGATGGTGATGATGATTTGACAGTTTAGGGTAGCTTGACCTGCTGTCATCCGTACATTACATCATTAGACATGGAAATGTCTAATAAAAATGCACTGTCAAATATTTGGTACGGTGATACGGAATCGTTCGTGTGCGTGCACAGTTTGCGCTTGACTGGTTCATATATTTCCATTCCTGAATTTGTAAAAGGTTCGCATTTATATTGGAAGTAACGCTTATTAACTAGGGTGGGCAGAGTTTGATGGAATTTCTGCCATTTTATATCGATCTTTGAACATTCTCATGCTCTGATCACAACATCAGAGATGAGAGAACTTTACTCCCTGTTCCTCATACCAACACACTGGTGACCCCGCATAAATGTGCGGCGCAGCCTTCGTGCAAAAAATTTCAGCGTGACGTCATCATCATCAATCCCGCAAGCTTAAGCGGCGAGTCGCCTAGCCAGCCAACACCAGCGGCTTCTATGGGTATCCTGACTACAAGCATGCAGCGACCGTGGACACCTGGTCATCACCCTCAGACTCAGCACCAACCTCTTCACAGCACACTGCACTTTCGGCCGGTCAAGAAGAAGAGCTCTCTCTCTCTCCTGGTAGACGCAGCAGCCAGCCACAACTCGGCGTATGACATCCGACACACTGGAGTATAACGCGGCGCCTCCACCCTAACTCACAGTGGAACCCTCCGTAGACAGTTCCGACTCACCGTGATCTATACGGTAACTGGTTCCGACTTATTGGAACCTCTAATACCTCTGGACCCAACAAGGATCGCAACATAGAAGACACAGCCCACTATCGATCTCCAGTCTATGGAGGGGAGTGATGTAGCGGTACCTTGAAACGCCACAAATAACAATCAACGCGCCATACTGACGTCATACGGATTCTACATCTCGTAAGCAGAGTTTACCGTGCAACCAGCATAGATATAACTTCCCATCATCAACCGTTGGGCAAGTGCCCGCCAGACACAACACCCTACTGTTCGGAGGATCCTCCCTTTTCTGTGGAGGATGAGAGAGCTTATTTCCTGTTCCTCATACCTCCACACTGATGACCCCGAATATGAACGTCAGCGCAGCCTTCGTGCAAAAATTTCAGCGTGACGTCATCATCATCATACTCGCGAGTCACCCAGTCAGCCAACACCCACGGCTTGAACGGGTATCCTGACCACAAGCATGCAGCGACCTCGCATATCTGGTCATCACCCTCAGGCTCATCAGCAACCTCAGCAAAGCACACTGCACTTTCGAACGATCAACAAGAGCCCTCTCTCTTGGTCGACGCAGCAGCCAGCTTCAACTCGCGGTAAAACATCCGACGCACTTGAGTATAACTCTGTGCCTCCACCCCAACTCACAGTGGACATCTTCGTACACAGTTCCGACTCACCGTGAACTATACGGTAACCGGTTCCGACTGATTGGACCCTCTAATACCTCTGGACCTGACAAGGATCGCAAGATAGAAGACTCAGCCAACTATCAACCTGCGGTCTATGGAGGGGTGTGATGCAGCGGTACCTACAAACGCCACAAAAAAACAAGCAACCAGTCATACTGATGTCATACAAATTCTACATCTCGCAAGCAAAGTTTACCGTGCAACTAGCATACATACAACTTCACAAACATCAACCGTTGGGCATATGCCTGCCGGACACAACACCCTACTAGTCGGAGGTTCCTGCCTTTTCTATGGAGGAAGAGTGGCCTTATTCCCAGATCCTCATACCTCCACAGTGTCAATCCCTAGCATTAAGTTGCAATGAAAGCTGACTCCACACTCACTTTATCCAAGTTTTCATAGTGGAATGCTCACAGGATCGCAGTGCTGGAAAAAGTGGGAATTAATAAAGTAGAAAGTGAAGTGTTACGGAATAAAAAAGCAAAAGTGTGCGGACTGAAGGTGAACATGAATGAAAATCCTTTTGAGACGGGACCCTCAGAATTCTTAATTTAGTCTGTCTGTTACACCGCTAAAGAAAGATTTTGCTGCTTTATTAAATTCGCAGTCGGGAGACTTTGATAAAAGTATGGAGTTATTTATTTCTTTAATTTATTTATTAATGAAAAGTTTCACATGCAACAAAACTTATATTAGCAATAATCTTAATAACTGAAGAACTTTTTTTGCTGATGGGAAATCATCAAATGACCTCTCCGGCTCTGGGTGGAGCGGAAGGGCGTGTCAGATTTTTACTGACTAGAACCCACCCGTATTCCTTCATTTGCATGTGAAACTCTTTCGAACGATCCGCAGCCCTGGCAGGATAACTGAAAGACTAATGCACATCTTTCTTTTTAATATACGTTGCCCCACACTGGGAATTACTCGTAGACTAGACTACTAATAGGAATCTGCATCAATTTAAACCAAATTTCTTAACCATTGCTTCGTAAGTTCAAAAAATTAGCCTGCACAACACTCAATAACGCAATGGATGTTGTTAAACTATCTAAATGAAACCGATTCCAATCGATAATGTATATGCATAGCATTGAATTTGTGAACAAAAAAAGAAATGGTAAATACTCGATTTTTTTGTTATAACGAGGGAGTCGCTCCCTTGCTCCTCATACACCTTTCAATAAACCTACTTATCTTAAAGTCATAAGGTTAACTATGAACAAAAATAAATCTCATCATAATAAAATGCTCGCATTTTAAATCGGTCCAGTCTCTTTATTAAAACGTTAATTACTGAGGTAAGGCAGATGTTTGGATCTGATCAACTGATATCGTTAACGCGTAAGTTGAAGTAAGCCGACATGGTTGGAGGAGAGGAATTGTCTTGGATTAGTTAAAGTGGATAAGATATGTCTTGGTGATTGATTTCGTGGTACTGCGGGGTAATACGGGTGTATATAATTAAATATATATTTTTTATATAAGTAGTTTATAACTAGTGCTTGACTGCAATCCCGCCTGATGGTAAGCAGTGATGCGATCGTTGATGGTAAAGCGCGCTAGTTTATTAAGAGCCTACTCAGTCTAGCCTTGAAGACACTTAAATTATATCATTTTAATACTACAGAATTGCCAAGTTATAAACGTTTTTTTGCTACAAAAAGACTGCACTACCAATTACCATATGTCATGACTATGTAACCTCATACCAGCGCCATACATAGTCAGTATCGTGCGACAAGGATGCGAATAATCCTCATCAAAAACTTTTAAAGCGCGTTGACTTTGTTTTTACTGATTGTTTCCAATTATCTTGAAATTACTATTTGTTCGAATATTCCTAAGTAATGACAATCTCTTTTAGTTTGAGAATCCAATAAAATTCATTGCGTTATTAAAGTTGTTGAGTAGATGAATATTTTAAACCTGCGAAACAATGTATTATTATTTTCTTCAGAGTGTGATTGAAAGTATTTAGCACATTTTAAATTGTTGTCCCATAAGTAAATATAAGCATGGTACTACATACCTCTTGCTTACATAACACGATTTGTAATCCATGCTAATACTATAAATGCGAAAGTATCTCTGTCTGTCTGTCTGTACTATAAATGCGAAAGTATCTCTGTCTGTCTGTCTGTCCGGCTTTCACGCCAAAACTACTGAACCGATTGTAATGAAATTTGGTACACAGATAGTCTAGAGCCTGAGAAAGGACATAGGCTATAAAACATTCCGCTATGATCAATAGGAGCAGAGCAGGAACAAAAAATGTTGCGGATGTGTAGAAATGAATTGTGTATTTACTTCAAAATACCTTTGATTGTGGCTGAAGTGTGTTATGTAGTTGAAGTGTCAAACATTTAACACAATCGGGAATATGCCACATAGAAATGAATATGTTAAAAGTAAAATTAAAACACGATTTACAAAGCGAAGCGAAGACTTTCGCCTGCTCCTTTATACCGCGTGCATCGCGGGACTGGATCAATTTGTCAGCGGCGGTGTTTCCGTCGGACTACAATTTGAGTGTCTTCAAGGCTAGAGTGAATAGGCTCTTAATAAACTAGTGCGCTTTACCATCAACTACTTGTGTCACTGTGTCATTGTGTCACTGCTTACCATCAGGCGGGATTGCAGTCAAGCGCTAGTTTATAATTCATAAAAAAAAAAAACATAACTAAGAAAATGTTTTTTTGCTTATCCTTCTTATCAAGATTAAAACCGTCCTTATTTATGAAGATCAAACTTAGATCAGACCTAAAAATTTCTATTTTTAGGTCTGTTCTAAGTTTGATCTTCACCAACCATTCTCGCGTCCAACTTAAACTTTACTTCGCAAATATTTCACGCGCCTTATCCGCTCCGGGGTGAATGCAAACAGAGGCGGCTAAGTTTGGGTTGAACTCGTATTGGAAAGCCTTCGTATAATACTGAAAACTATATTTTTTTTAAATGTATTCGTATAAAAAAAGAGAAAAATATAATGTAGGATATACAATACCTACTAGGACACTGTAAAATATAAATGACCATACTGGCACTATTTTTTTTTTTGCGTTGCCCCACATTGGGAATTTATCCTGTATCGTGGGTGGTCAAACACATAAACTCACATACACAAACATCCAGACCCAGAACAACTAATTGTAAGCCATACCAATATTTGTTCCGTGCGGGAATCGAATCCGCGACACGCAGCGCAACAGTCGATTGCTCAGCCACTGCGGCCATGGTGGCGTATAGGGATATTGTAAAATAAGAAATACTAGTACAATATTGGGATGTTTTATCATTGTCAACCTTTTTATCGTCCCACTTCCGGGCACAGGTCTCCTCTCATACAAAGAAGGATTGAGCCTAGTCACCACGTTTGCTCAATGCGGGTTGGCGATTTCAGACTTATGAAGTCCAGGTTTCCTCAAGATGTTTTCCTTCACCTTCAGTCATTGGTGTCCAAGGTATACTTAGAAAGTACATATAACTTTAGAAAAGTAACAGTGTTACTTGCCTGACCTGGAATCGAACCCGCATACTCATACTTGAGAAGCTCGTGTTTTAAGCACTAGGCCACAACGACCCTATGGGAATAAGCATGGATGGTGTATAAGCACTGGAAATATATAAATAGCGGTATAATACTGGAATACTTACTGGAATTCTTGCAGCATCTAATTAATCTGGAAGGCGACCCTATCATCCATACTAATACTATAAATGCGAAAGTAACTCTGTTTGTCTGTCTGGCTGTCTATCTGTCTGTCTGTCTGTTATGCTTTCCCGCTTAAACCTCTCAACCGATTTTGATGAAATTTGGCACAGACAAACTTTAGACCCTGAGAAAGAACATAGGCTACCTTTTATCCCGGAAAAATTTGATGTTCCCGAGGGAAATCTAAAAAGCGCACCTTTTATCCCGGAAAAATTTGATGTTCCCGAGGGAAATCTAAAAAGCGCAATATAACCGAACTCGACGCGGGCTAGCCGCGGGCGGAAAGCTAGTTTGTAATAAAGCTAGAAAGTTGATGATGCTTTTGTATAAAAAACGACACGCTTCTTGAATAGTAATTCTTTTATTTGGACGTAGTTATGCAAAATCGATCCAACCAAAAAAAAAAAACGTTTTTGAGTTACTGTCATTAATGCCTAAAATATACACATCAACTTTAGTATATGCAATAGTACATTGTTTTTCTAGGGCGGGATGACATTTCAATCGAGTGACTACTGCAAAGCCCGAGGCGAAGCCGAGAGCTTGTAGTAGTACGAGATTGTAATGTCTATTCCGCCCGAGGCAAACACAATGTTTTTCATCACATTTGCGAGTAAACTATAAATAAAAATGACAGTTTAAATAACAAAAGATATTTAATTGTTGAAGTTAATAGTGGTATTAAAAGACGGACCGCTCTGATTGGTTTAATTGCGCGGGCGGCCCCGTTTATTTGTGAAATAATTAAGATCACGAGAAAAAAAAATTATGCAGCCAAAATATTAGCATCTTTCATTCTAAATTTGAATTAATGAATGTATAACTGGTTTCTAGTGCCTTCTACATATTTTGAATGAAGTTAATGAATAGTTCTAAATTCGAAAATCCGCAAGGAAGACTTACTTAGTTTTTATATGATATTGAACCTTTTTGAAATATATCTTAAAAAAAAAATACATTTCACGCCCTTAGGCTCACAATGAAATTTTGCAAGCCCGAGTGTACAATACGGGAAATTCCGCCTACTTTACTTGCGTTTATTAACACTGTTTACGAGCATGTGTGATGAAAAAAATATTAAAGCCTCAAAAAAGTACAGGAAAAGGTAATTTAAATCTACTGTCATGTTATTTTAATGTATAAATTTAACTTCAAACTCTATTTTCGCAAAAGCAAGTTTGCTGGCTGGATCTTTTTTGCATAACTACGTTCATTTTATTTTCATTATTAGTTGTTATAGCAGGTACAATAGAACACAGTCTGTGAAAATTTCTATTGGTTATCTACATATTACGGTTTAAAATATAGGTTTCTACGGCCCGTATCTAACAGACAGCGACCTTAGGCAACATGTGGTGTGTAAGTTTGACTGAGACGCCGCCGCCGATACAAAAAGCGGCGTGCGAGCGAAACCGCACCCGTGAATTCACGACCCCATTCTGAGTCCCATTGGCACCCTTTCAGGACAGAACCCTAAACATAATAAATATCAGGTTGTTTATAAGCTTGTATATATAAATATCGAAGAACGATCCCGTGTCCCGGAAATGCGGGAAAAATGATAAAAGATTGGAACCTCTATGCCTGTGATGGTAAGGTATTTGGAATATTTTACCAATTTGTACCGCGATCGTCGGTCTATGGTTTTGACATTATGATTTCTGTTTTTGCGTTTTTTATTGTTCTGTGTGCGATTTGTTGTTATTGGTGTTTACACGGCGTCGACAATGGTTGTTTTATGTTTTTTTTTAACCGAAAAAGGAAAAACAATTTTTTGGACGGACAGTACCGAATCACACAGGAAATATCAAAAATATAAAAGGAGTATTTAAAGCGTGGTGATCAAGCTCAATTCTTCTCTGTATGAGAGAAGACTTGTTCCCAGCAGTGGGACGATAAAAAGGTTGATGATGATTCAAAACTATCGAAGATACATTAAAAGCAAAAAAAAAACACATGCGATGCCAAAAATACCACTGATGGGAGACCTGTTGGGTGTTTATTGGTGGGTGTAACCGTTGTAACAAAAATTGAATTTAGAACGGACTTCTGTAAGAGAATAATCGCTGCTTCTGTTCGATTTTTAAATGTATAATTATAGGATCGTGTGAAAGAGAACGTATGCGCATTTATATTTTTAACAGAATGTCCGTGTTATATCTATATAAATAACTATATAACAAATTTTATAGCTTTAACAGCAACGTCACATTTTAGTGTTATATTTCGTGGTTACCATTTTTTTTTTTGCTATCGATGATGGTAAAGCGCGCTAATTTATTAAGAGCCTATTCACTCTAGCCACTGTCTGAGGGAATGGGCCGTATTGAACCAACAAAAACATGTGACATTAATCTGCAATGGAATTGATTGCGGATTGATGGATTTCAAATATCTTTGAAAGTTTGGTTCTAGGACATGCTGGTTTCTTCACGATGTTTTCCATCATAGTTCTTGAGAACAATGATGATGAAATAATGGTGGCCTAGTGGTTTAAACACCAGCCTCTCAAGTATGAGTGCGCGGGTCCGATTCCAGGTCAGGCAAGTACCAATGTAACTTTTCTAAAGTTATATGTACTTTCTAAGTATATCTTGGACACCAATGACTAAACGTGAAGGAAAAACATCTTGAGAAAACCTGGACTTTATAAGTCTGTAATCACCAACCCGCATTGAGCAAGCGTGGTGATTACGCTCAATCCTTTTCTGTATGAAAGGAGACCTGTGCCCAGCAGTGGGATGATAAAAAGGTTTATGATGAAAGCGCCTGTTCAATGTTTCGATAGTCAATTTGGCACCGCTGGAGAGACCGTACCAGCGTCCAAGTCTCGATCGAATCGAAGGCCTTCTCATAGTCCACAAACGCTCATATCGTGTCATACTCCTCGGACTTCTGTATAGCTTGCCGCAGCGCATGGATGTGGTCTATGGTGTTAAAGCCTTTTTGGAAGCCTGCTTGTTCGGGAGGCTGGAAGTCGTCAAACCTGCGAGCGAGATGATTCGTGATGAACCTAGAAAACAGCTTATAGACATGGCTCAGGAGCGATATGGTTCTGTGGTTTTTCAGGAGGTTATTATCACCCTTGAAAAACAATACCACCACGCTTGTATGCCATGCCCTAAGCGTTTCGCCTTTGAGAATCATCATCATCTCAGCATTAATCCTAGTCGCATCTAAAGCTTTTTCAGTCTGGGGTCCGCTTACCAGTCTAACTACTGATTTTGGCTAAACTTCGATATTTTCCGTGAAGCGACTGCCGTCTGACCTCCACAACCCGAAGGCGATATCGAAACATTGCAGTTAGACCAATTGTTGGACTTTTGAGGGCTCCAACAACCCGTAACGACCGTTGTATGTCAACCGGGACCAACGACTTAACGTGCTTTCCGAGGAAAGAACAGACCACTTCAAATATTAATATTCATGCATACCTACAAGAAAACCACTGTTGTGAAGAGAGAATATAAATAAAATACTGACTGAATTAAATAACTTCTGAAGTGCCTTAAGTACCGGTTTGTCACCCTCTATGTGCTATGTTACAGGTTTGGTTTCCGCACTCAATCCCTCCTGTGAACCATTGTGCGTGTTGCCACCCTCTTTCAGAAGCTCAGCCGTAATACCATCATGAAGTCGATGGATGCGGGCAGCACAAGACCGGTCATCGTAGAAAGCCTTGGAGAAGGTCTTTGTCCAACAGTGGACCTCTGTAGGCTGAAGAAGAAGAAAGCGCCTGTTCGAACCTACCACCAACAATTGATAAGTCGTAACCGTTTCCACTGGGTCACCAATCGCGTTCAAACAAACATACTTTTCAGGTATTGAAATTGCATTAGGTACCTAAAATCAAAACAAATATATATTATTCGTCGAAACAAAACCTACAAACTAGATACAAATTGAAACATAATCCAATCATTAAAAATTAACCTTCTTCGGAAATTACTCTTCCAACAATTTCGAATCCAAGTGCACCCGACCGGTCAAACTGGTACCTGGCGCCTGTTCATTGACGAGAAAATGGGTGGTATTATGACCTAACGAAACAATAAATACACTCCTTTCAAACAACCGAAAATAAATCCTATTGTCGAGTACCAAGGTTTGAATTAGTTCACTTCGATTCTGGCACTTTAGACAAAGCGGAAAACAAGGCTGCACCGACACAAATGTCAAGAATTCCTGTACTTGCAAAACAAACCAATCAATTTTCGCTCTTTTTTTGAATGTTTTATTAGCAGCAAGGGCGCGTTTCGCTTGTAACCTTTTATTGTTACTTGCGTCTTTTTAATTTATCGGTGGGTGTAACCGTTGTAACAAAAATTGAATTAAGAACGGACTTCTGTATGATAATAATCGCTGCTTCTGTTCGATTTTTAAATGTATAATTATAGGATCGTGTGAAAGAGAACGTATGCGCATATACATTTTTATCAGAATGTCCGTGTGATATCTATATAAATAACTATATAACAAATTTTATAGCTTTAACAGCAACGTCGCATTTTAGTGTTATATTTCGTGGTTATCATTTTTTTTTTTTGCAATCGTTGATGGTAAAGCGCGCTAATTTATTAAGAGCCTATTCACTCTAGCCTTGAAAACACTTAAGTTGTACTCAGACGGAAACGCCGCCGCTGGCAAATTGTTCCAGTCCCTCGATGTACGCGGTATAAAATATGAGGCGGAACGTTTCGACCGACCGGATCGAAGTGGTGTCAACTACGTAAGGCTGGATATTCGCTGGGTCGTCGGATGATGGAATGGAGATGGGGGAATTAAATCACGCAATTCCCTCGCACACTCTCCAAAATGCATCCTATAGAACACCAACAGGCTGGCTACTCTTCGCCTGTGCTTCAGGCTATGGAGACCGCAAATAACACTATAACGGGGTCCATTGCCTACTTTCATTTGTAATAATTAACTCTTTCATCATCATCATCAACCTTTTATAGTCCCACAGCTGGGCACAGGTCTCCTCTCATACAAAGAAGGACTGAGCGTAATCACCACCCTTGCTCAATGCGGGTTGTCGATTTCAGACTTACAAGTCCAGGTTTCCTCAAGATGTTTTCCTTCGCCTTTAAATCAGTCATTGGTGTCCAAGATATACTTAGAAAGTACAGTAAGGGTCAAAAGTGGAGTATCACTTTTGACCTTTATTGTTATTGCAATAAAGTTCAAAAGTGGTAATGCACTTTTGACCCTTGATTGTACATATAACTTAGAAAAATTACATTGGTACTTGCCTGACCTGGAATCAAACCCGCACACTCATACTTGAGAGGCTGGTGTTTTAACCACTATGGCACCACGACTTACTATGCCATATACCACGAGATATTAATTAATTGGTAACAAGTCCGGTATAAACTTTAATCAACGAGAGCGTATAAAATATCTCTGGTTTCCTTCTTTTTTAAAGCTCTTCTTCCTTTATTAAAACTTTTTGTTTAAGTTTTTAAGCGAAATTTCTCAACGTCAGTCTGTCAGTTTACACCTTTATAACTTGAGAATTACTTGGCTGAACTAAGTTAGTCAGACTAGAAGCTGTCCCCAACATTGTTTGGAAAAGGCTAGACAGATGATGATATAGTTTATCATCATCATCATCATGTCAGCCGAAAGACATCCACTGGTGGACATAAACCTCCCCCAAGAATCTCCACGAAGACCGGTCCTGGGCCTCCCGCATCCAATGGTTTCCCGCGACCTTTACCAGGTCGTAGGTCCACCTTGTCGGGGACCTACCCACGCTGCGTCTTCCGGTGGATGGTCGCCACTCGACAACCCGTCGGCTCCATCGGGCATCGGTCCTACGGGCAATGTGCCCGGCCCAGTGCCACTTAAATGTAGCTAATACTCAACATTATTTTGTCATCACGTCGCCTGCATTTTCCCAACTATGTTAGGTCAGCTTCCAGTCTGACCAGATTCAGCTGAATACCAGTATTTTACACAGAACGACTGCCTATCTGACCTCTACAACCCAGTGACTCGGTGATACGATACCGCTTGGTAAGACTGATGATCAGACTATCGGACTTCTTATGCCTTAATGTGTTTTATTAAACTTTATTATAGAACGTTATATTTTCTTTATACGAAACCTTATATATATATATATACACACACACAAACACACATAAACTAGCGCTTGACCGCAATCCTGCCTAATGGTAAGCAGTGACGCAATCGTTGATGGTAAAGCGCACTAGTTTATTAAGAGCCTATTCACTCTAGCCTTGAAGACACTCAAATTGTAGTCCGACGGAAACACCGCCGCTGGCAAATTGTTCCAGTCCCTCGATGTACGCGGTATAAAGGAGGAGGCGAAACGCTTCGTCCGGATCGTAGTGGTGTTAACAACGTAAGGGTGGAAACCAGCCGTACGATGGGTCATCGGCTGGTGGAACGGAGATGGGGGAATTAAATCATGCAATTCCATCGCACACTCCCCGAAATGCATCTTATGGAACACCGAAAGGCTGGCTACTCTACGCATGTTCTCTAGGCTCAATACAGTTTATACGGAATAAGCAACTGAATCGATTCCAATAATTTTTAAACCATGATTCATTTTTTCTCAAGGATTTTAAAAATGTTGCAGTGTGGTTACCGAGCGCACAACACAGTTCACAGCGGATCATAGTGTCCTAGGGCCCCCGAGGCACCGCGGCGCTGTAGGCGCGAGCTCGCGAGTTGCGGGTTGACCATACTTTTGTAAGGACAACCAGATAACATAACAAGCTCATAACTTTGTGATTTTTCATGATAGCCTTTTGAAATTTTGTGCATCATTTTTTTACATAAAAATACTGTACACGTGTTTCGGGAGTTAAAATCATTTTTCCTTAAATATCCATCATTTGTTTACACTTTTGGTGGTTTGTTTAGTTCACCAATAGATTTCCCGTGGGGAACCGCCTATAGCAGAGAATGTAATATTAAGTTAAAAAAAAAAAAAACATATTACACAAACGAACAAAACCACTTGCTCCCTGATTACATTTACATAATAATATTATAAATAGACGAACAAACAATTTTAATGTAAGCATTTTTCCTGAATATAACGCGACCAACTTTCATTTGACTCTGGCCATTAATTTTAACAAGTTTCCATGTTATGAGAGCGTACAAGTATAAACAAACTATTTTAACTGTGGTTCATTGGCTTGGTTATTTCTGTTATCATATCAGTTACACAGAATAGTTAGCGGTTTAGATAGCGTTAGTTTGTCGACATTATTCACTAAAAAAAACTGAGTGAATAGGAAGGAAGACGGCTGTTGAGCGAGGTGATGCAATGAAACCCCACACACGACCAACGATGCTGCGCCAGAGGGAGATTGATCTGAGACACTCCACGACCAAACTCCCGACACAACAACATTTGGCGCATCGTACCCAGCACACATCGCAACACAGCTGCTCAGACCCGTCCTTCGTACGGCTGAACCAGACTAAAAGTTATGGGTTTCCCTTTAAAAATTGTCTTCAAGCTTAGCACGAAAACCATAAATAAAGCTTTCCTTTTTTTATTTGAATTGCATATCAGTTATGAGATAAAGTGGAATTATTAAGATTAATATTCACAAATACGATAGAAAATATTAAGATATTTCGCTTTGCAGGTGAATTGACGACTGTACGAAGCTACCATTTCAAGTAACTAAATAAATTTTTCATTCATATAACAATGACCCTACAGTTTCCCGTTTCAACCGCAGACCAAATACATATTATGTATAATTTACAACATTACGGGTCTCGGAATAATAATGTACACGAATTTATTTATATAATTTTGCGAATTAATCATTCAATTGCTTGCTCCACACCACGGAATAAATATTAATGTCATATTATTTTGACTATCGTAAAAACATAACATGTGTAGTGTGTACACTAGGTACATAGTACAGAACAAAGTCAAATCGAATATATACAGGGTGTATCTGACATCGTAACGCAAACTTCGCGAAAAGGCTAGACCGCATGCCACTAATAAAATTATGATAGTCATTTATGTCGTTAATGAACGGTTCAAGAATACACAGTATTTAAAAAAAAGTGTCGGCTCGGCTTTTGAACGTTGCAAGCGTGCCGCCGTGCGGGTTTGTAGGTATGATGTTGATCCCTGAGGTGAACTCTATTAAATCAGCTGATAAGATAGTTTTTCCGATTTTGTTTTCATTGCGCTTTTTTATGTAATTAGCGAATTATTTAATTTTTACTTTAAAATCTTATTGGGTTATAAAAGTATAGCAATTGTGAATGGTCTGAAGTGAAAAAAAACTACATTATTTTTTTTTTTACATGGAAAAGCCGACGAAAAATTCCACCACTGGGGGGTTCAAAATCATCTACTGGATCCATGGTACTCGTTTGTGCGTCGATGTCAGATACACCCTTTATAATCAATCTTTAAAACTAATAGATAAAGTGATTGAAGTATGTATATCATCATCATCAGCCCCTACTCGTCCACTGCTGGACATAGGCCTCCCTCCTTCATGGCACGCCAACAAGCTCGATCCTGAGCAGTATATGTACCTATATCATCATTTCTCTGTAATTTACTAAGGAAATAAATTAGTGTAGGTATTACCTATAAAATATGTAAAGAAAACCCTGTCCGATTCATGAAGTTATTGCTAGGTATCGATAACTGATTCTACTAATGCCTACAAAGCCGGAAATTAATCTTAAAAAAATCCCCCTAAAAATAAATATTATTTCGCAAAAAGAGGTAACTTAATAAATGTGCGGTAGGTAGGCAATTCATGCGTGGGCGACGGGGGCCAGGGCACGCGGCACGTGGTCGCATCGCTTATAAAAATATCGTCAAAATGGTGTTGTAACTTTTTTTTTAAATAGGCAAATTTCGGGGAAGTTGGAATTAATTCGCGGGAAAAAAGATTATTTCAAAATTCATTAGTATTGTTACTATGATGAATACGTAAAATTTTATATTAAATCTGGTCATGTGTTTACCTAACCTTTATTATCCTTATGGGTCGGACAGGGTTTTCTTTACATATTGCATACAACGTTATCTTTTGTTTAAGCAAAACTTGAATATTGTTTGTTCAAAATAAGCAACTGAATCAATTCCAATCCTTTAGACACCAAGTTATATTTTTACATTTAGAAATTGTTGCAGTGTGGTTACCGAGCGCGCCACGCAGCTTACGATAGAACATTGTACTGCCTACGCCCACGCAACAGTTAAAGCCAGAGGTCAACGTACCGTTCGCCCGCCAGAGCGGAGCGTGGACCATATTTTTGTTGGTACAGCCAAGTAGGATAACAAGCTCATAACTTTGTAGTTTTACATGATATCTTTTTGAAATTGTGTACATAGATTCTTTACTTAAAAACACTGGACACTGTTTCGTGTTTCGCATAAACAGAAAATTATGTTGATATGATTCAATAAGTAGGGGGAAGTGGGGATCTTGATACGATTTTCACTTAGACCCAATAAAAGACGATCTAATGATAGTTGCATCCAATTTAATAACTATAATATATTCAATATATATTCAGTTAACTTGTTACATACAAATTAACCAATAGATTTAATCACAAAACGTATTAGAGCGTATTTACTAAAAAAAATGAAATTTGTATCAATGTACCCCACATGCGGGGTACATTGATACATATACTGGCACTTTGGTTCATAGAAATATTCCTATAAATTAAACAAGTTTTATTGATTTTTCTGGCCTTTATTTATTGATATTTTTAAATTATATTTATGTGGGAATGGAATGTATCCGAATGTTTGATAGATTGAGTGAATGATGTTTTAGGTGTGTATCCAAACGACGCGAGTGAGAGAACGAATGTGAGAGTGAGAAAGGTGAGGAATAGCGGAATGGGCACGAAGAGGAACACGACGCTAAGACGTACCTATTTTAATATTTTTCCAAAGTTATTGTGTGTTGAGTTTTTTTATTTTAATAAACCGCTCAAAGTTGTTTTGCTGTATTCTTTAAACCCCCCACAACTTGGGGGCTCGTCCGGAATCAGAAAATCAGCAAACGACGACGGGCGGGAGCTGCACGTGCCCACGGCGGTTAGACGAAACGAAAAAAAGCCGGTTACAGGACAACGGGAGCGCAGCACCTGTGTGGCGCGGCAGTGAATGTGGATAAGACGTTGCTGGTTACAACGATTACACGGTTTTACGACGGTTACGATGGCTAAAAGACGGACTCAATCGTGTGACGAAGAAGATGGCGGACACGACTGGCCAACGCGTTCCACATTCCACTACGCGCAAGACGTCATAAAGAAGTTCGACGGTAGGGACAAGGCATACCCTGTAACAAAGTGGATACAAGATATCGATGACAACGCTGATATATTCGAATGGACGCAGACGCAGCGATTGTTGGTTGCGCGGCGTTCACTGGCGGGAACAGCGGCTTTGTGGCTGAGCTCTGAAAAGGCTTTTAAGTGCTGGGAATCGCTGAAGCAAGCTATCTCAAAAGAATTTCCAGACGCGATCGACGCAAAAACTATCCACGAAATGATGAGTGCCAGGAAAAAGAGGTCAAACGAGTCCTGTATCGACTATATGTTTGCTATGAAGGAGCTGGGAAAAAGAGGCAAAATGGCGGACTACGTAGCCATCAAATATATCATCGACGGAATTCAAGACCAAGAAATCAATAAGATAATGCTATATGGCATTACGAGCTACTCAGAGTTAAAAGAAAAAATAAAAATTTATGAGATGATTAAAGACAAGAGCCGGAGTCATGAAAAAGGAAAAGATATTAATCGTAATATTCGGAAGAAAGAAGGGTTTTCATCATACAGGTGCTACAATTGTGGGGAGGAAAATCATAGGAGTGAAGAGTGCCCGCACAAGAATCAAGGAAAGAAGTGCTTCAGATGCAACGGGTTTGGACATATTTCCCCAAATTGCCCTGTGAGATCAAAGTCATCATCATCATCATCATCGGCGGCGCCGGCAGTTCCAAGTTCTGCCGGAAGGAGTACGGAAACCCATCGGCAACAACCGAAGCGGACATTCGTCACAACGGCGCTAGGGGGCGCGACGAGCGACAATCGAGTTTGTAAGGTTGGCCACTCTGCGCTTGCTACGATTGGCTCGGAACCCAATATGGAGAACGACGAGTGTCATGGCGGCGACGTTGACGTTTTGGACGTAAACAAACCCGGTAATTCTACAAAAACCGATAAAGTGTGTGAAGTTATTGTGCGGAAATATAACTGACGCGTTAATAGATTCGGGAAGCGACGTGAATCTGATCAGATTGGACTTCTACGAGGAAATAGGGTCTCCTGTGTGTAACAGTGAATGTGCTATAACTCTTACCGGGCTAGGACGTACAAAAATTACTCCAATCGGACAAATTTGTACTAATATTGAAATCGATGGAGATACGTATCGTGATGTTGTGTTTCACGTTATCCCTAGAGACACTATTCCATTCAAAGTGTTAATTGGTCACGAATTTTTACAAAATGTAACTACGGTTATGAAAGGTGGATCTGTGTGGATGAAACCGAATGATTGGTTACGTGATGTGGATTGTTGTGCATGTTCTGTTGATGTTGTAGGTCATGTGATGGACTGGAACGTGCGAGAAGAAGTAGTCAGGTTGGTAGACACATACCACCCACAGCAGATCAAAGAGGCTCCCATCGAGTTGAAGATCATACTGAAAGATGATATACCTGTGGCTCAGCGCCCACGGCGTATAGCGCCTAGGGAACAGGCCGAGGTAGATAAGCAGATCCAAGAGTGGTTGGATCAAGGAATAATACGGGTAAGTTTCTCCGAATATGCAAGCCCACTTGTCCTTGTAAGAAAGAAGGATGGTAGTTTACGGGTATGTGTTGATTATAGGTTGATCAATAAGAAGATGGTTAAAGACGAGTACCCGCTGCCCGTTATTGACGAACACATTGACAAGTTGGCAGATGCAAGGGTGTTTAGCGCCCTGGACCTCAAAAATGTTTTTTTTCATTTAAGGGTTAGCGAGGAATCAATTAAGTATACCTCTTTTGTTACAATGACAGCTCAGTACGAATTTCTAAAAGCTCCGTTTGGTTTATCCATCTGTCCCAAGGTTTTCACCCGTTTTATCTCTATAATATTTAGAGATTTGATTACACGGGGTGTGGTTATTATATTCATAGACGATATATTGATTCCAGCTGTAACAGAAGCCCAAGGTGTTGAGAGGTTACGAGAGGTGTTGCAAGTTGCTAAGGAGTATGGACTACAAATCAATTGGTCGAAGTCCCAGCTGTTGGTGCGGAAAGTGGAGTATCTTGGACATGTGATTGAAGGTGGAGCAGTCTCGCCATCGCCAGGAAAGACCGATGCGGTCCTGAAATTTCCTGAGCCTGGAAATGAAAAGCAACTGCTCAGTTTCCTGGGACTCTGTTCTTATTTTAGAAAGTATATTCAAAATTTTGCTACTATAGCCAAACGCCTTACAGATATGTTAAGAAAAGATAAGAAATTTGAGTTTCGTGAAGAACATAGATTAGCATTCAACATACTGAAAAACAAGTTGGCAAGTAAACCTGTTTTAAACATTTATGATGCAAAAGCACACACCGAACTCCATACTGATGCATCCAGTGCGGCATATGCAGCTATACTACTGCAGAAAGATGATAAAGGTGATCTTCATCCTGTATATTATATGAGCAAGCGGACCACAGATGCTGAAAGCCGATATACAAGTTATGAGTTAGAAGCTTTGGCTATCATTGAAGGGATAAAAAAGTTTAGACACTATCTTTACGGAAAACATTTTAAGATAGTTACGGACTGCAAGGCATTTCAGATGACATTGAATAAAAAGGATCTGGCTACATCTCCAAGGGTGGCGAGATGGATTTTGTTCCTGCAAGATTATGATTTTATTGTTGAGCATCGGGATGGATCAAGAATGAGACATGCAGATGCTCTGAGTCGAAATCCATATGTTGCAGCCATATTTTCGGACTTGCATAGTTCTCTGAGACGCGCCCAAGAGACTGACAGTGGACTCAAGGCAATCATGGATATTCTGAAAGAGGAAAAACCTTATAATGATTTTTATTTGCATGATGGATTGTTATGTAAAGGACGAGAACGATGCTTAGTTGTACCACAAAAGATGGAGGTGGAAATAATCAAGAGAGCGCATGATAATGGTCATTTTGCGAAGAAGAAAACCATTGAATTAATAAGTAAGGACTATTTCATAATTCAGTTGGATAAAAAGGTTGAAGAGTATATATCTACATGTATTCCATGTCTACTTGCTTCACGCAAAGAAGGTAAACAAGAAGGATTCCTGAACCCCATAGAAAAGGGTGATACGCCCCTACATACACTGCACATAGATCATATAGGACCACTCACTGAAACCCGCAAGCAATATAATTATATACTCACAGTTGTTGATGGATTTACTAAGTTTGTGTGGTTGTTTCCTACCAAGAGTACATCTACTCAAGAAGTATTGAGAAAGCTGGAAATACATCAGCAAGTATTTGGTAACCCTGCAAGGATAATCTCAGATAGAGGTACCGCCTTTACAAGCAACGATTTCGCTGAGTATTGTAAGCAAGAGGGAATAGAGCATGTGAAAATAACCACCGGAGTTCCAAGAAGTAATGGTCAAGTGGAGAGGGTGCATCGGACAATAATCTCTGTCCTGACTAAACTGTCAGTGGAGCAGCCCATGTTATGGTACAAGTTGGTGAATAGGGTTCAAAGGGCACTTAACAGCACATACCACAGAAGTATAAAGAATACTCCTTTCCAGTTGCTCCTTGGAACCACAATGAGAAGGAAGGAGGATGTTGAAATACTAGATTTATTAATGCAGGAAGAAAGAGACAGTTTCATGGAAGAGAGGGAAGAACTTAGGAAGAGTGCTAAAAGACAAATATTAAAGATTCAGGAGGAAAATAAAAGAAGCTTCAATAAGAAGAGAAAGCGAAGTAGGAAGTATAAAGAGGGTGAACTTGTTGCAGTGAAGAGGACTCAATTTGGTCCAGACCTCAAGCTCAAGCCGAAGTTCTTGGGACCTTACAAGGTGGCAAAGGTGAAAAGAAATGATAGGTATGATGTTGAGAAGGTTGACTCACAAGCGGAAGGTCCTCACAGAACTACAGCATCAGCAGACCATATGAAACCATGGCCTGACTATTCAAGTGAGACAGAGTGAATAATCAATTGGTATGTTTAATTTTGAAACATTATATTTTAAGTATAGAAGGATGAATGATTGATAACCGTAATGTTCCTATTTTCAGTATGTTTAACATTTAAGTTATGTTGATTTTTTGTAAACACTAGTGTACTAAGTGTAAGGTAACCAATATTGTTAAAGATGTACCACGTTTGTATTTTTATGTACTTACTATATTGTTACCATTCTCAAACATATCTCATAAGATTCACATTGTAATTTTGTAGTATTTAAGATTTATTTTCATGTGTTTAGTCTGAGGACAGACTAAGAGCAGGACGGCCGAATTTGGGAATGGAATGTATCCGAATGTTTGATAGATTGAGTGAATGATGTTTTAGGTGTGTATCCAAACGACGCGAGTGAGAGGACGAATGTGAGAATGAGAAAGGAGAGGAATGGCGGATTTGGCACGACGAGGAGCACGACGAGAAGACGTACCTATTTTTAAAATTTTCCAAAGTAATTGTGTGTTGAGTTTTTTTATTTTAATAAACCGCTCAAAGTTGTTTTGCTGTATTCTTCAAACCCCCCACATAATGAATGAATGTATTACACAGAGTCATGTAAAACCAGTGTAGCGCTGGGGTTTCTCTCCCATTCTTTTGTAAGTTGGGGCGCTGAAATCAATTTTATTTTTTTTTTTTAATTTTAAGATAAAAAGTGCCTTTTTTGTGGCTATGTGAAATTAACATTTTTAACTTTTTGATGTAACAACGTCTTATAAATCGATGGAGCCAGCTGCATGCACGAAAAAACATGACTCATGAGTTATGGCGTTACCTCGCGTTCCATTTAAGGCTTGAAGTGCAAGCGAGAGTGCGGAACGAACGACAAAGAGGCACAATTGGCCTACGCATTCGGCAGCGTTCGACATCTGTCCGTCTCCTTCTTGAGTGAGCGATGCATCCGCGTGGACAGCTGCTAACATTTATATCTTTTCGTCACGTATGAAGTGCAGTGAAAAGTGAATGTGGTGTCAATTGTTTATAGCAACAATAATTGCGGCGATAAAGGTATTGATTCTTTCGATAATAATAAATATATGTTTAGTGATATATTGTCGAATATTCGGGCTTTCATTATTAAAATAAATAGCATCGGTCCACTATTGCAGCGATTGTAGGTTATGTTATAATTGACAAAACTCTAACAATAAGCAAACTATTCCATCAGTATTTTCTTATGATTTTGTCACGTTCAACTATCATCGGTGAACCGACTTTACAGATAACAGATTTTTTCATCAAGAATATTTTAGTCATCATCATCATTATCATCATCAGCCCCTATTCGTCCACTGCTGGACATAGGCCTCCTTCATGGCACGCCAACAACCTCGATCCTGAGTAGTTCACCGCCAGCCACTACCTTTTTGATGTCGTCACTCCATCTCGCCCAAGGGCGTCCTACGCTACGTTTGCCGAGACGCGGTCTCCACTCGATAATATATAATATAATATATTAGTAGATTATAGTTAATAGATTGGTGGTAATACAATCGATCCCTATGAGATGAGAGTTGACACCTTAACTCGTGAACTGCGGTTATATGGTACGGAAAGCACGTGGGTATAAGGTCTAATATTAGTGTATATGTATATATTTTATGTTATAATTATATGTAATGATAACCATTTAAGCAATCGTTGATGGTAAAGCCCACTAGTATAAACTAGTGCGCTTCTCTATTAGTGCTATCTCATAATAAGCTTATTCACTTTAGCCTTGACAATACAAATTTAATCGGACGGAAAGACTGCGGCATGCAAATTATTCCAGCCCTTCGATGAGCGTATATCCATGCAAATTGCTTTACAGACAATATTAATTAACGTTTTGTTGATCACAGCTAAAACTGCGAACAGTTTATTTTATTAGACTCGTTTCTCTGGGACTCCTTGAGTATCTTTGGGTGTCTCAGCACTTTTCTGTTAATCAACAGTCGAGCCTGACCGAAATACAGTTGGAAAAGTATTTTTCGTTTCAAATAAGTTTTTGATTTAACTTCGACAATGCTCAAATTGTTAAATTGCGATTGTGCGCTATCATGTTTTTAAATTGATTTTCTATCACAGGGTTGTACACAATGTGTCCTTGTTGCCTTACTACATTTTTTTCTAACAGCTGTATTTTTTTGTCATGTACTTTCTAGAAACTGTGTTGAATAAATGATTAAATATTACGCATCAATGTCCCTTAGACCGTGTAGACTTATTTGAATTTTTACACAGATTTAAGCGACTCTTATTGCTGACTGTACCACATTGCTATAAACTTTTATGTATCAGAAGCATGAATATAGGTACATACAAACAGCAGTGTAGCGAATGTGATCTCGAACGAGGATTACAGATACCTAATAATCTTTTCCGTATAGATCTGGGGTGCATTGAAAGAACCTACTCGAGTGAATATACCGGGAAGCTGACTTTCATTAGTTACTCTCTTTGTATTGGCAATGGAACTGAATTGTTTTTGTGAAGGGTTTTATTAACTCAGAATCACTAGTTGCTTATTAAAGTGAAGAAAGAACTTTACGGCCAAATCCAGGGTCTTACATTTCTAGACGAAAATTTCAAGTAGATTTCTTATTTATTCCTTTTGATATTGATGAAACTCAATTTCACAGATGAGATAAAGCTTCGTAGCGTCAATGTCAATTTCCAGACGAATACTACATATATACAAAGTTATTTTTTGTTTATATGAAACCTGAATAAAGTTTGTTCAGGATAAGCAATTGAATCGATTCCAATCATTTTTACATCATGTTATATATTTTCCCAAATACATTTAGAATTGTTACAGTGTCGTTACTGAGCACACAACGCAGTTAACGGTAAATAAGGAGACAGTGAACACGTGTTTCGGATTTCGGAAATAAAAAAAATAACGTTGTATATCGTTAAATGCAAATCTTAGCACAGAAAATAAATATTAGATTGAATGTTTTAATATTCCATACAGACACACAAACTTTACAAAACGCTATTCAAATACCTAAAATGAATCTTCTGTCGATACTTCGACTACTGAGCGTGTACTTATGGTAATTTCTTCTTTTTACTATTTATTTTAGACACGATCATAGTAAACAAAGGACCAATGTTCTTTGATAATCGTTACCGGTCGTTAAAATCCGAAAGTCGGACAACCACTGTTACTGGGTTAGGGATTATGGGGTCATATTTGCCCAGTAACTTGTTTGTGGAAGTCAGATGGGCAGTTTCTCCTAGTTTGGCCTCAGTCACTCTATCGCAGCTCGCCGCTCAGTAAGGGCCAGGCCCGCGTCGACGGTATGACGTCGTGACGACGTGACGCCTCAAAGAGATGTCAGCATATCGTGACGGGTTCCACGAATACCGATGCCTACTGGGTCAGGGTTGCGGGTTGGGTAAAAAAGAAACCGTAGCCCTGGCGCATAGGCAAGTGAAGAAACACGGGTAGTCAGTAAAAGTCTGACACGCCCTTCCGGTCTGCCGAGAGCGGGAGAGGTCATTGGATGATTTCACATCCCAAACAAAAAAAAGGCCACTCTATCGCACTGGAAATCCGGTCTATATAATTTTGTTCGTAAATCTTAATTTTCCGTCTATATATAATTTGTATAATGGGGCCTTTGAA
Source organism: Sesamia nonagrioides (assembly GCA_017933935.1). Classification (NCBI taxonomy): domain Eukaryota; kingdom Metazoa; phylum Arthropoda; class Insecta; order Lepidoptera; family Noctuidae; genus Sesamia; species Sesamia nonagrioides. Next base: position 1,090,132 of record JADWQK010002164.1, on the reverse strand, counting down.
AACGTTTAGTTTGAGTTTTTAATTTGATATAACGTAAACTTTCAAAGAGACAACTAATTAATACTTTATCGGACATCCCTTTGAACCTGAAGGTCAAAGTTTTGAAAGTATTTTGCTAGAAATTAACTACAGCATAGAAAATAGACAACCCCACAAGTAACTTGATAATATTAAGCATTCATCGTTGGGCAAATTGTTAACAATTTGATGTCAAATGTGTATTCTTAATATCTCTTGCACCTAAGTAGTCTTTTTCCAAACGGCTTGGAAGTGATCACAACATTTATCTATATGCATAAAATCCTGTGACTTTTATAATAATAAAACAAGGTTTAACTGTTTCTAACCTATATGGAAGTATACCATAATTACATAGAATAAAGAGAGGGAAGTACGTTATCTTCATACAAACGGACCGCGCGCGGCTTGTATGTTTGCGCCATAGTATCTATGCGTCGCCGCACGCACACCTAAACACAATATTAGAGTGCCTATGACTGCGCTAGTCGCGGCTAGCACGGAACGAGGTTCGCGCGTCACGGCTTTTCGGCACATTAGCTTTTAAAAAATGATCACATAAACTGCAAAGTTGGTATGTCTATTTATGAACAAATAAAAGACTTATATTTTTCAAATTATATTTCTAAAAGTTATTTACAAGGATACGGATATATTACACATTAAAGTTTAATAACAACGCGTTTCGTAATAGTCGAAACCGAAGAAAGTAGGTATTTTTCTGTAGCTAATTTGTAATTTTGTATTAAATGTGTGATTCAATAGATGTTATGTTTGTATTATTTATATTTGTATTAATTAAAAATAAAAATAAATATGGTTCTTTATGTGTACAAAACTAAAAATAAAAATTACAAAAAAAAAACTGACTAGTATATGTAAACTAAATACTAAGCAAATAATTGAAACATAAGCTCTTAGTCTATAAATATTTGTTAGCGGTTTGGGCGACAACCGTAACCGACGAAGCGCGGACAGTCGTCAACCCTAAGACAGTAGGCAATTAAATCGCGGATTGGGTCGCAGATAACCTACTTCCCTTCTTTATTCTATGATAATTAGGCCATAATATTCCTCTTGCCGTCCGTGGGGCGTGGGCAGTATTACTCGTACCAGTGCGGGTAGATTTCACAGGTGTTCAATTTTTTGGTTATATTTGATGCCTCTTTCTTTTTTTTCCAAAACATTGCAAGGAAACAGGCATCAATTAAACACCAAAAGATGTATAAAATTACCTACACAGTAGGCTAAACATTATAATGTTAGATTAGTATTCCATTGTTTTTTTTTTCTTTATTAATCAAAAAATTAAAAACGTAGCCCCACATTAGGAATTTCTCCTTTAACATGAGTGCGTTTCCTAACATTTAAACTAAAATACACAAACAGTCAGTTAGTAACCAGCCGTTAATATTGATTTATTTCTCTTTACAAATATTTTGGGAAGCGGGACCGGTCTCCCCAGAAATATATCGTGGACGTGGACTGGCCTCTTTAGAGATGTTTTGGAAATGTGTACTGTTTATTTTACTGAAATAAAATACGGATCAGCATACAACTTAACCCGCTAGAGGGTCCTTCAAAGCCGACATTGCGCAACAACTAATCAAAGGAAAAGAGACCTTATAAAAAGTAAAAATATCATATTTCTACACTTTACTTTGTTTTCTTTTCCGTATTTCGTTAAAGATGTCTAAATTATAATATTTCTTTTAATTATATTTAAAGTTTCATATTTATAATTCCTATTCTTATACAACGTGTAAGAAAAAGGGTATATACATACCAAGGGTATGGCATCTTTAGATGATACCAAACGATATCGGAAGGGTTTCAACTCAAAATAAAATACTCAAAAAATTGGTACCAAAGGGGAATGCCAAGTCGACATAGTAATTTAGGCCCACTGTGCACACAAATTTAAAATAATGATAATAATAGGGGGCAATTGTAATAATTAATTAGTAAAAGAAATGCTTTACAAAAAACTTAGCACTTCAAAGTTATTTAAGATTCTTATATTCCATCAATACTGTTTATATCAATACACTCGGAGTCAAATAATACAAAATTCATTGTAGTTTCACATCTTTATTCATTTTGTTCATCATCATATATCACTAAAAACTGTACCATACGGCGGCCGACAATACAGTTACAGCAGAACTGCTGTATTGCTGCGTGGCCTGTGTTAGCAGTGCTGACTAAAACATAGGTACATGTAGTATACTTTGCGACTAACTTAATAGCTAGCGATTCTGACCCTCGCCAGTGAACAGTTATGTCCAAATATATTGCCATTCAAGGTTCTATTTCTAGCATTAGTGCACACTTCAATAATAATATATTTAAATAGTAGAATATAATTAAATAGGCTACAAGTGCAAATGTTCCTCTATGCTATCTCGATACTTCTGTAGGAATTTTCTCAAATTTCTGTTTGGAAAATCCTAAGTAATACTGAACAATATGATTTGTCATAGTCTGAATGTTGTCAAAATCTAAATGCATTAATTATCATATTATCTTTCAGTAAAGAGAGTAGTTCTTCCATTTGTTCAGAGCTAAATGTTCTAATTGGATTCAATATTGATTACAACAATTAATACCGGTCAAGTGATATGAGCAGATTCTACAATCTGAAGGCATATAGTAATTATATATAATCTCAAAGTAAACTTACGCGTAGTGATACTAGGACTAAAAGTCTTTCAACACCGTTACAATCAGGAATAAAACAATGCCATTATGTACTTGGGGCCCGTATGTAATTTGGCAGTATTATTTGATCACTGGTATGTATATCTGCATTTCTTTCTTCTGCTTGGGTAGAAGTCACAGTGCATGCCTCAGATTCTAGAGAAGGACTATGTCTTGTTACTTCAGGTTCACATTCTTAAGCAGAAAGTGATGCTGTTCTGTCAATCCTTTGCCAACATGTATAATAGAGAAGTGTTGTTCTTATTAACTGCAACAAAAGTAAACAGTTGGTGTAAAGAAATATTATACCAAATTATTTGGTGTTTTTAGTTAGACAATCATAAAAAAAGATGAGTAAAGTTTTAAAATACGTCTAGAATAGTATTGTTAAATAAGATTTCTAATAAATACGTAAGTAAATTAAATTTACCTGACCAATCCATCATTGTATAAGACATCGAACTTCAGCGATTTCCAAAGTATATCTTCGCATTCTGGATATATTCAAACCGCCGTTTACACAACGTAGGTTATGTTTTTCGCCAGCTGACAGTGACAAGTAAGACTTTGACATAACAAAAGCAAGTTGCCATAAAACGTATTTATATATTTTTCGAAAAGGTCGATTTATAGATATACATATTTCTTTATTAATAGTAATTGGAATAATAATAATTATTAAAGGAGATTTTTGGGAATTAATAAATGTTTGCTTAGAAGAAAATGACCGGTTATTAATAATAAACGAAAACTGATTATTCGGATTAATACCTGCCAACATTTTTTTTGTAAAGGCAACATTTTGAGCTCAAGTTTTATTCAAGTCAGTTCAAGTTCCATTAGTTTAGTCGGTTTAATGCTTAATATTTTTGAAAAAATGTTGCTGCATTGCTTAGACTAATAAGTACGTGGAAGATATTTGAAAAATATCAACATAATTGTTTTGTAAAACCAAATCCCTGTGCACGTCTGGGCCTAAACCTGGCATTCCCCTTTTCGGTTTCGTGTGTTTCTTAAAATCAAATCATAACAAACGTGGCAGCACACTACATACGTTAATAACTACTCGTTAACCGTCACGTTACTTGCCAAAATCCGATAAATGTCTTCAATATCTCTGTGCGACTAGTATGATAGCCTATCACAGGCGGTGTTTTTCCTCATAACTTCCTAACATAAAGAGATAGGATTAAAAAACCCTTCCAATATCGTTTCATATTATGTAAAGATGCCATGCCTTTGTTATGTATTTACCCTTTATGTTACACCTTGTATACAATATGTAAAGAAAACCCCGTCTGACCCATAAGGATAATAAAGGCTAGGTAAACACATGACCAAATAAAATATGAAATTTTACACAATCATCATAGTATAAATACTAATGAATTTAAAGCAATCTTTTTATTCGCGAATTAATTCCAACCTCCCCAAAATTTGGTAATTGGCTATTTATGACGGTATTGTTATGAGCCAATAGCGATGAGCCCGCGTGCCGCGTGTCCTGCCTCGTATCGCCCGCGCATGTATTGCCTACCACACATGTATTAATTTACCTCCTTTTGCGATATTATATTTATTTCATTAGTAGAATCGGTTATCAAAACCTAACAATACCTTCACGGATCGGACAGGGTATTCTTTATATATTGTATATGATCTTAACTTGTATTTACTATATTTTCATCATATTCTTTCCCTTCTATATAATGTGCTTTTTTCTCCTTCCGTCTTTATCTCAAGAATCGCTTTCAATTTCTTTGCAACTCACACACTAAATCTTTAAGGGCATCAGGTAACTTAAAGCTCAAAATGCCAATGCATTCCACAACGTTCCTTGATAAATCTTTCACTGTTCAGGCCCCTCGTTTGTGGAATGTTAGCCAATTGAAATAAAACGCGCGCAGTCGTTGCAGGAATTCAAGAGACTTGTGAAAGAACATTAGGTACTTGTCGTTATGATCTTGTTCAACAAACACTTTTTGGCAAATTTATTTGCTTACCTGTTAAGTTCAGTATCTATGTATTTAATTATGCATGTTATGTATGTATTTGTGTACCTATTTTAGTAATATTATATTGATAATATTTGCAACAACGACAGTCTCATTTGTGTTTCGGGAGAATCTGTCCATCTTTGGTTGCCTGGAAGAGATTGTATTAACGATAAGATAATAAAGAATACCAATAAAGAATACATAAATAAATGTATTCATATTTCTGTTATTTATTTTTCAGGGAAGAATAGAAATACTAAAATAGGTGAAAAAATAAATAGGTGTAATAGGTAAATAAATAGGTGGTTATTAAATCTAGCTATATAGGCTATAATATATTTTGGAACTTGTTAAAGCATAAATAGTCAAGAGAAGGGTAGAAAACATACCTACAATTTCATAATAATGACTTTTTAAACTCTGAAATTCAGAACAAAATTCATTCGTTGCATGTATGTATCTAATTTAGATTTATTAGAAGATTTGAACTCTACAGAATTCATATAATAATTTGCGATGGGGACGGTGTTTTAAACATTGAATCCATTGCGGAACATATGGGATCGGAGATAATAACTAATGCAGGCGCGTAGGAGTATTATTGATTGCTGCCTCCCTGTTCTCCCGTATGCCTTCATTAAATGGCATATTAAGCAATGGTGAGAGACATGGGTCATGCCAAACCATGTATTTTTAATTTAATTTTATGTAATAAAAGATTTAGAAGTCTTCTTCCTTTTTATTATTGTAGCTGGCATTTTTCTCATATCAAGGTTTTCATTTTTTTTTTGCATCAAATAATCGCGTAATCTGTGTAGCTCGAATAAAGTCACAAATATTCTCTTCGTCAGAAAATGTCAGGATCGTAGAGGAAGTAATACAAGTTGGGTCATCAATCCGGGTAATAATCTCAAAATATATTTTTTTGATACTAATATTGCTCGCTGTGTGTCTACCAGAGTGCGTCGTACCAGAATACTGATGGAAACTATAACAATACATGACAAGCAACAATCAGTGACTTCAAGACGGTGACGAGCGGCGACTAGCAACTGCGCAACCGTACGGCGAGTAATGATTTCTAGCTGGTGCAGGCATGGTTACTACACACATACACTACCGTAGACATACATATACCACAGATATAAACGTATAGGGATCAAGCTGTTTTCAAGCTATTGTACGAAAAACCTACACAATTCGAGGTCTACTAAACCAAAAACTTGTATGGCTAGAGATCTCCTGCTAAGTATTCTGTCCACAAAGCGAGAGTCACTAAGCAAGAATTCTTGCATGTCGCAAGCCACATAAATTACAAGTTTAGTTAACCGCCTTTTAACTGAACGCCATCCGTTAATTAAAGTTTAGATCCATAACTAACTCACGAGTCGATTTACTCGTAGTACTCATAACTACGTCAGAACACACCGGCCAAACAGGCCAGGTTAGTACTGTGAGAAACCGTATGCGAGCCGAGAGAGCGAAGTGGGGTAAGCACTACTTCTAAAAGCCAGGAGGCTAATTTGACCACTTTGCTGCAACTTATATACAATAATGTAGTCAGATAAAAAAATAGGACTAAAAAAAATCGTGCAAAAGTAATGCTCATTTCTAAACAATAATTTTAGCAACAACCCTAATTTTCCTAGATCTATAACATTACTTTTCGTCTCTGAAATGAGACTACAAATAGATATTAAATATTTTAAATTACAATAATTGGCCTTCAGATGTCAGCTATCAAGATTATTATGGTTATTACAGTCAACCAATCATGAAAGTTATTTGAAGTTTGACAACATAACAGATTGGATATTTGATCAGGTATCCGAAGCCAGTGAAAGTTTATAAACAAATTGTTTTCATTTCAATATTCGGTAAAGGTTTTATTTTACCACAACGAAGAATAAAAGACTTTTTATTTTTATTGAATACCTCATTAGTCTAATCACTCTACTACCTGAACCCATTACCTACTTTGCTCTGCTATCCTGCAATCACTAGACTAGTGCCTTGCTTTGCTACCTTGCAACCGTTAGACTCTAGTGCCTATTTCTACTACTAAATACTCTCTACTACTCCATTCAATGCAAATGTGATGTTATTGTATAACAATGGTGGATATATTATACATATGTATTTGTACTAGAAACTATACATGACAAAATCTATTTGTCATTGTTTATAATTATTTGGTGTTTGAATACTCAGATGTCGTAGCAACCTATGTAGCTATTAGCTTATCGCTGCTTTTTTAGGGTTCCGTTGCCAAATGGCAAAAAACGGAACCCTTACAGATTCATGATGTCTGTCTGTCCGTCCGTATGCCACAGCCATTTTTTTCCGAAACTAATGTCGTAGCAACCTATGTAGCTATTAGCTTATCGCTGGTTTTTTAGGGTTCCGTTACCAAATGGCAAAAAACGGAACCCTTATAGATTCATCATGTCTGTCTGTCCGTCTGTCGTCCGTATGTCACAGCCATTTTTTTCCGAAACTATAAGAGCTATACTGTTGAAACTTGGTAGGTAGATGTACTCGTATTCTGTGAACCGCATTAAGATTCTGATGCCAAAATAAAAAAAATAATAATAAGTATTGGGGGCTTCCTATACTTAGAGCTAAAACTCCAAAAAATTTTTTTCATCAAACACATACGTGTGGTGTATCTATGGATAGGTCTTCAAAAATGATATCGAGGATTCTAAAACACTTTTTTTCTAAACCCAATAGTTTGCGTGACAGACGCTTCCAAAGTGCAAAAAAGTAAGTTGCCAGACCCCCCCTACTTCTAAATAAGAAAATGGAAATTTTTTTGAACGAGATCTAGTAAGTAGTTTTTTGAATACCTCGTAAATCGTATACCGCTTAATACCGCGTAGTCTTTCATACAAATAACTTAAATCCTTTAATTTCATAAATCAATGGTACTGAACCCTTTGTGCGTGAGTCCGACACGCACTTGGCCGGTTTTTAACTTACAGCAATAATTTCTCAATATACAACATGTAATGTAATTTTACCGCACATCCTTAAACATTCCAATTAGAATATTAGTTGGAGAACGAAGACCTTAACGTTCTTGGAATAAGGATTTTTTCTTTATTTTGGTATTTAATGATTAAATTGGTATGATTACAAGTAAAACTGCGATCTTAAAAATCTGTACAAACAACAGGGTTAATATGACAATAATTTCGGTAGTTTTAATTATTTTTTGGGTCAAAAAATACCTATATTAAAAATAATATAATCCGATTCAGTAAACGATTTTGAACAAACCATTTTCAGGAAGTGTTAATCAATTTACATGTTGTATACCTACGTTTGGCTGTTGTGTGGTATTGCAATGCTAAGGCACGGTTATTGATAACCATGGATTGGATAATTGACCAGTCACAACACATTTAAAGTTAAAACTACTTACACAAGAAATTTGCAGATTCTTTTTTTTTATACTTTTTCTCTATTTATAATGTTTTATCTCTCTCTACTGTTTATATTTTGTATGTATGTATTTATTATATATTTTTTCCTATTTTAACTTTAATTTATTTGCACCTACCACGTTTTGTCTCTGCATCACCTTACGCTAGACTGGTAGAAAATGCCTAACGCATTAAGTCCGTCATTGTGCAATGTGTGTGTATAAAGTTTTAATAAATAAATAAACAAATAATGGATATCTCGTTATTAATCTGTATAGAAAAATGCATTTCTTTGAAAGCAAACTTACTTGCGTGAGATTTTTATCATCGGATATTTCCTGAGATATCGTATTTCGTTCAGCATTGGACCTGAGGCATTTGTATTGTGCAACAACTGTTATGAAGCTATTTCGATGTCAACAGCAAAGATACACGTTTGAGAAAAATTGTTTTACAAGGAAAAACAAAAGACGGTCATCGAGAATGTTACGTCTGCCTCGGATCTTGCGGGCAGCGGGGCGGCGGCGCGGCGGCAGCGGCGCGGGAGCCGAGCGGGCATCGAAGACCCGTTCTCGAAACTAGCGGGCAGACCGCGCGTCACTATAGCCGCGTAGTGTTGTGTTCACGATTGTGTCGACGAGATATTTGTTTTGTTCGCGAAAGAAATGTCTGAACAATGGCGGCAACATCTTTTTGATTCAAAACTGTTCGTAACGCTCGATCACTGCTCGCTGCCCGCAAGATTCGAGCGCAAGAAGTACACCGCTAGCTGCCCGCCACCGCCCCGCTGCCGCGCCGCTGTTTTCGAGAACCGGTCCGTTTGATTTTACGCATAAGATCCTGCCGCTCACTCGCCGCCGCCGCGCTACCCGCAAGATTCGAGGCAGCGGCCTTAATGTGTTTAAAAGTGTTGGTATGTAACTATTTGGTACACAGTCGACACGTGACGACACTAATTTAATTTGATAAGTATCGTAAATATGTAGCAGCTGGCTTGCAATTGGAAAACAGTCTGCGTTCTGTATAATTGCTGTTATCAAAGCTAGTTTTTGAAAACATCTGGTAGGTAACTGTGTGCTGGCGCCGATTTACGTTATGTGCATCGTTTTCTTTATATTTCTTTAAAAAAGAATATAAGGTAAATAATTTAGTTTAGCCCTGTCAAATTAGACAACGCTTGATGAAAACGACACGATTGACGCAGTGGCTGAGCAATCGATTGCTGCGCTGCGTGTCACGGGTTCGATTGCCGCACGGAACAAATATTTGTATGGCCTAAAATTAGTTGTCATCATTTAGTGACAAGCATGTTTGAGCATAACATTATTTAATATTTATCATCTAGTATGCACTTTTTATGTATGTACAGACACATGTTTAAGCATATAAAATAGGTAGATTAATATTATATTTAACAGAAAAATCTCATGGAAATGTGTTATCAAACTCGTATGTTATGTAACAACATTTACTAACAAAACTATCCCTTCGCCTTTTTTATTATTAAGTTTATTAATATTTCTTCATCCTGCAAAGAACATCACAATATAACACGCTCCAAACTAGACAACGCTAGCCGAACCAACACAGCCCTAATGATTTACGACGTTCGAAATTCCATTCGCAATCCCCATCGATATGCGGATTGCGAATAGAATTTCGACAAGACTGACAGTCGTTTCGACTCGTAACCGTAATCGTAACTATATCGATATTTTACGATCGAGACCGAAACTATGTGATATGAGTTTGGGGTTCGTAGTGACTGCTACTGTTAATGCTTAGTTCACACTGTATTATCAGAAACGCTTTATTAGTTAATTCCCCATCTCCGTTCCATCATCGGACGACCCGTCGCACGGTGAGTTTCCACCCTTACTTTGTTGACACCGATCCGAACGAAGCGTTTCGCCTCGTCTTTTATACCGCGTACATCGAGGCCCTGGAACAATTTGCCAGCAGCGGTATTTCCGTCGGACTACAATTTAACTGTCTTCTAGGCTAGAGTGAATAGACTCTTAATAAACTAGTGTGCTTTACCATCAACGATTGCATCACTGGAAATGCAGTTTATGAATCTCCATCTGAACAGGTTTTCCGTGCTTTGGCCAACCTGGGTCTGGAATCTGTTTAAAGAGTACCAGGTTATCCAAGGAAACACGTGGTGGGAGGTTTTTAGCGAGAGGGACAAATGGTTTGGGCATGAAACACATTCTCGCCACAGCTTCAGCCTCGAGCCTGCAATCGATGGCCAGCAAGTTGGATGTTATGCTGTTTCGCTTTTTTCTTAGTCATTGTGTCGTGCTAAATGTCGAAGTTTAGCCATTTCAGCAGTTGGACTGGTAAAGCGGACCCCAGACTCCAAAGCTAAAAAAGGCTTCGGATGCGACTGGGATTAACGCTGTGATGAAGATGATGATTGTGTCGTGCTAGTAAGTACAAAAGCGGCCCTCTTTGAGGATTGGCTAGAGAGGCAACCACGGCGACCTCACCTTTCGTCTAAAGCAGGTCCTCACAGGCCACAGCTGTTTAAGGAGGTCCCTGATAAGGCGGGACGAAACGCCAAGGTGTCACCACTGTGGAGTTCGCCCTCAGGACACGGTGGAATATACGGTGGAAGTCTGTCCGGCTTGTGCTGAGCCCCACCGTGTCCGCGTGGCGGCGATCGGCAGCGGAGCACATGAGGGAGCGAGAATCTTAGCTCCTTCACGCCTCTAGCCACCGCAGGAGACGCCTTCGTCGGGAGACAAGAGCAACAAGAGGTAAGACCGACCCGGGTCGACAGCGCGTTGTGTTTCACGCGTGCCTCAAAGAGATATTAGCACATCGTGACGGGGTTCACAAAGATCAATCCCTGGCCCAAGGATGCGGGTTGGTTGAAAGAGAAACCGTAGTCCTGACACACAGGCAAGTGAAGGAGCACGGGTGGGTTTTAGTTAGTAAAGTTTGACACGCCCTTCTGCAATTACATATAATTGGTTTATTCTTCAAATTACTCACACTTCATAAATAGGTATCCGGCATTACGTAAAATAAATGACATGGTACTAATTGAAAGGCAATGGTAATTGGTAACGCCAATAATAAGTCTACAATTAGCCTACAAGTATTGATGATACGGTTGGCGCAGTGGTTAACCGATTGACTGCAGAGCTGCGTATCAAAGGTGCGATTCCTAAACTGGTCAAACATTTATATGACCTACATACGTGCAGGTTAGGTATAAAAATATCTGCCCCATTGTTATAAAAAAATTAAATAAAAAATACGTATAGTACATACTTACTACCTAGAACTCAAATTTCAAGTGGGACAAAATGAAATGAAAATGTTAATTTTGTAAATACGATATTGTTATCAGTTTACCAAGTCTCATTTACAAAAAGCCACTTGGCTCGACTTTTATATAATTTAATTAATTAATTTTTAAGGTACTCCTACGGTTACTTCATATAAACATTAAAAGAGAGCTTAGTCTTTTTTTATAAAAACTAGAGTGACCTTAATCAATTCATTTAAAAGTGGACACGGCAATAATGTTAATAGTTTGCCCCATATCGCTTTATTCTAAATCTAAATCATTACTAGGTAATAAAACGTGATAAAAAGAACAATTAAACAAATAAGTTTATCATAATAAAATAAAATAAGTTACAACAATAAAATCAACTAAGTTACAGTAATAAATCAAATAAATTATTAAATATAAATACATGTAAATTTACAAAAGAAAAAATGCCGTCTTTCTTCCTATTCACTCAGTTTTTTTGAGTGAATAGGCTTAATAAGCTAGTGCGTTTTACCATCAACGATTGCATGATTGCATTTTGTAAAATTACATATTTCCACTTTCAAATTATTAAAATTTATTTGAAAGTGGAAATATGTAATTTTACAAAATTAAAATTGTTCCAGACTTTAACTTAAAGTTAGTTAGTTAAAATAAGGTAACTTGAATACTACATTATGTCCAAAGTTGGCTGAATTCAAATAACCTGACCTGTACTGAACCCGAGTGAGTTTTTTTTTGACAGTCAGAATTAAATGTTAACTGACTTTTTTCCAAAAAGAAAATGGTTCTCATTTAGTCAGTTCTTTATGCAACCAAAATTGTTAGATTATGTTAGGTTATCATTTCATGAAATTGCGACGAACATTAGATTCGGGTTATGTTGTCACACTTTTAATTTAAATGCTCAAACTGAAGATGATTATTAAAACGGACCTCTTTTATAAGTTTTATTATTTGTTATTTCATTTTTAAATTAAGTCAAAAAAGTCGGTACAGTCAGCGGAAAATTTGTAGTAATTTTAATAAAATTTACAGTTTGGATCAAACTGTAAATTTTATTAAAAATAGCTCTAATTCCGTATATTTTGTCAATTTTTTGACAGTTCTTTGTCACTGAGCTAAAACTGCAACTTTATTTTGACCTTCACGTTATAGCACCACAGTTTTTTTTAAAACCTCTGCTTTAACCCTCTGAGAATAGAGGCGTGATGATTTAAGTTTATTTTAAGATTATACAAGTGCCCAAATATTATATAAGTTCCCAACATCATACAAAGGGCCAACATTATACAAGGGTCCAACATTATACAAGGTTCCAAAAATATACAAACAACCAACATTATACAAGGGTCCAACATTATACCTACAAAGTCCCAAAATGATACAAAGGTCCAACATTATACACGGGTACAACATTATACAAGGTCCCAAAATGATACAAAGGTCCAACATTACACACGGTGGACCCGTGTTCCAACATTACACACTGGTCCAACATTATACAAGGGCCCTATATTATACAAAGGTTCAAGATTATAAAAGGGACCAATACAAAGGTCCAACACTACACACGGGTCAAACAATATACAAGGTTCCAACGTTATACAAAGGTCCAACGTTATACAAAGGTCCAACGCTATACAAAGGTCCAACGTTACACAAAGGTCCAACATTATACAAAGCCTCAAGATTATACAAGGGTCTAACATTTGACAAGGGTCCAACATAATATAAGGATCCAACGTTTTGTTCGAAGGTAGAAGAAGGTAATAAAAAATAAACGGTTTCGAGTAATAAAATAAATATAAACGCATAAAAATCCTGAGAACTGTTTTAGTGTAGTTTTAATTTGTTTTAACAAAAGTACAATCAACAACATAAATATCTAGCTATAAAGATCACAATCATAGCCGTGTCTTCTAATAACAACAGTAAACGATAATTCTATTCTTCATGTTTCATAAAATTTATTAAACTGTGCCTTTTAAAAATTGCTAGAATAAAACAAAATTCAATAAAACTAAAATACTTGCTCGGGCCAATAAGAAGTGCCACTTTACATACATTTAATTTCATTCCTTGGGACTTATTTTATAAATTATTTTTTGTCATTGTGTGTGCGAAAATATTTGTAGGTAAAGTTTGTAGTTGAAGTGAAAATTGGGGTCGTTGAGGGTTTTTGATAAAGGTAAATCTTATGGCTTCAACGTCATGCTAAAATTAACAAAGTTCATATGTAGCTATACCATCGCCTAGCTTCATAAAGAATAGAAGTAAACAAACCAATTTAGGGTTATCACAACTCACGTTTCACAAATCTCTTGTTATTTACATGATTATCGACTTTTACATGCTAGCTATTTGTTAACAATTCCTATTGCAGCATATTTCAATAGAATCACTAAAATAACATGCATAATAACTTGGTATTTCGAAAGTACTCGTTGCCTAGCAACGGTTTGTTTACCTCTATTCTTTATCGAATTTGGCTCAACTATATGTATGTGTTGTGCTTGGCCAGCAGTGAAAGTACATATTATTGCATTTTTTTTCTGTATAAACTATGAAATATAATTTTCAATATGAAAATTTAAAAAAAAACAGACATGATGGATTTTTCTACAGTCCCCATAACTGACGTTGCTTTTATGTATTTACTTTAATAATTTAATTTCAATTGGCCTTATCACTACATATTATAAAACAAAGTCACTTTCCTTTTCCCTATGTCCCTTTGTAGGTAAAATTAAATCTTTAAAACTACGCATTAAACAGGAAGGTTTATATGTATAATAAAATCCATTAAACTGTGGAGAAATACTATTATTTTTGAAGTTTCTAGTGTGACGTCGTAAATAATTACATTTCTTTCCGCGTTTGCAGTGAAACACTGGCTGAAATAATTTACTTAATATTGTACACATTGAAAAGGTCTACAAAATAGTCCTTAAGGGTATATGTCTATCTCTTATGTATATCCCACAATAACATTTTATTGTCATTTACTTTTTACGACAAATACGGGCTGTGATGGTGGCGGTGGAATAAAACCAACGATGATGACAGATAGGGGTTTATTTACTTTACTTCAAACACTTGACAGATTTTAGCAAACAGAGTTACACTGAGGCAAAACCTATTTGTGGTTCAAGGGATGGACTGCGGGGCTATCCTATCCCTTTACCTCCTAGCTAGGCAATTCCTGAGGGCAACGGGGCCTCCGCTCAGGTCAAGCTTGACTTATGACAACAGTGGTGACTGCGGGGCTATCGACCACTGCGCCTCCTAAGTAGCGAGTGCGCTCGGTCGTCCATGAGTGACCGATTATATAGTCGGTTTGACGACAGTAGTGTGTGTCTTCATCATCTAATGCTTGTATGTGGTTGTGAGTATCATCTTCACACGTTGCATGATAATTGTCGCTAGTAGTCTGTTGTGTTTTACTCAGATGGCATAGTGTTTTGCACACAATCGGGTAGATGGCGTAAGTAGTCGCGTTATAGGGCTAATTTTCGAAGCGATTTTAACTAATACAGCATCAATCCTTATCCAATTTAATAATGTATAACTTAAATAAATTGTTGATTTAATATTGATCTATATTGACCTTTACAGTACCTTTATTGTTTAAATGATTATTTACGAATAGAGCGACTAGCCTGGGCGGCAGGAGCGCCGGCGGGCCCTGCTTGTTATACGATCACAATTTTTCTGTGTGTGTTGTCGTGTTTTTGTGTAGTGTATTTAGTATCAGCATCGCACCCGAGCGTAGCCGGGGCGGGACGCTAGTTACATTATATTTCAATCGGACTCTTGAATAAGTATATATGTGATATTATTCCTAGTTATAAATCAATGTGTACCAAATTTACTTTAAAGGAGTGTTTAGTTTTATCATGAAAGAGTAACTAAGAGAGAGACTTTACTAGGAAATGGGAATAGTAGAAATAAAACAAAGGTTTATTGTCTTACGCATAGCAGTTAAGAAAATCTATTTTTTTTTTTAAAGAAACAATGCCGTTTTTCTATCTTTCCCAAGTAACTAAAATATACCTTTAATAAAAAATAAGAAACCTATCCAAGACAGATTTAGTAAAACGCCTTCGATTGTGAAATATTTCACTCCATATCTTTTACCGAAGATAAGTAAGTTTCGTTTCAACACTTTATATCAAATGATCCTGACTCCTGACAAATGGTAAGCGTAATCAATTCGACCGAAAACTTTGTTATTTATTGAACCTTAGAACTTGCAAATTGCTCGGTTTATAATGAAACTTTCGATCTTCGCACCTTGAGGTGAAACCTTCACTTTTCATCGCTCACATTTTCTTTTGTTTTCAGTTAAAGACTTGTCTCTAAAGATCACACTTTCGGTTTTCATTATATTATCATTTTATATGTCGAATCGACCTTTGAAAGATATTGGTTCTCATATAATATTGGCTACTTTATTTGATAAAAAAAAGTTCTGTCTAAACATATTCATTTGGAAGAAACACCTCAAACACCTTCGATATTTTTATAAGGAGGATGGAGAATTCGCCAATAGGTATGCATTACAATAAATAAATTTAAATTTTTTATATTTTTTTTTTAATTTTACAGGTTAGTGACAAGTTTTACGTTGATTGATGATTCGCGAGCGTAACAAGCATGTATTTATAGAATTATCATCATTAGATTCATCAATACCTATATCCTGAAACTGAAGACTGATGATTTAGTGCTGCAAGCTTGGCCAATGAGTATTTATTTATTTATTAGGTTAGTCAACAGTTATGTACACCATTACATTTATGAAGTACAATTTTACAAAAAAATACATTTGTAAGTGTAATAACTGCTTACTGACTAACACAACATGCACAAGAAACGGTTAACATTCAATATTAAATAATTTTAAATTAAAACAGTAAAATAAGAGGTATCAATTAAAAAAATATTAAAAACAGGATTATATTAATTAAAACAAGTAAATTTATTAATTCATTCTTAAGATTATTATACAATTATTATGACTCAATTTTATTTTATTTTAAGAAGCCCTCAGAACACAATTGAAGAATTGATTTAATAAATTTCCCGATGGGGTCATAGTGTATATCGATTACGTCCACGCAGCTGTTAATAATCTTGCATAATCGAGGAATAGCTGAGTTTGCACCAAGGACGGTTCTACGCAGAGGTGGACAAAGGGGGGTAACGCTACCACGTGGGAGTCTGGTAGGGACACGGAATCTAAAAAGGCCAAGCAATGTTGGGCAGTCAATTTTATTTCTGATCAGTTTGTAAAAGATAATGCGTCTGTAACATTGGCTCTGGTTGATAGTGGCAGCATCTTGAAATATCGCAATCGAGTGTGGTAGGACGGCAAGCTTTTAGATTTACCCTGTGAAAATACAAGGTGCCACAAAAAGCGTTTCTGGACTCGCTCTAATCGTAACATGTGTGTAGCGTAGTGTGGCCTCCAATATTCCAGTATTGAAAACATACATGTACACATATTAGATACCCTCACTCTCGTCATTCATACTCACTCACACATACACATCCACTCACATAAGCACATCCTCAAACATTATTTTAGAATATACTTGGCCCGTGTGACTCTATCTGAAATCTTTATATCTATGTTCTATTATTTATTTATTTATACAACATTCTGGACGTTATTGCGGATAGGCTGGATACGCGTATAAATTTAATGTCCCTTAATTATTTATTTTGTTTTCAGTTTATGTTATCTATTTTACTTTTTTTATATTTTTCTACTAATCCTAGTTTTCGTAAGTTTTACTATACTAACACCCTATGGATTGTAAAGTCTGAATTAAAATGATTTTATTTTTATTTTTATAAAAAGAGTATTCTGTTCTATTATTTCTTTTCTCTATTTTTTATTCTTAAAGTTCAATCTTCTTTTAAAACACCACTTTTAGCATTTTATAATTTGTGATAAAAGAGCGGGAACTCCTAGGTAGGCAAATTTACTTTAAAATTTGCTGCAATATCTTTTTATTTTATTTGTTTATCGTTATGAGTTCATAATTATAACCCTATAATGAATCTTATGATTTATGTAGTCCAAGAAGAAATTTTTAATTTTATATGTATTTTTCCTACGATAGTCCATACGTTGACAATATGATTTGTCCTCAATCCTTGTAATAGTTTTATGCTCACCAATACCTCGTTTTATTTGGAATGATCGCGTTCGTAAACAAAGATGGTTTAATTGGACGTCGTAACGATCACCTATAAATTTTCAATACGATTGTACTAAGTCGGTACAGGATGGGCAAGAACAGCAAACAAATAGAGGAAGAAATAACGCTACGGAGAATAATTGATTAGCGTATTTAATTATTTGTCTATTTACAGTGAGAACAATCCATGTTTACATGGAAAGTATTTGGACGAAGCAGACTGTCTCCTTGATCAAAGAATTGAAAAAATAAGAAATGATGCCCACATGTGTGTTTTGGGATTGACCAGCCATTGGGCTTGTATTGGGTTTTGGATAGCTAGATGGAATATCATTATAGAATATGTAACAAAAACCCTGTTGTTCCTTCTACTCACGTTTTAAAAATCGGTATACGGATGTAATAAAATACATCATTCATAAAAATTGTTCAACAAAAATTATAATTAAAATAAATATTTAATTATTAATGTTTTAACCTTTAACTGATCTCAATTATTTTTACATCAAAATTTAGAAGATGAGTACACCTATTATTTTCATTTTTGCCAAAAACTTATCACATTTGTATAATAGTCGTCTGAACATGGCGGTAAAAATGGGTTATATTTCGGGATTTTGAAGTATCATATTTCTTTTATTAATTCAGTTTTCGAAAAAATCAATTTATAGGGGCGCGTATAATCCAGGTGTGAAATTGTAAGTAAAAAATCATTGCTCTAAAAGCGTTATCCACTAAGAAAACAGCGGAATACGTTTGTATGGAGAAAACGCCACTGGAGTCCCCTAAGAGCACAAAAGTATACATAATTTAAATAAATGCTTTTAGTTTCAAGTCAACTTTTATTTATATCCACTATTTGCGTCATACGCAAAATTCACGAAGGGGAGAATAATAATTCGTCGTCTCACCGCCGATGAGCAAGTGACAAGCTATTAACGATTCGCTCGATCAAAAAACGTACCAAATTTTATAGGTTTCCTGTAGGTAATTAAATACTCATTTGTCCCTGAGACAAGAGCTCTCAAAGAGAGTATGCGTTCGGTGATGCTTGCTTGTATTATTATAAGTATGACGGGGGAAAACCGTCAGGAAGGCGTGGCCAAAGGTTCCGGATAGTTGAGTTGTCTTATCATCCGTACTACAGACACTTAGATCACTTTAATATTAAGGGATTACAATGATAATCTCAGATTAAAACAGATAAGAGTCACTGGGTTTAAGTAAGACCACCCACTCGATCGAAGCTTGAGCAAAGAACAATGTCCGTGCAAACGGTCGCTCGCTATGTCAAACGCAACTCCAGTTCGGTAATAAAAATCATAATTTATCCCAATACCGACCGATTAATCGACTTCAAAAAATAGTAGAGTAATTTACGGTCAATTGATACTGATACGATAAATCAGATCACAATATTCAAAATTAACTAGTCACGCGTCGTTAAGTATATATTTGAAACAGGCTTCGAAGGGACCAGTCACCTGTGACCCACAGGTGACGTTAATAGCTTTAACTATCATTATCTCTTCTGTGGCTTTAACGGGATTGTTCTAAAACGATCCCTTCGAAGGGACCAGTCACCTGTGACTCACAGGTGACGTTAATAGCTTTAACTATCATTATCTCTTCTGTGGCTTTAACGGGATTGTTCTAAAACGATCCCTTCGAAGGGACCAATCACCTGTGACTCACAGGTGACGTTAATAGCTTTAACTATCATTATCTCTTCTGTGGCTTTAACGGGATTGTTCTAAAACGATCCCTTCGAAGGGACCAGTCACCTGTGACTCACAGACGATGTTAATAGTTTTAACTATCATTATCTCTTCTGTGGCTTTAACGGGATTGTTTTAAAACGATCCCTTAGAAGGGACCAGTCACCTGTGACTCACAGGTGACGTTAATAGCTTTAACTATCATTATCTCTTCTGTGGCTTTAACGGAATTGTTCTAAAACGATCCCTTCGAAGGGACCAGTCACCTGTGACTCACAGGTGACGTTAATAGCTTTAACTATCATTATCTCTTCTGTGGCTTTAACGGGATTGTTCAAAAACGATCCCTTCGAAGGGACCAGTCACCTGTGACTCACAGGTGACGTTAATAGCTTTAACTATCATTATCTGTTCTGTCACCGGTTCTTAAAGCGCTTCAGAAGCTATTTAATTCCGTCATTCTTAAAGGCGAAACGCCTAAGGCGTGGCACAGGAGCGTGGTGGTTTTGTTTTTCAAAAAAGGTGACAATACCCTCCTGAAAAACTACAGACCGATATCCCTCCTGAGCCATGTCTACAAGCTGTTTTCTAGGGTCATCACGAATCGTCTCGCTCGCAGGTTTGACGACTTCCAGCCTCCCGAACAAGCAGGCTTCCGAAAAGGCTTTAGCACCATAGACCACATTCATACGCTGCGGCAAGTTATACAGAAGTCCGAGGAGTATAACAAACCACTATGCATGGCGTTTGTGGACTACGAGAAGGCCTTCGATTCGATTGAGACTTGGGCGGTGCTACAGTCTCTCCAGCGGTGCCAAATTGACCATCGATACATTGAGGTGATAAAGTGTTTGTACAAAAATTTATTTATTTATTTATCTTAAAAACTTAAACTATCATTACAGATTTAGAAACCTAATGCGATAGTTAAGGCTCACAAATTATAAAAAACTACACAATAACTTAACTTACTTCACTTAACACAAAATTACAACTAAAACAATACATCCTTATGATTATAACAATACAATAAACAATACAACTTAACTTACTTCACTTAGCACAAACTTACAACTAAAACAATACATCCTTATAATTATAACAATACAATAAACACACTAATTGTTGCTTTCATAACATATTATGTATAAACCTACCTTTGCTAATTCACCAAAATAACACGAAAAAATGTCTAACCTATTCTGAATTTCGTTAATAGTACGAATTGCTCGCGTGAGAGGTGCTTTGGCCAGCAAGTTGGTTCTGGCAGTTGGCACAGCCAACAGTGGCGGGCGCCGCCGCCTCCACACGTAGCGATCTGGAACATTAAACCGCAAGCACTGAAGCACTCCCGGATTATGCTCCTTGCCCCGGAGTAACTTTATTAAATAGACGACAAGAGTGAATTGTGCGAAAAATGCCACCATGTCAGTCCGTCTCCAGGATCAGGACTCGAAACCGATCCAACTGCAGCGTGGAGTAAGAGAAGGAGATGTCATATCTCCTAAATTGTTCACTGCTGCGTTGGAAGATGTCTTCAAGCTCCTGGACTGGAAAGGACTTGGCATCAACATCAACGGCGAGTACATCACTAATCTCCGTTTCGCAGATGATATCGTGGTCATGGCTGCGACCCTGGAAGACTTGGGCAAAATGCTCAATGACCTCAGCAGAGCTTCCCAACAAGTGGGTCTAAAAATGAACATGGATAAGACGAAGATCATGTCGAACCCTCATGTCGCACCCACTCCAATTGTAGTTGGTTGCTCTGCACTCGAAGTTGTTGACGAGTATATATACCTGGGACAGAAAGTCCAACTAGGTAGGTCCAACTTTGAGAAAGAGGTGTCTCGGCGAATCCAGCTCGGTTGGGCAGCGTTCGGGAAGCTACGCTACATCTTCTCGTCGTCCAAGATACCACAGTGTCTCAAGACGAAAGTCTTTGACCAGTGTGTGTTGCCAGTGATGACTTACGGAACTGAAACGTGGTCGCTCACAATGGGCCTTATACGAAGGCTCAGAGTCACACAAAGGGCAATGGAAAGAGCTATGCTAGGAGTTTCTCTGCGTGATCGAATCAGAAATGAGGAGATCCGCAGAAGAACCAAAGTCACAGACATAGCTCTGCGAGTCGCTAAACTCAAGTGGCAGTGGGCAGGGCACATTGCTCGTAGAACCGATGGCCGATGGGGCAGCAAGGTTCTGGAGTGGCCTGCACTCGAAGTTGTTGACGAGTATATATACCTGGGACAGAAAGTCCAACTAGGTAGGTCCAACTTCGAGAAAGAGGTGTCTCGGCGAATCCAGCTCGGTTGGGCAGCGTTCGGGAAGCTACGCTACATCTTCTCGTCGTCCAAGATACCACAGTGTCTCAAGACTAAAGTCTTTGACTAGTGTGTGTTGCCAGTGATGACTTACGGAACTGAAACGTGGTCGCTCACAATGGGCTTCATACGAAGGCTCAGAGTCACACAAAGGGCAATGGAAAGAGCTATGCTAGGAGTTTCTCTGCGTGATCGAATCAGAAATGAGGAGATCCGCAGAAGAACCAAAGTCACCGACATAGCTCTGCGAGTCGCTAAACTTAAGTGGCAGTGGGCAGGGCACATTGTTCGTAAAACCAATGGCCGATGGGCAGTAAGGTTCTGGAGTGGCGGCCACGTACTGGAAGACGCAGCGTAGGGAGGCCCCCAACAAGGTGGACCGATGACCTGGTGAAGGTCGCGGGAAGCCGATGGATGCGGGCAGCACAAGACTGGTCATCGTGGAAAGCCTTGGGGGAGGCCTTTGTCCAGCAGTGGACATCTATAGGCTGAGGAAGATCTGTTCTGTGGTTTTAACGGGATTGTTCTAAAACGATCCCTTCGAAGGGACCAGTAACCTGTGACTCACAGGTGACGTTAATACCCTTAACTATCATTATCTCTTCTGTGGCTTTAACGGGATTGTTCTAAAACGATCCCTTCGAAGGGACCAGTCACCTGTGACTCACAGGTGACGTTAATAGCTTTAACTATCATTATCTCTTCTGTGGCTTTAACGGGATTGTTCAAAAACGATCCCTTCGAAGGGACCAGTCACCTGTGACTCACAGGTGACGTTAATAGCTTTAACTATCATTATCTGTTCTGTCACCGGTTCTTAAAGCGCTTCAGAAGCTATTTAATTCCGTCATTCTTAAAGGCGAAACGCCTAAGGCGTGGCACAGGAGCGTGGTGGTTTTGTTTTTCAAAAAAGGTGACAATACCCTCCTAAAAAACTACAGACCGATATCCCTCCTGAGCCATGTCTACAAGCTGTTTTCTAGGGTCATCACGAATCGTCTCGCTCGCAGGTTCGACGACTTCCAGCCTCCCGAACAAGCAGGCTTCCGAAAAGGCACCATAGCACCATAGACCACATTCATACGCTGCGGCAAGTTATACTGAAGTCCGAGGAGTATAACAAACCACTATGCTTGGCGTTTGTGGACTATGAGAAGGCCTTCGATTCGATTGAGACTTGGGCGGTGCTACAGTCTCTCCAGCGGTGCCAAATTGACCATCGATACATTGAGGTGATAAAGTGTTTGTACAAAAATGCCACCATGTCAGTCCGTCTCCAGGATCAGGACTCGAAACCGATCCAACTGCAGCGTGGAGTAAGAGAAGGAGATGTCATATCTCCTAAATTGTTCACTGCTGCGTTGGAAGATGTTTTCAAGCTCCTGGACTGGAAAGGACTTGGCATCAACATCAACGGCGAGTACATCACTAATCTCCGTTTCGCAGATGATATCGTGGTCATGGCTGAGACCCTGGAAGACTTGGGCAAAATGCTCAATGACCTCAGCAGAGCTTCCCAACAAGTGGGTCTAAAATGAACATGGATAAGACGAAGATCATGTCGAACTCTCATGTCGCACCCACTCCAATTGTAGTTGGTTGCTCTGCACTCGAAGTTGTTGACGAGTATACATATATACCTGGGACAGAAAGTCCAACTAGGTAGGTCCAACTTCGAGAAAGAGGTGTCTCGGCGAATCCAGCTCGGTTGGGCAGCGTTCGGGAAGCTACGCTACATCTTCTCGTCGTCCAAGATACCACAGTGTCTCAAGACGAAAGTCTTTGACCAGTGTGTGTTGCCAGTGATGACTTACGGAACTGAAATGTGGTCGCTCACAATGGGCCTCATACGAAGGCTCAGAGTCACACAAAGGGCAATGGAAAGAGCTATGCTAGGAGTTTCTCTGCGTGATCGAATCAGAAATGAGGAGATCCGCAGAAGAACCAAAGTCACAGACATAGCTCTGCGAGTCGCTAAACTCAAGTGGCAGTGGGCAGGGCACATTGCTCGTAGAACCGATGGCCGATGGGGCAGCAAGGTTCTGGAGTGGCGGCCACGTACTGGAAGACGCAGCGTAGGGAGACCCCAACAAGGTGGACCGATGACCTGGTGAAGGTCGCGGGAAGCCGATGGATGCGGGCAGCACAAGACCGGTCATCGTGGAAAGCCTTGGGGGAGGCCTTTGTCCAGCAGTGGACATCTATAGGCTGAGGAAGATCTGTTCTGTGGTTTTAACGGGATTGTTCTAAAACGATCCCTTCGAAGGGACCAGTCACCTGTGACTCACAGGTGACGTTAATAGCTTTAACTATCATTATCTCTTCTGTGGCTTTAACGGGATTGTTCTAAAACGATCCCTTCGAAGGGACCAGTCACCTGTGACTCACAGGTGACGTTAATAGCTTTAACTATCATTATCTCTTCTGTGGCTTTAACGGGATTGTTCTAAAACGATCCCTTCAAAGGGACCAGTCACCTGTGACTCACAGGTGACGTTAATAGCTTTAACTATCATTATCTCTTCTGTGGCTTTAACGGGATTGTTCTAAAACGATCCCTTCGAAGGGACCAGTCACTTGTGACCTACAGGTGACGTCAATAGCTTTAACTATCATTATCTCTTCTGTGGCTTTAACGGGATTGTTCTAAAACGATCCCTTCGAAGCCCGTTTCAAATTTAGATTATAATCATGTCGGTATAGTTATAGTTTACAATCAGTACTGTACATAACAGCCTCCGTGGCGTAGCGGTAGTGAACGCGGCCGCTGCGCAAGGAGGTGCGGTTTCGATCCCCGCGCAGTGCAAATTTTTGTATGCATGAATATGAATATTTGCACTGGTCTGGTCGTGCCTCGGAAAGCACGATAAGCCGTTGGTCCCGCTTACCATACAAACATCTAATGCCAGTTGTTACGGGTTGTTGGTGCCCTCAAAAGTCCAACAAATTGGTCTAACTGCAATGCTTCGATATCGCCTTCGGGTTGTGGAGGTCAGACGGCAGTCGTTTCACGGAAAATATCGTAGTTAAGCCAAAATCAGCAGTTAGACTAATAAAGCGGACCCCAGACTCCAATGCTGAAAAAGCTTCGGATGCGACTGGAATTAATGCTGAGATGATGATGATAATGAAACAATAGGTAATATACATTCCACAACGTTCCTTGATAAGGTAGGCCGGTAGAAATAAAACGCGCGGAATCATTACGGGTAGGTATTCGAAAGACTCGTGAAGGAACACCACTTGTCATTGTGATCTTGTTGAACTAACTACTTTTTGTCTGATTGCTTTGAATATATTTAGTATGTACCTATGTATTTATTTATGTATTTGTAATTTTGGCTATGTATATATCTGCATGTCTACATATTTTAGCGTATTGTATGTATGTATAATATTTGCACCAACGACAGTCCCATTTGATGTCAGGAAAATATCTGTTCATTGTAAGGTTGCCTAGAAGAGATTGCCTTAGCAATAAGGCTGCCCATTGTATATTTTGTAGTGTAGAATGTATTTTTTTTAATAATGTATGATTTTCAATAAAGTATATACAGTATGTTAAATAACAGAGGGCGTTCCCTTAAACTCGTTAATATATATCATTAATAGTTAAAAATAAAAATATCAGCATTGAAAAATAAGCATAAAATAATCCGAATAAAAAGAAATTATAATTGAAAATAAATTTGAAACCTCCTGTTTTAAATCAAAATAGTAGCGCGGAATAGTATCTACCTAACGTTGCATTGCCCAACACACATCAACCAACACCTATCAATCTATTAGATCTTAGATCGCCGCCGCATACGCGGCTCGTCATTCATAAATAAATTGCGACGTTGCCGTCTTTCATGTTCACGTGTACAGTGTGTTTCTTTTACATGTCAAGTTAACATTTTTATTGAATATTTTCATATTGAAAAAATTTTAAAACATTTTGTTTTCGAATGGAAATATTTTTTTTAGCATGTACCTACATATGTATGCTATACTATTTCGGGTTAACGGGAACGCCCTCTGTTAGTTAACATACTGTATAAAGAAATAACATATCACTGATTTTAAGAAAATTAAATAACAAGCCTTTCGCGTTCTCTATATATTTAGCTTTAGACTTAAAATTGAGTGAAATATTTTTGGCCACTTGTATGTTGTTTATTCTCTATCATACTTATATTCCCGCCAAGTTCCAAAAAGAATAGAGGTAAACAAACCAATTTAGGGTTATCACAACTCACGTTTTACAAATCTCCTGTTATTTACACGATTATCGACTTTTGCATGCTAACTATTTATTAACAATTCCTATTGAAACATATTTCAATAGAATCACTAATATAACATGCATAATAACTTGGTATTTCAAAAGACCATTAAAAAGTCGACATTAATTTTACGTGATAGCCCTACAAAAAAAGAAAGATGGATGAAATCCAGATATTAAACACATTTTGTGGAATTCAACCAATGAATAAAATTGAGACATTTGTCAATACAATTTTGCGTATTTTAATTACTTTAAAATCAACTACATAACACATGCATTGTAATATTTTCAAAAATGGACTAATGATAATATATATGTATCAAAAAATGTAACCTATTAGGAAATTAGCTTACATGTATGTCATATTTCATTCAAATAGGTTAAGCGTTCTATGCAAATCATAAATATTTAAACATAAATAAACTGTTTAGATTAGTAGGAAGTAGGATTATTACTTTTATGAAAATCATCTATGTAGAAAAGGTTGTTAACATCTGTCTTTTAGGCGTAAACTACTCGTTGCCTAGCAACGGTTTGTTTACCTCTATTCTTTATCGAATTTGGCTCAACTATAGAGCGCTACATTGAATAACATGAAAGTGAATGATAAGTTCTATCCTACAGTTACACCTATCGTGCAGTTTTTGAAGAGTGAAGTAAATATTATAATGAATATAGTTTGTTCAGTATAAGCAACTGAATTGATTCCAATAATTTTTACACCATGTTATATTTTTCCCAAATACATTTAGAAATTGTTGCAGTGTGGTTACCGAGCGCACACTACAGCTGGCGGTAGATCATAGTGAGATAGGCCCCTCCGCCGTGTATCGCTGCAGGCGCGGGTAGGGGCGGGAAACAGTGCGTAGACTATATTTTTGTCGAGACAATCAGATATGATAACAAGCTCATAAGTTTGTGATTTTCCATGATATCTTTTTGAAATTTTGTACATGGATTCTTTACTTAAAATACTGAACACGTGTATCGGGTTTCGCATATACAAAAAATAACGTTGTATAGGATAGCCCCCGTGCTGAGACTTCCACATAAAATACTCGAAAAGCTGTATGTATATTTTCCGTTACACCTCAGCAAGTTTCACGCTCGAAAAATCGCATGTAGACGGTGATTTACTGTTTGTTTAACATAAAATTACTATACATTTTTGGAACGAAGCTCTTTAACATGACTTAATGTAAGACCAGGTAAACAGCTGTGGCGCGATGGATCACTGGGCTGAGTTTCTGGCAGTAAAAGTTTGACAGATCCGGCTCACTGCAGGGCGATGGAAATCAATGAGGATTATCCAACAAAAGGCAGTACATTGATAGAAACCGTCCGATGACAAAAAAAAAATGGAATAAATTTCTATCGCTTTGCATTTTTTTTTTAGAGAGTAAGTCAAAATTAAAATCCAATATAGCAGCCGCAAAGGTTTCCTCATTTTTGAAGCCAATACGGTACGTTCGGCCCGTACGGTAGCAGATATTAAAAAAGTGGATCTAAATATTACACCGTAGACTACCTATAGGTACTATTTGTCTCTCCTTTCCCTTGGTATTCCATCCAAAGTTTGTGGCACACTCTTGTAGTCCCCGTCTCGCCGTGTTGGGCCGCATACAATTTTTAATTTGAATCATTCAATATTAAATGTAATTTATTCAAATGACGTTGAGAATAAGTACATTTAAAACGTCCAACTTACATAAGACAGTCCCCCAAACCACCCGATCTTCACTACTTCTTAATGCTTTCGCTGGAGAGAAGTGGCACAACAAACTACCAGATTTTGGTGTGGGCCAGCTATAATTGAAGACGTCGTCGCCAATATGTCATATCAAACTCATGAATTATATTAAACTAAAGGAAATCTCCATAGAGCGCCACGCAAACATATTTACATAATAATTGCATGTCTCTTATAGTCGTGTCGTGTCGTGGCTTTTAATACGACTTGATCGCCGTGTCAAAGGTCAACAGAGGTTGGTTAGACTGGGGCATATTATAATATATAATATGCATTACACTAGCTCATTTGCATAATTATATTATTTGCACTATGCAATATAACAGAGGCATGCAATAATAAGGCTATGTATTTATATTAGGTGTAGCAGCAACAGCATTACCTATGAAAATTTCAACTGTGTAACTATCAAGGTTCATGAGGTGTCCGACAAACTAGCGATGAGTCTTTTATCGAGCAGCAAGACTTATAGTGTTAGTAGTAATGTGCTGATAAACTATGTATATATAGTTATACATTTACAAATAAAAAAAAATAGATTGTTAGATCCTTGCCGCAAGATGACAAGCCCAGCCCGCCCAGCCGAAACCTTGCAGCAGTGGTTCACAAGCTGACAGTCCATCCTGACAGCTATCATGGCTAGGATGCTGTTGACGCTGCCCCGCGCACGAATTCACACGAAAGAAACAATTTACACGAGCTTCAACAAACATCCCTAATGCACTGCAGTAACAGGGCAACAGCATTCGATTCCCGCTCGGAACATCTACATACCTACATCTTACATCCGTGGAAAAAGAAAAGGTTGAAGTAACTGCCTATTTACTCAAAATGTTTTTTAACAATTATTTTCGACATTGACCTTATGATGAAATTTTCGGCAATAGAATGTGTGGCTAAATGATTGTGGCTCCCACATACGGGCTCCGTTTACCGCACAAACTTTCGATCTCATTAACCACAGTCGGATGTCCCTGCTCCTGTCAACCCCAGCTCTAGTACCCAAAGCTAATGTCCAAAATCGAATAGCATTCCAAACTAAATGTCTCATTAACAAAGGGCATTCCAAATGAATCTCATTAATACGGCAGGCAATATTAAGATATATGAACGCCAGGAAAAAGTCGAAATACTGTGGAGGGTCAATTTAAATTAGCCCGAAATTTTACAGATTTGTTACGAAACAAACTTTCTTAACTCATTATAATGTTTAAAATATTAAATAGGGGTGAAACCTTTCGAGTTAGTTTAATTAGTTCATTTTAAGTGAACTTAAACTGTAGGTATTGAAAGTGTTGAATATTATTAAGAGCACCTGAAATAAGTATCTTCCGCATAACTTTTTCTGAATAAGGAAGACGTTATTGGACAATTTACTAATTAAATAGTTAGAAACTTAGCTAGTTTTTTTTATAATTAATAATTGGATGGAAAAACTGATGGAAAGCAGAGATGCAATCGTTGATGGTAAAGCGCGCTAGTTTATTAATAACCTGTTCATTCAAATAAAAACTGAGTGAATAAGAAGTAGGACGGCAGTTGAGCGAGGTAATGCAATGTTGAACCCAACAACACGACCAACGATGCTGCGCCAAAGGGAGATTGATCTGGAGACCCTCCACGACCAAACTCCCGGCCCAACAACATTTTACGTGTCGTACCCGGCACACATCGCAACACAACTGCTCAGACGGTCTTCCGTTCAGTTTCACGAGACATCATGCCGGAACACGACGAATCGTTAATCGTAGTAACATCTGCCGGCAGCCGATGTTATGGCCTACTTCCTATCAAGAAAAGTGTTTAAGTTATATTTATTTATTAGCTAATAAGCAACATTGAAATTCAAATAAGGTATCTCCAATCGGGGTAAGAAAGGAAAAAGAAATATATTGTTTCGTAACTATTCTACCACTATTTTACTATTTATTTTATCAAATTTATGTAGATATTTGATCTTGTACCCATCATGACTCAGTGGCATAAGCTTCACCAACATCATATTTAAATTAGACCCGGTATAATTAAAAAGAAACACTTGACGAAGTCGAGAGTCACTTGTCCTCGTTAATAATAACCGAGAGCCATCTAGTTAAGGAAATATTGTAGGTAAAATATTCCAACATGCACCGACATTTTTTTACGAGCAAAAATGTATAATTTTATAATTATAACAAAACATGAATGAACATGAATAATTATAACGAAGCATGAAAAAACGTTAAGCTCAGTGTTTTGTGTGTTTTACTTTACACACTATATCCATACTAATATTATAAATGCGAAAGTAACTCTGTCTGTCTGTCTGTCTGTCTGTCTGTCTGTCTGTCTGTCTGTCTGTCTGTTACGCTTTCCCGCTTAAACCTCTCAACCGATTTTGATGAAATTTGGTACAGCCAATCTTTAGACCCTGAGAAAGAACATAGGCTACCTTTTATCCCGGAAAAATTTGATGTTCCCGAGGGAAATCTAAAAAGCGCGATATAACCGAACTCCACGCGGGCGAAGCCGCGGGCGGAAAGCTAGTACAAAATAAAAATATAGTTTAAAAAACTAAAAAAAGTTGCTTTTAAAGAATATCCAACTAAAAAATTGAAAAATAATTAAAAAAAAAGCGCGAGGCGCTTAATATACCAAAATTATGGCACCAAAACGGCTCACGCTTTTTTTAAAATTATTTTTAACTTTTTATTTTGATATTCTTTAAAAGCATGTTTTTTTTTTTAGTTTTTCCATGCATGCATTCCCGTCATTTCCGTGCATGTTTGTTTTGTTTTTTTGTCTTTTTAGTTCGTTATTCTTAAAAAAAAAAATAAACTAACGAACGAACGTATTGTAAGCGGTGGGACATTTTACAGTAATGAGCCGCTCACTCGTAGTCCAAAGAACTCAAACACTAGAGACGGACTAACAAACAAGCAAGCAAGCAAACATACAAGCGAAGCTAATAAAAAGCATGTAAAAAATCAAATAAAACTAGCAACAAATAAATACGTCATCTTTTTCTTTATATTTTGACACCAATAATACTAAGTTTCTCAGCAATTATTTTTATGCATTCAAGTAGCTCGATGTACAGAATATGTAATTGACGGCTATGTGACACGCTGGCGCCAATTCTCTTGTTTACATCTTAAACTAATTTTAAATTGAGTGCTACTTTTCCTTTTATTTTATTAATGGTACATACTTGCATATAAAACATAAAGATTCTTAATCAATCATGCTAGAGGTAAACACAAATTGTTATTTATATTATGTCAATGAAATTAAATCATGATAAATAAATAAAAATAAAGTTACAATGTCACAAAACGGAACTATTTCACTAGTCAAATAAATAAATATTTCTACATTAATTTTTCATTTACAAATTCATCAATCGTACCTATATTAACATTTATCAATTAATTTAATAAAAAAGTTTTAATTTTGTTTTGGATTATGTAACATTTAAATTTTAATGCCAACTGGTAATATATTGTAGATGCGCGATGACACGCCAAAAACACTCTTTATGCCCTGAATATTCTTCCCTACACCCTTTCTGGATCAACGATACCAGGAACACCTGTTCCAAATTTACGTTATCTACCTAATCTCCCTATATCTAATAAAGTCCCGACAGCCATTCTAAAGTCATTACTGTTACAGGTAACGCGACACAATATCCTTAATGATCCTGTCACTTTGTACTTTGAACATTGTCGCTCCATTTTAATCTCATATCATAATTACTCACTATTCATTCTCCATTAATCTTAGACTGATACAATTTACATCAGGGTTCTCAAATGACGTGTCACTATAGAATGATGTGGATATAGAAGGTCTAGTGAAGTATCATGTTAAACGTGTTGAATTGCTGTTTAGAACCTACCGATGCGTGGGCACCCTTCTAGAAGCTTACGCCTTCAGCAAACATATCAAGTTCTGCGACAATGTGTTATCTTCATGGCCTATGTACGCATATACACCATCATGACAACCTGTCTAGACTTTTTCCAACTATATAATATATAGGTTGAGGTCGGCTTACAGGGTTTTTTTTATAATTATATACTTGTGTTTGACCGCAATCCCGCCCGGTGGTAAGCAGTGATATAATCGTTGATGGTAAAGGGCGCTAGTTTATTAAAAGCCTATTCACTCAAAAACACTGAGTTAATAGGAAGGAAGACAGCAGTTGAGCGAGGTGATGCAATGTTAAACCCAACAAAATGACCAACGATGCTGTACCAGAGGGAGATTGACCTGGAGACCCTCCACGACCAAACTTCTGACACAACAACATTTGGCGCATCGTCCCCGGCAGACATCCTAATACAACTGCTCAGACCCGTCTTCCGTACGACTTCACCGGACCATAATGCCGGAACACGACGAATCGCTTGGCGACAAGACTTTATCTGGTGGTGTCCTGCCGGCAGCCGATGTTATGGTCTAACCGGATACAGCTGAATACCAGTATTTTATATGAAGCGACTGCCTATATAATCTCCAAAATCCAGTAACTGGGCAATAAGATACCCCTGTAAGACAGTTATCAAGTTTTCGAGCTTCTGTCTACCCGTATTGACTGTCAAAAATGCTTAATAGCCGGGACAAAGAGCTTAACGTGCTTTCCGATATATGAAGAGGTCTCATAAAGCATTAAACGTCCTCGGCCCTACAGGACGTTTCTGAATTTCTTCTTCAGCCTATAGAGGTCCACTGCCGGACAAAGGCCTCCCCCAAGGCTTTCCACGATGACCGGTCTTGTGCTGCCCGCACCCATCGGCTTCCCGCGACCTTCACCAGGACATCGGTCCACCTTGTTGGGGGCCTCCATATGCTGCATCTTCCGATACGTGGTCGCTACTCCAGAACCTTACTGCCCCATCGACCATCGGTTCATCGGAAAAAAAAAATCTCGAAGAGCTATATAATAGCTTCTGATTCGATCACGCAGAGAAATACCGAGCATAGCTCTTTCATCGCCCTTTTTGAGACTCCGAGCCTTCACCCCATTGTGAGCGACCACGGTTCAGTTCTGAATTTAAGCCGTCTTAATTTATTGCAGCTCAATTAATTAAGTTGACCTACTACAAATTACTTTGTGTATGTCCAACGACGTCATAGGCCGTCAATGATCGTAACGTTATATTACGGCGTCCAAAGAGACTGTGAACGTAAGTGGACGTAAAATAGTTTATGATGCCTCATCGGGTTTTATTTCGATGATCACGGATCATGTGCGTGGAATGTGTTGTCGAGGGTGGAAGAAAACATCCGATGCTTTCAAGCATGCGTGGGCGACGCAGAATGTTTATTAGTAGTAATAATTATCCCCCTTATTCATAAACGTACTTAACTAGTGGTTTGCGATTCTTATGAACAAGACATGGTAAAATCATTTGGAGAAAGTTGTGATTTCTGACCAATAGTGGAAGAAGTGGGAGCACCCCTGTGTATAATTTTTAAAGCGAGGTATTCCATCTATTACCTTGTATCCATAATTTAATGGTAGATTAATAACTCTTCACAAATACCGTAACAATGTATTTTTATCAGTCAGAAGAATTTCCCCCATATTTATAAACGTAGGTAGCTTAAAATTAAAATTATCTAATGATTAGCCATTTTGTAACCATGCATTTTTGACCTTTTAACGTCACTTAACTTTATTCAGCGTTTATGAATAAACACCACAGACTTTAAGGGGTTTATTGGTAAACGATGATTAAAGTTAAGGGACGTGCAAATGTCTAAAATGTATGGCTAACCAATGGCTAATCACGAGTTAACTTTAAGCAACGTTTATGAATAAGGAGATATGTAGTAACCCGCACGCGTGGATAATGACAGCCAACTATGTGAGGACCCAAAGAGTGGTAGCCTGCGTTCTAGCCGGGCAGCAGTCCCACACCAGACATTATGGACTATTTTAGTAACTAAATATTTTGTTAGCTTGCGGACCTTATAAT
Organism: Sesamia nonagrioides; assembly: GCA_017933935.1. Classification (NCBI taxonomy): domain Eukaryota; kingdom Metazoa; phylum Arthropoda; class Insecta; order Lepidoptera; family Noctuidae; genus Sesamia; species Sesamia nonagrioides. The sequence continues at coordinate 1,056,460 of JADWQK010002164.1, read as the reverse complement.
CAGTCAGTGCAAGTTACGTCTAGACAATGTTTGATTAATCTTTAAAGTTCTTCAATCAGCAAAGTCTGGCTTTTATATTAATCACTCTTCCATCGACTTAAGAAATTGCTGCTGTCTGTGCAAAGGAAATTGATGCTTTGTACCCTTCTTGGCTAACTCGATGAACTTCCTACGAACTCAGAATTAATAAGAACAAATCTATGAAAAATATTTTGTTGTTTTTTATCGGGTATTAATAGTTACATATTCTTTTTTATGATCATACAATCTGCCCAGCCGTTCTAAAGATATAAATAATGTAAGTAACACGACTTTACACTTTGTAAGAAAGTAGCTACTTGGGTAGCAAGTTTTCCAATCAACAGTTTTTTTTTTTGTGTAGGTACTACAATAAATTCTGACAGTTTTCTTATTGGAAAAAGGTAAAAATTCTAAATTATTCCCCTATAAAGATATGGCGTTGAAAAAACAGCCCCTTAGTTCATATAATCCTTAAGTCCTTCTTTGAGAAAAGTTCAATATGAAAGCAGTACCCAATCAAAACAAAACTCACTTTACAAACAGATCGTCCACTTCTCCTTCAACAAACAACAAACGCACACAGAATCGGTAAAAAGGGACGCAATATACAAGAACATATATTTCGAGCGTGTTCAGACAAGCGAAGTTATTAGTTTTTGTTTGCCGAGTAAGCTTAAGTCGTGCCTTTAGGGCAGCCGGCGAATTACGTATCATGCATACCTATGTCACAAATGGTTTAGATACCCGATTAGCTAACTGCCTAGACTGCTCATCCAACGGCCTGAGTGCTATTCAATCAATTAAGTTTAGGGTGGAGCTGTAACTAATTACGTGCGAACCGAATTGCTCGTAGAAACTAAACCAGGGTACCTCGGCCAAATGGATTAGGTTTGAACTGTGATCATGTGCCTGCGAGCCGAGAGCGATGGGAGCAAGCATTTCTTCCAAAGACCAGGCGATTGACTAAACGGCTAATTTAACCAGCTGGCATTATATAAAGGAAATTGTCTACAACCAAGACTTAAAATTACATCTGTACTAATAATATATAAAGCTGAACAGTTTATTTGTTTGTTGGTTTGAACGCATGAATCTCAGAAACTAGTCCGATTTAAAAAAATCTTTTTGCCTTGTAGGTATAGCCATTAATTCAGGAAGGCTTTAGGTTATATAACATCACGCTGCGACCAATAGGAGCGGGGTTTATAAAAAGAAAACGCGGATCAGTCGTTCCTGAGATTAGCGCATTCAAACAAACAAACAAAACAAACTCTTCAGCTTTATATATCAGTATGTACCAACGGCCGCGCGCGACTTCGTCCGCGTTTCTTTATATGCTCCGCTCCTATTGATCGCAGCGTGATGTTACACAGCCTAAAGCCTTCCTGGAATAATGGGCTGTCCGACGCAAAAACAAACAAACTTTTTTTTTTTTTTTAATAATTATAAACTAGTGCTTGACTGCAACCCGCCTGATGGTAAGCAGTGATGCAATCGTTGATGGTAAAGCACACTAGCTTATTAAGCCACTTCACTCAAAAAAACTGAGTGAATAGGAAGGAAGACGGCAGTTGAGCGAGGTGATGCAATGTTTAACCCAACAACACGACCAACGATGCTGCGCCAGAGGATGATCTGGAGAGCCTTCACGACCAAACTCCCGACACAACAACATTAGGCACATCGTACCCGGCACACATCGCAACACAACTGCTCAGACCCGTTCTCCGTACGGCTTCACCAGACATCATGCCGGAACACGACGAATAGCTTGGCGGCAAGACTTTGTCTGGTGGGTGGTAACTTATGCCGGCGGCTGATGTTGTTGCCTACCACCTACGGACTCTTCAGCTTTATACAGTATGTTAAATAACAGAGGGCGTTCCCTTAAACTCGTTAATATATATCATTAATAGATTAAAATAAAAATATCAGCACAGAAAAATAAGCATAAAATAATCCGAATAAAAAGAAATTATAATTGAAAATAAATTTGAAACCTCCTGTTTTAAATCAAAATAGTAGAAACATCATGTAGAACACATCAATCAATTAGATCTTAGATCGCCGCCGCATACGCGGCTCGTCATTCATAAATAAATTGCGACGTTGCCGTCTTTCATGTTCGCGTGTACAGTGTGTTTCTTTTACATGTCAATTTAAAATTTTTATTGAATATTTTCATATTGAAAAAATTTTAAAACATTTTGTTTTCGAATGGAAATATTTTATTTAGCATGTATGTATGCTATTTCGGGTTAACGGGAACGCCCACTGTTAGTTAACATACTGTATATTAGTATAGATTTCAATGTTGCCACTACTGGGATATCTTTGAGTGGGAGTGGGCTATTCTTCGAACCTTCAACCTGCACGCAAGGTCACGACTGTTATCAGTAGGCCACCGATACTCACTCACCGCACTCAGGTTCAAACTCAAATCCCTAAAATTAAATTGTCCCTATGACCTCAGTTACCAAACTCATATGGACACAATAAGTTTGCTATCTGTTTGATCGTGACAAACCTTGTTGAAGTTCAAAACTACGATTGTTTCTAGGAATGCTTTTGACATGGTAAAATTATTTGGAGAATGTTGTGAATGACCAATAGTGGAACAAGAGGATGCATCCCTGTGTCATCATCGTCCCAGCGTTAATCCCAGTCGCATCCGAAGCCTTTTCAGCTTTGGAGTCTGGGGTCCGCTTTACCAGTCAACTGCTGATATGGCTAAACTTCGACATTTTCCGTGAAGCGACTGCCGTCTGACCTCCACAACCCGAAGGCGACATCGAAGCATTGCAGTTAGACCAATTGTTGGCTTTTTGAGGGCTACAACCCGTAACGACTGCCACTAGATGTTCGTATGGCAACCGGGACCAACGGCTTAACGTGCTTTCCGAGGCACGACCAGACCAGTTGAAATATTCATATTCATGCATACAAATACTTGCACTGTCCGGGGATCGAACCCGCGCCACCTTGCGCAGCGGCCGCGTCCGCTACTGCTACGCCACGGAGGCTGTCGAGGATGCATCCATGTGTATAACTTTCAAAGCAGGGTGTTTTTTTTTAATATTTGAAGTTTTACTTTGAAACAGGAATTACATTTAAGAGTTACCTATCCATTACGTTGCACGGTTCCATAACTGAATGGTAAATTAATAACTCTTTACAAATACTGTAACAATGTCTTTTTATCGGTACATTTCGAACCGTGTTGTGCACTCAATAACCACACTGCAACATTTTTTAAATATATTTGGGAAAAATACAAAATGCCGTAAAAATTATTGGATCAATTCAGTTGCTTTTTCTGAAAAACTATGTTCAGGTTTTGTATAAAGAAAAAATTATGTTGTATAATGTAAATAAATAATATTGTATTGAAATAAATAATATCATAGAACCACACCAGAAACATGATGTCTAGTGAAGCCGTACGGAGGACGGGTCTGAGCAGTTGTGTTGCGGTGTGTACCGGGTACGATGCGCCAAATATTGGGAGTTTGGTCGTGGAGGGTCTCCAGATCAATCTCTCTCTGGCGCAGTTTCGTTGGTCCTCTTGTTCGGTTTAACATCGCATCAGCTCGCTCAACTGCCGTCTTTCTTCCTATTCACTCAATTTTTTTTTTTTTGAGTGAGTATGCTCTCAATAAACCAGCGCACTTTACTATCAAAAATTGCGTTACTGCTTACCATCAGATGGGATTGCACTAGTTTATAAATATTAAAAAAACGCTTGCATAACAGTTAAGATGCATTATCAAAATTGTAAGTTTAATTCAATTAGGTTTCATACCTCACTAAGTGTATGGAGAAAAATCTGGGTCGGATGTTGTCTTTATTTATAACTACGCACAATAAAGGTACAAAGACGGACTTTTCTTTTGTCATATTTCTTTCTTACCCAAAATACTAAGTAATTGCAAGACAAAGACAAAGCTTTGGCTTAACATAGCGCGCTCTTTGTTATCTTTATATTATATAACATTATGTACCCATGTTCAAAAAATGAAGAATAGCCTCTCAAGACGTAGAGTAGGCGGGTTCGATTCCAGGTCAGGCAAGTATCAGTGTAACTTTTCTAAGTTATATGTACTTTCTAAGTATATCTTGGATACCAGTGTGATTACAAGGTGAAGGAAAACATCTTGAGGAAACCTGGACTTTAAGTCTGAAATCGCCACCGCATTGAGCAAGTCCTTCTCTGTATGAGAGGAGGCCTGTGCCCAGCAGTAGGAAGATAAAGAGGTTGATGATGATTGATAATTGTGTAGTTACACCAAGTAATTTTTCTTCATTTCCTATTTTATAATAATTTTTCTTCATTTCCTATTTTATAATATTTTTTCTTCATTTCCTATTTTATAATATTTTTTCTTCATTTCCTATTTTATAATATTTTTTCTTCATTTCCTATTTTATAAAAATTATAATTTAATTGTGTATCCTTACTAATATTATAAATGGGAAAGTGAGTTTGTTTGTTTGTTCCGCTTTTACGCCGTAACTACTGAACCGATTGCTTTGAAATTTTGCAGACGTAAAGGTTAAAAGGGTAAAAGGTTAAATAATAGGCTACTTTTTATCCCGGAAAAATTTGAAATTCCCGAGGGAAATCTAAAAAGAGCGATATAACCGAACTCCTCGCGGGCGAAGCCGCAGGCGGAAATCTAGTAAAGATATAACTAGCCGCTCTAATTGCACCATAATCACTATTGCCTAGAAACGCTTAGACGATGCTATTCGTAAACAAGAGTACCTATACAAATTGTGGGTACCGTTTACATAAAAGTACTGTTACGTACAGGCATCTGTCATGTTGGTCCCAACAGAATCCACATAATTTTACTCAACCAACTGCTCCTTTCGCTTTGATATTCATCCCAACAAGCGCGTTATTATCATTCGGTAATATACCTAAATTTTGACTAGCTAAAACTACCAAGTAATTTCTTATTAAGAGCGTCTATATTATTTTACGTCATGGTGGTGTAGTGGTTAAAACGCCAGCCTCTCAAGTATTAGTGTGCGGGTTCGATTCCAGGTCAGGCAAATACCAATGTAACTTTTCTAAGTTATATGTACTTTCTAAGTATAACTTGGACACCGATGACAGATTACAAGGTAAAATCGCCAACCCACATTGAACAAGTGGAGTGATTACGCTCAATCCTTCTCAGTATGAGAGGACGCCTATTTTTTACTTTTTTTTTTCGGGGTGGAAATCCTCATAGGATGTCCGCCGCCCTGGGGTGGGCGACGGGGTCTGTCAGACTTTTACTGACTAAAACCACCCCGGTATCTCTTCTATCACGAGCGCGCGTGGAGCTGCGGGGGTCTAAATTCTTCCACGGCCCCACCCTCTCGTGCTGGCCCGGTCTGTCCGGGCCGACACACGCAAGCGCCTCCGCCTCGGGGTCCATCGAATAGGGGGCGGGGAGTACCCCATGTCCCTCGCCCCTGGACCCATTCATGTGGGGCGGAAGAGGGCATTATCCGCCCTTCTTCGGTGCCCGGTGCGTCTTCTGCGGCCCGGGAAGGGAGTTGAGATCTCCCTCTCCCGTTCCGCAGCCTCCGTCTGCGACATCACGTCCTCGCAGAAGGACACCACCGCGTCCCACGACACTGCGCTACCGACCATCCTCCGCACTACTGCCGGCAGCGTCAGGTCGCCTCCTACTTCATTTGTGAGGACACGGCGTTGCTCCTCCCAAGCTACACACTCGGCCAGCGTGTGCTCCGCCGTGTCCTCCCCGCATTGGACGCAATGGTGGCACCGAGCGTCCAGCTCCCTGCCTAAGCGACGCAGGTACTTGCCGAAGCAGCCGTGCCCCGACAGTACCTGCGTCACCCTGAACGACAGGGAGCCGTGCCCTCTCCCGAGCCAGTCTTCGAGTACTGGCCGGATCGCCTCGACGGTAGCGAGGCCGGCGGTAGGGCGCATAAGCCTCTGCCGCCAGTTCGCCACCAGGACCTGACGGAGCTCCTCTTGGCGCAACTCGATCCGCCGCTGCGCCGGACTGGAGCCCCGTATCCGCTCTTCCTCGTGCCATCGGTACAATGATGATAAGAGGACGCCTGTGCCCAGTAGTGCGACGATAAAAAAAAAGGTTGATGATGATGATGATATCTTTATATATATAATTCTGCTGTACGTGTGTATGTCATTGAACTCCTTCTAAACGGCTTGACCGATTTAAATGAATTTTTCTGTATGCATTTGAGTGGTGCCGTGGATGGTTTAGATTCACAAATCAGCCCGGCTGATGGCGCCGGTTGCTTGAAAAAGCATGTGATCTCGATAACGTTATTTCTACTTCTCAAACAATTTTGTGCTACCCTGGTACCTAGCACCTCCACAAAGTAGGCAAAATAAAACTTCTTCCATGTATTATCTATAATTATTATACAACATATTTTTCAAGAATGGCTGAACCGATTTTGTTGAAAATTGGTAGGAAGAGGTGGCTAAGAACTGGGAGAAGGACATAGAATACTTTTTATCCCGTTCCCGTGGGAATGAATGAGCTTCATTGTTTCGACTTCTAGTTTTGTGCTACCCTGGTACCTTGCAGCTCTTCAAAGTAGAGAAAATGAAATTTCTTCTATCTATTTATTGTGATTTAATAATGAAATGTTACAAGCCGATTACAAGGTGAAGGAAAACATCCTATGGAAACCTGGGGGCCTAGACAAAATCCAAGCGTTTTCCGTTCAAACGTTTTCCTTTCGCGTTAAGGAGTTGACGTTAGCGTGTGAAAAATGGTAGACAAGTGACATATGAAACGTCGAACGCCCATTCCGGAGTGTTAACCGAAACACTCTATTATTAGTCTATGAATTGTGTGTAGCAAATGTCGGAGTGACACTATTGAGTTTATTTTTTCACTGTCAAACGCATTTTTTTATAAGTTTTTAGCTCGGTTACTAGGCCTTTAAGCCAACCTTATATTCAAGAATGTTGTGTGCGTTGAAAGTAATTGAATAGTGTTTTATCACAAAGAAAGCAAGTAAACGGCTTAAGTTAATGTAAGGATTGTGATTAAATTGTTATATTTGAAATCATTGTATATTAATATTGTTAACAGATCAATTATTCCTATTGCGATGAGTAATCATTACATTTTATTTTAGATGGAATCTAGACTTCGTACGAGTCCCGGCCAATTTAATTTCCTGATAGTATTTATGGAAAGGAAAGTTTTTTCGACGTTCTACCATTTATTTCAAATTCCTATCCCATTTTAAACTACTATCGGAACTAGGTACTTACTTAAGGTTATGGAATGCATAACGTAAACAAACTCAAGTGGTTCACTTAAATGATTGTGGTCCTTACGTTTGTTATTTCTATAAACAAACTCTATTCTAAACCTTAAAACTTGTTTGTTAGATGCGGTATTAGAATGCTGGTAGCAAACTTTCCCCCTTATTCATAAACGTTGTTTAAAGTTATCTTTACATATCGTTTATGAACAAACCTCTTAAACACTGGTGTGTTTATTCATAAACGATGATTAAATTTGAGTGACATGAATGGTTAAAGAATCGCTAATCACTAGTTAACTTTAAACATTGTTTATGAATAAGAGGGTTTATATTTATTGGGCTTTATTCTCACCGCACACTAACATTAGGTATAATGTTTAGCCATGGTGATCTTTCAAGGCCACAACCTGGGCTTCAAGGAAAAGTAAGGAGTGAACGTCTGTGGCAGGAGTTAACAAAAGGTTTTAATTCGATGGGTGGAAGTGGTGTCAACAAACATTTGTTTTCAATTAGATTTATTAGGGTATTTTTTTATATAGTTCTTCTTTCATTTAGACATTAGAATTAATAAAATGCTTAAATAAAAAAAACTCTTAATGACAGAAATACATTTTAAAGAACATAAAAACTCTTTAATTTTAATCTTAATATTGCTTTAACCTTAATTTTGAGCTCTTGATACAATACTTTTACAAATCACTTAAATACCATGATATATTAAAAACTAAGAATGAATATAACATACAAACATATTTTATAGAACATAAAAACTCTTTAATTTTAACATTGCTTCAACTTTTAATATTTTGGAAATGAGCTATTGTTATATCACTTTTATAAATCGATTCAATACTGCAATAAATAAAAAACTAAGAAAGGATATAAAATAGAAACATATTTTAAAGAACATTAAACTTTTCATCTTGATATACCTTCATTTTGAAAATGAGCTTCTAATTTGTGGAAGCAATGTAATATAACAAACACTGCATTCACAAATTACTTAACATACACATTAATAACAAAGAAAGACTGACTAGGTACTAAAATTACGACTCTTAGTCATATTTTTAGTTGTCAGTTACAATTCTGGATAAAACCTTATTCAGTGCAGCCCTGCCTTGGAGTAGGCACTCTGACTACTAGAGGCACTAACACCTCTTCTACTTCCATAACAGCTGGAGGAGGTAAATTGGCCTCTAAAGTTTAAAGCAATATTGTGTAACACAACAGGCAACTACTATTTACATAAAATATTTTAATACAAGGTCCTGTGTCTTAATAAACACCACCAACGTGACTTGAGCAATCCAAAATAGCGCTCTATACAATTCCTTGCTTGTACAGTCAAGACCAAAAGTCGAGTTGCAATCTCACAAAACTATGGCCAAGCAATACCAGTTGTAGTTACGACCTTCTTCTATAATAAAGTTTGATACACACTCATACACTTGCTGCCCGCTTATGATTGTTAGGTACTACTTACTAATTTCAACATCTACAGTAAGTGTTTCAATGGCTTAACGGTTTTCGCCTTGATAGGCGTTCAAGGTGGTTCGAGTTCAAATCTAATAACTTACAAAATATTTTTTAAATGTTTATTGGTGAGTTATGAATGCTGACAACAAAAATATCTAAAAATACCGATCTGCAACTTAAAGATGATACTTTCTTTTAAGATTTTTTCTATATTAGAGTCATTATAAAAAGATGACGGTAGACTTAAAAGAATCTGAATCACTACTTCACAAAAAATATTCTGCTACCTACAATAACTATTATTAGCTACAATAACTCAAATAATATTACTTAGCTGTTGTTGGTTGGTGAACATATAGTTACCAGTTTGTGTTATTAGTTTTACTTTTTTAATCAATATGCAGGCATATGCAGCAATATATCTCAAATATCATATGAAACCGGCTTTTGTGTAAGTTGTTTTTATTATTATTTGTGTTAAGGTGTAAACTAATCGCTTGTTAAGTGTGTAATAAAATTGTTATTGTTTTAGAGAAATACTGTAAGCCGTTGGAGGTCAAGGTCAAGAGGTTGGAGGACGAAGGTAGCTGTCGAGACAAGTGAAACGAAACGACAATATTTACCGTTGAATAAACTTTTAAATCGTGCGAAGAAGATAGGTTGCATTTGTGGTTTAAAAATAAATTGGCGAGGCTGGTGGAGTCTTATCGAGCTAAACAAAAAAAAACTATTTATAACAAAAACAGTGCAGAAGTGTCCTACAGAATGTTTTAAATATATACCAATAAATATCTAAATAACGGACTCTAAACCATCTCTAAAGTAATTTAGCTAAGTGACAGTAATATGTTCGGTTGGCTTAATGGCTAACAGATGTCGCCTTTTGCAATTTCAACACAAATTACTTTTGGTAAATTATAAAAACAATAATTTCGGAATTCGATAAGAAATAAGTTCGTTTACTTTTGAACTAAGAAAGCGCTTGAAGATTATAATCTCATGCCATCAAACTCCGAAAAAAGTCACTACAAGATGGCAGCATTAGTACCATGCTATACACGCAAAAAAATTATAAATGTAATAAGCACTATTATGTGTTCTAAGTATAGATTATTTTATGATTGCAATAATATTCAGGTTAAGCTTCAATCCTCTTTTCTTTAAGAAAATGAATAATTAAGCTATAACCTCTTTAATCATAATATACGTATAATATTATAATTTTCATATCTAACAACCAAAAATGTTTTTTGTATTTTTTACCATAACAATATCATAAGTTTGTCAAGGATTACTTTTATATAAAATATTACAATGCTGCCGTATCAACGTTTGTTTCATTTGTTAGTATAAGTATATCTATACCGAATAATATATAACTTTATAATATATTGCATTATAATATGCTTATTGTTTTATTTTTATATATTTTTTATTATATTACCCCTATAGTAAACTAAAACATATAATAAAACCCTTTTTTGGGATAAATATTCAATAAATTTTCCTATTTGTTTAAATATTATTTGCAAACATTTTTACTTTAAAATACAAATCAATTATCATAATTTTAAATTATATGAAACAACAAAAAGAGTTGCCTATAATAAGGATCGAACCCGCAATCGCTCGCTTTTGATAGCACCATTGTTATGTGCGGCCGCTAACTCAACTTCAAATGAAGTAACGAAATTTTGCATTACTTTAAAGAAAGACGAAGACTGCGATAAAAAAATAATGCGGTAGTGTGCGTGGCCGGTTTAGCGCAGGCGACAGTAGTCTTTAAGGTGGAAATGGACTTCTACAGCTGATAGTACATATCGCTGGGTATAGGTATCTTCGACAGAGCCAGGAACTGCAAATCATCAGCCAATTCCGTTGAGGATATCCAGAATCACCTAAAATACATAAATAAATATTAGCAGTATTATGTAATAAATATTAGCAGTATTATGTAATAATTGTTGGGAACACAAGTAATTATTTGTACATGATTGTTTTGGAAATAAAATGGGTGTTTTAAATGACACAAATATCAGTCATTAAGATAAAAAGGTAGGGCAGGGTACATCGATGTGCTCAAATATAAATAACATAGAAAAAGTTAACCTACCTAATAACCATTTTGGTGCAGTTCTTGCATAAAACTTTCTATTCTGCTAGATGCCCCTATGAACGAGTCATGGTTGGCTCCACCAAACTTCAAATTGAAATTAATAATTTTTAAATTACTATCGCACACCTGTAGACAAAGGAAAAAGATATATGGAACATGACATAATAATCCTATAAAATATGTTTCTATAAGCATTTATAGCAATAATAATATTATACCCTTCAGCCTTCCTGGCCTTCCGCCTTCAGCTTTTGGGAGTAGAGATTTCCTCGAACCTTAACTTTGGGCGGTTCATTGAGTCCAAGGCCAGGGTGGCTGCTAGAAAACTTGGCGTTATCGCAAAGGTCCGGCGGTACTTCACACCGGGGCAGCTTCTAATGTTGTACAAAGCACAGGTCCGCTCGTGTGTGGAGTACTGCAGCCACATTTGGGCTGGTGCTGCGAAATGTCACCTGGATACTTTGGATTCAGTGGAGAGGCGTGCGAAGAGGCTGATTGGCGACCCAGACTTAACTCGAAACGGTCTCCAAAGCCTGGAGCACAGGCGTAGAGTAGCCAGCCTTTCGGTCTTCTATAGGTTGCATTCTGGTGAGTGTGCAAGGGAATTACATGATTTAATTCCCCCATCACCGTTCCACCATCGGACGACCCGTCGTACGGCGAGTTTCCACCCTTACGTTGTTGATACCACTGCGACCCGGACGAAGCGTTTCGCTTCCTCTTTTATACCGCGTACATCGAGGGACTGGAACAATTTGCCAGCGACGGTGTTTCCGTCACATTACAATTTGAGTGTCTTCAAGGCTAGAGTGAATAGGCTCTTAATAAACTAGCGCGCTTTACCATCAATGATCGCATCACTGCTTACCATCAGGCGGGATTGCGGTCAAGCGCTTGTTTATAACTTATAAAAAAAAAATACATAGTTTAACCACAAACACATGTATACTTACCAATTGTACATTCAATGAATCAACGTTAATGGTAACCTTTCCGATTAAAAAATAAACGCTCTTCTTCTGATGTTTGACAATCGCCACATGAGTATATTCTATGCATCCAACTATACCTGGGAGTCTAAACCGCCTCTGAAACCTGTTGTTTTGGGAATATAATAATGTTTTGTTTATTATGGTAGACAGATTTATTACTACTACTTGGAAGTGTGTATATATTCCATTTTCTAAGTACCTATTGTCATTAAAGAAGGTATATTGTTTCATATGAATTACTTAGGAATATGTTACTAATAAAAATTATTAGTTATCATACATTAACTTACTCAAGTCTTATTTGGGATCCTTGTACTTGCGACCTTGGAAACACGATCCATTTATTTACAATAGCAGGATGGCACAATGCTTCAACAACTTGGCGTATACACCTAGTAACTGTTCTTTGGACTTTGATATGAAGCCGTAGCCAATGTACACAAAACCTGAAATATGATGAATTAATTGAGAAAGATAATTAGGGCACTTTTATCTTAGGTTGGAAGTAAGTACACAACTTAGAACTTACCTTGATTTGAACACTAATTTGCGGTGATATTAAACGCCGAAGATCATCACAAAGACGCCAAAAACTTTGTTTATCCAGCCTAAAACCATGAATAAATTCCAATTCCGACATCTCAACAATTTGCTCCATGTTACGGCGATTTAATCTTCTTTGACGCCTTCACAAAGCTGCTTCATTATTAGCCGCCCATAATAGTCTCAAAGTATGCATTTTTACTAATTAATTTGAATGAAATTACCAACAAAAATTACTATTTATAAGGTTAACGTGAGCGTCCTAGCTCCCGCTAATGTAACGTGCCGCGGAAACGTTGAAATATCATATGCGTTTGTCAAAAGTGGCTTTTGTCTACCATTTTGATGAACAATTATGACTTGTATCTGTCACGCTCGCTTCGACGTTCCTTTCCACATAACAAATAGTGACTTGTCTACCAATTTAGCAGCAGGCACGTGACCTCTGGTAAGCAAACGTCAACTCCATACATTTTGACTTTTGCGTTGACGTTAACGCTTACAGAAAAAGGATTTTGTCTAGGCCCCGACCTTAAGTCCTGAAATCGCCAACCCGCATTGAGCAAGCGTGGTGATTACGCTCAATTCTTCTCCTTATGAGAGGAGAGCTATGCCCAGCAGGGGGACGATAAAAAAGGTTGATGATGATTTTGTGCTACCCTAATTATCCTAATTTAAAAAGTAAAAAATAAGATCATGTTATATTGTTGCCTTTAAGGCGGAACAAAGTTCGCCGGGTCAGCTAGTTTTTTTTATAAAAAGTTGGCAATGCCGATTACAGACCTTGACGATGAAAAGTTCAAAACCCTTAACAAACGAATCTATATCAAAAACACACTTCTTAAGGTTAAAGAGTAGTATAGCATATAACATAAATATGTAAATAAAAGGTGTTTATTGGGCATTAAATCATACTGTTGTAAAATACTGTTTTTATGATGGAACGTTTTTTACAAACCTTGAACAGAATATCAAAGAAGATTTTTTTTTTGTTTCCTGTGCAAGTTAAAATATCATCCCCTCTCTATATACAATTTTTGATACGCAATGGTGTTTTTAGTATCTTGTAAGCACGATTCGACAAAAAACGACTGCTTGAAAATAATATCAACGCTGTCGACATGTATGGAGGCCTACTTTTCTCAAAAATATACAGTATGTTAAATAACAGAGGGCGTTCCCTTAAACTCGTTAATAAATATCATTAATAGATTAAAATTAAATTATCAGCATAGAAAAATAAGCATAAAAAGATCCGAATAAAAAAAATTCTAATTGGAAATAAATTTGAAACCTCCTGTTTTAAATCAAAATAGTAGTCGTTATGTATAAATAAATAGCGACGTTGCCATCTTTCATGTTCGCGTGTACAGTGTGTTTCTTTTACATGTCAATTTAAAATTTTTAGTGAATATTTTCATATTGGAAAAAATTTTAAAACCATTTTGTTTTCGAATGGAAATATTTTTTTTAGCATGTATGTATGCTATACTATTTCGGGTTAACGGGAACGCCCTCTGTTAGTTAACATACTGTATATGACGACATCAGCGACGGCGGAGGGATAGGGTCGTCACCATCTTGGTGTGCTGGTAAGGGATCCACATCGTAGGTGGCGTTTAATTAAAGCAAAAAGTGTAAATATACCCTCAATTCTATAAAGTTTAAAACTAAATAGGAAATAACACCTGACAATAACAATTTAAATGGCAAACCGACAGTTTCGCTCCGGAGAAGTATGCTGGTCCGCGCCTCAATGTAAAGAGACCGTTCGACAATCCTCACTTTCCAAAACGACTCTTTCCACGTGCTGCCATTACAAAATAACGGCACAGCGTTTGTCCTACTACTACAAAAGTCAAATAAGCAAATTTTATTAAAATGGTATCGTTATCCACGACATATATATTTAGAAATATAATATTTAGTTTTGGAGACTGATCAGCTAAGTTTTTCAAAGCTTACTCATTCCTACAAATGTGCTGTACAATAACGGAGTACATTAAGTACTCCGTTATTGTACTAATGATATTATATTATTATTATTGTATAACATAATTTGGGTTACCAGCAAAATAGGAACACAATGTGCAATGCTAATAAGATAATGAGAATGAAGACTTATAATTAGACCCATTTTTACCATTAAAATAAAATACCCGGCACAAACCTTGAACAGATTGTTTGTACAAACAAAAAAAAATCCTTAAACCGATCCCCATCCAAGTCAAGTTCCGTGCCTCTATGTAAAAGAAAGCACCAGATAGTAACAACAACAGCTATCCTGCTTAACTAAATTTTTTTTTATTGATTCATCATCATCAGCCTCTACTCGTCCACTGCTGGACATAGGCCTCTTCCATGGCACGCCAACAAGCTCGATCCTGAGCAGTTCTCTGCCAGTCACTACCAGCCACCTTTTTGATGTCGTCGCCTTTTTGATTATAAAACAAATAACGTATTTTGAAAACAAACGACAACACATCACTAAACCTATTAGCAAACTAACAGCTGCTCATAGGTTTATTAGGTCGTACAGTCAGAAGCAAAAATATGTATACATTGCCAAGGGTCCAAAAATATGTAAACATCTTCGACTTTAAGACGAAGTGCTCAACTTGAAGAGCATAAAATTGTAGTCCCCGGTTCACATCATAAATATGTATACGCTAATTGCTTCATTAATTTATGAACCAACACGTGAATACATGCTATTGATGGAAGCGTGCGTACATAGTATTGTTCCTTTCGTGGTGGGCATAATTTAATGAAGCAATGAGCGTATACATATTTATGATGTGAACCGGGGGCTACAATTATATGCTCTTCAAGTTGAGCACTTCGTCTTAAAGTCGAAGATGTTTACATATTTTTGGACCCTTGGCAATGTATACATATTTTTGCTTCTGACTGTACGAGCAATTAAATTGGAACTTGATACCCATATTAGCACCAGGTATGTTAGTCATTAGTCTTAACACGCTAACCTATGTACTACTTCTACGGTTTACATAGATCGTTGAACACGTATACCGTTTAAGTGCTCAGAATAGTTAGGGTGATAGATTGTTGGCCGATGAACATGTAGAATTTTCTCGCAATAAACATCCGATAACCTAGAACCCGCATTGGGCCCAGGTTGTGGACGATAGCCCACTCTCGCTCTCATGCAGGGAGGATGGAGGCTAGTATCCCAGTAATGAGAATATTCAAGGCTAACTATACTCAGCTCGGCGCTCGGTATGGACCAGGCATGAGTCGACAGCGCGTTCACGCGCACCTCAAAGAGATCTCAGCACATCGTGACGGGGTTCATGAAGACCGATGCCTCCTGGGTCAGGGTTGCAGGCCTTGGCGCACAAACAAGTGAAGAAACAAGGTTAGATTTTAGTCCGTTAAAGTCTGACACGCCCTTCCACTCCGCCCAGAACAAGAGAGGTCATTTGATGATTTTCCAACCAGAAAAAAAGGCTAACTACATATATTGATGATAACTCTTTGATCACAGGCTGAATTATGTAGTTACCAAGAATCAGTTTTTAACTAAATATATTACAAAAAAAAAAAAAACTTACTAACCGGTATTATTTTTTATAATTACAAACTACTGCTTGACCGCAATCCCGCCTAATGGTAAACACTGATGTAATCGTTGATGGTAAAGCGCGTTAGTTTATTATAAGGCTATTCAGTCTAGCCTAGAAGACAGGTATTGTAGTCAGATGGAAACACCGCCGCTGGCAAATTGTGCCAGTCACTCTATGTGCGCGGTATAAAAGATGAGGCGAAATGCTTCGTTCGGATCCTTGTGGTGTCAAGAACGTAAGGGTGGAAACTCGCCGTACAAAATATCCTTAAATATCAATATGTTTTTAATTCCGAACTGAATATTGCTTACAAATGTCTTCCGTGAGGAAGTAAAGTAACCACTCTGACCTTTTTAACCTTTTATTGAAAGGGTACCCCCTTTTGGTATTAGACGGGTTCGGTACTCACTTCTATAACATTTTAAAAGGTCTCAATTTATGAGCTATTTTTAGCATTGCGAATAATTGTAAATCTTGTATTCGAATGTAAGGTGGATGTTTCAACCTGATTTGTTATTTTGAACTGTATTTCTACAACATAAGATTTAAAAATTACAGAAGAAAAATATGCATTCATATTTTCCGATTGACATGTCGGTAATATGTCGTCGGTTACGGAGAAGTTACCACCCACCAGACAAAGTTTTGTCGCCAAGCTATTCGTCGTATTCCGGCATGATGTCTGCTGAAGCTGTACGGAGGATCGGTTTGAGCAGCTGTGTTGCAATGTGTGCCGGGTACGAAGCGCCAAATATTGTTGTGTCGGGAGTTTCGTCATGGAAGGTCTCCAGATCAAACTCCCTCAGGCGCAACATCGTTGGTCTTTTTCTTGGGTTTAACATAGCATCACCTCGCTCAACTGCCGTCTTCCTTCCTATGCACTCAGTTTTTTTTAGGTGAGTAGGCTCTTAATAAACTAGTGCGCTTTACCCCCAACGATTACATGACCACAGGCGGGATTGCGGTCAAGCACTAGTATATATTTATTAAAAATACTACCTTTGAAAAATAACAATAAAAAGAAACCCACGTATCAATCAAGTAGAATTACTTTAGTAACTTTTACCCAATATATGTACCACCTATAGAGGGGACAACCAGATCATCATCATCATCAACATTTGCCTAGCCTTTTCCTAAATCTATGTCGTAGTTCGGACTTCAGTCTAACCAGATCCGGCTGAATTCCTAAGTCTATGTCTTAGGTCGGACGTCAGTCTAACCAGATCCGGCTGAATTCCTAAGTTTATGTCGTAGGTCAATGTCAGTCTAACCAGATCCAGCTGAATTCTTAAGTCTATATCGTAGGTCGGACGTCAGTCTAACCAGGTCAAGCTGAATTCCAGTATTTTACATGGAGTGACAGCTTATCTGACCTCCACGACTTAGTTATTGGGTAATACGATACCCAATAACTAATGATAATAAGTGACAATCAAATATGAACAAAAATATCAGCGGCCGCTTTGATACAAGATACCTATTAAATATCAACACAATCACTGCTTTTCAATTAAATGATAGCGTAGGTAATTTCAGATTATCTATACTAATATATAAAGCTGAAATGTTTGTTTGTTTGTTCGCGCTAATCTCGGGAACTACTGGTCCGATTTGAAAAATTCTTTTTGCATTGGATAGCCCATTAATCCAGGAAGGCTTTAGGCTATATAACATCACGCTGCGATCAATAGGAGCGGAGCATAACTAACTCTACGCGAACGAAGTCGCTGGCGGCAGCTAGTCCAATATATAAATATACTACAAGGTATTTTGATTTTATGGCTTTTTCAGTTATATACTTCGTTGGCAGATAAAGGAGAATCACCAAGAACTTATAACAACTACACATAATGTCATTAGTACATTACACAGGTAGACAATTAACAACATGCTCGTTACAAATTGTTGTGTGAAAAAAGTTCTGACGATGTTTTCTAAGACTGACCGCCGTCGATTTAAAATAAACCACAATGTTCATAGAAAGAAGTTTGTACAGAAACCGTGCATTGGTTTAGTTATTGACGCTGCGCTGCGTGTCGCGGGTTTGATTCCCGCACAGAACAAATATTTGTATGGCCTACATTTAGTTGTTCCAGGTCTGGCTGTTTATGTATGTGAGTTTATATGTTTGTAAACGCACCCACGATACAGGAGAAATTCCTAGTGTGGAGCAACATTAAAAAAAAAACAAGAAGAAAATATGTAAGTATTTAGAAACTAGTTTCTAAATACATATTTCCTTTTTGTTTTTTTTTTTTTTTTTTTATTAGGTGATATGTTATTAATCACAAAAACCAAAATAATATAGGTAATCTCCCGATATTATTTTGGTTTTTCCCACAAAAACAAAATTATAGGTTGAGTAAATGTGTTCCAGTGGTGTTTACATACATAGATATGTATACCTAATTATTTCAATCATTTCCTGTGTCGTCACAAGAATAATCTAACATTAGATGCCACTAAATCATATGGAACGCTTTATTAGTTTTCATGTGGATTACCGGATATGAGCGCTATCTATTGTAGACTATTATGGTGCCCATAAGGCTATAGGCACAAGGCTACATTGATAAGGTAAGTTATTGTAAGGCCGCTTTAACCTCTAAAAGCGATTCACTTCCTGAATTCCCAGCAGATCATTAGAAATCCCTCTAATTTTCGTAAAATGGTGACACACAATAGCTTAGTCACCTTCAATTCAATTCAGATCGTATTTTATTTCATGAAAATATTTTCTCAAGAAAATAATAAAGACCGTTATTTTATCAGTAAATAAACTGTCAAATAGATGAATTACGTGAAGATAATTTTGGTTGTTATCCTATTATGCCAAAGTGGCCTTTTTAGGCCCCCAGATCCAAGACACCAACAAAGCTAGGATGATGTAAAGTTTTCTTTTAACAAAATATTAAAAGAAGATAATTAAATGAGACCACTTCTTTTTTTTAGTGTGTCGATCCCAATCTAAGTGAACTCGGCCAAAAATTCGGCTACATGTCTGGCGTCGTCATTAGGGTCCATTAATTCCTGTAACGTGTAGATGACAGGACATGATATTAAGTGTTCCATCTCATAAAACCTCTGTTAGCTCGGTAGCTAAGATTTTTTTGCGGAAAAATGATCGTGATTTTGGCAAGTGTCCACAGTGGTAAGTACATAAGAAAGCTTTCTCCGTTAATGAAGAATTGTTGAATAATTACAACACTTAACTAAGAACAGTTGACAGCCTCCGCGGCGTAGCGGTAGAGAATGCGGGTACTGCGCAAGGAGGCGACGGTTCGATCCCCACGCAGTGCAAATATGTGTATACATGAATGTGAATACTTGCACTGGTCTGGTCGTACCTAGGAAAGCACGTTAAGCCGTTTGTCTCGGTTGCCATACGAACATCTAATGGCAGTCATTATGGGTTGTTGGAGCCCTAAAAAGTCTAACAAATGGTCTAACTGCAATGTTTCGATATCACTTTTGGGTTGTGGAGGTCAGACAACAGTCGCTGCACGGAACATATCGAAGTTTAGCCAAAAGCAGCAGTTAGACTGGTAAAGCGGACCCCAGACTCCAAAGCTGAAAAGCTTCGTTTGCGACTGGGATTAACGCTGAGATGATGATGAGCCAACAACACCTATAGAGTATCCATTCTGTGAATCTCAAAGTTTGACAGAAGGGGTGCTGTGTTAAACACCGACTACCTGATGGAGAATGTCCCACCCCTTAGTTAGAATAACACTAAATTTAGATCTTCACAAGATTATCATAATTCCAAGACAACTAAATGTTTGATTTTCTTAAACCATCGCATAAATTGAGCAAGTGAGAGAAGACGTAGTAGACACCAAGATGAACTCTGACACCTTACAATAAGTCACCGTCATAATCACGTGAACCTCAATACCTTTGGTCGTCATATCATGATGCTCAGCATGACAAAAAGACCGAAAGTGCTGTTCTTTGCATGTAATTTTTCACAAGATATCACAATTCTATGACCTCAACTGAAATAGGTCGACTCCGCAGAGAATGCTCCTAATCTCCTCCTGATATGCGTTATAAGTAATGAATGGGTTATTATTATCAGATTAATGCACAACCTCGTTTATGGCATGTCCAGTAGTTGATAGCGACGGTCAGTTGATTGATTGAGCAGATGTTTTGCCTCGAAAACTAGGTCGCCATGAATTTCACGAAAAATTGGAGATGGATACGCTTTAAGCTATCTTAGGCCTGAGTAAACATATTGGAATTGGTCAATTGACGGCTCCTGTATTACGAAACCATCACTCATAATTTATCAGATTTTGGAAACCTGAAAACTGAATAAAAATAAGTTTAGAAAATTGTAATGTTACCTAACAGTCTACGCATCGGGAAGTCCATTAATATATATATGTATTTTTATATAACTAGTCTAGGTCAGGAAAAAAATATTAACAAATAACAGATAAGTATACTGTAAAAAAAAATAAAAAAGTACGTTTTTAATTCTTTTTCTATATATATACTTGAAAAATAATCAGCAAAGTACCAAAGAATTCTCCATGTGTTACTGTATTATCTTGGGTCCTTTTTCTTTTTTTTTCGGGTTGGAAATCCTAATAGGATGTCCGCCGCCCTGGGGTGGGCGACGGGGTCTGTCAGACTTTTACTGACTAAAACCACCCCGGTGCTTCTTCTATCACGAGCGCGCGTGGGACCGTGGGAGTCTAAATTCTTTCACGGCCCCACACTCTCGTGCTGGCCCGGTCTGTCCGGGCCTCGTCTCCTGCAAGGGGATTATCTTGGGTCCTATCCCAACTAAAGAATGATATTATTGACATTATAAGTTACATGGGCGCTTTAGTAACTGTACGTTGGCCTACGATGCAGTTACAATATTATTTTAATATTGGCTGGGCACCAATACTGCGACAGTTTTCGACTAAAATGTAAGCAAAATAAGTTTAGCAACTCGAGTCTCGAGGCATAATTAAAGCCTCAAATGATTCATAATCATCACAGCGTTAATCCCAGTCACATCCGAAGCCTTTTCAGCTTTGGATTCTGGGGTCCGCTTTACCAGTCCAACTGCTGATATGGCTAAACTTCGACATTTTCCGTGAAGCGACTGCCGTCTGACCTTCACAACCCGAAGGCGACATCGAAGCATTGCAGTTAGACCAATTATTGGACTTTTGAGGGCTCCAACAACCCGTAACGGCTGCCACTAGATGTTCGTATGACAACCGGGACCAACGGCTTAAAGTGCTTTCCGAGGCACGACCAGACCAGAGCAAATATTCATATTCATGCATACAAATACTTGCACTGTGCGGGGATTGAACCCGCGCCACCTTGCGCAGCGGCCGCGTCCGCTACCGCTACGCCACGGAGGCTGTCAAATCATATGGCCACTAAAAGCAGCCAAGTGCCCAGAAGGCCATATTTGAATTCGAAAAAGACTTCAAGACTTCTTGTGTTATAATATATGTATATAATAATGTGTAAGTTATGATAAGATTTATTTAGGCATTAATTTTTATTTTAAATAAATCAGTAGATTTCATATTTTAATGAAATAACATTAGACAAAATTAATTGAAGTGCTTCGACTGCAGCCAGATGATCCATAAACTTTGTACAATAAGAAGAGACCGCAGACAAATCATAATATATTGAAAAATAAGGTCTCTGATCTTGTCAGAGGACACTGAGCAAGGCCAGGAGTGGGTTTTAGCTGGTAAGATTCCGGCACTGCCCAGACTGGTCCATTAGTGAAGCAGACTGGATGTACACGAGGATTTCCCACTTCTTGCAAAAAAAAAAATATCAAAAGAAGGCTGCTGTTGTACAGATAAAGCGCTCAGTACTACACACGCCCACAATATTTCAAGTTAATAAAATATCAACTTCATTTCAGTGACAATTGAGTTGATTTCAGAGTGACTGTTTAAAGTTGTACCATAAACTGTATTTTGTGTAAGAATTAAAGTATTTTTTCATTAATTTAAATTTGTTTATATTTTTCGTTAATAAATAGCGAAACCATAATAACCAAACACTTGGCATGGACGAAAATAACCTTCGCATTTAATAGAATTCTGAACATGATCATTATTTTTAACAAGACCTTTATGCAAATATCTACGATTCATAAATAAAAATTTCTGATTCCGATTCTGATTCTGATCTTTCTAAACTTTTAAAACTTCTGGAGAACAATGCCATATAATTACTACTGAAAAACAATAAGGTTTTTCAAATAGTAGGTAAATAAATCTATTTAAATATCAATCTGGCAAATCCATTATTGCAAAAGCAATTATGTTACAATAATTATTAATTACACATTTGTCAAATAAATAAAGGTCCAATCAAATATGTGTACAATTGTGAAAACAATCAACAATAATATTAGCAGAATGCCCCAAAACTTAATACTTAGCTCTAACTATTCAAATGCCGTAGCGTTGGCACAATTTAATTCGTAAACTCATTAATAAACGCAAATCAGCAAACCCACTTCAGTTTGCTGACCTATGTATAAGTAATTAGGATTTCTCTTGCGTACGTACCTACATAGATAAGATAGAATTGTGCGTAGTTTGAGGAAAACGGAAAACTAAATTGTAAGATCAAATTATTCCGTTTACGTCGTGTTCCATTAAATCGATTGATTTATTTGTCTGCCTTTTCTCACCATGTTTCTTTTTTGTTCTGGATAGGAAATCATTAAATGACCTCTCCCGCTCTGGGCGGAGCGGAAGGGCGTGTCAGACTTTTATGGACTAAAACCCACCCGTGTTTCTCCACTTGCCTGTGCCCCGGGGCTACGCTTTCTGTTTTTACCAACCCGCAACCCTGGTGGCCAGGAGGCATTGGTCGTCGTGGACCTGTCTCGATGTGCTGAAATCTCTTTGAGATGCGCGTGAAACACAACGCGCCGTTGATCCGGGCCTGGTCCTTACCGGGTGGCGAGCCGCCCACTGCTCACCGCCCGCAGGCCCGCGCATACGGTTGCCGGGAGTTCGATGTTGTCTCCCGACCAGGGCGTCTCCTGCGGAACTGCGGCTAGTGGCGTGAGGGCGCTGGGATTCTTGCTCCCTCGCGCGCTCCGCCGCTCCTTTGCTCCCCACCTATGTTGGGGGTGGTATCCATTCTAACCGGAATCAGCTGATTACGAGTATCTTACAGGGAGGGAATATCTATCTGACCCCCACAACTCATTTACTGGGTAAAATGGTACCCTGGAATTAGCGGTGGCCTAGTGGTATCGGCCGCGACGTACGCGTTGTAGGTAAATATAGGTTCGATCCCCATCAGGCGCTTTACTTTGTGTAAATTATTTCATTTCCACTGCTTTCAAAACGGTGAAGGAAAACATCGTGAGGAAACCGGTGTTCTAGAGGAAAAAATATATCTAAGACATGTGACATCTACCAACCCGCACTGGGCCAGCGTGGTAGATTACGGCCCACTCCCTTTCACCGAGAGGAGGCTTGTGTCCCGACTGTGAGAACATTATAGGCTGATTATGATGATGGTACCAGTCGGTAAGACTCGTCGTGGGAAGATCCACGAATGACAGCCGGGAACAAGCTACGGCTCAACGTGTTTTCTGTGACATGAAGAGGACCTTGTGGCAGTTGTCATTTAGCCATGGACACATAATCAGCCTATAATCTTTCTCGGTGAGAGGGAGCAGGCCGTAATCTACCACGCTGGCCCAGTGCAGGTTAGTAGATGTTACGTCTTACATATGCATTACCATCAAACGGGATTGCAGTCAAGCATTAGTTTATATTTATGAAAAAAAAACTGGGTTGTGTAGGTCGAATAGGCAGTCGTGCCATTTAAAATACTTTTATTCAGCTGAATTCGGTTAGACT
The DNA here is from genome assembly GCA_017933935.1 of Sesamia nonagrioides. Classification (NCBI taxonomy): domain Eukaryota; kingdom Metazoa; phylum Arthropoda; class Insecta; order Lepidoptera; family Noctuidae; genus Sesamia; species Sesamia nonagrioides. The sequence goes on along the minus strand of JADWQK010002164.1, from coordinate 1,032,576 downwards.
GAAAGCTGACCACTATGTATGTAGTTGAGAAAGGTTAGGTAAATATAAACTCATGTCACAACCTTCAGATTTACAATATCTGTATAGTTTTCTGTTTATTTCGAACAATATACGGCGCCCCATTTCAAGTACATATTCCCCAAACATTCTCTGGCCCACTTTTACAAAATCCAATAACAAGATTTACTAACAGTAATAAATATTTTAATCTCATAAAAACTGTCAATACAGACATCAATCAAATACTCAAACATCCAAACAGCAATCTCTTAGCCAGACTCTCAGAGAGTCTCGATCCAGGAATCGAAGACGTTTTTACGTTATTCGAATAATTAAAGGGTTCATTACAAGTGTATTTAAAATATATAATGTCTTATCTATACTAATATATAAAGCTGAAGAGTTTGTTTGTTTGTTTGTTCGCGCTAATCTCGGGAACTACTGGTCGGATTTGAAAAATTCTTTTTGCGTTGGATAGCCCATTAATCCAGGAAGGCTTTAGGCTATATAACATCACGCTGTGTCAATAGGAGCGGAGCATAACTAACTTCATGCGGACGAAGTCGCTGGCGGGCGCTAGTAAAATAATAATTAGGAAGTAAGTACTCCAGTTTAAGGTTGACTAAATATTATAAATTATATACATAAAAAAAACTAATTTAGTTCTAAAAGTCCATACTTTTGAAACCAATTTAATTTCTTTTTTTTTTTTTAATGCATTAAACCTAACATTAATTGACGCTACAAACATAAGCACAACTTAATTTCTGTCTTATAAAACAAGAAGCTTCTGCCACCGGCTTCGGTCACGTGGATGACAGAAATTATCACCAGGGAAAATGCTACGGGAACAAAAGCCTATGACCATTCCCTGAATGCCTCTATCTCCTTGCCAAAGGTCTCTAAATGTCCGTGGCATATCTAGCGACAAGCCATTTTGATTATAAAGCAGCTTAGCTAACTAACACTTCATAGGTTGATTGAGATATGTACCTACCATGAGTGGCCGCCATTTGGATCACGTCAATTGAAATCCGTTCAATAGGAAAAGTTATCATATGTATACAGGCCGCGTTGAGTTACTTTCAAATTTATAATTTTAGTATGGATTACGAATAATCAATCCTAAACAAATATATATTATTGTATTTCGATACCAACAAAATATTATACGAGTATTATTTCATGTACATATTTGTAGGGATATTGTTTCTACCGTTTCTAGAAATTTCATTTTATTTGTGTAAACCAAACTTGTTCTAATAACAAAATATTTAGTTCCAAATTGTTTATGAAGGACACAATACCAACAGTCATAACAACCTACAACAGATTACATAACTTATTATATTCTACTTTATTCATGTATATACAATATGTAATGGAAGCCCTGTCCGACCCATAAGGATAATAAAGGTTAAGTAAACACACGACCAATTAAAATACGAAATTTTACATAATCATAGTTTTTTTTTATGTATATAATTTATTAGCGGCCGCCAGCGACTTCGTTCGCGTAGAGTTAGTTATGCTCCACTCCTATTGGTCGCAGCGTGATGTTATATAGCCTAAAGCCTTCCTGGATTAATTGGCTATCCAACACAAAAAGAATTTTTCAAATCGGACCAGTAGTTTCTGAGATTAGCCCGCACAAACAAACAAATAAACAAGCAAACAAACAAACAAACAAACTCTTCAGCTTTATATATTAGTAGTATAGATAATATTTAGTCAACCTTAATCTGGAGTACATACTTCCTAATTATTATTTTATAAACTGTATTCTTTTAAACTTGTTCCTTCGCCTTTGTGTCAATGTTCTACATCGAACTGTGAATTTGAACAGTCCGCACATCACATCTTGTGGGAGTGTATTCTTTGGCAGAATGAACGCAATATTATGTTGGATAGTGTACAAGTTACATCCGGAGTTGTTTATTATACGGACCTTGTAGAAACTAGAACTAATTTCCGTGCGTTCAGGCGCTTTTGCCATACCTATTATTGGTATTTGATATTAACTATTACTGGTTCTGGAATCTTTGCAGCGATGCCAAGTCGATTGGCGATATGTCCAAGTGATGAGATGTCTTTACAATGCCGCCACAATGTCCGTCCAAGTCCAGAACCAGCAGACTAAAGATATCCCTCTTAAGCGAGGAGTGAGACAAGGGGACGTTATTTCCCCCAAATTGTTCTCCAATGCCCTCGAGGATATGTTTAAGACGCTGGATTGGTAGGGTCGGGGCATTAACATCAATGGCGAGTACATCTCACACTTGCGATTTGCGGACGATATCGTCATCATGGCGGAAACGCAGCAAGAGCTGGAACAAATGCTGGCCAACTTAGCTGACTCCTCCCAACGCATCGATCTCCGGATGAACTTAGACAAGACCAAAATTATGTTCAATGAACGGGTCACTCCGGGACCGGTTGCCGTAAATGGAATGCCGCTCGAAGTTGTTTCAGAGTATGTATACCTCGGGCAAACGTTGCAATTAGGGAAAAACAACTTCGAGACAGAGGCAAATAGAAGGATCCAGCTGGGATGGGCAGCATTTGGTAAACTTCGTCGGGTATTTTCGTCGTACCCCAATGTTTGAAGACCAAAATCTTCAACCAGTGCGTCCTATCCGTCATGACTTACAGAGCCGAGACGTGGACACTAACGGTCAGACTAGTCCATAAGTTTAAAGCCGCTCAGCGAGCTATGGAGAGGGCTATGTTGGCGTCTCTCTGAAGGACCGCATCAGAAATGAGGTGATCCGACAGAGGACCAGAGTTACCGACATAGCTGAGAGGATTAGCAAGCTGAAGTGGCAATGGGCTGGTCACATATGCCGCAGGACCGACAACCGATGGGGTAAACGAGTCCTTGAGTGGAGACCGCGTCTCGGCAAACGTAGCGTAGGACGCCCTTGGGCGAGACGGAGCGACGACATCAAAAAGGTGGCTGGTAGTGGCTTCCGGAGAACTGCTCAGAATCGAGCTTGTTGGCGTGCCATGAAGGAGGCCTATGTCCAGCAGTGGATGAGTAAAGGCTGATGATGATTATTGGTATCAATTGTAAGAGCACATACCTACTTTAGACCCATTAACTTAATCAAATTTTATTCCGTGGTGCTTGGCAATCTGAGCTTCTCCCAGTTGCAATAATGTCCCTTTATGCCGATTGGCCAAGTTCTGTTCTGTCTCCTGCTTGTTATGGAGTGAAGTGGAAAGAATATCTTTTTTCTTACTCCTCCGCTATTCTTTTCTGATTAATTTCGTTGCGGGACCCAAGACAGTTGAAACGTTTCTCCGGGACTCGTCGAGCTTCATTGCTCGGCGTTTTTCTGGCGGTCTCTACTGTTGATTCTGGCTTTCAGGAGTTGCAGTGGGTTGGGAACAATGTGGCGGGTTTTGTCCCAAAAAAAAAAATACATTGGCCGCATATGTTCGAAAAATGTGTTTTGTTGTCAATAATGTAAATAACGCAATACTACTAGCTGTCAAAGTTCGTGTGTGGAGTACTGCAGTCATATTTGTGATGGTGCTGCAAATTTTCACCTGGCCACTGTCACAAATAAACTGCCTGGTGTAGTAGTAAATGCAGCGGCAGAAAGAACTCTTAAGAGGATACTTTAGTGCCGAGGAATTTAAAAAATAAGTATTTGAAGAAACTATTGCCGTCGCGCCGCTCCCAACCTCTCCCGGTAAAGTGTGAAAGGGAAAGTTGTGGCTAAGGCTGATTTTACCTACAAACAAAAACGTTGATCAGAGACGTTTCGTATTCCGCTGTTTTCATTTTTATATCAAAATTTAGAGGAAAAGTATGCCTATGCTCCTATTATTTATTTATTGCTTTTTTGTCACAAACTTATCACATTTGTCTAATAGTCGTCTGAACATCGTGGAAAAGAATGGTTTATTTTTGGGATTTTAAAATATCATATTTCTTTTATTAATTAGGTTTTGGAAAAAATCAAACGATAGGGGCACGTATAATCAAGGTGTTAAATTGTAGAAAAACATTACTCTAAAAGCGTTATCTACGGAGAAAACAGCGAAATACGTTTGGATAGAGAAAGCGCAAATAGAGTCCCTTCTTAAAGATTCAAGAGACAGAAGAGAAGAGGTTGATTTGATTTTGTTCAGCTCAGGTAGGTCGCCACAAGATGTGAAGTCAGTACCAACGCAACACACAAAGATATTTAAGAAATTGTGTAAATAAAAATAGTTTTTATAAGTATTGAACACTATCTGTATAAAACTTGGTACTAATACCTAAGTATTTATGAGGCTGTAAATGTACTACATTGTAAAAAGACCTTAATAAAAATTATCGTTAATATTATAATGTATTGTCAAAAGTTTCTATGATATTTCCCGTTTATGGTGTTAATATTCTAGTTCTGCAAGATAAGTAGTCTTTTAACAGCAACTCTCTAAAATAGTAACATCATCAAAATCACTCACCTCCTCATATACTGGAACTTGATCACAATAAAGATGAGCAGCGTATTCGCAGACAGCGAGGCCGTCAGCACCACCACATACAACACTATTATCACCACATCAGGTCTGTAGAACACATCCAGATCCAACTGGGGTACACCCCACACGTCCGTGTCATTCCACCCCACTTCGAAAGTCGTGTTGAAGTTCTTCATCCTTATAGGTTTTTGGAAACAGTCTCAAGTATTGGCGATTGGTTTCAATGCCGCCATTTTTAGGATCTGAAAATAAAGAAAATAATGGTTCTTTATACACATACTTAATATATATTTATGATGAGATTATCCGATCTGTCGTATTTCAACAAATATTTTTGCATTTCACCACGGCTTAATTTCTGAATTGCTTTTATGTTTTCACTAATGGACGCTTTTAACGTGCACATCTCTTTGCATTGTTCTCACATGGATAAATCCAACATGAATGTAATAAAATAATTTGAAACAATTGTATGATTTCCGTAGAGTTTCTTGCCCGTTCTTCTCCAGAGAGTTTTTGAGTTTATACTAACAATTAAATCATTTTTTAAAAGATATTGACACACACAGTCCTAGTATTAATCAGCTGAATCATTCCAGAAGTGAGACTAACAAAATGCATCTGATCATTATATAATTTAAACTATTGAGCAATAAATTGATTTTTTTGTATACAGAAACAATTTCAGACGAGTTCAGGAAGTTTTATAATTTATAAAAATAAAAAAAATAAAAGTAAAAAGAATTAAATGCTACATTCACCGCATCAAATTAATCACTCCCTGTCAACACGAGTTTTTGTCCATTGATACCTTCAAAACGTTACTGGAACTTAACCATGTCCTTTTCAATAGCGTCGCCGTTGTTCTTCTAACCATTGCGTGTAAGTCGTGAACACGCGTCCGGGTGAACATGCTAGAGGCAGTACAACAGCACGGGAACCCTAAAAGCATTCTGAACCTGTTGTTATACAGGACCCTCAAGGCGTCCATTGTTATCAGCGTGTAGTTGGCGTATATTGTGTAGTAAATTTTTCACACGAATAGCTAATGTATAAAGCTAATTTTAATCTATATTATTTTATGATTCAGAGGTACGACGACGGTTAGCCCTGACTATGCGAGTTGAACTGTTTGCTTGAGCTTATCCAGCAGAGTAATTGTGTAACCAACTATCAGTAGCAATGGGTTTCAGTTTGACAGTTCAACAAATTTCATTGCCTAGTTTACGTTGTTGGGCAAAGAAATGTTTTCAACTTATGAAGCAATGGAATATGAATATTCTTCAAAATGATTACAATTGATAATCAACATCAAATCATTTATTTCAAATAAACCAGTGACAGGCACTTTTGAATTGTCAGAAGGTCGGTCAGTCAGTAAGATGAAGCTAGTCGCCCATTCCAAAGAGTAGGTACCTATGGAGAAGAACGGGCAAGTAACTCCATGGACACTCATTTAAATTATCAAGCTATTCATACAAATATTTGATTACATCATTCATTTTGAAATCAACCGTGTGAGAACAATGCGGAAATATATTGTAAGCTGAGAGCGTCCATTATGGAAATGATTCTGTGTTACGCAATCAGGGTGTTGGTAAGCTATTTTTTTTTGTCTGGACGTGGAATAACGCTAAGCAAAAACGAAGTAATACCGCGGGCAGACGACGCTCTATGGGTCGGATAGGAGGAAAAGAAAAGTTCCAAGCGTACGCGGACGAAATTCCGAGCAGGAGCTAGTGGGAAATAAACATTTATCGCAAACATGAAACTCAAATTAAATACTGTTTTCATGCAGAAAATGATCATGTGTATGGCTTATGACATGTGTTGGTGCCGATATTAACCTTTAATTAAAAATATTTCTATTTTGATTATATAACTGCCAAAAGAAGGCTATCACGTTTTTAATTTTCACGGATTATTTATAAGTGTGATCTAAAGACACAATGCTGCAAACTGCTCTCTTAAAACAGATGTAATTGGTAATCAATCTTTCTTGTTTATTGGTTTCCCAAGAGCGTTGAACGATGAGTTACAGATAAAAATTATGACCCTACTCTCAAAGGCACATTCAAATTTCTACCACTTCAGGACCCTAATTGCGTAAAGTAGGTACTATTACTATCAGTTTGTACCATTTTAAAGTACATTGCTAATCGATTGCTCCATATGTTCTTAAAATATGACTACACTACAACTTCAATAACGCAATGAATGCTGTTGAACTGTCAAAATGAAAACCATTGCTATTGACAATGTATTACGCAATTACCCTACTGGTCCTAACAATCGTTATCCAGTTGCAATTTTGGCACTGGATACGTGCAAACGTGCCAAGTTCTCATACAATACGAAGTGCTTTGTATCATAGGAACATATCGGTAAAGTCAATAGAGCTGTTTTGACAACGATATGCAAGCGTTAGCTATGAAGTCGCCGGTTCTACAGAGTCTGGGCTGAAGTTCGTTCGTTCCATGGAAATAAAGGCATGCCATCCGATTTCTAAGCGTCGCGCATCAAGCCCAATGGCTTGATACCCTATAGTTTTAATGCAGTTAGAAGGCCGACTGTGACAAGAGGTCGCCGGAAGATGTCATTAATTTTTGCGTGCTGTGAGTGTAACATCAAAGAGCTTTTAATCGCAGAGAAGTAGTGAGCCAAAACCACGACTCGCATTTTCCACAGTCAGTAGGCGCGCACGTTCCTCGTGAGTAGCCAAAATATATGTAAACATATAATTATTGTGCGTGACAGACATGCAGGACCATTTAGTGGACGTATGCGGTTGCACTCTGCACGTTCTGTTGCTGGGTTAGTGGAAATAAGTGAGACTTCGGTGTGTAGACTTACTTGATTTATATTCTTCAAATTATTAGCGGGGTCACTAGTTAATTTATACTACTATTAATTCTTGACTATAACTTCTTCTTACTATAGCTATTGACTTCCCAATGACAAAGACGAATGTGTCTTGCTGTAGCTGTTACTGTTGACTCCTCAACGGCGAAGATGAATGTGACCTTACTATAGCTGTCACTGTTGACTCCTCAAGGGCGAAGACGAATGTAATGTAGGTGTTACTGTTGACTCCTCAACGGCGAAGATGAATGTGATTACTGTAGCTGTTGACTCCTCAACGTTGAAGATAAGTATCTTCTTACTGTAGCTGTTACTGTTGACTCCTCAACGGCAAAGATGAATGTGATATACCTAGCTGTCACTGTTGACTCCTCAACGGCAAAGATGAATGTGATATACCTAGCTGTCACTGTTGACTCCTCAACGACGAAGATGAATGTGTTCTTACTGTTCAAACGTGGGGCCTATTTATACTACGACAAGGGCGCAAACCATGGGAAGCGACGAGAGCATCGGGTCGAGCCAGCCATTCTCTTACGCACCTTCCTGGGCTGCATCCTAAACTTGAAGGTCTCCACTATATAACGCCCATTACAAAGGTCCATTTTATTGCGCCTATCCCAAGGGATTATTTTATGGTGCCCACCTTATTGGCGTTGTCACGTTCAGCCAGATGTGTGACAACCATTTCTATTACAATTTGATTATGTCTGTTGCAGTTTATAACAAGGGAGCACTTTATGATGATTATCTTTTTGTCATTGATACTTTGCTAAATGTTCACAGTCATTCCTATCATAATTGTTACCTTGCCAAATGTGTACAACCATTGAATGACGATCCTTCCTCACAATGAACGATCGTCCATCTTACGCTTTCTAAATTCTTATGCACAAATATTCTATTCTAAGTTATATTATAACAATACACTATTTGGAATTAGTTTCTATCTATACACTGTTTAAAACTATTCGTCCCGCACAATTATATTCTACTCAATCAGTGGCTAAGCAATTGACTGCTGCGCTGCGTGCCGCGGGTCCGATTCCCGCACGGAACAGATATTTGTATCACCTACAAGTAGTTGTTCCAGGTCTGCCTGTTCGTTTATGTGATTTAAAATAATGCTTCTAAAGATACCCAGCGTTTACAAACATTTAAACTAATATACAGGAAAAATTCCTAGAGTGGGGCAAAGTTAATAAAAAACAATCCACATTGACCTTGAAATTCACGCTTCTACATTGTGGAAAGTTAAGTATCAAATAAGGCGTCTTGAGCAAGCGTAGTCATCAATAATTAATTAATGATCGTGCCTTATCTATAGGAGAAGCAAACCTTAGCACTGTAGTAGGACAATAAGAGGGTAGTCTTATCCGTTCTGAGGATTTTTTTTTCCTTATAAATTATAAACTAGCGCTTGACCGCAATCTCGCCTGATGGTAAGCAGTGATGTAATCGTTGATGGTAAGGCACACTAGTTTATTAAGAGCATATTAACTCTAGCCTTGAAGACACTCAAATTGTAATCCGACGGAAACACTGCCGCGGGCAAATTGTTCCCGTCCCTCGATGTACGCAGTATAAAAGAGGTGTTAACAACGTAAGGGTGGAAACTCGCCGAACGACGGGTCGTCCGATGGTGGAACGGAGATGGGAGAATTAAATCATGCAATTCCTTCGCACACTCACAAAAATGCATCCTATAGAACACCGAAAGGCTGACTACTCTACGCCTCTAGGCTTTGGAGCCCGTTTTGAGTTAAATCTGGGTCGCCAATCAGCTTCTTCGCACGCCTCTCTACTGAATCGAAAGTGGCTAGGTTAGACTTAGCAGCACTATCCCAAATGTGGCTGCAGTACTCCACACACGAACGGACATGTGCTTTGTACAACATTAGAAGCTGCCTTGGTGTGAAGTACCGCCGGACCTTTGCGATAACGCCAAGTTTCCTGGCAGCCACCTTGGCCTTGACCCAGAGTTTAGGTTCGAGGAAATCTCAATTCCCAAAAACTAAAGGCGGTCGCTACACTCCAAGGATACATTCCGAAAAGTAGGAGCCAAGGTGAACGGGCTCCTTTTGGCGGTGAAAAGACACGCCTGGGTTTTGGCGGCATTTAATCCTACATGATTGGCATTGCCCCATTCGGAGACTGCCTGTAGTGCAACATTCGTACGCTCTACCTTAGCCTCTCTTTCGGACCAGATTGATTCTTTAATAGTCCGAGAACCTGGTAGGTATCTCTCCACAACTGTGCTGCCATCTGCATACCCATAGATACCGGGTATCAGCAGATTGTTAATATGGAGCAGGAACAGAGTTGCAGAGAGAACAGATCCCTGAGGAACACCGGCATTAGATGACATGGGCTCAGATGAGCATCCGTCGACAATAACTCGGATGAACCGTTCAGTCAGGAAGTCTTTTACCTAGCCAGTCTGGCCATCGGAAATGCCGTACACTGGAAGCTTAATCAAAAGGCTAGCGTGCCATACCCGGTCGAAGGCCTTCGAGATATCAAGGGAGATAGCAATCGCTTCCCCATTTTTCTCAAAGGCCTCGCCCCACAAGTGAGTGGCATACACTAGTAAGTCCCCAATTGACCGATTGCGGCGAAACCCGTACTGTCGGTCACTGAGGAGATCGTTACCTTCTAGGTATGCCAAGAGGCGCGAGTTCAGCACACGCTCCATAATTTTGCAAGTATGGAGGTTATCTTTTTGGGTACGGGCTGTACGTTGGCAAACTTCCGGGACTTGGGCACTATACCAGTCCTAATGAGAGGCGATACAAACGCGCCAATACAGGAGACAACTCGGGCGCACATGCCTTAATAACAATCGCTGTTATAATATTTGGACCACTAGCCTTATTCACGTCCAGAACTCCTCACGTCCAGTACTCTTTCTAATGCGAAGCTCAGGCATTGAAGTTCCGCAATGAGGTAAATTAGGTGAAGTAGCATGCCAGTATCAAAACGCGAATTATGGGCAAAGAGAGATGTAAAGAGACTTGCTTTCTCTCTCGCCGTATGAGCCAGTGTTCCATCAGATTTAACCAGCGGAGGCAGTGTGAGCCGACAGAAGTTCGCCTCGACTGATTTGGACCAAAAAGATCTGCTACCGGATGGCTGCGCAGATAACTTGCTACCAGTTTGTGTAATGCGGTTGAAGCGAACCTTCTTAAGCGGCTTTTGTAGGACTTGGCAGCACTGTTACAGGCTCTCTTCTTTGAGCTTAGTTCCGGAGCTCTGCAGTCACAAGCGTCAACCCAGGTTTCCAATGTCTGGATCAGTGGTCAGCAGAAGGTCCAAACAATTGGCAGTATGGCCAACTACATCAGACACCCTAGTCGCTTGCTCTACCAGCTGAGAAAGGCCCATTGAAATCGCAAAGTTTCCCGCTTCTCTCCCAGGGTGTTCGGTCCTCTGGAACGGGAAAAACCCGTCCTGGTGGCAGGCGTTGAACTCACCCAGAGCGACGAACTGTGCGTCAAGGTGCCGGTGCAGCGCATTGTCAGCAGCCTCACTGAGGTGGTCAAATAATCGAGTTGTCTCCTGATCACCGCTGTGCGATCGGTAGATACAAATGTACACAATTTTGTCCACACCAGTGTGAACCAACAGCCATAAGGTTGAGAGGTGAGGGTCTTCGAGAGGCGCTGGCAAAAGATGTTATAGCGAACATACACACAGACCCCGGCACGCTGCAGGAAATGACGCTCCAATGCGTATCCCGGGTAGCTGAGGTATACCGCATCAGACAGACATCTGATTTGACTCTACGTCAAGAAAAGTAGGTGGGGCTTGAATTCTACCAATCCTACAGTAAAAACTTTCAAACAAAATCCATATTTGGTGCTTAAAAAAGCTTTGACATATCCGTTGAAATAGTGTCTGTGTATAGTGGAATAATTGTTTAGTATGGCGTGTAGAATTATCTCTTGATAGTAGCACGTGACTACTTCACTACCCAATAAGTGACGATTAAGGACACCTTTCTGCACTTAAGAGAACCATCACGTTCACCACCCATTGCATAAGCTTCTCCATAAAGCCTCAGCTTAATATTTTCTTCAGTATTATATAGGTTAAAAGAAAATCTTACTTTGGGGGAGTTGTAGTCACTCAAAAATTTAAACAACTTTTACAACAAGAAAAATTTAAACAACTTTTTCTCGGTGGTAGGCCTCAACATCAGCCGCCGGCGTAAGTTACCACCCACCAGACAAAGTCGTGCCGCCAAGCGATTGGGGGCCCAAGTAGTGTGCCAGCCACACACGAAAGGCTGCCCCGCCAACTGCGAAAAATCCCAGGGTGGCCCCATCGTGCCGGTTGGCGACCGGACGAGAGGACCCGATGGCGATCCCTGGGGGGGTTCGGGCGTCCCCGCAGTCTCCAGATCAATCTCCCTCTGGCGCGACATCGTTGGTAGTGTTGTTGGGTTTAACATTGCTTCACCTCGCTCAACTGCCGTCTTCCTTCCTATTCACTCAATTTAAAATTTAAATGAAAGGTACAAATAAGAAAAGTAGGAGTGCACAGCGGGCGCACGTCCTCTCTTTCAAAGTGCACCTCTGTAATATTAGAGGTCTGCACTCCAATCTCTTAGCAGTTCACTATCACCTTGAGACTGAGAAGCTGCATCTATTTTTCTTGACGGAGACCCAGATCAGATGTCCGCCTGATGCGGCATACCTCGGCTACCCGGGATACTCTTTGGAGCATCATTTCCTGCAGCGTGCCGGGGTCTGTGTGTATGTTCGCAATGACATCTGTTGCCGGCGTCTCCGTCACCTCGAGGACCCTCATTTTTCGTCCATAGGGCTGTTGGTTGACACCGGTGTGGACAAAATTGTCTACACCTGTGTCTACCGATCGCACAGCGGTGATCAGGAGACAACTCGGTTATTTGACCATCTCAGTGAGGCTGCTGACAATGCGCTACATCGGCACCCTGACGCTCAGTTCGTCGCTCTGGGGGACTTCAACGCCTGCCACCAGGACTGGCTCTTCCCATACCAGAGGACCGACCACGCTGGGAGAGAAGCGCGAAACTTCGCGCTTTCTATGGGCCTTTCCCAGCTGGTAGAGCAAGCGACTAGGGTGCCTGATGTAGATGGCCATACTGCCAACTGTTTGGACCTTCTGCTGACCACTGATCCGGACAGATGTGTTGTAACAGTTTCCTCACCGTTGGGAACTTCAGACCACTGTCTGGTGAAGTCTGTGTCGTCCTTCTCCCCACCAGAACACGACTCTCGTGGTGAACGGCGATTGTGGCGATACAGGTCAGCGGATTGGGATGAGATGCGCCACTTCTTTGCGTCTTATCCTTGGCAGCAGGTCTGCTTCTCTTCTGACAATCCGTCGAGCTGTGCGGACGCTATAACCGATGTGGTGCGTCAAGCTATGGAGTATTTTATCCCATTCAATGACGTGCCCGTCGGTGGCTCGGCTCGCCCATGGTTCAATGCCGATTGTGTCCAAGCTGAACAGCGTAAGCACACGGCATTTCTCGCCTGGGTTGACGCTCGTGACCGCGGAGCTCCGGATCTAAGCTCAAAGAAGAGAGCCTTTAACCGTGCTGCCAAGTCCTACAAGAAGGCGCTCAAGAAGGCTCGCTTCGACCGCATCACCCATATTGGCAACAAGTTATCTGCGCAGCCATCCGGTAGCAGATCTTTTTGGTCCCTTGCCAAATCGGTTGAGGCGAACTTCTGTCGGCCCTCACTGCCTCCGCTGGTTAGGCCTGATGGAACACTGGCTCATACGGCGAGAGAGAAAGCAGGTCTCTTTGCTTCTCTCTTTGCCCATAGTTCGCGTCTTGATACTGGCAGTGCTACTCCACCTAATTTACCTCATTGCAGAGCCTCAATGCCTGAGGTTCGCATTAGGAACAAGGAGGTTCTGAGAGTACTGTGTCGTCTGGACTTGAATAAGGCTAGTGGTCCGGATGGTATACCAGCGATTGTTCTTAAAGCTTGTGCGCCCGAGTTGTCTCCTGTATTGACGCGCTTGTATCGCCTCTCATTCAGGACTGGTATTGTGCCCAAGTCCTGGAAGCTTGCTAACGTGCAGCCCGTGCCCAAGAAGGGTAGTCGTGCCGATCCTGCCAACTATCGGCCGATTTCGATCACCTCCATACTTTGCAAAATTATGGAGCGTGTATTGAACTCGCGCCTCTTGGCATACCTGGAAGGTAACGATCTCCTCAGTAACCGACAGTACGGGTTTCGCCGCAATCGGTCAACTGGGGACCTACTAGTGTATGCCACTCACTTGTGGGGCGAGGCCCTCGAGAAGAATGGGGAAGCGATTGCTGTCTCCCTTGATGTCTCGAAGGCCTTCGACCGGGTATGGCACGCTGGCCTTTTGAGTAAGCTTCCAGCGTACGGCATTTCCCCTAGCCTGACTGGCTGGGTAAAAGACTTCCTGACTGAACGGTCCGTCCGAGTTGTTGTCGATGGATGCTCTTCTGAGCCCATGTCAACTAATGCCGGTGTTCCTCAGGGGTCTGTTCTCTCTGCAACTCTGTTCCTGCTGCATATTAACGATCTGCTGATGCCTGGTATCTATGGGTATGCAGATGACAGCACAGTTGTAGAGAGATACCTGCCGGGTGCTCGGGCTAGTAGGGAATCAATCCGGTCCGAAAGAGAGGCCATGGTTGAGCGAACGAGTGTTGCACTGCAGGCAGTCTCCGAATGGGGCAATGCCAATCTTGTAGCATTCAATGCCGCCAAAACACAGGCGTGTCTTTTCACCGCCAAAAGGAGCCCGTTCACCTTGGCTCCTACTTTTCGGAATGTGTCCTTGGAGTGTTCCGACCGCCTTCAGCTTTTGGGAGTTGAGATTTCCTCGGACCTTAACTTTGGGCGGTTCATTGAGTCCAAGGCTAAGGTGGCTGCCAGGAAACTTGGCGTTATCGCAAAGGTCCGGCAGTACTTCACACCTGGGCAGCTTCTAATGTTATACAAAGCACAGGTCCGTTCGTGTGTGGAGTACTGCAGCCACATTTGGGCTGGTGCTGCCAAGTGTCACCTGGCCACTTTGGATTCAGTGGAGAGACGTGCAAAGAGGCTGATTGGTGACCCTGATCTAACTCGAGTTGGTCTCCAAAGCCTAGAGCACAGGCGTAGAGTAGCCAGCCTTTCGGTGTTCTATAGGATGCATTTCGGGGAGTGTGCGATGGAATTGCATGATTTAATTCCCCCATCTCCGTTCCACCAGCGGACGACCCGTCGTACGGCTGGTTTCCACCCTTACGTTGTTAACACCACTACGATCCGGACGAAGCGTTTCGCCTCCTCCTTTATACCGCGTACATCGAGGGACTGGAATAATTTGCCAGCGGCGGTGTTTCCGTCGGACTACAATTTGAGTGTCTTCAAGGCTAGAGTGAATAGGCTCTTAATAAACTAGTGCGCTTTACCATCAACGATTGCGTCACTGCTTACCATCAGGCAGGATTGCGGTCAAGCGCTAGTTTATAATATATAAAAAAAAAAAAAAACAATAGGAATTTACGGTTGATACCTGGAAAAGGGTAAATATTGGACTGGAAATCCTATGTTTTATTCCTATCTTTACACTATTTATGTACTTTCTGCGTAAAAAGTAACAAACTTTGATCTATCCTTTCAAATTTCCACAATTTATAATATAGGTAGGTTAAGTATAGGATAAATGTAAGAGTAAGGATGCTGGTCCACCGCCACCAACAACGAGACATCGACGAGATTAATAGCAATTGTGTCTTCGCACAACTAACTCATTCACACAAAAATCCATATTGCGATACATCATAAAAAATAGGTATATATCGAAAATAAAACACCGTAAAATAAATACAAAAATCTAAAATAAAAAAAAAATACGGTAAAATCCAACAGTAACTATGGAAAAGCTTTTCACACAATATTTACCGGCATGTTATTTATACGCGGAAATAAATGCTCCGATTAAAAATATATCAAATTTTACTTAGACAAGCTTGTAGAAAACAGGCTTAACATAATGTAGCTTATAAATAATGTAGCTAATATGTGACATGAAAGTGTGGCTAGCTTCGTCTTTGTCACGTTCGTGAAACATGAAGATAAAGAACAAAGTAATGGCTCTTAATGTATGTATGTAATTTAGTCTCTTTCCTCCCACTTTCTTTTAATTATATTTAGAGCTCATTTCCGTGTAATAGCTACTATTTTCCTTTTACTTTATTAGTGTAGAGTAATTAAAAGGTGGTCTATTAATATCCTAAGCTTTACACTTGGATTTTAAATATTAGTGGCGGAATTAAGCCATGGTATGAAATTAATGATAAAGATAGGTTTTTTTTTATTATTTCTGAAGCCAGTAAGTTGGCTTTTAGTCTAAATATAGTTTTGTAATCAGGATACTGAACCTGTAACCACATATTGTAATTTCGCTACAGCTATAATATGTGACCGCAGAAACAAAACACATATAACCATAACATCGGCTGCCGTCAAAAGTTTACCACCCATTATACAAACTCTTGTCGCCAAGCGATTAGTCGTGTTCCGGCATGATGTCTGGTGAAGCCGTACGGAGGACGGGTCTGAGCAGTTGTGTTGCGATGTGTGCCGGGTACGATACGAGGCAAATGTTGTACCGGGAATTTGGTCGTGGAGGGTCTCCAGATCAATCGCCCTCTGACCCAGCATCGTTGATCGTGGTGTTGGATTTAACATTGCATCACCTTGCTCAACTGCCGTTTTCCTTCCTATTCACTCAGTTTTTCTTTTTTTTTAGTGAATCATCATCATCAGCCTCTACTCGTCCACTGCCGGACATAGGCCTCTTTCATGGCACGCCAACAAGCTCGATCCTGAGCAGTTCTTCGCCAGCCCCTACCAGCCACCTTTTATATTTGCTCTTAATAAACTAGCGCACGTTACCATCAACGATTGCATATCACTGCTTACTACCAGGCAGGTTTCCGGTCAAGCCCTAGTTTATATTTATAAAAAGTAAATCTACATTATATGTGTTTTTTCTCAATACACATGTGATATCATTATATCACGAACCCTAAGTAAGACGTAAATGTATCCATGTTACAAAAGTGGTCCTAAGTGGAAACACTAACCTTTCACAAACGCAATAGATTTCATACCTTAATTGTTTTAGTGCCAGAAGCTTCATGTTTAGTATCTCCTAAAATATTGTGGGCACTTTAAGCCCCATTAGCAGCTACACGGCAAGTCAAGGTAACAGTTAAAAGACGCACTATATTATTATAAGGGGTGTCTCAATAAGAGTGCACTTTTTAAAATTGGATTTTTTTTTTCATGCGGTGGCAACTCTAAAATTTAACAGCTGTCATCTCTATTTTATTCCGATTATTAAAAATGGAGCGCTTTTTGAAAGAACAACGCGTTATAATTATGAAAACTGCTTACAAAAATAACTTCCTGTGGCTTCAACTGGACGCCAGGAATCTGGCCAACATGTGGTTTAAGTAGGACGGTGCAATCTGCCACACCGCGCATGAAACAATCGACTTATTGCAGCAACGATTTCCAGAACATAGTAATTATTATCTCACGAAATTCTGATGTCAACTGGTCACCAAGATCGTGCGATTAAACACTGTCTGATTTTTTTTCTTTTGGGGTTTGTGAAATTTCGGGTTTATGCGAATAAACATGAAACAATTCCTAAGCCCAAATCGAAAATCCAATGCATCATCCATCAGTGATATACAGTCACATATCTGTGCAAAAGTCATGGAAAATTTCATGAAAAGAGTGATTGATGGCCTGAGTTCGGAGACGTGGGGGCATTTGCCGGATAATTTAGTCCTTATTAAATCGGGACATGTCTTCTTTACAATAAAATAAAAATATCACAACTCTGTCATAAAATAACTTATTTTTAGTTTAAAATGAAAAAGTGCGCTCTTACTGAGACACCCTTTACATAATCCCGCTTATTCATAATCGCTGCTTAAAGTTAACTATTGATTAGCGATTGTTTAACCATACATTTTTGACGTTTGCACGTCACTTAAGTTTAATCATCGACTATGAATAATCACCATAGTGTTTAAGAGGTTTATTTATAAACGATGATTAAAGTTAAGTGACGTGCAAACGTCAAAAATTGTTGTCTGGTGAAGCCGTACGGAGGACGGGTCTGAGAAGTTATGTTGCGATGTGCGCCGGATACGATGCGTCAAATGTTGTTGTTCCGGGAGTTTGGTCGTGGAGGGTCTCTACATCAATCTCCCTCTAGCGCAGCATCGTCGTTGGTCGTGTTATATTGGGTCTAACATTGCATCACCTCGCTCAACTGCCGTCTTCCTTCCTATTCACTTAGGTTTTTTAAGTGAATGGGCTTAAAAAACTAGCGCGCTTTACCATCAACGATTGTATCACTGCTTACCGTCAGGCGGTATTGCGGTCAAGCGCTAGTTTATAATTATTAAAAAAAATAAAAAAATATAATCACTAGTTAACTTTAAGCAGTGGTTATGAATAAGGGGGATTAGATGCAAAATCGCGTGACGCTTCGCAAGGCATTGTACTTCTTGTGAAAAATTTAGGCATGGTAACCACCCTTGGTAGAGACTAAAATATAAAAGCATAATTTTGTGTATTTTCTAAAGCAGGCTGCATCAAAAATGTTTATGTTCTGTCAAAAGTTTGAGCGAGTTTTAATGCTCATGTGTGATGTGGTACTGATGTTTATAAACTGATTTAAATAATTTTAATCCATCATGATTATAGAGGAACATCTGTCAAGGTTTTGAGTTCAAAGTAAAAACATAAAAAAGAAACAGTATCAAATTGCTTCTATTAACAACGTGTTATTAACGTAAATTCATGTATAATATACCACACGATTTAAGGAACATATTCTGCGGTGGATGTAACAAAATAATGTCCCTATTAACTCTTGGAAATAACCTTAAAGTACCTACTTTATATCGTCCGCCTATAATGAGTTCAACGAGATTCAACCGCACAAACTCTTGAAAGAATTTATTTTATTCATCCTCAACCTTTTTACCGTCCTACTGCTGGGCACAGGTCTCCTCTCAAATAGGGAAGGATTGAGCGTAATCACCACGCTTGCTCAATGCAGGTTGATGATTTCAGACTTAAAGTCCAGATTTCCTCAAGATGTTTTCCTTCACCTTTTAATCAGTCTTTGGTGTCCAAGATATACTTAGAAAGGAAATATGTATAACTTAGAAAAGTTACGTTGGTACTTGCCTGATTTGGAATCGAACTCGTACACTCATACTTGAGAGGCTGGTGTTTTAACCACTAGGCCACCACACATTACCTTTCAAATAAACGAATGGTACCTATTCCCCTATCACCTGGCATCGGCTTGACACTTTAGAAGAAACAACCTGTATAGAATGCTTGTGCCTTCATAAAAAGCCCTTTTCTGCAGAAATTCTAAGCGAGTATATTTTTGATGTGGGTACATTAGCAACCCTATTGTAAATAATAACCGAATGCTATTGACATGTCTTCTCTTGTTAGGTTTAAATAAAGTGAAAATGTAATATTTTCATTCAACCATTTATGTCTACACTTAATATATAAACAGACAAGAACATACAGAACAGAGAAAGGTGCAGAGATAATGCTGAAATACATTATTCATCCATACTAATATCATAGATGCGAAAGTAACTCTGTCTGTCTGTCTGTTACGCTTTCCCGCTTAAACCTCTCAACCGATTTTGATGAAATTTGGCACAGACAATCTTTAGACCCTGAGAAAGAACATAGGCTACCTTTTATCCCGGAAAAAATTGATATTCCCGAGGGAAATCTAAAAAGCGCGATATAACCGACCTCCACGCGGGCGAAGCCGCGGGCGGAAAGCTAGTATAATATAATTT
Organism: Sesamia nonagrioides; assembly: GCA_017933935.1. Taxonomy (NCBI): domain Eukaryota; kingdom Metazoa; phylum Arthropoda; class Insecta; order Lepidoptera; family Noctuidae; genus Sesamia; species Sesamia nonagrioides. The sequence goes on along the minus strand of JADWQK010002164.1, from coordinate 1,013,345 downwards.
CTTTAGTTTGTCACATGTTATTACTTCTACACTATGGAATTTGTGATGTGATACAATTATTGTATGATTGTGTTTAACCTATTGAATTATTGAATCGGGTAAAATTGTTATTATGTAATTGATATGAATCGAATGGTTGAATCATGATCATCAACCTTTTTATCGTCCCACTACTGGGACAGGTCTCCTCTCATACAGAGAAGGATTGAGCGCAATCATCACGCTTGCTCAATGCGGGTTGGCGATTTCAGACTTAAAGCCCACGTTTCCTCAAGATGTTTTCCTCCACCTTGTAACCAGTCATTGGTGTCCAAGTTATACTTAAAAAGTATGTACATATAACTTAGAAAAGTTACATTGGTACTTGCCTGGCCTGGAATCGAACCCGCACACTCATACTTGAGAGGCTGGTGTTTTGACCACTAGGCCACCACGACTTCAATGGTTAATAATGTGTGCTTATTAACTTCCCTGGAATTCAATTCTCATAACGGTGGAAAGATGAGCAAATCTGACGACGATTTCCTACAGATGGGGGAGGCTTCTTACTCCCACAGAAAAGGCCGTTTTGAACTGTAATATTATTACAATTAGGAAAAACGTTTTTTTTTTTAATAATTATAAACTACTGCTTGACTGCAATCCCGCCTGATGGTAAGCAGTGATGCAATCGTTGATGGTGAAGCGCACTAGTTTATAAAGCCTATTCACTTAAAAAACTAAGGAATAGGAAGGATGACGGCAGTTGAGCGAGGTGATGAAATGTTAAACCCAAGACCAACACGACCAAATGATGCTGCGCTAGAGGAAGATTGATCTGGAGACTCTCCACGACCAAACTCCCGACACAACAACATTTGGCGCATCGTACACGCCACACAACGCAACACAACTGCTCAGACCCGTCCTCCGTACGGCTTCACACGACACGACGAATCGTTTGGCGGCAAGACTTTGTCTGGTGGGTGGTAATTCCTTCCGGCTTAAATTTCTTTTTCTCGGTGGTAGGCCATAACATCGATGTTATGGCCTACCACCGAGAAAAAGAAATTTATTAGCCTAAAGTATATTATTATTGACGCGCTTGTATCGCCTCTCATTTAGGACTGGTATAGTGCCCAAGTCTTGGAAGCTTGTCAACGTGTAGCCCGTGCCCAAAAAGGGTAGTAACCTACCAACTATCGGCCCATTTCAATAATCGCCATAATCTGCAAGATTTTGGAGCGTGTATTGAACTCGCACCTCTTGGCATACCTGGAAGGTAACGATCTCCTCAGTGGCCGACAGCACGGGTTTCGCCGCAATCGGGTGTTCGTAGGTGTTCTATAGGATACATTTTGGAGAGTGTGCGAAGAAATTGCATGACTTAATTCCCTCATCTCCATTCCATCATCGGGTGACCCGTCGAACGTCGAATATCCACCCTTACGTTGTTGACACCACTACGATCCGGACGAAACGTTTGCCTCCTCGCGTACATCGAGGGACTGGAACAATTCGCCAGCGGCGGTGATTCCGTCTGACTACAATTTGCCTTTACATCAACACAAAAATGATAATGAATTCAAAAGCAATTCCCGAGTAAACAGTCCGATGAGTTAACAGTGACATATATAGATGATAGATGTTCGATATTTTCATTTTAATTCACTGAATTTATACGAAACTGATTCAGTGAATTAAAATATTTATACGAAACTGATTCAGAACACCCACTGTTATAGTGGGTGTTCTGAATCAGTTTCGTATAAATTCAGTGAATTAAAATGAAAATATCGAACATCTATCATCACATCAGCGGAAATTAATCCCCGGTTCACTATCCTGAAATCGTGTTTTGTAATAAAATACTTAACATAAAACAATTCTTGGGAATATAATAAAATAGACATTTGGGTACTGTATAACCTAAATTTAATTATTTAGGTATTTCTTGAACAAACATTCTTATTTTATATCACTTCATTTCATAATGAATATTCATTGTACTAATTAATCTGGCTCATAATAAGTAGTTCTCATTGTATCATTACTAATTTAGAAAGCGTAACGACACATTTACAGTCACATTTAAAAATCCTAGTAATATTATAAACGTGAAAATTAAAATGTATGTTTGTACTTCTTTACGCTCAAATGGCGCAACGAATCTGGATGAAATTTGGCATACAGACAATTTTTATAACGAGAATTAACAAACACGCACAGTTTTTGGCCCGGTAGTCGCAAGGGAATGAAACTTATGCCGTTGAGCACAGCCAGGGAGCATATATTAAAGCTCAAAGCTATAATTAATCATGTTTGACTCTTTGAGCGCTTTGTGCGTCCTCCTACAGATTAGTGGTAATTAAATGTTTCCCAACACATCACCATAATCCAATTAAATTGGATTAACATCCCTTGTATGTAGTTTAAACAGGATTATTATATACAGTTATTAAAAAATTAAATTAATATGTTAAATAGAATACAATGTACTTTATTATATACACCATATACATTACATAACAGAAAAATAAAGATTTTAGAAAGGAAGATACAATGGGCGGTCATATCGTTAAGAGCGATCTTTGACAGACAACCTTTGGATGGAACACCAAGAAAATGAAAAAAAAATTAAAATGAAATTTATTAAAAAAAATCATAGAACAATAATCAATGTACAAAAAGTCTGTTTGTATAGTAATAAAAATCTTAATAATAACAATCATAAAATCTAACTTATTGTAATCTAATCCATACTAATATTATAAATGCGAAAGTAACTCTGTCTGTCTGTCTGTTACGCTTTCCCGCTTAAACCTCTCAACCGATTTTGATGAAATTTGGCACAGACAATCTTTAGACCCTGAGAAAGAACATAGGCTACATTTTATCCCGGAAACATTGATGTTCCCGAGGGAAATCTAAAAAGCGCGATATAACCGAACTCCACGCGGGCGAAGCCGCGGGCGGAAAGCTAGTACATAATATAAATCTATAAAGTTACGATCTAAAACTAATGTTAGGATCACCCGAACTAGGTTTATTTAAACCTGTGTCTCCAGGCTGTCAAGAGGAAGAAGAGAGAAATAATATAACTTGTAAAGTTGTATATATAATGTAGGTATATATAAATTGTAGAATCTAAATAGTACACCTAAGACTACCTACACTATTTAAATCTCCTTGCCCTTGGTATTACATTCAAAGGTTATCTGTAAAAGATCGCTAAGAGACAAAATTATTACCCTGTAAAATGTTCATATCTATGTATGTTCTAATTAAAAAGAATTCATTTGATAATTGATATTATATATAAAAAGAATCGACTTCTTCAAAACGAGAAGATAGTTAAAAAAATACTTGGCATATTTTCATTACTTTCATAATTAACTTCAAAAGTTCTGAAAATAATTTCCCTATAAGAATAATGAATACAGTGCCTAGTATTGCTCAAAGTCAAACTCAAGCATTTCTAATCAACCAATTACAGACACTTCTGAATGGCAAAAGGGTCTGTCAGACAGGAAGACGAAGCTAGTTGTCCATAACATACATTAGCCAATAATGTTTCCACTGTTGCGACACAGGGCTCCTCTCGGTGAGAGGGAGTGCTCGTTCCAAAGGTAAAGTACCATGTACTAGGTACCTATGGATAAGAACGGGCAGGAAACTCCAAGGACTCTCGTTTCATCATTCATGTTGGATTTATCCATGTGAAAACGACTCAGAAAGACGTGCTTGTTGCGTTTGTTATAGAAAACATAATCTATGCTAATATATAAAGCTGAAGAGTTTGTTTGTTTGTTTTAACGCGCTAATCTCAGGAACTACTGGTCAGATTAGAAAAATTCTTTTTACATATAGCCCATTAATCCAAAAAGGCTTTACGCTATAAAACATCATGCTGCGATCAATAGGAGCGGAGCATATAAAAAAACATATCGAAACCTACGCGGGTGAAACCGCGCGCCGCAGCTAGTGCTAAGCTATAGTGTAAAATGATATACAAAGTTATTGAAGTGCATTAAACCAATATTGTGAAAAACATTGACTTTTACACTTCCCAGCAAATGGGTCCGTGCGATATGATTGAGCAATCCCTAGTACAACAAAGAAATTAAAAGTATTTATTATGAATCATACAGTAAGATCATAAACCCAAACTAAATTAAACATAACTAAAACTAAAAACATTTTTTTATAAAAAAAAAAATACGGAATGTCCTATACGAGACCAAAAGGCTTCTATCCCAGCACAATGCTTCGACATTTAAGAAGTTAATGTCGCAGCACTAATTAATTCTGATAGGGTCTGGTGTGATGTCACTGACAATCAGAGCAACACGTAAATAAATAGGTTTATTATTATAATTATAAACTAGTGCTCGACCGCAATCCCGTCTGATGGTAAGCAGTGATGCAATCGTTGATGGTAAAGTGAGCTACATAATTTAATAAGAGCCTATTCACTCACAAAAGCTGAGTGAATAGGACAGAATACGGCTGTTGAGCGAGGTGATGAAATGTTAAAGCTAGGAACACGACCAACGATGCTGCAGCAGAGGGAGATTGACCTGGAGACCCTCCACGACCAAACTCCTGACACAACAACAATTGGCGCATTGTACCCGGCACACATCGCAACACAACTGCTCAGACCCGTCCTCCGGCTTCACCAGACATCATGCCGGAACACGACGAATCGCTTGGCGGCAAGACTTTATCTGGTGGGAGGTAACTTCTACCGGCAGCCGATGTTTTGACCTATCACTAAGATAAAAATATCTTCTTCTTCTTCTTCTTCAGCCTATAGATGTCCACTGCTGGACAAAGGCCTCCCCCAAGGCTTTCCACGCCGACCGGTGCTGCCCGCATCCATCGGCTTCCCGCGACCTTCACCAGGTCATCGGTCCACGGACCATTTCAATCTTACTGCCCTATCGGCCATCGGTTCTACGAGCAATGTGCCCTGCCCACTGCCACTTAAGTTTAGCGACTCGCAGAGCTATGTCGGTAACTTTGCTTCTTCTGCGGATCTCCTCATTTCTGATTCGATCACGCAGAGAAACTCCGAGCATAGCTCTTTCCATTGTCCTTTGTGTGACTCTGAGCCTTCGTATGAGGCCCATTGTGAGCGACCAAAAATATGCGCGAATAAAAATATGTTCTATTAGAAATATGTTAAATGTTATATAAAAAAGAATAATAATTCATATTTTCTCCGCGCGAGACGTACCCTTAATTGTCTATGAGTGTGTAACACAAGATCCAATTTTCTGGGTCAATCTACCAAAGCAAAGAAACATAATACGAGTCACAGAGTCAAGATACGAATAAAGCAACTATTCTGAATTGCCGAGGCCTTTTGGAATTCGTATTTAGGTATAGTGATTCCTTTCTAATCCCTATAGGTATCCAAAATGTATGAATGTGTTTTATCCAGTGTTATACCGCGTACATCGAGGGACTGGAAAAAATTGCCAGCGGCGGTGTTGTCTGACTACAATTTAAGTGTCTTCAAGGCTAGAGTGAACAGGTATAATAAATATATATTTAGTAAATAATGGTAAAAATACCATCCATCCATTCATCCATACATCCATACCAGTCATCCATAAAAAAATATTGGTACTTTTGTTTTTACAAAAGTACCAATATTTTATACGGAGCGACTGTACCACCTGTACCCGTGAGTAGGATGAACAAATTATTGAAAAACTTGATTAATTGTCTTATTGCACGTGAAATAAGACACAATCATGACGCTTTGAGCTAATATCGAATTACAATGAAACATATTTTAAGCTTTTAACATTCAGTAAATCTACTATATGTGTGTATTCTGCTTTTCATATTTTTAACATACACAAAAGAGTTACTTATTAACAATTAACATTCTATTCGTGGGACCTTTTTCTTCGGTTTTTTATTTATTCGTGATATACATAAGGTTTCATTATTTAGTAATAAAATAAAATAAAATAAAAAATAAAAAGCCTTTTATTTCCTACTAATTAGTTTTACATTGTTTTCTTAAGTTTACTCATTTTTATGACCTTACATGTTTGTTGTATATTTATGAATTTAAAAACTAGATTTATTTATTTACTTTAGTTTACCTAATTTAATAATGAAACCAAATTTACTTATTTAAAAACTAATTTATAACTTAAATTTCTAAATAGTTAGTTTCTTAAATTTATTTAAATGTACCTAATTATTATTAACTATATTACATTATTTAGTAACTATACCATAAAGTTTGCATTGAATTGTTGAAGCCGTAGCGGCCTGCGCATCTACCGTTTTTTTTTGTTGGGATGGGAAATTATCAAATGACCTCTACCGCTCTGGGCGGAGCGGAAGGGCGTGTCAGAATTTTACTGACTAAAACCCACTTGTGTGTGGCTTCATTTTTAACCAACTCGCAACACTGACCCAGGAGGCATCGGTGTTGGTGGACCCCGTCCGATGTGCTGACATCTCTTTGAGGCGCGCGTGAAACACAACTCGCCGTCGACTCGGGCCTGGTCCTTACCGTGCGGCGAGCTCTGTGCGTGTGCCTTATTGTTGTTGTGGGTTACTACCGGAACATATTTTTATCGTAAATAGTTTTAAATTTTTCGCAAAATAAACTGTTATTTTTTTAAAAGACTTATAATCATCATCATCATCTCAGCGTTTATCCCAGTCGCATCCGAAGCTTTTTCGGCTTTGGAGACTGAGGTCCGCTTTTACCAGTCTAACTGCTGATATGGCTAAACTTCGACATTTTCCGTGAAGCGACTGCCGTCTGACCTCCACAACCCGAAGGCGACATCGAAGCATTGCAGCTGACCAATTGTTGGACTTTTTGAGGGCTCCAACAACCCTTTAACGACTGCCACTAGATGTTCGTATGGCAACCGGGACCAACGGCTTAACGTGCTTTCCGAGGCACGACCAGACCAGTGCAAATATTCATATTCATGCATACAAACATTTGCACTGTGCGGGGATAGAACTTGTGCCACCTTGCGCAGCGGCCGCGTCCGCTGACTACTACAATAAGCACTAATGACTTGTCATAAATGCTTTACTATTTAAAGTGTTAATCTAATGGCATATAGACAATTAGATTACAACAAACCTTAGTTAGTATGTCATCATCATAATTACCATCATTTCAGCCGAAAGACGTCCACTGCTGGACATAGGCCTCCCCCAAGGATCTCCACGACGACCGGTCCTGCGCCTCCCGCATTCAGCGGCTTCCCGCGAGCTTCACTAGGTCGTCGGTCCACCTTATCAGGGCCCTACCCACGCTGTGTCTTCCGATGCGTGGTCGCCACTCGAAAACCCGTCAGCCCCATCGGGCATCTGTCCTACGGGCAATGTATGTAAGTACTTGAAATAAATTATTATTATTGTTTATTGCTCAATTGCGTTCACCGAAGGGTACTTACACTTTTGAACATTGCTCCCTTCGATGTTAAAAAAACGGGGTTACTTTTGTTAAAGGGTACTGTCACCATCTGGTTTTATATTAGCTGTAATAGTATCTCTTTAGATTCTGATATTATTGACACATTTATCTCCAAAATTTTAAATAAATATTTATAATAATCCTCTAATTTGGTTTGGTTTGGTTTCTTGTTCATTTTGATGAAGAATGCGGATTTTAAATAGGAATTATGTATATAAACAGTTGAATGTTATTACATGTGTGCCGGGTAAGATGCGCCAAATGTTATTGCGTCGGGAGTTTGGACGTGGAGGGCCTCCAGATTAATCTACCTCTGGCGCAGCATCGTTGGTCCTGTTGTTGGATTTAACATTGCATCACCTCGCTCAACTGCCGTCTTTCTTCCTATTCACTAAGTTTGCTTAATAAACTTGCGCGCTTTATCATCAACGATTGCATCACTGCTTACCGTCAGGCAGGATTACAGTCAAGCACTAGTTTAGAATTATTAAAAAAAAGAACGGCTTTATATGAAATTTAGCACCCATGTAGTTTTACTTTTCAGTTCACTTTAAGCGGGTGACACCGCGGGGCTCAGCTAGTAACAATATAACTTTGAATGTACAAATCAAACTGTGAATTATATGACGCAACTACACTCGTAGTTTTTGGCATAAAATGAAGTTAATACCTACCATTTAATAGAAAGAGCTATGGAAAACTAAAACATCACAAAAAATATACAATATGTAAAGAAAATCCTGTCCGACCCGTAAGGATAATAAAGGTTATGTAAACACATGGCCAAATAAAATATTAAATTTTACATAATCGTCATAGTAACAATACTAATGAATTTTGAAATAATCTTTTTTTTGTCGCGAATTAATTCCAACTTCCCCAAAATTTGGTCATTTTTATAAAGTGACAACACCAGTTCTGACGGAGCGAATAGCGATGCGACCACGTGCCGCGTGCCCTGCCCCCCGTCACCCGCGGATGTATGCCTAACGTGTTGTCTACCGCACATGCATTAAGTTACCTCGCTTTTTCGGAATAATATTTATTTTTTAGGGGGATTTTTTTTTAAGTTTAGACCGGCTTTGTAGGCATTATTATAATCAGTTATCGATACCTAACAATACCTTCACGTATAGGAAAGGGTTTTTTTTACATATTGTATATTATTACACACATTCACAAAATTGCTTAAGCTTAAAATAAGGACTTGTACGTTCAACTTCTGCAGGCTAATTCATCATCATCATCTCAGCGTTAATCCCAGTTGCATCCGAAGCTTTTTCAGCTTTGGAGTCTGAGGTCCGCTTTACCAATCTAACTGCTAATTTTGGCTTAGCTTCGATATTTTCCGCGAAGCAACTGCCGTCTGACCTCCACAACCCGAAGGCGATATCGAAGTATTTCAGTTAGACCAATTTGTTGGACTTTTGAGGGCTCCTACAACCCGTAACGAGTGCCATTAGATGTTCGTATGGCAACCGGAACCAACGGCTTGACGTGCTTTCGGAGGCACGACCAGACCAGTGCAAATATTCATTTCCATGCACACAAATATTTGTACCGCACGGATCGAACACGCGCCTCCTTGCGCAGCGGCCGCGTTCGCTACCGCTACGCCACGGAGGCTGTCCAAATTCAAGGCTGTCCAAAAAAAAATCTGCAGACTAATTAATTGTCATAATTTAAACGCATCAAAATCTAATCAGGTCACCTGTTAAAAGGTAAGGAAATCACAACAATTTTTGAAAGATTGATACTGCGATCAGACTATAAACATTCCTAAAATTACGAGAATCTCTCATCTGTTCAGTGATGAATATGAACCACCTGCTCGTATATAAGATAATAAGTTCGCTTAGGAATGAGCGATGAAAGATTGATACCCCAAACCTATATTTACATTTCAATTACTGGTAAAAAGATTGGAGGTGGGTAAAGAGTTCAAAAAATGCTAACAAAAGGATTTCACGTCCCCCATGCAAAGTTGCAACTATGACTTGGATCCGCCAGACGTCGCTCCGTAAAAAGGTTCCCCTAATTCGCCAACAGATGCCACTATGCAATGACGTCACTTTTCTGAATTGCGGTGTTTAGATTCTCCATCGTTGAATGACCCCGGCAAGGTACTGTAGAAAATTCATACTTACCTGCAGTGTTCCCAACTTAGGGGTTAAATAAGTGAGATGGGATTTTTTTAGGGGTCTGAAATGTTTAGGGGTATTTTCAGGGATTTTTCGACTCTTTGTTATTTTTGAAATTTACTATATTAATATTTATTTCTTGCCTAGTGACTGCTGGTCCGATTTATATTAAATCGAAATGGTGGATCTTGTGTAATAGGCATGGGCGTTTTTGGTTTTGAACGCAAACTGATATTTATCAGATTTCAGATTTCAAAAACGATTTCAAAATCCGTTTTCAGAAATCTGATTTCCGTAGCGCCAAACCTCGCCAATTCGCTTGCGTACTTAGATTTCGATGAAATCAGATAGATTGCGCGGTTTTCATTCATGCTTTAATCTAGGCTTAGAACTAGCAGAAAAAACATATTTAAGATTACGCGTAAAACTTTTCTGGCGCATTTAAAAATCAGCAGATTATTTACAACAATTTTACTGACATTTATTTTTTTTTTACTTTATTTTTCCTTTTTTCCTAATTTAATTAATTAGGTATGTACCTAATTGTAACTTAAATATGTAAGTATACAATTCACTAAAAAAATATTATTGTGTAATATGTCATAGGTAACTCACTTGTCACCAAGGTCAAAAATTACATACACAAACATTAGGCACTTCTTTCTAATTCCAAGAAATGTTGAGCCATAAACAAAAATACATCAACGTATAACCTCTGAAATCTAGTCTTAAAATACTTAGCAGTAAAGATGATATAAGTAGATCGCATTATAAGGTCCCTTAAATTTCCAAGAAGCGAGATCTAAATCACAAAATTCGCGCTATCTTGTTTACTCCGCTAAGTTACAATTAGTTAGAAAGAGAGAAAGCGAATTTCTAACAAAATCCAAACGCAAACTGACAGTTTTCGTTTGCTTGTGATTCCGAAGCGAAATCCAAATCAAAAATTCGCGCTATCTTTTTTACTCCCCTAAGTTACAATTAGTTAGAAAGAGAGAGAGCGAATTTCTAGGAGCGAAATCCAAATCACTAAATTCGCGCTATCTTTTTTACTCCGCTAAGTTACGTTTAGTTAGAAAGAGAGAAAGCGAATTTCTAACAAAATCGATTCGAGTCGATACGTTTGCGTTTGATTTGGTTTGGTGGTTAGATTTCAGAAATCCAATCTTCAAGTTTGAGAAATCGATACGAACCGATTTTTGTATGAAATCGGATTTTGAATTCGTTTTGATATATCGGTCTCATGCCTATTGTGTAACATTTAATCCATCCAATAAAATGTTAATATTCAATATCAATATGTATGATTCAAAAAAATCTGAATCTTCAGATGAAGACGAAATATTTAATGTATTAAATAACCTGCAATAAAGATTTTGAAACATATTACAGTCATCATCATCTTAGCGTTAATCCCAGTCGCATTCGAAGCCTTTTCAGCTTTGGAGTCTGGGGTCCGCTTTACCAGTCTTACTGCTGTTTTTGGCTTAACTTCGATATTTTTAGTGAAGCGACTGCCGTCTGACCTCCACTCCACACCACTGTCTGACACACACCAATTGTTAGACTTTTGAGGGATCCAACAACCCGTAACGACTGCCGCTAGATGTTCGTATGGCAACGGCTTAACGTGCTTTCCGAGACACGACCAGACCACTGAACCTCCTCCGACCTCGCACCTCGACCTCCGTGGAGCAGCGGTCAACGTGCCTGCCTGCGACGTGGATGCCCCGGGTTCGATCCCCGGTCAGGTCATGATGGAAAACGATCTTTTCCTGATTGGCCTGGGTCTTGGATGTTTATCTATATATGTATCTATTATACATATAGTATCGTTGAGTTAGTATCCCATAACACAAGTCTCGAGCTTACTTTGGGTCTAGCTCAATCTGTATGAATTGTCCGTATATATTTATTTATTTATTTTATTTAAAACATTCATATTCATGCATACAAATATTATACAACCGCACATTGAAACATATTACAGTACCTTTATTGTTTCTAAATCATTATGAATTTAAGTATAAGTATTTTTTAGGGGGGAAACAGATGAATTAAGGCGATTTTAGGGGTTTTTACACAAACTTTAGGGATAAATATTTTTGAGAGTTGGTAACACTGCTTACCTGGCATAGGGGATACCGTGATCATGTAGGCGGTTCTCCCAGGGCGAGGCCTTTCCATTGCACTGCGGTTAGGTTGACCCCTGCGATTATCCCTAATGCGGATAACTCGGATGCACAATTTTTGGTAGTAGGGACTGCGTTCGCGCTGTCCCCCTAAGTACGATTCACACCAACCGGCTCGCATCGGGCCGGGCCGGGCGACATTTTACAATGCGGTAAAGAACATTGAAATGTATCAACAGTTATTTATTATAGTTCATATTTGCATGCAGCTTACGCATAGTTACCGCCGTCGGACGGTAACGAACGAACGTCGAACTATGCGTAAGCTGCATGCAAATATGAACTGTAATAACTGTTGATACATTTCAATGTTCTTTACCGCATTGTAAAATGTCGCCCGGCCCGGCCCGATGCGAGCCGGTTGGTGTGAATCGTACCTTAGAATGCAGAGTTAGTTACGTGATGTCCGTGTTCCTGTAACGTGCCGCTGACAGAATATCAATATAGTTGTTTATACTGGTATTCCGTCAGCTGCATCATTTCTTTCTTTTTTTTTTAATAATTATAAACTAGTGCTTGACTGCAATCCCGCCTGATGGTAAGCAGTGATGCAATCGTTGAGTGTAAAGCGCACTAGTTTATTAAGCCTATTCACTTAAAAAACTTAGGAATAGGAAGGATGACGGCAGTTGAGCGAAGTGATGCAATGTTAAACCCAAGACCAACACGACCAAACGATGCTGCGCTAGAGGGAGATTGATCTGGAGACTCTCCACGACCAAATTCCCCAGACAACAACATTTGGCGCATCGTACCCGGCACACATCGCAACACAACTGCTCAGACCCGTCCTCCGTACGGCTTCACCAGACATCATGCCGGCCATCATGCATTTCGATGAGAGATTAATATTAGAGGAAGCAACACTGATTAAAAGTAATAAGAATTTTATGAATTCAAAGTAGAATTAAAAGAAGAAATGTTTTTATGTCACATAAATTTTTACTGTGGTTATTATAGTTTGAATTGAATTAAAAGTCTTAAAATATGCAAAGGTTAAATATTTAATGAAAATAATATAAAATATCTTTAGATTATTTAGATGCTAATATGCTGCGTCTGTCCACGGTTTCGACAGCGTGGATGTTTGAAACAATCTGACGCTGTGCAATGCTTCAAATAATCTTAGGCTTAGCTCCTTTCCCAGAATGCCATCTATCTCCTTGCCAAATTTTATTGCAATCCGCAGGGTAATTGCGTAACACCTGGGGCCCTAGTTTGCTATTTTTATAAATTTGTCATTCCAACATGATTCCGTTGTTATTGTGCGTCAACCGACTCATAATAGAATAGTGATAAATTGACATTGCCGTATTGCTATTATGATAAGACCCGTAAGTAGATATAATTTTATAAAAATTAGTACTCAATTTGAACATTTATTACGCCGACCGGGCCTATCTGGCAGTGTGAGAGGGATGAGTGATCCCCGGGGAACTGCGGATATGTTCAAAAGAGCATTTTCAAGTCCGTTCGCCTCTCGGTCCCTCTACCGTGAGAGAAAGTACTAAACCCGGCAGTCACGGAGTTAAACCTCTGATGCGTTTCTCATTTAAGCAAGTGAGGGTATTAGTTGAGGCAAATCTCCGGGACATGATGGCCTCAGTATTGAACATTTGAAACATGCGGGTGTACATCTGCCACGAGCCCTGTCTATGTTTTTCACAATGTGTGTTAGTCATACTTACCTGCGGATCTGATGAAGACTATCGTGACTCCCATTATGAAGAATAAGACGCGTGATACCTCAGAGAAGGGTAACTACCGTCCCATTTCCCTTGCGACAATAATAGCAAAGGTGTTAGACGATTTGCTTGATGCTTCTTTAAATGAGTATATTAATCTTCATGATGCGCAGTTCGGGTTTCGTCCTGGACTTTCCACTGCAAGTGCTATTTTGGGACTCAAGCATACCGTTCAATACTAGGTAGTATTGATCGAGGGACGGTGTACGCTTTGATCTTTGATCTTTCCAGAGCCTTCGATCTTGTCTCGTGTGATGTGCTCTGGGAAAAGATGGTAAGTAGAGGTATACCGGCGGAAATATGTGGACTACTTTGGCATTGGTATAACAATCAAACCAATCATGTGAAATGAGATGGTATACTCTCTGAACCGTATAGGTTGGAGTCCAGTGTGAGACAGGGAGGACTAACGTCACCCAGACTTTTCAACCTCTATATCAATAACCTTATAGAGGGACTCAGCAGTATGCGTGTCGGATGTAGTGTTGATGGCGTTAGCATTAGCAACATCAGCTATGCTGACGACATGATGCTGCTGGGTCCGTCAGCGGGGGCAATTAGAGAGTTGCTTAAGCCTTGTCAAGCCTATACTGCTATACATGGATTAGTGCACAATGTAAAGAAGTGTGAGTACATGGTCTTTGAGGTCGGTGGCAAATGCCGTAAAGTGGGACCCGAACTACTTCTAAACGGGTCGGTAATTAAAAGGGTTCACTTTTGAATACCTAAGCCACTTTCTTTCTGTCGATCTTAACCCATTTGGCGCCGCTGTACCTTATCAGGTACAGCACTAAAAATGAAGGTAGCTCTTAATTTTTTATAACAAACATAAATATTAGACTGTTGTTGGTAAGAAGACATACAAAGCTAACAATCAATTACTAATATTGGAGGGTAGATACATTAAAACTGTCAGATCGAGGATTGTATACTTGGAGTTTTGCGGCGATAACGAGTAAGTAGTGATCCGATTTATATTTCTATTGTTTTATATAAAATATTTGTACTTAAATATATGTTTTTTGGAAGAATATATCCCTGCCTATAAAATAAATATTGGATACGAGGTCTCAAACTTTTTTGAAAAAAATATATGCTCTGATATACTACTGTACCTGATTGTGTACAACGGCGGAATGCATACACAGAAACTATTTTGTTTTCTACAACGAGTTCCATGAAATTCAATGTGTCTACAGATTACAATAGGTTAGAAGAAGCTGTGAATGCAATTTTGTGTGACAGTGACAGTGAGGCCGAATACGATTTTGCAGTTATACCACCGGAACCTAGCGTTTTGACGGATGAAGAAGAAGGTTCCGACGAGGATATGCTATTTGTATCCTTACCCAAAGATGTACCAGGTAACATAGAGGTATTTAGCTGTAATTCAGACGATTATGACAGCAGTGATGATGAACCTGTAGCTGAAAAAGCTAAACGAATGCCTCGTCAACAACCAAATCAGCCAATTTGGCGATAATGTGCACCTGTTTACTCTTTTACTATGTAGGAAACATCTGATATGGAAAACACAGTGCGACACGAAAGAACATCTAGTAAAATTTACACCTGTACATATATTTGAGAAAATATTTGATGAGGAGCTTGATAATTACAAATACTGTTATATGCCACGCAAAATAACAGACACTCATTCCAACTCGACTCGAACGACTTGAAAAACTTTATAGGCATTATGGTCTTGTCTGGATATCATAAATTACCACGAGAAGATTTACTGGTCCTTAGACGAACATGTGGGTGTAGAAATCGTGTCTAGAGCTATGTTAGGGCCAAGAAATCTCCATTTCGTGAGTAACGACGAAGCTACCAGTACCAGCGACACGAAATGTTCAAAGTGCGGCCATTAGCAGATATTCTCATGAAAAAGAACATGCAGTGGGGTGTTATGCATGAACACATTTCAACAGACGAATCGATGGTAAAATCCCTCGGTCATCAACCTACGAAACAATTCATCCGAGGAAAACCTGTGCGATTCGGCTACAAAAACTGGGTAGCAGCGAGTTCTTCGGGATACTGCTATGTGTTTGATTTTTACTGTGGAAAATCCACCAATGCTTCTTCAAATCCCCTAGGTTCAAGAACAGTCAAGCTACTACTGATGAAATTGGGGACGAATTCATCAAACTACCAAGTTTTTTTTCGATAACTTTTACGCCCTTCTTCCTCGTCAGTACCAAGTTTACCTACAGATGGAGTAGGTAATTTCCCTCAAAAGTTAGAAAAGCCACTCCGATGCGTTTTATGTCATGCACGAGTTACGAGAGTACGTTAGCAACGCAAAAAGAGCTAAAAAATATTATGTGTTGAAAGACAATGTTTCGAAAAATATCATACGTAATACGCCTCTGTACCCATTTGTGTACACCCCCCTCAAAGTAAGCCTTATCATTTTTTAATTCTTTTTTTTGTACTTTTGTGTTCTTTTGGTTTGTAAACAATATAAAAATAAACATTTCTTTAATATATTATGGCTAATTTCAATTCGGCGGTTAATGGGTTAAGGACCATGTAGTCAGTGGAAAGGGAGCGCAGAGCACTAGCTGTCCAGTGTAATATGTTGGCCCGTAGATTTGCTTGGTTTACGGATCTACTTAAAATAACTCTTTGTAAGGCGTACTGCCAGAGTTTCTACACGGGTAGTATATGGGTCAATTACAGTAAAAAGTCGTTGGATTTCCTTCGCGTCCAACATAACAATGGCTTCAGGATGTTGTTGGGACTTCCTCGCTGCTGCAGCGCGTCGGGAATGTTTGTGCTTGCTCGTACCGACGAGTGATCACGTGATTATGCGCAAAAAACGGCGTCACTTCTGCGGAGAGTGAGAGACAGTCCTAACAGTATCCTTAGAAGTATCGGAGAGTTTCGGCTCTCCAATTATTATAAAACAACAATAAGTTGGTTAATAACAATAAGTTGGTTTTCTTTTTGATTTTTGATGTTACTAACACTCTAAGGATTCCCTAGGCCGAAATAAAAATCATTTCATTATTTTTATTTATTATTAATATGGAATGGTGTCAGTGATGGGCCACTAAACAGTCACAATAACGCTATTTTGTTAGTAGATTATGAAACTTGATAAACTCGATCAACTCAATCATTATGAGATCACTAATCAACCATTCTGACACTATTGTAATAGCAGACTTAAGCCCAGTACCAGTAGCAATGTAGCAGTGGTTTCATTTTGACAGATCAACAACATTCATTGCGTAATTTACGTTGTTGAGCAGACATACAGAGCAACACATGGAGCAATGGATTAGCAATATTCTGCGAATTGATTCCTTCTGATAGTAACGTACCCTAAGTGTGTGGTACGCAATTGTACCCTAATTGTGTTTTCGTTCAGTGGTTTAGATGTGAAAAGGTATTCTGAGAATCTAGTTACTATCGTAATGTTAATTACACTCAAATTTATAATTACTAGTTTGGATTACTAAAAGTCGTGTTGGCCTGGTGGTTGAAACACCAGCCTCTCAAGTATAAGTGCGCGGGTTTGATTCCAGGTCAGGCAAGTACCAATGTCACTTTTCTAAAGTTATATGTACTTTCTAAGTATATCTTGGACATCAATGACTGAAGGTGAAGGAAAACAGCTTGAGGAAACCTGGACTTTTAAGGCGATTAGTAACGACGATGACCTTGCGCATCTGGGCGGGGCTAGGCAAAAAGCCCCGCGCACCCCGCATCATATTTACGTGCACATTTCCTACTCGCTTGCTTCGAGCGCGGACGTCTCGCAACAAACGTAGAATGCCATACCATGTCTATAAAGTATACTATTCTGTCTAAAAAGTACCTAATATAGAATTACGTGGTATCAAAACTCATGCCCTAAAGTGAAACATATTAGGTAATTACTTTTATTATGTTGTTTTCGATACTGCGTTGCAGGGATTTTTTTATTTAAAAAAGGGAAAACAAATATTAATTTATAAAAATGATTAATGCAAAATGGGAACCGGTTTATTCTTTTTTATTTATAGTTATTATTTAGCATTTAGCGTTTTTGGTATAATTCCCATTGATACTTACCAGGACTTAAAAGAAAATCCCGGAAACTCCATCATCTAAATAAAACTCACAGGTCAGACTTAAATAGGTGCATTTTATTTAGAATACATATTGTTTAAAAATTTAGCTGACCATATTTTAGGTAATGAACACCTGAGACTAATGAACTTAAAGAATGAAAAAAAGAAATTGTTTTGATTTACCTACTAGAAAAAAAATTGGGGAAATTGAATCAAGTTTCATACGGATTAAATTACAAGTATCAATTATATATTTTTTAAGGGAAGGAAAATATTATTGTTTTGGACTTAGCAAAAACTTGACGATTTTTTTTGAGATGTTCTTAATTTTTATTGGAGGAATGAACAGGGTGTGGCCTTAGAAATAGGGCATGCAATTAGCGTAATTTTTATTTTACCGGTAAAAAACGATAATTGAAATATTTTTACCGGTAAACCGGTAAAAACGATAAATTTATATATTTTTTTCAAAAATATTAATAATGTGATTAGGTAGTCTTAAAGCAGAAAATAAGTAAGTACCTATACCAGGTAGGGGTCGCAATACCGAACCATTTAAGCAAAACCGGTATTTTCGGTATTGGCTCCAGACCAATACCGATAATCCGGTATTTTTGATATTTTCGGGATTAAGCAAAAGTTAGCAAATGTAGTATAATAAAGTTAGGTTAGGTTAAGGAGGAATACTTAGTAAGTAGTTACCTAAGCGCAGAATGAAATAGTAAGAAAAAAAACCGTGTGTGGATAACAAAAACAAACCACAACACCAACAAAACACGCAATGACGTGAAAATAGTTGAAATAGAAATTTTGATACTTGTCGGTCGCAACTAAGTTCAACTCACGTGCATCGTTCGCGCCACACCATAGGCTAGTTCGATAATCATTGCGCGGGAAGATCGGCTATCGCCGTTTTTTTTTATAATAATTATAATCTAGTGCTTTACCGCAATCCCGCCTGATGGTAAGCAGTGATGCAATCGTTGAAGGTAAAGCGCGGTAGTTTATTAAGAGCCTATTCAATCTAGCCTAGAAGACACTTAAATTGTAGTTAGACTGAAATACCGTCGCTTGAAAATTGTTTCTGTCCGTCGATGTACGCGGTATAAAAGGCGAGGCCAAACGCTTTGTCCGGATTGTAGAGGGGTGAACAACATAAGCGTGGATACTCGCCGTACGACGAGTTGTCCGATGATGGAACGGAGAAGGGGAATTAAATCATGCAATGCCCTCGTGCACTCTCCAAAATGCATCTTATAGATTATAGAACACCGACAGGCTGGCCACTCTTAGCTTGTACTCCAGGCTTAGGAGACCGTTTTGAACCAAATCTTGGTCACCAATTAGCCTCTTCGTATGTCTCTTCACTGAATCCAAAGTTTCCAGGTGGCATTTTGCAGCATCAGCCAACAAATGCGGCAGTACTCCACACCACATAAACGCACCTGCGCCAAGATGAACGGGCTCTTTTTGGCGGTGAATAGACGCTTGTGTTTTGGCAGGCATTGAATGCCACAAGATTGGCTTCGCCCCATTCGGAGGCTGCCTGTAGTGCAACATTCGTATGCTCTACCATAGCCTCTTTCGGACCGGATTGCTTCCTTACCAACCCCACCCAGCAGATATCTGCTCTCCACAACTGTACCGTCATCTGCATACTCATAGATACCGGGCATCAGCAGATCGTTTATATACAGCAGGAACAGAGATGCAAGAGAACAGACCCCTGAGGAACACCGGCATTAGTCGACATGAGCTCCGATGAGCACCCGTCGACGGCGACTCGGAGGGACCATTCAGTCAGGATGTCTTTTACTGTGTAGTCAGGTCAGGAGAAATTCCGTACGCTGGAAGCTCACTCAAAAGGCCAGCGTACCATAGCCGGTCGAAGGCCTTCGAGACATCTAGGGAGATGGCAATCGTTCCCGCATTTTTCTCGAGGGCCTCACCTCACAAGTGTGTGTCATACACTAGTAGTTCCCCAGTTGACCGACTGCGGCGAAACCTGTACTGTTGGCACTGAGGAAATCGATACCTTCCAGATATGTCAAGAGGCGACAGTTCAATACACGCTCCATAATTTAGCAGGGTATGGAGGTTATTGAAATCGGTTGACAGTTGGAAGGATCGGCACGACTTTCGTTTCTGGGCTCGGTCTGCACGTTGGAAAGCTTCCAATACTTGGGCACTACACCAGTTCTAAATGAGAATCGATACAAGCGCGTCAATACAGGAGACAACTCGGGCGCACAATCGCTAACACGCCTTTAGAACAATCGCTGGTATGCCATCTAGTCCACTACCCTTATTCACGTCCAGACGACACAGTACTCTCAGAACCTCCTTGTTTCTAATGCGAACCTCGGGCATTGAAGTGGCGAAGTGAAGAAAATTCAAGGAGTAGCACTACTAGAGTATCAAGACGTGAATTGTAACCAAAGAGAGATGCAAAGAGACGTGCTTTCTTTCTCGCCGTAATAGTCAGAGTTCTATCGGGCTTAACCAGCGAAGGCGTGTGATTTGCGCGCACGTCTTTTGAATTAGATAGAGCATAACTTTATCTCTTTGTATTTATTTTACTAAAACCGAAAATACCGAATATCCCAGTTTTTGTAAAATGAATACCGGTATTAATAAGACCTAAATTTGGCCCGGTATTCCGGTATTTTCGAAATTCGGTATACCGGTTTGCGACCCCTAATACCAGGTACAATGGTAGTGAACATGTTACATATTGCTTAAAATGAGCATACAAACACAATTTTTAAAACCATGACCTTTCCTTTGGCGCAGTCAAGCGTAAATTTTCATTTTCAAAACGCGGCCAGCCAACGGATGCTGGTAAATCTACATCATGCCCGTGGAGAACCCGGAAATAACCTCAATGTAGCTTGCTAAACCTCCATGCGATCTTTAGTGTCAAGTAGGTATACTGGCTTGCACCAGTTCTTTTTAGCCAATGCAAGGAGAGCGGAGTGAGTCCCTTGTCAACCGCGCCCACATCTCGATGCATTCCCACGTCGGTTTTTAGGAAATATTCCCTGCATATCTCGCGATTGTGGAGGGTCTTAACATTTAAAAAGCTTCAACTTTCACTTTTTCGCGGGGTATACACTAATACAGCCTCATAACCGATGTCAGTGGGTGTTGCAATTGAATTGTAGTCAGCACCGTACGGACCCTCCTATCCAGGGTGTCGACCGAGTCCATTTTAGTATGCTGAAAGAGTACATAAAATCGGGATGATCCAAACGTTGAAGGCTCGTACCTTATTTCCGCTTAATAGAAGACTATTTATTACTTTTTTCAGCGATGTGAAGATGGATATGAGATGCGAAACGTTTCTTCAGCGATTGCTTCATACCAGTAACATTGATACGTTGGGTATCAATGTTACTGGTATAAAGCATTCGACGGTTTCAGATGCAGAGAGCGCTCTAAGGTTTACGGAACGTGAGTTGGGTTCCCATGGATGCCGCAATCTCTCCTCGCTTTACATGCATGACCCACATTTATCCACACAAAATTCCATCCTGATAACGCTACTGAAAGTTTCAGTAATTTTCAGTAGCTCCTTCAGTTGAAATTTGTGGGGAGCAATGAATTTTAAGTCACTCATGTAAAGGAGGTGCGATATAACTTGATCACCTCTCCTCAGCCGATAGTCTAGACGTGTATTCTCCAGCAGTGTACTTAGAGGATTCAAGGCTAAGCAAAATCAAAGTGGACTCAAAGTATCGCCCTGGAATAGACCTGGCTCGGATCGCTATTCCCATGAATATCTCGATATCCAGGATAGCGAAGGACCGTCCTCCATTAGCCATACACGTCATCAAGATGGTGTGCAGAGTTGCATCAACTTTATAGAACTCCATCACCCGCATGAGCCTTGTATGTGGCACCAAGTCATAATAGGCCTTATTATATAATAATAATAATTTATTATTCATTTATTTCTCCTCACAATGTTTTGTTTATAGCTAAAACCGTACAATTACTCAGTCTAGTATTTGTTACATATGTGAGGAGCTGGTGTGCGAGAAAGGCAATATAAAAAAAAAAACTATTCAACATGTCGATAGATCTTTTTGGGAACGACGAACTTGTTGGGTAATGGCCATGTTATTAAGGAGTAGCTCCTTAGTACCGCGGGAGCCGCTCCTACATCCATTTTGAGAGGCAGACATGATGAGTTGCTGTCAATATGTTTGTTAATTTTAACTTTAAAATTGGATGTAAGAACTATAAAGATGGTCGGTAAACAAGTGATGGGCCTATAATTTTTGGGTTCCGCAGTGCTACCTGATTTACGGAGCAGGTGGGTTACTCTAGTTGTTAGGAACTGAGGTAGCGAACCAGACTCAACCGAGCGTGCAACCTTGAAAACCATTTGATCCAAAAAAGCGACAGGTACAAAATAGATACTGCACCAGAATGAACACATGGCATCGTCATCCAGAAGTTAAGTGTCAGCCACCTTGGTCTGGTCGATAAACCCACCTTTCATTGTTTTAGAAAGTGCGATTCTGGGTGTACCGTACATTTTCTGCTTCAGGAAGTAGATGTGCTCTCTGAAACGGGTCGCATAATCCTGTAGGTTGGTATTTGTACCTGAAAATACCCGCCTTACAAAGCGTATCACTCTAGGACGAGTATCACATTCCCTGAAGCAGATTAGTTTACCGATAAGTGCTCTGGCCCCACCAATACGGTATTCAATCCTGCACTGCCAAGCTAGTAAGACTGGCTACGTTCGTCTAGCTCGTTGTACAGTACAGTTATACAAACTAATGAATGACACGAATCGTCACAAACGCTTACGTCAAAGCTACTGTCAAGTGTCAAACATTACATATAATGGAAAGTTTGACGTTTGCGTGAATAAACGAACAACGTTGCCCAAAAACATAAAACCGGTAAATTACCGGTTTTATATTTTTTTACCGGTAATTTTATAGTTACGAAAAAAAAACGAAAGGAGAAAAGGCGGTAAAAATGAAAACCGGTAAACCGGTATTGCATGTCCTACTTAGAAATAACTTTAACCCGAAGGAATCTGGAAGCGCGATATAACCGAATCATACTAATATTATAAATGGGAAAGTGAGTTTGTTTGTTTGTTTGTTCTGCTTTCACACTGTAACTACTGAACCGATTGCTTTGTAATTTTGTAGACGTAAAGTTAGAAATCCGGATTAAAAGATAGGGTACTTCTTATCCCGGAAAAATTTGGTGTTCCTGAAGGAAATCTGAAAAGCACGATATAATCGAACACCACGCGGGCGAAGCCGCGGGCGGAAAGCTAGTATCAAAATAAAACATCATATAAAATCACGTAAAGCGTTCCAGCGCGGCAATAAATGCAAACATTCAATAATTATACACAAAATCACTAAAAATACTTCGTTGCACTCGAAGTACTTAGTGTTACATCTTGCGCTTCCCACTCATCTATGAAGCTATACTTAGTTTCATAATTATTTTATATTGATCGTATTGCGTAATTATTTATGTTAATTTAAATTTATTATGATTACTTTAAATTACTTGGGAGGATTTTAAAACCTTAGTTTATTCTAAAATCACACTTGGAAGTACACTTCCGGTCTTTCAGTCATTAATTTATTAATTTTAGAATTGTTGATGCAACTTCCGATTACCGCCAACTTTTATTATAAAATCCTATCGAGCATTAGTCTTCCCGCCCATCGGATATTTATTTATTGAATCAAGCATTGTTCAACTAAATAAATCTATACAACTTTCGATATTTTAGGTTAATCCAAATATCTGTACACAATTATTGACAATTACTAGCGTTAACTTTTTCTTAATTTTATTCAATACCTGATAATTTCCGTTTCCGTTGTCTATTAGTTTTGTGACTATTCGTGAGTGTTTTGACTCAATGGTGTATAAAAGCTACTGATGTACTGTTGATCATTAATTAAACAGACTTGTACTGGATCATACTACGTCGTTATTATCTTCCACGCTTCTGAAGCATGTCTTTACATTAGTATCCAAGGGTGCGCGGAGCAAAAAGTGACACAGCCTCCTCTCACGAGCGCTGGCGCGAGATTGCCGGCCGACCCGCGCCCGCGTCCCGCATAGAGCCCCTCTGAACCTCGCAAGGCGGAAACTCGTACGGACACTCATTTTTATTACTTTTCTTATTAAATATTTCATCAATTTTAAAATAGAACTATGATTCTATAGCTCTTACAGATACACGTTACTGCGAGTAAGAATATTTAAAAAAGTCTAAGCGCTTTAAGAGAAATATCGATTTAAAAGTTAAAAAACGCCGTGTAGAAATATTTTTCTTTTGACGTAAATATAGGCCGTATAGAAAATAATAAACACTAAATATGTTTTGCTTGAATCTATGATTATAATATATTTTTTTCAAAATTTTTGATCAAGGCGTTCTGGAGGAATAAACTTTGAAAGATGAGCGTTTTTGGCCGCTCGAGGGTATCTATCCCCTTAAATCTAAAATCGCCAACCCGCAATGAGCAAGCGTGGTGATTACGCTCAATCCTTCTCTGTATGAGAGGAGACCTGTGCCCAGCAGTGGGACGATAGAAAAGGTTGATAATGATGATGACGATGATGATGATTACTAAAATTTTATAACAATCGTGACAGTAAAACAGATCCGGTATTATGTGTGAGACCAGATCTGTTTTACATATTCCCGCAACTCGTGCGTGCGGAGATCGCGAAGAATGTGTGAATCGCGTGAGAATGTGACCCGATGAGCAAAAAATATATTTGGAAACCGAGAGCAGAAAATCGTGACAGGAATTGCAGAGATATTACAAGAAACTACTTTCAAGTAGGAATTGAGCAAGTGAATTTTTAGAAGTTACCTTATTTAAGTGACGGGAATTTTTTTATTTGTTTTACCTTGTAAAGTGTATTCTCCCAACTCCTAGAAGTAGCAATTCCTACCAATGGGGAGTTTGTTGTGCCACTTCTTCCCAACAAGAGCACTAAGAAAGTGTGAACGGCGGGCGTTTTGGATGACTGTCTTTTTAATTACTACGTTCAAATGTACTAAAACTCAGCCTATATAGTTTCTTTGATATTGAATGGGTAACAGTAACTTATTTATTGGTCTATCATCATCCTCATAACCTTTTTATCGTCCCACTGCTGGGCACAGGCCTCCTCTCTCACACAGAACGAGTGAGCGTAATCACCACGCTTGCTTAATGTTCGCGATTTTCAACTTAAAGTCTAGGTTTC
This sequence comes from Sesamia nonagrioides, assembly GCA_017933935.1. Classification (NCBI taxonomy): domain Eukaryota; kingdom Metazoa; phylum Arthropoda; class Insecta; order Lepidoptera; family Noctuidae; genus Sesamia; species Sesamia nonagrioides. The sequence goes on along the minus strand of JADWQK010002164.1, from coordinate 988,496 downwards.
CTTTACCTTGTAATCAGTCGTTGGTGTCCAAGATAAACCTAGAAAGTACATATAACTTAGAAAAGTTTCATTGGTCCTTGCCTGGATTGGAATCGAACCCGCACACTCACACCTTGAGAGGCTGGTGCTTTAATCACTAGTCCACCACGACTTATTGCCCTATAGATATATACAAAGTATCTACGACAATAACACTAAATAACATCAATTTAGTATATTATATTACATACATAACTAATCTGACGATTAGGTACAATATTATTGTATGGACTACAAAAGAGACTGACTCCTTTTTTGTACCCGCTCCCGGGCGGTACTGACTAAAAACACCGTTTTCCTCTAGCTGCTTGTGACAGAAGCCACAGTCATTTCTTTCGAATAAACCAGCAGTGGCCCTAGCAGACATCGGTCCTGCCGGACCCCGCGCTAGACTGTGACCCCTTTTTTTGTTTGGGATGGGAAACCATCAAATGACCCACCCGGGTTTCTTCTCTTGCCTGTGTGACGGCCAGGGTTTCTTTTTTAACCAACCCGCAACCCTGATCCAGGAGGCATCGGTCTTCGTAGACCCCGTCACGATGTGCTGACATCTCTTTGTTTTTTACATAACGCACCGTGGACTCGGTCCTGGTCCTTCCTTACCGGGCGGCGAGCTGCCCACTGCTCACCGAGATTGTGACTCCTGAGTTTGTTTCAGTGTTTCTTCCCCGATTCATCAGCGGACCTAAACTAACTTTTTATTATGTAATGTTCAAAACTATCTAAAAGAGAATTTTATGTATACACCCATTAGATCAATCAAAAATAGTTTATACCTATATCCTAAGAATCCATATACTTATAATAAATATCTTCAATGGGCACCATCTGTTTCAAGATGAAAGAAAAATGCTAAGTAATAAATCTTTAATAGTCGGTAGATCAAATGTTACGAGCACTTCTTGTCAGCATTTAGTGAATTTTGTAGATTTGTAGACCTATAAAATATAAGGCAGGCTGTACTGAGCCTTTTTATACATGGGCTAAGGACATAATACCCACTAGGCGTGCGAACAGGGTGTTACGAAACACTTCACCAAGCCGTCATCTACAAATTCTATATATTAAATTGAGTTTAGAGATTGAGAGAGAAATTGAGATTAGAGAGAGAGCGGGTTCGATTCCAGGTCAGGCAAGTACCAATGTAACTTTTCTAAAGTTATATGTACTTTCCAAGTATATCTTGGACACCAATGGGTGAAGGAAAACATCTTGAGGAAACCTGGACTTTAAGTCTGAAATTGCCAGCCCGCATTGATCAAGCGTTGTGATTACGCTCAATTCTTCTCTGTATGAGAGGAGACCTATGCCCAGCAGTGGGACGATAAAAAGGTTGATGATGATGATGATGAAATTGGGTAAATTTGTGCTGAAACGTTGACGGAAAATGACTTTGTGGTATAAAAATTCCCTCAACACGATATTGCCCAAAACATGGCGCTTATGAATGCATAAAAAAAAAAAAAAAAATCAAAAATCAAAATCATATTTATTAGAGCTCCAAATTATTTAACATTAGTTGGTGATTGAAGCCTCCTGAGACTCCGCTCTTCCACAGCAGTATACAATTTTTAAAAACCTTATGTATAATTAACATGCAAGTGTGTGTGCGTGTTTGTGTATATGTGCGTGTATGTATATGTGTGCGCGCGTGTGTGTGTGGGGGTGTGTGTGTGTGTGGTGTGTGTGTGTGTGTGCTTATATAATTTTGTGTAGTTCAGTAGTTCCTCAGTTTCCGTCTAATTTAGTGTCTTTATCCAATTTGTTAAAAAAATTTTACAGTCATGTAACTTATTATTGTATATATATATATACATGTTTATTGATCCTATTATACAGTTGGCATGATAGTGTACCATATTGAATCGCAGCAAATTTAGTTTTTGTTTGTGGAACTTGTGCTATAAGATCTCTACGCCTTCTTGTTAATCTATCAGGATCATATGGTACATTCTTATGTTTTGTTTTATGCATGTAACTGTGCAGTCATTAAGAATCTAAGCTTAGTTTAAAAAAACACAAAAATGTCAAATCTTTCACTAACTGATTTAAAATCCCTGATGAGAAGGTTCCCAGGTGTTATGCAGTACAAAAACAGAATTTGTCAAAGGATGCCTTTCGGCTTTCCTAAAGATATTTTTACATCCGTTATATAATTTCACAAACAACGGATTTTCATTATACAATCATACAACGGAGAGATAAAAAGATACATGTTTACAGAAAATACGTAATCTAAAGTTGGCCAAATGAACCAATCTAAAATCTGAGATTAATTTCTTTAATTGCGTCACACCTGTTCAACAAAGTAATACAATACACCGAGCTTAAGTACTTATAATTTCAGAAACAATTAATTCTAACAAAGGAAATGCTTAGAATGGTAGATTATGAAATAATTAACATTAACAAGATATCCTTTGTCCAGCAATGGGATTGTAAAACAAACGGTTGGGTTAAATGTACCTATATATTTTTTTTCACATAAGCCAACATTCCGAATCTAGGTACACTTTTCCAATTCGTCGTTCCTATAGAGAAGAGCCGGCACGAAATTTCACTGTATTATTTCATAAAAAATACCGTTTGATTACAATCTAAATGTCTTCAAGGCTAGAGTGAATCGGCTCAAAATAATCTAGTGCGCTTTACCATCATCAACGATTGCATCACTGCTTACCATCAGGCGTGGTCGCGGTATTACTTTATAAAATTTAAAAAAAATACTATTATGCAAATCCTAATAAAGTTTTGTGCCTTATAATTCAATATTACCATTATATAGTAAATGACTGTATTCTGTGGTTATATAATTAACGACTGAAGATATTATTGTAATGACTTAGAATATAGTTTAACTTTCATTACAATTATTTGAATACACTGGAGATATTACACGTTACTGAATTTTCTTAGAACTCATTTTAATTACCTGTACGTTTATTGCTTATTTGTTATATCAACACTTAAATCAAATAAGTAAAGGCCATTTTCAGTCTGGCTATTCATCCATTAATTAAAGATTTGGCATCTAAATTTAACGTGTGGTACCTGGACGACGGAACTTTAGGAGGAGATGCTGAGTCCGTTCTTTCTGATCTGGAAAAAATTATACAATATTTTGACGACATTGGTTTGGAATTAAACTTCGCCAAGTGTGAATTATACTTTTGCCAAAATGTGTCTCAACAGTTAAGAGATAAAATAAATTCTAAATTTAAATATTTGGCCCCAAACATTAAAATCATTGACGGCCAGTCCCTTCGCCTCCTGGGGGCACCGGTGCTGGAAGAAGCTTTCACGAAGTTTGTGGAAGACCAGATCTTACTTTTCAATGAATCTTCCAGCCGTCTAGGCGACATCAACCCTCATATGGCTTATTCGATTATAAAATTCTGTTTGTTTGTACCCAAGACCACTTATGCGCTCCGGTGTACTCCCCTATGGACCAACAACCAGCTCCTGTCCTTACTCGACGACAACATTAGGGAGACTATTACCAAAATTTTCAATTGCTTTCTCAGTGATAGGAGTTGAGGTAGAAGTAGGAGGGTACCCATACGGCACGGTGGCCTTGGCATTAGAAAAATTTCTAGTATAGCTTTACCCGCATTTCTGTCCTCGGCCAATGGCACAAGTAACCTCGTTGGAAAAATTTTAAGCCCGTCTCTCTGCGACGTAGAGGTTACTGGCCTAACCGAGGCCAGTGATGCTTGGTGTGATGCTGCTGGTCCAAACAGTCACCCACCCCTGAACCTGGCTTCTCAGCGGCAGTAGGATGAGCCGCTCTGCATGCTGGTTCGAAACTATTTATTAGAGTCAGCCGATAATAACGCGGAGCGGTCCCGACTTCTAGCTAGCTGCGAGCCAGAGTCAGGCTATTGGTTGAATGCAATCCCTTGACCAAACGTGGGTACTCTTCTGGAGAGAACCACTTTTAGCCTGGCGGTGAGCCTTCGTATAGGGGCCAGGACTAATGAACCCCATCGTTGTCGGTGCGGAGGGGACGTCGATCCCCTGGGCCACTACGGCCTGGCCTGCCGTCGTAGTGCTGGACGTTTTTCACGACACGCGGCTCTGAATGATGTCATACGTCGTGCTCTTGCCTCAGCAGGTGTGCCAGCTGTCCTCGAGCCTGCTGGTATTATTCGAGATGATGGCAAGAGGCCCGACGGCATGACACTCATTCCCTGGAAAAACGGGCGGTCGGTTGTATGGGATGCGACATGTGTAGATACCGTAGCTCAGTCCCACTTACCGGCGACCGCCCGCAGAGCCGGAGCTGCTGCAGCAGCTGCGGAGGTCATAAAGAGGCGCAAATATGCAGCGTTATCTGAGCCCTACATATTTGTGCCTTTCGCTGTGGAGACGCTAGGGCCCTGGGGTGCAGAGGCTCGAGAATTTTTTAAAGAAATCTCTGCACGATTAATCGACGTATCAGGTGATCGGAGGGCTGGCGCGCATTTCGGTCAAAGGTTGAGTTGGCGATTCAACGTGGAAACGCGGCCAGCCTTTTGGGCACCCTGCCCGGTGATCGCAGCGATCTGGGTTCAATTTTTTATATACTTTAAATTTAATTTGTAGTTAGTTTGTATTTTATGTCTATTTAGGTTTAATTTATTCATAATTTAGTTTTAATTGATATTAATTTTCTATTTATCAATTACTAATAAGTATTTTATATAAATAAATATTGTTTGTTTAATATCCAACAATAAATCAATAAGTAAAGTAGAACTGAAGAATTAATTAGACCCTCGGTTAATAGAATAAATAACTTAGAACATTTTTACTTGCGAGGTGCATTTGTATTTGTTTTCTCCATCTGAATATGAATATTTGCACTGGTCTGGTTGTGCCACTGAAAGCAAGTTAATCCGTTGGTCCCGGTTGCCATTCGAACATCTAATGGCAGTCGTTACGGGTTGTTCGAGCCCTTAAAAAACCAACAATTGGTCTAATTTTAATGCTTCGACATTGCCTTCGGGTTGTGGAGGTTAGACGGCAGTCGCTTCACGGAAAATTTCAAAGTTTAGCCAAAATCGACTGGTAAAAGCGGACCCCAGACTCCAAAGCTTCGAATGCGACTGGGATTAACGCTGAGACGATGATGATGATGATGATTTATTTCAACTAAACCAATTACAAAACAGATGCTTTTGAATTCTCAAAGGGGGATCAGTCAATAAGACGAAGATAGTCGCCCATTCCTAAGCGTAGGTCTCTAAGAAGAAGAAATAGCAAGAAATACACATCACATGAAACACGAGAATCACCCTTATTCTTATGAGTTATGACACACAGATGCTGGCAATATTAAATTGATATCACTGATATCCGGTCCTCTGTAAGTCCGGAGCGTTCAAGGATTTCGAGTATCTCTGAAAGCACTCGATCCAAATTATGGATTTTCATTAGAACAAAGGTCCCTTTTCATTGTCATATCTTTAGGTTTAATACAATGAGCGCAGATGTTGTAATTTTCCGATTTTTTTATCTATGGTATAATCTATTAACTGCGGTGCTGTGGAACCAAGATAACCATTATCTTTTCCAAAACACATTGCCCCACACTAGAAATTACTCCTTTTTTTTCTTATTTGGGGTGGGAAATCATCAAATGACCTCTCCCGCTCTGGGCGGAGCGAAAGGACGTTTCAGACTTTTACTGACTAAAACCCACCCGTGTTCCTTCACTTGCCTCTCAGCCAAGGCCACGGTTACTCCTGTTTCGTGGTTTCTGGTGTGGATGCTATTATTTTATAACAGGCTGTATATAATTTCCACGTGAACACACATCGCTCGCGTGTGCCATAGGCACCTACGCAATATCAAAAGTGCTTTTACCCACAAATTCCTTCGGGTGGATTTTTATTTTAACTTTTATAGAAATATAAATACCTCCGTGTAATTATGAACATTGTTAATTTATAATCCATCTTGCCAGATTAAAATTTAGCCAAAATTGTGGACTACCACAAGTTATTTACAGTTTAACGCTTTATTTTTCGAAAGTTTATGTTACTCTCTTTGTCATTGCCTACTTCAGAAATGAGAGCACGGCGCAGCTCCTCCCAAGCGGCACACTCTGCCAGCATGTACCACATATTAAAGGTAACTTTTCTTTTAACTTACCCCCAGTTTAACCTAACCTAAGTTAAAAGAAAAGTTACCTTTTCAGTAATCATCATTTACGAAACCCCCACGAGAGCAGCTGCAACAGCTTAATGGTTAGATGGAGATAATATTATAGATTTCATAAAACCGTCTATAAAGGAATGTAAAGTTTGCAACAAAGAGGGTTCAACTTAATTCTCCAACGACCACGATAATAATCCACTTAGATATAGGTCAGGCTATTCAATAATGCAAATACTTGGGTCTATCGGAAATATAAAGTAAGTACCTACTTTAATGTAAGCTACGACCCCTCAGTTTGTTATCACATTGTGGGCGACTTCAATAAAATCGAAGTTACAATAACTCCAAATTGAACTAGGAAAGAGTTCTTTTCATGCATCCTTGACCCAGTGATCCGTGGCCTAGTGGTTAAAACACCAGCCTCTCAAGTATGAGTGCGCGGTTTCGATTCCAGGTCAGGCAAGTACCAATGTAACTCTTCTAAGTATATCTTGGACACCAATGACTGATTAAAAGGTAAAGGAAAACATCTTGAGGAAATCTGGAATTGAAGTCTGAAATCGCTAATCCGCATTGAGCAAGCGTGGTGATTACGATCAATCCTTCTCTGTATGAGAGGTTGATGATGATAATCCTTGTTTGCATGCTCCAAACTAATGATGTTCTAATACGATTTGCAAAGTCAATCAAAGAAAAGGTGAACGAAAACACCGTGAGGAAACCAGCACGCTATTAAATCATTAAATAGTAATTAGTCTCTTCATTTGTTAAAATATTATAAAATTATTATTATTTGGTTTTCAAAGTTCAGATATTCCATGTCCAGCGTAGAGACACGTTTTTAGGGCTTTGGTTACCTTGATAAATATACCTTTGAAGTTAAACATTTGTTACAAAAATGTCAAAGATATTAAATTAAGTCAGAGAGATGACAAGACGACAATATCGCAGTTCTAAATCAATTTTTCAATGATTTAATTATTAGTCGAGTTTTCTTGAGAAACCTACTGTTTTTCTTGAAAATGATTGCGATAAGAATTATAGTCAAATTAAGGGCTTTCCTCGAGTGGAGACCGCGTCTCGGCAAACGTAGCGTGGGACGCCCTTGGGCGAGATGGAGCGACGACATCAAAAAGGTGGCTGGTAGTGGCTGGCGGAGAACTGCTCAGGATCGAACTTGTTGGCGTGCCATGAAGGAGGCCTATGTCCAGCAGTGGACGAGTAGGGGCTGATGATGAAGGGCTTTAAAACAATCTGGTTTAGTTTATTATACATATACATACTTTGGTAGCATATATTTGATAAAATATATCTATTAGAAATATTTAATAATGTCTGACTGATATAATCTTACATATTTATTTTCTTAAATTTTTTCACAATACAATTTACTTTAATTAGTTACTCGCGCCATTCGATCTTCCCAGCACTAGTCTATGCTGAGGCGTCTGCTGCAGGACCAGAAATCCTCAAATAAAACAACCGTATTGGGAACTAAGTATACGTATGTTTGAGCAGCTAAGGGTTGAAACACTAGAACATTGGGGTCTGAGTGCTCATCGAACTTTTAAAGATATCTCGAAGCGGTCGACTGACTCTTCACGTGACCAGAATGCTAGAATATTTTTAGCCATCCAACGCGCAACGTAGTAATGCTGCCAGCCTTTTAGGCACTTATCCCATTTTATTGACCACGATGCGAACGAATTTTTAAGGCCCAATGAACTCTTGCCTTGTCCTTGGTTTATTGTATACCTACTTGTATAAAATATAAAGACACTTAGTTAAGTGAGACCTCGATTAGTGAAAAACCTCCATAGCTGGAACTCATGCTGAGGACCAACACTTTGGCACTGAATTTGAATTCTGTTAGTGGGATGAAGCAAATTTCTATATCTGGAATTCGTTCTTTCGATTTATCATCATATAGTTATCTATTACTGAGGCAGCGAGTATTAGATCATTACTTTACATTTGAAATATCCTACTAACACTAATATACAATATGAAAACCCTGTCCGATCCGTGAACGTATTGTTAGGTATCGATAATTGATTCTACTAATGCCCACAAAGACAGGCAAAACTTAAAAATAAAATCCCCTAAAAAAAATAAATATTATTTCGCAAAAAGAGGTAACTTAATACATGTGCGGTAAACAATCCCTTCCGCGGGCGGCGGGGGGCAGTGCACGCGGACCCTGTGACGTGGTCGCGTCGCTATTCGCTTATAACAATACCGGTGTTATAACTTTTTTAAAAATTACCAAATTTCGGGGAAATTGGAATTAATTCCCGGGCAAAAAGGATTATTTCAAAATTCATTAGTATTGTTACTATGATGATTATGTAAAATTTTATATTATATTTGGTCATGTGTTTACCTAACCTTTATTATCCTTATGGGTCGGACAGGGTTTTCTTTACATATTGTATATTTAAATAAACATATTACAAAATTAAAACAATCTGGTTTAGTTTATTATACATATACATACTTTGGTAGCATATATTTGATAAAATATATCTAAGTATTAGAAATATTTAGCCAAGAATATCAAATTTCCCATACAATTATAGTGCCTAAAAATAAATATTTTTACTACAGATGCAAGTATGGTTTGACCACACGTCTGTTGCAGTGGCTGAGCGATCCAATGATGAGCGACGTGTCACGGGTTCGATTCCCTCACGGAACAAATATTTAGATGGCCTATAAGTAGTTGTTCCGGGTCTGGCTATTTGTGTATGTGAATTTAAGTGTTTGTAAACACACACACCATACAGGAGCAATACCTAGTGTGGGGCAATGTTAAAAAAAAAATAGGTAGCGATCCGCCCGAACTAGGTCTATTCAACCAACCAATCCCTATTTTGGTATAGAAACAAAACAAGACATGACATATGTAAATGACAACCACTGGACTTGTTCTGAGTGGTTAATTACAACAGCTCTGAACACGATCTTAGGTACACAGAAGAGTGAGGTTATCGATTTTCAGGGAAGAGAAACGGAGAACTAATAAAGTACAATCATGGTCGATGGAACGGCACAAAAAGTTATGAAAACGAAAGCAGAGCGTTGGCGGTAAGAAGCAAAAACGCTAGCCCGTAGGTTCGCTCGATGTACTAAAGAAGTAAAGATAACACTTTTTAGGGTATATTCCCAAACTTTTTATATAAGCGGCCTATGAGTTCGGTATATAGGCAACGAGCCTACAGCGCCCTGCGTGTTCTATTTAATAAAGCTTTTAGTATACTGTCGGAGTTGCCACGGCATTCACAAATGTTCGCAGACGTGTTAGCGGTTACCACACTATAATGCGTAAGAAAGTGGCATTGCAATAGGGCATTTGACTAAAAAAAAAACTTATTAGTCCGTCAGTCAGATTTCCAAAAAAATACTAGATGTATTTTTAATTTTTTCATATAAACAAAAAATGAAGACGACACAGTGCGTTAAAAACTCGTGTGACGTCACTGCACGCTACACTTTTTAGCGAGCAGTGACGTCACCAGCCACCACTCCTGATCTTTGATGCCTTTTATATATGTATGTCAATTTTTATTGTTTTTTTTTAAATAATAATAAACTAGTGCTTGACTGCAATCCCGCCTGATGGTAAGCAGTGATGCAATCGTTTTGATTTGATAAAACAAAATATACGTATCCAATATTTTTCTATAATGTGAATGACGGACTAAATAGAACCAATTTTTTTTAGCCAGGAAACATGTCTATTGCAAAGACTGCGCGGTAATACCACCAGTATTTTGCAAATGATTGAGTTTCGCTATGAATGTCCCATAAAGCACTGGATGGGAATAGTCACGGGAAAGTTTGAATTTTAGGAATATATCGGCCCGATTCCCTTGTTCATAAACTAAACTAAATTTAAATTCACTGCATCTTTTTCTTTATATTTCGTTTAGAAAAGGACAGAAGATAAAATGTTTCTTAGGACCTATCAAATTAGTGCGCTCCTGACGTAAATTAAAGTATTTTTGGTTGCCATGTTTATAATCACGTCTAAACTGTCTATGGAATAGGGTTTTTGGCGGGAATGTCAAGATGAGTGTCACGCTCATTTTTCATTGGACTTTTAAAATTATTTATAGTGTCCTTTACTAAATAAAAACGCGTTATTTATGTAGTAAAAAGTGCATTCAGTGAATAATTCAAAAAGAACAGTGAAATATTGTAGCATAGTGGCCGCATCATGTCTTTAGGCTAAACCGCTCCTTATCGTCCAAACGCGGGAAACGAAAGGAGTTAGATTAGTTAGGATAAGTTAGGATAGAAGTTTACTCAAGAATATATGTACTGAAGACTAGGCTATATGGCGTACTATGCCTTTGCCTTTTCCGTTCAGAAGAACGGAAAGAATTGAACCAAAAATGTCTATGGAATATCTTAATTTGACAGGATTAAACTAAAATGTTATCTTCTATCCTTTTCTTAACGAAATAGAGAGAATAAGATGCAGTGAATTTAAATTTAGTTTACTTTGTGAAGAAGGGAATCAGGCCAATATATTCCTTTTTCCATTTATCTGGTTTTAGACGCCTACTAAAAATATCTTTAGAAAATTGGTACTAACACTTATAAAAGTGAATTTGTTTATTATATCTTGTTTGTCGGTAATTGTACCTATAGACCCTGGTCACAAAATAAAATTTAAAAAATATTATGTAACATGATTGAGAAAACTGGACAATATTCGTTCCTAGAGTTTTATACATAATTACTAACTGATATAATCTTACATATTTATTTTCTTAAATTTTTTAACAACAGAATTTACCTTAATTGTTTACTTGCGCCATCTGATCTTCCTAGCACTAGTCTATGCTGAGGCGGCTGCTGCAGGACCAGAAATCCTCAAATAAAACAACCGTATTGGGAACTAAGTATATGTATGTTTGAACAGCTAAGGGTTGAAACACTAGAACCTTGGGGTCTGAGTGCTCATCGAACTTTTAGAGATATCTCCAAGCGGTCGACTGACTCTTCACGTGACCAGAATGCTAGAATATTTTTAGCCATCCAACGTAGTAATGCTGCCAGCCTTTTAGGCACTTATCCCATTTTATTCACCACGATGCGAACGAATTTTTAAGGCCCAATGAACTCTTGCCTTGTCCTTGGTTTATTGTATACTTGTATAAAATACAAAGACACTTGGTTAAGTGAGACCTCGATTAGTGAAAAACCTCCATAGCTGGAACTCATGCTTAGGACCAACACTTTGGGTCTGAATTACTTACTCCTGTTAGTGGGATGAAGCAAATTGCTTTAACTGGAATTCGTTCTTTCGATTTATCTTCATAGTTATCTGACTACTACTGAGGCAGCGAGTATTACATCATTACTTTACATTCGAAATATCCTACCTCACACTATTATATATTTAAATAAACATATTACACAATTAAAAGTACCAGACCAGAGTGACGAGAACGCTTATCTATTTTTAGCAAAAAGACGATTCACATTACACGTTATTTTTTCTCTATACAAAACCTTAATACAGTTTGTTCAGAATAAGCAACTGAATCGATTTTACACCATGTTATATTTTTTTTCCAAATACATTTAGAAATTTTTGCAGTGTAGTTACCGAGCGCACAACTCAGCTGACGATAGGTCATAGTACTAGACATGTGAGACAGGGCACCCCCGCGCCGCGCCTCTATAGGCGCGGGTGGGCGAGCGGTGCGTTGACCATATTTTTAGGTCAGATGGCAGTCCCTTCACGTAGCCAAATGAGCAATTAGACTGGTAAAGCGGACTCCAGACTTAAAAAATTGAAAAATGTTTGAGATGCGACCAGAACTAACGCTGAGGTGATGATGATGATAGCGAGTGAATTTTATATGCATAAACTTCTGTAACTGAAATAACATCATTTGGTTTATTTACTTATTCTTATTGCAGATGATTTTTAGCACAATAAGCCGTTATTTATTAACTTTCTGTACATGAGGGTATTACTGTTAAATTCATATTGTAACATAGAGTATCCAATTTAGTTAGGAGAAGGGCGATTAAGTCCATTAAAAATAACTTTAGTACAGTAGCGACTGCCAGGCAATTCTGTAAAAAAAAATAAAATTCCACTTGATAATTATATGACTGAAATCAAAATCAAAGTATTTATTTCAAATAAACCAGTTACAGGCACTTTTGAATTGTCAGGTCGGATTGACACTATCGACCGATCACATCACATAAGGTTTTAAGGTAAGATTGATGTTCTAAAATGCATTTATGTTCCCAAAAAAAAGGCGCAAACGTGCTCATTTTTGCACTCTTGAAATTTCGTTTTAATAAACTGATCATTCATCATTTGAGATTTTCTTGGTTCTGAATTTTTGGAATGTAGTCAAAGCATAATTAGGTAGGTACATGTATTCATATCTGAGCGGACTTTAAATATGAAGACATTAACATTTCAATTTATAAAGCAGAATGATGAACTCTGAGTTTCGGCAATGTATAGTTCATAATTCCAAATGTGGGCTTGATTGCTCTCATGCTTTTGGAGAGCATCCCAAAGGAATTGGGCTCATAGGTATACGAGCAATATTTCTTAATATTAAAACAAAGTCAGAATATACCACAAAACTAAATTAAGTTCAAAGTTCTATTATTATTTTACAGCGTGTAGTTTGAATATTAAACAGTGTAACATGTTTGTTAATAATAATAATAATATTTATTTGCTCAAAACATGGTATAACAGGTCTTACAGATAGCAATAGTACAAACATGTTTTGCCAAGCTTAGACTCAGCACGCAAATTAGAATACAAAATAAGAAAAAGTAAAAAAAAAGTACTCAACATTTCGTGTCAAAAAACTGTTTTAGACTATAGAAGTTATGTTGGTTTAGCCATGCACTCAATTTCCGCTTAAAACAATATCTTGTGTTTACCAACTTAAAGTCACCAGGCAAATTATTATATATCCGTACACACATAGCTAAGCAGCCTTTGCTATACTTTGCAAGCCTAGGAGCATTGCTTAGTACGAGCCTATAAGGGTCTCGTCGGTTTCGAAGACATATATCGTTTGCTGTTTTAAACAACTCTTTATGTTTCCACACAAACATGCATATTTCATAAATATATAGACAAGGTAGCGGTAACAAACATAGCTTTTTAAATACTGGTTCACATGATTCGTCAGGTTGAAGTCCGTATAGAGCTCTAATACATTTTTTTTGGGCAACAAATGTTCTATGTTGGTCGGTACTGTTGCCCCATATAACAAGTCCATACCGCAGTATAGATTCTACGTATGCGTGGTAAACCAATATGGCTGTTTTTAAATTAGTAACTTGTTTTACTTGTCTGAGCGCATATACAAATTTATTTATTTTACTGCAGACATTATCTACATGCATTTTCCAATTTAAATGTTCATCAATAGTTACACCCAGAAACTTGGTCATTGTTACAGATTTGATTTTGGGTATATTTAGACTGATATTAGACTTATTATTATTACATTTATTGAATTGAATGTATACTGATTTGTCAAGATTTATTGTCAAATTTTGTTTATTAAGCCAGTTAGTTAAGATGTCAATTGTGTTGTTAATGTCAGCTTCATGGTCATAAATTGTATTATTATCTTTGTTACATGTCACAATAATAGAAATGTCATCAGCAAATAAAATACATTTATGGTTAGTTATTTCAGTGATGTCATTTATGTACAATAAGAATAAGATTGGCCCTAGTATACTTCCTTGAGGAACACCAAATCTGTTGCTAATATATTCAGATGCGTATAGTGTTAAGTCTTTATCATCATTAATATTTGATATAGTAACACATTGTTTCCTGTTATACGACTGTCTGTCTGTTATATGACTTTATCCACTGTAAGGGTGGCCCTCTGATTCCAAGTGATTCTAGTTTTTGTAATAATGAATCATGGGAGACTAGGTCAAAAGCTTTTGATAAATCAAAGAACAGACCCGTGGTTAAATTATTATCATTAATACTAGGTAATACTACTTTCATAAGTGCGTAGATGGCTAATGTGGTAGATTTATCTTTTTGGAACCCATACTGTTCATTTTTTATTATATTAAATTTATTACAATAATGTAGAAGTCTCTTGTACATACATTTTTCAAATATTTTTGAAAAAATGGGTATTAGAGTAATAGGGCGATAATTATTCATATCATGTCTTTCTCCTTTTTTGTATAGAGGCTTGATTATGGAAAACTTCAGTGCTTCTGGAAAAATTCCACAGCTGAATGACAAATTAATTAAGTATGTCAGTACGTCAATGATTTCATCAGCACATACTTTAATAATTTTTGTATTGATTTCATCGTAACCTTCAGATTTGGTGTTATTCAAAAGCGTTATTTCTTGTCTAACTTCATTTACTGTCATGGGTTTAAGGAACATTGAATAAACAGTTACATTTTTCACAAAGATATTTCCCTCGTTTGTATCTATTAATTTATTAGTTGAATTGATGTAGTGATTATTGAAAGCGGATGCTATTTCAACTGGGTTGGATATTACCGTATCGTCAATTTTAATATGGCCAATATTACTTTTGGTGTTTGTGTTGTTAAGCTCGTCTTTTATAACCTTCCAAGTAGCATTACATTTGTTGTCGGTTTTGGCAATAAAGTTGATATTTGCATTCTTTTTGGAGTTGAAGATGCATTTTTTAAGGATTTTAGAATAGTTAATGTATTTGATCTTATTATTTGCCGTTTTATTTTTATAGAATCTATGGCGTAGTGAACGTTTTGTTTTACAGCTTTTTCTTAAGCCCTTACTTATCCAAGTCTGTTTCTTTTTGTTGTTTATATTAACCTTTACTCTTAATTTAGGGAAGCAGAGATTGTAGAGTAAGCAAAACATTTCATGAAAATAATTAAATGCCACGTTTGCGTCAATAGCTGTATATGTGTCACACCATGATAAACTACATAAGCATTCCTTAAACCTTTGAATATTATCCTTGCTGAAATCTCTTTTATATGCATAATATGTCGCTAGTTTTTGTGTATTGTATTTTAGCGGAATGGTCAACATTTGTGCAGTGTCGTGGTCTGATAAGTGAAGGGGCATCACAACAGCAGTTGCGTCTGGTATGTTACTAAGAATGTGGTCAATACATGATAATTTACGTGTTGGTCCATTGATATGAAATTTCAGGTTATAATTATATGCTAAATCCTGTAATTGATTTGAAATATGACCTTTTTTTAAGGTGTTGATATTAAAGTCACCAGCCAAAACTACATTAAATTTAGATTTATATTGTTGCATTACATTGTGCAGGAGGCTATTTAATTTGCTTAGAAACTGAGTGGGATCCGATTGAGGTGTTCTATAAATGCAAATAATATTTAATTTATGATATGTAAGTTCAATACCACAAGCCTCAAACGTATTTTGCGTGGCATAGGCTTTTACAAATGGTAGGTCTTTAAAGAAAATATGTTCTTTTATTAAGATGCAAGTGCCACCTCTTTGCTTTTCTCTGCAGTAGGTGGCTGCCATTTCATAGCCGTGTATTTTAATATAGTTTTCGTTTCCTTTTTTGATAAAGGTTTCTGAGAGGCATATTACATCTGGGTCATTGTGAGCTTCTTGAAGTTCTTGCAGAGTTAGTTCAAGAATTTCTCTTTTACATACAATACTGGCAATATTCTGATGGAGAATTGTTAGGGTATTAGGGGTATCAGTTATAAGGGGTTTGGTCTCGAAAAAATGTAGTGTTACGTTTTATGGTCGGAAAATAATACGGAATGGTTCCTCTGTGACTTTTTTCTACAGGATCTTCAATATTTTCCTGTTGTTGCAACTTAGAAATTACACGGCGAAAATAGAAAGGAATTGTTCCTTTTTAGGCTCAGTCACTTTGTTTTTGTCAGTACTTAATTGGCTTTGTTTGTTTTTCGCTATTTTCTTAATAAGTTCCCTAGGATTTAAATAATTGTTTTTGTAATCATTACAGTCTATAATGTGATTGATACTTTTACACAATTCAGTTATCTTAGAGGTTCCACTTTCTAGAAATGTACATTTTTTATAATTTTTACATATGTTTTTTATGCGATAATTAAGCTTATTTATGTCTAAGTACTCACTTTTAAACACGTTTAATACAATTACCGTGTTGTTATAGAATGTCTCTAGCACAGTTTGCAAATGTGATAAAACATTCCGTAAACTGTGATCATTTTCTCCCAAACATATTATCAGTTTGTCATTGAAATTTAGCTTAGCATGAAGACAATTAATGGTTATTTGACTACTTAAAGCATTTGGTTTTGTTTCTGAGATAACACTATATTTCTCATATTGTGTATTTTGTCTAGAATCTATAATCGCTGCTGCTAGGCCGACGCATTGTTGAGGGCCGAAGATGAGAATTCGATTTGGCGGGACACATTTTTGTTCTTCAGTACCCGATGATGTTTGGGGGCAGAACTTTTGGACCTGGGGTAGTATAGGCTTACCGTAGTTGTATTGTCTTAGTGAATCTATTTTATTTTTAAAAGTTTCAATCTGTTGTTGTGCGCTTACTAATTTTTGCTGCAGGTTGGTGATCTTCTGTTGTAAATGCATAATTTTGATGCTATTATCCGCACTTGTTTTGCTTGTAAGAGGAGTAGAAGGTGTAGAGAATGTCTGGTGTAGTAAAGAATGTCTTTTTCCTTTAATAGTGACGTCAAGATTATTTTCAACTGGAGAATGGCAGAGTGATTTTAACATTTTTATTTCTAGATTTAACTTGATCAATTGTTGGCGAAGACTATTATTTTCAAGAATCGTATTTTCTAGCTCGTTTTCTGTACTATCTAGTTTACGTGTGAGCTCTGTTATTGTGTCTTTCATTTCTAGAATAGATAAAGACTCCGATATGGTACCGTCCACGCTTTTAGACAGCTTACTAGGGGTGATATACGATTCATCCGATGTTTCATATTCAGTTATTATATGCGAGTCTAACATTTTGAAGCTATTTGGAGTTCCGGAATTTTCTGCTTGGATTTGTGGACTGCCCTGGAACTGTTGTTGAACCTGTTCTGGAGAAGAGCGGTTTATTTGTGGTCTTTTTCTTGTAGTTACGTTAAACGTTTGGCTATCATTTAAGAATTTTTTACTTTTGATGCATGCAGTACATCTCCATTTTCTCTTGGATTCCTGGTCCAACAGGCGGTAAGTTTGTTCCGGGTAGCCAATGCAATCTGGTTCATAGCGCTTGTTACACGTTGAGCATAATGCGGTCTTTTTGATGTCAACAGATTTCTTGCATTTAAAACAGGTAGTTTTTTCTGGCATCTTACGGCTAATTTTAGATGTGCTTTTAGTGGACATACTGGTTCGTTCAAAAATTTGGATAGATTTTTGTTGCAATAACTAATAGAGTAACAGGATACCCTGGGCACACTGTACTTGTTATATGGCAAGAATATCATCTGTCAATTTGATTGATGTGCCAAAATGCTATGTTCCAGGTTTGTAAAAAGAATGAATGGTATTCATGCGTGATCTAGTATCATGTGTCAACTGTGTTCTGCTACTTGTCAACAGATGTCGCTACTCCAATTATCGACAATCCTCGACTGACCGCTATTTACAAAAAAAAAAAAGAAGCCCGTTGCATCGAAAATGTATCTCACTTATTCCGAGAGACTTGATAATTGGTATATATATCACTGATAATGACACTCAATAGACTGTAATTGCTTATGTATTCCAATTATATTGCTTACTTTTAAAACTTGTCAGTAGTTAGATTGTTCACTGGTTCACTATTAGTTTGCTTTATTTTTATAATTTGTTCACCTAAGTTCTTAATAATATTATTTCACACAGTTTATGAGTTCTATTCCACTTTATGCGATAGTAAACACGACAAAACTATTAAAAAACTATATTAACAAATTATTTATCACAAAATATCAAGAGCCCAATGTCACTCGGCCAGTGTTGCCACTCAATTTTAAAAATATATAAAGGATAAAATATATACAGGATAAAATTTTATCCAGTGCGGAAACTTTGTCAACTTATAGCTAAATAAGTTTTAAAGATAAAAATATTATTATTTTGATATGTTTTAGTACAAAAAAAAAAAATAGTTATTGATAACAAAAGATGTTTATTATGAAATCGATGTTATGGTCACCGCACGCGGTCCAATTCATGTTCGGCAGAGTGGGGACGGCGGGAACATCACAGGACCCCCGCGCGCCCGCGCCGCCCGCATGTTCACTACGCGGTCATAGCTAATACATCATTCATATTGATATATATGATATAAGTATAATTTATATTGATATGAATAATTGGTGTCTCTCATTTGCTGATTTTAGGGTGGACAAAAACATGATTTTTTTTATTTTAAACTAATAATGCAGATTTGTTCTGTTATTGATTCTGAGCCACCCATTTTTTTTTTTGCGCACTCGAAAAAAAATTTCCCTGTATACAACGTGTAACAAAAAGGGTATATACATACCAAGGGCATGGCATCATTATATGATATCAAACGATATCGGAAGGGTTTCAACTCAAAATAAAATACTCAAAAAATTGGTACCAAATTTTCGGTTTCGTGTGTTTCTTAAAATAAAATCATAACAAACGTGGCAGCGCAGTACATACGTTCATAACTACTCGTTACCCGTCACGTTACTTGCCAAAATCCGATAAATGTCTTCAATATCTCTGTGCGACTAGTATGATAGTAGCCTATCACAGGCGGTGTTTTTCCTCATAACTTCCTAACATAAAGAGATAGAATTAAAAAACCCTTCCAATATCGTTTGATATCATGTAAAGATGCCATGCCTTTGTTATGTATATACCCTTTATGTTACACGTTGTATATACCAATAAATATTGGGACCGATTAGCTTGTTCACAAACTGAACTAATTTTAAGTTAAGTATATCTTTTTAGGGTTCCGTAGCCAAATGGCAAAAAAACGGAACCCTTATAGATTCGTCATGTCTGTCTGTCCGTCTGTCCGTTCATTTGTCACAGCCATTTTTTTCCGAAACTATAAGAGCTATACTGTTGAAACTTGGTAGGTAGATGTATTCTGTGAACCGCATTAAGATTTTGATGCAAAAAAAAAAGAAATAATAAATATTAGGGGCTCCCCATACTTAGAACTGAAACTCAAAAATATTTTTTTTTCATCAAACACATACGTTTGGAATATCTATGGATAGATCTTCAAAAATGATATCAAGGTTTCTAAAATTTTTTTTTTTTCTAAACTATATAGTTTGCGTGACAGACGCTTCCAAAGTGGAAAAAGTTGGTCCTCCCTCTAACTTCTAAAATAAGAAAATGAAAACTCTAAAAAATATATATGATGTAGGTACATTACTATAAAAACTACCAACGAAAATTGTTTTGAACGAGATCTAGTAAGTAGTTTTTTGTTTTTAATACCTCGTAAATTGTAAACCGCTTATTACCGCGTAATCATTCATACAAATAACTTAAATCCTTTAATTTCATAAATCAATGGTATGGAACCCTTTGTCCGACACACACTTGGCCGGTTTTTTTTCTATTTCATTTAGAAAAGGATAGAAGATAACATTTTAGTTTAATAATCCCGTCAATATACGGCGGACAAATCACACAGATTGAGCTAGCCCCAAAATAAGTTCGAGACTGGTGTTATGGGATACTAACTCAACTATACCATATTTATATTAGATACATACAAACAAATATAGATAAACATCCAAGACCCAGGCCAATCAGGAAAAGATCGTTTTCCATCATGATCTGGCTGAGGATCGAACCCGGGGCCTCCACGTCGCAGGCAGGCGTGTTGACCGCTGCTCCACGGAGGTCGAACAAGGGAACGTCGTCGTTATTGAACAAGGGAACTGGGGCCATTTTCTTATTTTTTTCAGATAGGCATTTCTCAAGTTAGGCAGAGAATCTGCACTTTTCAAACGCCAAAATCACAAAACATCCACCAACGACGATGATCCAACTAGTGGGAACAAGCCAATGCTTACCTATCTAATAGCCAAGATTGCCAATGTACTTATTGCCGACTGTATAGAAAAAGTATTGATGTAAGTATATGAGAAGCTATGGGGCGAGTCGTGGCGCGGGTCTGAAGAGGCATTAGTATACTGCTACTGGCTGATGCGGATGCTGAATTTAATAGAGAAGTGTAGTCTGTCATCAAATAACTTTTCCACTGTGCAGCGACGCGGTCGGCGAACGCTTCAAACTTCCTACCGACTAATTAGATAACTGCCCATACATAACTGCCCGTCCCGTTATTTTATTACTTAATTATTTATATTATGATTACGCATAAAAAAAATGTTATGACTTTTTTAGTTTCCTGTACAGTTTTTACTGCCAAACTAGTTAATAAACATTTATATATATTTTGTAATTTCTTAATTTAATAATAAGCAACTACTAACTGATACTAACTATTACTAATACTAATTAATATAATAAACAACTGTCGCTTTAAATCAACATCAAAATTAATCTGCATTAATAACGTTGATTGACTTTGAAAATCCAAGCATGCAACTGTTTTATGAAATATTACAACAATACATAGTAGATCCGCAAGAAATATATTTACTACATTAACTTTGCAGAAAGCGGAATAAGGTCACACAATATGTAACGTCTGTCCGTTTTTGACACCTCAATGTGAAACACTAATGGTGAAAAAGACAGTATTTTGTGGTGACCGAAACCACTATTCTAGGAAACGCTTTGACCTAATGGGTGTGGAAACGGAAATAGTGTTCTTGCCCTAGTGCGCACTGTCTTTTCGTGAATGGGAAATCTAAAAATGACCTCCGGGTGGAACGGAAGAGTGCGTGAGACTTTTGAAACTATTACTGACTATAACTTGCTTTC
The DNA here is from genome assembly GCA_017933935.1 of Sesamia nonagrioides. Lineage (NCBI taxonomy): Eukaryota > Metazoa > Arthropoda > Insecta > Lepidoptera > Noctuidae > Sesamia > Sesamia nonagrioides. The sequence goes on along the minus strand of JADWQK010002164.1, from coordinate 967,396 downwards.
CCTGTGCGCTAGGGCCCACAGTAACTCTTTCAAATTTAGCCCGCGGTCCTGGCTGACATCTCTCATGTGAAATTCGTCACTGTGTACTAGCATCTCTTTGAGGCGCACGTGGAACACAACGCGTGGTAGTTTCGGGCCTGGTCCTTATCGGGTGGCGAGCTGATGAGCAGTGTATTAAGCCTGATTCCATCATCACCATCATCAGCCTGTAGCAGGCCACTGCTGGACATAGGCCTCTCCAATTTTACGCCATTCAACTGGATTCACGACATCTCGCATCCAGTTACTACCAGCCATCCTGCAAAGATCACCGCTCCACCTAGCCTGAGGGCTCCACCTTACGTTTATCGATTCGCGGTTTCCACTCTAGAACACGTCTACTCCAACGGTCGTCGGTTCTGCGGCTAATATGGCCGGCCCATTGCCATTTCAGTTTGCTTATTCTGTGAGCTATGTTGACACCTCGTTGCGGATTCAGTCCCTCAGAGATACTCCAAGTATAGCTCGTTCCATAGCTCGCTGAGTGACCTAATTTGTAAACCAGCCGGACTATGAGTTTCCACGTGTTACTGCTCTGCGGAATATACGGCGAGAAGACTTGACAAAGCTTCCCAAATGCTACCCAGCCCAGCTGAATTCTCCTGCCAGCCTCTCTCTCAAAATTGTTTTTAAGTATAGCTGGTTCCATAGCTCGCTGAGTGACCTAATGTGTGAACCAGCCGGACTATGAGTGTCCACGTGTTACTGCTCTGCAGAATATACGGCGAGAAGACTTGACAAAGCTTCCCAAATGCCGCCCAACCCAGCTGAATTCTCCTGCCAGCCTCTCTCTCTCAAAATTGTTTTTACCAAACTGCAGAGTTTGCCCAAAGTAAACGTACTCTTGAACAACCTTGAGAGTACCGGTATTGACAACGATCGGTCCCGGGGTAATGTGTTCACTGAACATAGCCTGCCCAAGCCTAAATCCGGAGACCAATGCGTGTAGAAGAATCTACCAGGCCGTCCAGCATCTGCTGCAAGTCTTGCATTGATTAAGCCAGCAGGATAATGTCATCTGCAAATCTCAAGTGTGAGATGTATTCGCCGTAAATGTTATTGCCGCGTCCTACCCAGTACAGCGTCAACTTGCCATCTTTGTCGACGCATGAAAGAGATTTTATTAGAAAATGGACTGGTTTTCCAAAGTCTGTGCATGGTTTAGATTTAGACGGTACAATTGTTGATTTCATAATCAATTTTCACTTAAAACAACAAGAATTATCCACCCAGGATTATGTGATATCTTGATTTAAAAGAGTATCCTTAGAGCTTATACCCGTCCTTCTCCATATAAATCTATGTATGTTTTGGAATAAGCTTTAACTTCAACTTTACGACCGAATCTATCAGTCTGATTTTAAATTTCTTCGTATGCTACAGGCAAAAAAGTTCCATCATGTACATGAGGCGTACCAGATAGACACGAGTAATGAACCGTCCTAGAATTTTATAAGTCTTAAATCTGCATAGAAACAATTCATCCGCACAAAATCAGTTTTAACAGCTTTCCTGACGTCAGACAATCGACATATATCTCAGTATTGTTTAATTTTTTAAGCCGGTAACATATGGTAAGGTAATTAAAAAAGGCATGGCTATTAAATTGATTTAAAAGAAAGTTTTAATTTCTTACAGCTGTTACATAATCGTTTTATAAAGGCTAAATTTAGACTACTTAAATAATGTTCATTGAAAATATAATATGGAATATTTGATGCATTTAATTGGTACATTTTAATTTATGTAAGAAAAAAATATTTCAGTAATTTAGGGTAGAATGATGAGACCCTTATTGAGTAACACAATAATTCTTTCATTTTAAATCATCTTGTTAATCCATTGTTGCATATATTCGAAAAATGTTTATGCTCAACAATGTAAAAAACGCAATGAATGTTGTTGAACTGTCAAATATGTCTCAAGGCTGCCTACAGTGTGTTACGCAATTAAGTACTGCTAGTCAATGTGAGGTAACGCGTTCAGATCTCGGCAATAAATATGGCCAACCTAATGTAAGTGGAATCAGCTTGGTATGTAGATAAGTTCTCGCATTAAATAACTTTGGGTTCAATTTTTAAACTGATTTTTTTTAAATATCGAAATGACGATCAAATTATTTTAAACAGAAAAATATAAAAAATCGAAGTGACGATTTTCTTAATATTAATTACATTTTTACGTACTAAATAATAATTATAAATACCTTTTCTGTGTCAGGGCAGAATGTTCGTCGAAAGATTTAACTTATAAGTTCACACTTTTAAACTAGTTATCCTGTGGAATTTATTTGAGAACAAAAGTTTCGACCTTTTATTTACTATATTATATTACTCACTTTTACAAAAACACTTTCACTCGATTTTATTATTAAAACCATTTGTAATTACTTTTCGAAGTTCTGATTTTATTCAATTAAACATAAAAACCACTTATCGTTTTCTCAATACTAACCACAAAGTACAATGGCCACAAATCACTAATTTTTTTTTCGCAATTTATTTCATTTTCGTATATCTTCGTGAAACTTTCATGACGTCACCTCGCACCACGATGCGTCGTCACGGACGCCCAGCCATCGCGCGACTGAAAGCTGAAAGCTGTAACTGAAACTTGTTTACATGACACTTTACGATCATATTTATGAATTTTAAATGTATTTTTATATTCATTGTGAATTTTCTGAATGTTTTCTACAAATATTTGTTAAATGGGATAGTCTTTGCTTCAGTTTTATGTTTATTTTTAATTTAAGGTAAGTGAAAAGTTCGATGATTTTCATACCAACTTTTTTATTTTCTTAAGAGTTGTACTTTTACTTTTTGCTGGCCTTATAAGAATATGGAATATATTTAGATAGAATTTTATTATATTTATTTGACTCCCCAACAGTTGCATACACTGATACAAAGATACGAGAAACATCCAAACGTATCTACGATTGTCATCAAGTGTCATTGCCGCGTAACTTTTAATGGAACCTTGGATTAGGATTTTGACCTTGATTTTCATAGTTTACACTCTTTGTTTCTTGCTAAAGTGTCTGTAGCTCTTAGAGATAAAAAAATGAAAATGAAATTTATAAAAAAACATAGAACAATCCTGTGTTTCAAAGGTATTTGATGGCTATAATATAATAATAATAAACAGATTATGATAAAAGTATTTTAGACTAAGCAATGAAAAACTGTCCTATAAACTTAAATAATACATTACCTCTACTTATTCATTAAGTATATAACTTACTAAACTACTCATGTTATTTTAGTATCTATAAGACCACCCATTAAATATAAATAAATATATACTGACAAATCACACAGATTGAGCTAGCCCCAAAGTAACTTCGAGACTTGTGTTATGGGATACTAACTCAACGATACTATATTTATAATAGATACATATATAGATAAACATCCTAGAATCCACAATCAGGAAAAGATCGTTTTCCATCATGACCTGACTGGGGATCGAACCCGGGGCCTTCACGTCGCAGGCAGGCGTGTTGACCGCTGCGCTACGGAGGACGACAATGTGTTAAGCTTTGTAAAATTTTCATATTTCTGTACTGTAATTCAGATGGTGTAAATAATAAAGAGTATTCTAGTCCATTATATTCTTGAAGTACCAAGCTGCTGAGGCCCACATGGCCCATAAGGGACACATAAACCGACTGCGCGCGTATTTTAAATGTACTAACGTAAATAACCAAAGTAATGGTAGATAATTCTAGATACCTTTTTTTTATAAATTGCAAACTAGCGCTTGACCGCTGGTAAGCAGTGACGCAATCGTTGATGGTAAAGCGCACTAGTTTATTAAGAGCCTATTCACTCAAATTGTAGTCCGACGGAACACCGCCGCTGGCAAATTGTTCCAGTCCCTCGATTCACCCGGTATAAAGGAGGAGGCGAAACGCTTCATCCGGATCGTAGTGGTGTTAACAACGTAAGGGCAGAAACTCGCCGTACGACGAGTCGTCCGATGGTGGAACGGAGATTTTCAGAATAACCATGAGGAATTCTCTCTGTGGTTTTGAAAAGCCTGCTGAAGGATCCCGGTCGAGAAGCGACGAGGTGCTAAGGGTAGCGAAGATGTGCTGCAGTATGCGCTGGATTCTGTTAGCGAATAATGCAAGAGGGGGTGCAATCATTAGTTACACTACTGTAATTATAATCTTATTAACATACATTTAAAATCCGTATCTTCCTACTTTTGTTTAATCAGATTGTGTATGCCAAATGTTTTAAAACGAGCGATATTCCTGACGGCAAACCGTCACGCAGTTTGGCAAGGTTATGATATACGTTCAAATATTGGGTTCAAAATAAATAATTTATGATATGTCGTTTACAACCACCACATGTGCATGATATTCCATTTGTTTTCTTTCTCGGCTTTCCTTTCATAAATTATGTTACCATTCCACATGAGGTTCCCGCCATGTGGAATGGTAACATTATTTATTATTTCCCTCGTGGCATATTGCGAGCTGCTGCCGACGTGCCGGAGCATTCACTAGTGCGCCGGGCGGCGTGCCGTCAGCGGCATCGAATCGTCATTGTACGGACGACAGCAAGTCAAGCTACCCCAAACTGCCAAATATTCCCAATCAACCTTGAGGCTTATTGCTTTAGGAATAAAGATGAAAATCTAATAAAGAAATCTGACAGATTGTAGTAGCTTGATGTGCTGTCGTCCGTACACTGTCCGGTGGTAAAATTCACCATCGACCGATGTGCGCTGCCCCCTTATCGGCGAACACATTTTTGTCAAATGATTGCGACTAGTTGGGATCGTTTGGACCGACTGACCAATGGGCAACCAGAACGATACCAACTGATCCCAACTAGTCTCAATCATTTGACAAAAATGTTTTCGCCGATTAGGGGGCTGGTCTATAATCATCAATATGGATGTAAATATTTCAAGCAACTTCATCATTAACTCACTCCATCTGATGCAGTAACCATCTCACCGTGAAATATGTCTTAATTGAAGTGAGCGTGTCACAACTCGTGGGGGCCGAAAAAGTCGTGGTTGTCTACTGATTAAAACACCAGCCTCTCCAATATGAGTGTGCGCCGTGCGGGTTCGATTTCAGGTCAGGAAAATACCAATGTAACTTTTCTAAGTTACATGAACTTACTAAGTATATCTTGGACACCAATGACTGATCAAAAAGGTGAAGGAAAACATCTTGAGGAAACCTCGACTTTAAGTCTGAAATCGCCAACCCGCATTGAGCAAGCGTGGTGAGTACGCTCAATCCTTCTCTGTATGAGAGGAGACCTGTGAAGGTTCCTGATGATGAAGTGAGCGTGGAGTAAACTATCATTACAACTAATCATCATCATCACGCCTGTAGCAGTCCACACCTCTCCAATTTCACATCATTGAACTGGATTCTCGACAACTCTCATCCAGTTAGGTACTACCAGCCATCATGTGAAGATCATCGCTCCAACTAGCCTGAGGGCGTCCCGCCTTACGTTTACCAATTCCGGTCTCCACTATAGAACACGTCTAATATGACCGGCCCAATGCCCCAGTTTGCTTATTCTGTAAGCTGAGTCGACAACTTTGGTTCTGTGCCGGATCCCCTCGTTGCGGATTCGATCCCTCAGAGAAAGTTCAAGTATAGCCCGTTCCATAGCTTGCTGAGCGACCTTGAGTTTGTCGCCTTGACTAGCCGTACCGTGAGCCGTTTCATTACAAATAATGCTAAGGATTGCTGGCTGGAAGGTTGAAGGGCTGTTGGCTGTCTAAGATCACTTCACTGCATGGTGAGGTTTTTACAGAATCGATTCCTTCGTAGTAGATTGGACAGGATCCATCTACTTTAAGTAAGTAGCATATTAATAATTCCCAGGTATAAGTGTATTATTACAATTATTAAAGTAGTCTTATAAATTAATTATTCATCATTAATTCATCAAATTGACACACCATAGCTACATAATGACAGGACCCCAATATTTATAGTAGTTTCTCTAAATCAAACAGCGTAATATTCAAGCGCGAGGTCCACATGACCGCAATAGAATTTTCAATTACATGATGTTGAAAGGAAACAAGAGATTTCATGGCTATCTTCTGAACAGAACAGAAAGATCTAGAAGGCTCATCCTTTTAATTTTTTGGTGAGAAATCATCAAATGATTTCTCCCGCTCTGGGCACACTTGAAAAACAACCACTAAATATGTGTTTCGCATAGCGATGTTACCATCTTACGAAGCGTAATAGTTAATAACCTGTAAATGAACCTGTTGTGTGGTTTATTGGTAATGGTTTTGTTTTATTTTTTACTAGATTTCCGCCCGCGGCTTTGCCCGCGTGATATTCGATTATATCGCGCTTTTTAAATTTCCCTCGGGAAATCTTTTTTTTTTTTCAATAAATGGTAGCCTATGTCCTTTCTCACGATCTAAAGATTGTCTGTGTCAAATTTCATCAAAATCAGTTGAGAGATTTAAGCGGGTAAGCCTAACAAACAGACAGACAGAGTTACTTTCGTATTCATAATATTATTAGCATGGATTTATTTAATAATAATTAACCTATATTAATAGTTTGTACCACACAAACAAGTTATCAGTCAATGTTACTAATTACACATTAACTAAATTTTATGAAATAAAAATGGAAGAAATTAAATAATAAAAACTTCTTCTAGAGCCATGAAGAAATTAAATAATAAAAACTTCTTCTAGAGCCATGACAAAGGTAAAATTATTTATTCCTTTTAAGTGTTTTTTTGAAGTCGGTTTCTATTTTTTTGTAAAAAGTTTTTCATACATACAAACATTTTTCACCTCATAACAATATAGTGGTAGCCATAACCCATGTTAGAATGTTCTCATTAATACGATAAAAAAATCCTATCTCAAAACCTATTGAACCGATTTTGAAGCCCTAAGCTGAACAATACATAGTCCAACAAAAAAAGAATTACTTAAACCGGACTTGTAGTTCCGGAAATATGCGCGCACAAACATAAAAACATACTTACATACATACACTTGAAATTTGCCTGACCTACATACATACGGGTCGAATTTATATACTCTTTTTTTTTTTAAGCCGGTTAAAAAACTAAGGAATAGTTGAAATAGAATATCAATAACAGGAAACTGTATAGAGTAGGTCTTCTTCATAATAATTTGTTTGTTCATACGTAACCCTTATCGATGATACTCGATCTTTTACGGAGGAGGGAAAACGATTGACTGTGAGTTAGCCAGGGGCCAGGGACCATTCTAAATCTATTAGGTATTGGGGGAAGTATTAACTTCGATAGGACATAATAGGTAATACAGGTATACGGGCGCAATTCCACGATAATGCTCCGCGCATTTTGTAAAAAGATGTTATTACAAGGCGAGGGTAAAAGTAACATCAATGTTAATGTGCCAAAATGTTTGCTCTTTTATAAAGTACCACCATCGATAGTTTTCGGCAACACCAATTTCGTAGCCGGTTTAGTACCGCTGGACATAGGCCTCCCCCGAGGATATCCAAGACGACCGGTCCTGCGCCTCCCGCATCCAGCCAGCGGTTTCCCGCGACCTTTACCAAGTCGTCGGACAACCTTGTGGGAGGCCTACCCACAATGCGTCTTCAGGTGCGTGGGCGCCACTCGAGAACCCGTTCGGCTCTATCGGGCATCGATCCTACGGGCAATGTGCCCGGCCCACTGCATCTTTAGTGAGCAAATTTTTTGATTAATAATAATAATAATAATAATAATTTATTTCGGACAGTATCCATATTTGGTTAGTACTACAAAGATCTTAAGCCTATGTTAGTAATAATAAAAAAGTAAAAAAGTAGAAAGTAAGACAATATTAAATTATTTGCGAGCTCAGCCAGACACTCCTTACTGTCTGACTAGGACCCGCATGAAAGTCTCCATTATTTTGGAGTCGATCCCCTCAGCAACTACTCTCAAAATGCTGCTAGTGCTACCCCGTACTCTACGTAGCAAGGAAGCGGTTCTCTTGCGTATAATGGCATGAAAGCCATCAACACGGGCTTCCGCGAACATGCCAGATGCACTACAGAAACGGGGCAACCCCAGCAACATCCTGAAACCGTTGTTGTATTGTACTCGCAGGGCACTGAGCGATCTCTGTGTATAACAAAACCACAGACTGCACGTGTAAAAAGTCTGGCAGTACGCTTTAAAAAGAGTGATTAGCTATGTCAGATACTTGTAGCCCTCGTTTTGAGGATTTAAACTAATCGGCCAGCGACTTATTTCTTGAAATCTTGTGTTTCCGACAGCAAACACAATTCTAGCAAGTCTTGAACATTGGTCTTGCCTACATAGAAAAAGAAATATGATTTACATTTATGTTTGATGATATTATTTATTTATTCATAACAATTTACATTGTGTTGAACATTGCATATAAAATTAAAATAGAATACCACATGCGGCTATAAAATTGAAAAATGTCAAATTGGAATATAAATAAAAACATAAGCACAGACAAACATAACAAGTCAATCAATTATACATGTGTCAATAGATATATAAACTAATGTCAGCTATGATTACAAGAACATTTAAAAAAAAAAATATATAATAAATAAATAATGTCAAATGCGTAGTTATAGTCAAAGCATAATGTTACAGTCAAAGTTAAGGAATTCAGTTGAAAGCGTATATTCACTGGTACTTTATTTATTTGTATCATTTGACATGAATTCTGATACTGAGTATAAACATCTTTCCAACAAGAAGGTTTTTAATAAATGTTTCATAATGTCGTAAATCGAGCACAAATGGGTCGTTTTACCAAATACGTGGAAACAAGGCAATTTTTTTCAACAAAAAGGCAGTCAATTCACTTTGTGACATTGCTTTACCCCATTAGTATTTCGTTTGATTTTCTCGCGTAAACGTGGGAGTAACAAAAGTTTCTAATCTTTGGCAATTTCTACACAATAGAAAACGGAGACAGACCTCTTTTGCGAGCTATATATTTATGGCACAATCGTGTTTTCTGATATATTTTTGCTCTCAATTTAGATATTGTATCTGAAAATAAATCGGAATCGAAAAAGGCTACATCTTTAATCGTTTCGTATAAGTTCGTAAAAGATTTTATTTTCGTAACTGCCTACGTTGTAGAATATCGAGTTAAGATTTATTTTCAAAGGTTTGTATAAAATTAATAATAATAATAATAAGTTTATTGAACAAAAACTTACTTTAACAAAGTTTCAAGACTTAAAAACTAGCTACTATATTTATAACTACTTTAAATATATATTCTTGTCTATACAAGAAGAGAAAAAGAATAAAAGTAATTATCTATGTAACAAAACGATAAGTCCTATCCACTAAACTACGGAATACCTGTATGTTAGGAGAGATTACAATTAAAATTCATTTATTCAAATTACGCTGAGAATCAGGACTTTTCGAACGTCAAAATTACAAACTCTTCGATGGTGTTTTCTTTAAACTAGATACGTTTGGGATTTCCTATCTGACTACTCTGAGAAGAAAGGACGAAACAAACTCAGAAGTCACAGTCTGTTTTAAAGTCCAGACATCATGTTGGTTAGATCATATGAAGACCATGTAGATTGGTGCCTGAAATGGTCTTTAGGAATGGTCTTCTGGAGGAAAGGCCCAGATAGATTGAGCGGATCGGCAGTCCAATCAGTAGAACTGGAGGAGTTCATCGATTCGACGAACAATACCCGTGGAAATTGGTCATAAACTAAGAAAGTTTTTTTATAATTATAAACTAGTGCTTGACCGCAATCCCGCCTAATGGTAAGTAGTGATGCAATCGTTGATGGTAAAGCGCACTAGATTAATAAGAGCGCATTCAAGCAAAAAAAAAATTAATAGTAAGAAAGAAGTGTAGTTTAGCGAGGTGATGCAATGTTAAACCCAACAACACAACGATGCTGCGCCAGAGGAAGATTGATCTGGAGACCCTCCACGACCAAACTCCCGACACAACAACATTTGGCGCATCATACCCGGCACATATCGCAACACAACTGCTCAGAGCCGTCCGCCGTACAATAATCAACATCATCATCAAACTTTTTTATCGTCCCAACGCTAAGCACAGGTCTCCTCTCATACAGAGAAGTAAAATAAATAATATAAATGTGATTCCGTTACGTGTGGAAGTTATTCCATAAAAATAAGTTTTATTTTAGTAAAATACTTAGTACTCTACTACTACTCTCTACTCTACTCTCTCTTAGTACTCGAGAAAGAGGTGTCTCGTCGAATCCAGCTCGGCTGGGCAGCGTTCGGGAAGCTACGCTACCTCTTCTCGTCGTCCAAGATACCACAGTGTCTCAAGACTAAATTCTTTGACCAGTGTGTATTGCCAGTGATGACTTACGGAACTGAAACGTGGTCGCTCACAATGGGCCTCATACGAAGGCTCAGAGTCACACAAAGGGCAATGGAAAGAGCTATGCTCGGAGTTTCTCTGCGTGATCGAATCAGAAATGAGGAGATCCGCAGAAGAGCCAAAGTCACCGACATAGCTCTGCGAGTCGCTAAACTTAAGTGGCAGTGGGCAGGGCATATTGCTCGTAGAACCGATGGCCGATGGGGCAGTAAGGTTCTGGAGAGGTGGCCACGTACTGGAAGACGCAGCGTAGGGAGGCCCCCAACAAGGTGGACCGATGACCTGGTGAAGGTCGCGGGAAGCCGATGGATGCGGGCAGCACAAGACCGGTCAACGTGGAAAGCCTTGGGCGAGGCCTTTGTCCAGCAGTGAACATCTATAGGCTGAAGAAGACTTAGTACTCTACATACACCTATACAATATGTAAAGAAAACCCTCTCCGATCCGTGAAGGTATTGTTAGGTACCGATAAATGATTCTAGTAGTGCATACAAAGCAAGGCTAAACGTAAAAAAAAACCCTAAAAAAATAAATTAAAACAATAAATATTAATACGCAAAAGGAGCTACCTAACTTAATATATGCGCGGAGGCAATACATGCGCGGGTGAAGGGGGGCAGGGCACGTTGCACGCGTCGCATCACTCATAATACAATACCGTCGAAAATTGTGTTGTCACTTGTAAAAAAAATACCAAATTTTGGGGAAGTTGGAATTAATACGCGTAAAAAAAAAAGATTTTTACAAAATTCATTAGTATTGTTACTATGATAATTATGTAAAATTTTATATTTTATTTGGTCATGTGTTTACCTAACCTTTATTATCCTTATGGGTCGGACAGGGTTTTCTTTACATATTGTATGAACATGTCATAACTATGTATACAATATGTACTTCGTATTCGTGCCATAACATCGGCTGCCGGCAGAAGTTACCACCCACCAGACAAAGTCTTGCCGCCAAGCGATTCGTCGTGTTCCGGCATGATGTCTGGTGAAGCCGTACGGAGGACGGGTCTGAGCAGTTGTGTTGCGATGTGTGGCGGGTACGATGCGCCAAATGTTGTTGTTTCGGGAGTTTGGTCGCGGAGAGTCTCCAGATCAATCTCCCTCTAGCGCAGCATCATTTGGTCGTGTTGGTCACGGGTTTAACATTGCACTTTACCATCAACGATTGCATCACTGCTTACCATCAGGCGGGATTGCAGTCAAGCACTAGTTTAAAAAAAAAACTTATAAAATAACAGTTATGAATACCTCCTTTTGTTGCAGGCGTCTAAAGCACGTACAGAAACTAACAAAAAATATTCCATGAGTAGAGCTATCGTTGTTACACGCTTATGAATCGAATCGCGCGTATTTATGAATCGAATCGCGCGTATTTATGAATCGAATCGCGCGTATTTACTCACCCGGAATGGGCGAATTGTCAGGTCAGGAATAGTTCATGAGGATCGATTGATAAAAATTATTAAATTACATAAGATCCATCCTCCGTGCACCCAGGCCTTCTCTGTGAGAGGAAGTGAACCATAATTGAACACCCAAGACCTGTGCGATAGGATTGGCTGCTTGTAAATTTTAGGATTAACGACAGTTTTTTGCGATTTAATACAACTCGTCAAGTTTCTTTCAGATAGACGTCGCGTCTGATCAAGACGGTGATAAATTAAAGTGAAACCCCGCAATTTTAAAGTAATACTTCTTTTAATTTGAGACTGGCCACTTCTGAAACATTACACTGCTGTTATTGGGCCTTTTTGAGCTAGATTTTTGCTGCCGACTGTATGTGTTTAGTTTTCTGGAGGTTTTTTCTGATGTACTGTTTTGTTTTCATTAAGGGAAGTATATAACGTTATTTTTTGTATATGCGAAACCCGAAACACGTGTCAAGTATTAAGTAAAGAATCTATGTATAAAACTTCAAAAAGGTATCATGAAAAACCACAAAGTTATGAGCTTGTTATCTTACCTGGTTGTTCAACAAAAATATGGACAACGCACCGCCTGCCCGCCCGCGCCTACATCGGCGCGGCGCGGGGGGTATGTCTCACTTTGCGCCTAGGACTATGATCTAACGTCAACAGAGTTGTACGCTCGGTAACCACACTGCAATAATTTCTAAATATATTCGGGAAAAATATAACATGGTGTAAAAATATAACATGGTGTAAAAATATAACATGGTGTAAAAATATAACATGTAAAAATATAACATGGTGTAAAAATATAACATGGTGTAAAAATATAACATGGTGTAAAAATATAACATGGTGTAAAAATATAACATGGTGTAAAAATGATTGGAATCGATCCTGTTGCTTCTTCTGAACAAACTATATTCAGGTTACCTATAAAGAAAAAAATACGTTGTATAGAGGAAACTGTAGCATAATCACCTTATAATATGCCCATTGCTGTGACACAGATCTCTTCTCAGTGAGAAGAAGTGGGCACTATCCCACCACGCGAGCCCACTGCTTATTGGTATATGTAGCATACGACGAGCTTGCTTCTAAGACATGTCGGTTTCTTCGCAGTACTTTCCTACATCGTTTTTTTTTGGAGTTTACTCCTTAAGAATCGATTTTCATATATAAGGCGCCCGGTATGAGAAAAAAAAAAAGTCCGAGGGGTAAAACCTACTAAAGAGTAACGAATTTTAAGCGTTACTATTTTAAGCGCAACTTTCTAATCTAAAAAAGTGGCATAATTATCTTTTTACAACTATATTTTGTTAGTTATTAAGATAATGTTATATTTAAAAAAAAAATATAATAATTTAAAAAAATATGTTTATAAAATTTTTTTTATTATCAACTTTCTTAAAATTGGTTAAAATTTTCATAAATATGAATTATATTTTTTTTAATTTTTTATGATTTATTTTATAAATAATTTTTATAATAATAATAATTATTTTTTTAATATTTTTTTTTATTTATTTTTAATTTTATTTTTTTATTTTTATTTTTTGTCTCGTACTTAAGGAGTAAACTCCAGTCGTGCGTCGGAGCTGACACACACACTTTTTTTATTCTCTTTATTTATAAGGGGTTTTTATCCACACGGACACGTTAACCTCATTGTTCTTTATACTTCATTTACAAAAAATACCTAATTAAAAAATAAACTATGTTTATATCACACAAAACTATTATTATATGTATATAACATAATATGTGACGGAATTGGTTGCTTCACGGAAAATGTTGAAGTTTAGCCAAAATCAGCAGTTGGACTGGTAAAGTGGACCCCAGACTCCAAAGCTGGGATTAACGCTGAGACGATGATGATAATATGTGAGGAAATTACTGCCTAGAATTCTGAATCAAACCACAAACTATGCCTTATTAGTCCTTTCTGATTTTGGGTGAGCCAAAATATTTAGGATAAGTCCAACGTCCTACATGTTTAAATCAAACATCTTAACACAATCCACCAGCAAATCTTGCACATCTTCAATTTTATTACATGTCTCACAATTAGGCGTCATATGCTTTTATATTAAGAAAGCAAAATTTTGCCGATGGATAGTGGCCGGAACGAAGCTTTAACAGTAATTTAATATAACTCGTATTTAAATATTTATCTTCAAACCAGGGTTCACGAGGGGGTTCATTTTGTATCACTTTATACCAAATGCCTTTTTCTTTGGATATTTCATTAAACCACTTTTCCATTTCTTAAACCTGAAGAAATATTAATAATTAAGATCCTCAATCAGGTTGTAGTTGTTGGTAGGCACTGATATCACTAACCTGTCAGTATTTATTTATTTTCTATTACTCTTGTTTAAAGTTTAAATTTAAAACGGATCTACAATTAGCAATCTCGATTTCAAATCATCCGATAAATCGTCTACGGAAAGCGCATCTTTATCTGACGTAAGACATTGCCAACTTCGTTGCATTTTAAAACGAGTCCAAATCGAGATCTGAGCGAAGAATAAGTACCAAAATAAGATATTTAGGAGTAGTTTGAACCCACGCGAGCTGTAAAGTATTTTAAGCCTCAAGTATATAAAAAGTTGTCAATTTTCTCCATTAGTATTCAACACCGGTCTTCCAGTCTTCTGGGCACGTTTCCGGATGATGCGATGCGGACTAGTACTTTGACACCGAAGTGATCTTTCGTTTTTACATTATATGTTTTTATATTTTACATATACTAAGGTAGTCAGTCATTTTAGTTTAAATATACAAGAATTTAAACTGAGTAATCATTGTATGTATAAGATTATAAATTGAGAATTTATTAATCAACTAGTTGCGCCCCATGGTCTCACCCGTGTACGTTTCGATATGTTTTTTTTTTAATTCTCCGCACTTATTTTTCCCAGCGTAATGTTATATAGCCTAAAGCCTTCCTAGATTTATGGGATATTCAATGCTAAAATATTTTTTTCAAATTGGACTAGTATTTCCTGAGATTAGCGCGTTCAAACAAACAAACAAACTCTTCAGCTTTATATGTTAGTATAGACTAGCGGCCGCCAGCGACTGCGTTCACGTGGAGTTAGTTATGATCCGCTTCTATTGGTCGCAACGTGATGTAATATGGCCTAGAACCTTCCTGGATTAATGGGCTATCCAATGCAAAAAGATTTTTTTCAAATCGGACTAATAGTTTCTGAGATCAGCGCGTTCAAACGAATAAACAAACAAACTCTTCAGCTTTATATATTAGTATAGATTTAGGTAACAGAACAAGAGTGACGGTGAGCTTCGAACTAGAAGTTTGCTTTTATTCTCTGTCAGAATAACATACTAAATACGATATAGACCTTCAAAGACCGCGTTACAGGAATAAATCTATTTATCTAAATCGACCTTCAACGTAGGAACGAGAGACTTTTACCTAAAAAATGAATAAGAATCTTATTACTTTTGTGCTTTGAGCTCATCATCCCTTGATCATCAGCCCTTGTAACGTGGGAGATATAGGGTAAGGATGCCTATTATGAGATAGGCGCTTAATATGAGATAGCAAGGTATTGGTCAAACTATTCACTTCAGCCATTTGGTGCTAGTGTCACTCGACACTACACAACAACACCGCTAAACGTCTGCCAATGCAAGCCGGCCACCGACGATCGAAGAACGTGTCCATGTACGTTATTCCATTATCGTAAAACCATTTATTTTTCGTCAAATGTTCACACGGTATGTAACAACTCTATAATTACGTTAAAAGCTCTTAATATATTTGGTTTGTTACTTATATGATCAATTTTAAGACGTAAATGCAGTTTTAATGTGTTTTCTTTTTGAAATAAAAAATAAAAGGCATATATTTAGTAAAATTGTTGTTTTCCTAATATGAGATATGCTAGGGTTCCTAAAATGAGATATCTCATATTGTAGTACTCAAAAAGAGCAACTATTTTTATGATTTTATGTAAACAAAAACAAAACACAAACAAAAATATGGGGTTTAATTTAACCCAATGGTTAAACCCCATATTTTTGTTTTAGATGCTTCCCATCAAAAGAAAGACCTAGGACCAGCTCTGTAAATGGTTTTCGCAAAACTGGCTTGTTTCCCTGCAATCTAAGTATGTACATATTTTTATAGACGAAAACTTTTCAATCATTAATGAAGAGCATCTAGAGCAAGAGATAATTATTAATGACGAAAACACAAATCCGGAGAATACAAGTTGTATGCGTCCTTCGATTGGAAACCAATTAGGTCCAACTGAAGTGTTAAGTAATAGCGGAAATTCAGAAGAAAATCAGAGAACGCGGTTTAGTAGATGAATCTCCTCCTGATGAGCCTCAAAGATTGGTATCTTCTAAGATGCCTTACACCAAGACTTAGTAGAATCCTTGAATAAGAAGCGTGAAAAAGAAATAAAAAACACAGAATAAACGGTCAAATAAAAACCGCAGACAAGAAAAAAAAAACATTTTAAAAAGAAAAAAGTTGCAAAAGTTAGTTCCACTTCCGAAGACGATGATATGCCTAAGCTCGCAGATAGCAGTGGTGATAAATATGATGCTGAATGTCCTTACTGCAGCGGAAACTTTTCACAAGAATGCTAATTAAGATTATGATAAATGTAATCTTTGTTTTAAAGACTGCTCGTCTATAGTTTCATTATTAAAGTACTGTTGTTTTTCTAATATTTCATTAATAAGTACTTAACAATAAAAATGAGATTATAATGACATTAATATGGTTCATTTTGTTTGTTTACCCCTAAAAATTTATGGAGTCTATTATGAGACACTATCTTATATTAGAAACCCCTAATATCTCATAGGAAAGATAAGTTTAAGGTCGCTCAGCGAGCTATGGAGCGGGCTATGTTGGGCGTCTCTCTGAAGGACCGCATCAGAAATGAGGTGATCTGACAGAGGACCAGAGTTACCGACATAGCTGAGAGGATTAGCAAGCTGAAGTGGCAATGGGCTGGTCACATATGCCGCAGGACCGACAACCGTTGGGGTAAACGAGTCTTTGAGTGGAGACCGCGTCTCGGCAAACGTGGCGTGGGACGCCCTTGGACGAGATGGAGCGACGACATCAAAAAGGTGGCTGGTAGTGGCTGGCGGAGAACTTCTCAGGATCGAGCTTGTTGGCGTGCCATGAAAGAGGTCTATGTCCAGCAGTGGACGAGTAAAGGCTGATGATGATGATGATAATGAATATCTCATAATAGGAGACCATTTGGAATGGGCTCGTTTTCTGTAATTTTTCACTTTTTACAGCAAAGCCAAAAAAATATTATATTTAGCCCTAAATAGTTATTACATATTTAAAGTACATTAAATTTCCTATCTAAAATTATATTTCAGAATGCTTCAAATGTGAGAGTTTTGTTTTTACAGTCAAAAATAGAAATGGTATCTCATAATTGGCATCCTTACCCTACCATGTGAAATGAAACTAAAGCCCATTGTCCACCTTAAGTATTGAGAATGTCACAGTACTAGAATGAGAATGTCACAGAACTAGTATGAAAAAACAATAGAGACCTACAATGTATAGGTCGTGGGTTTGAATCCCGTCAGGCGTTTTACTTTGTGTTAATTATTTCAGCACCACTGCTCTCAAAACGACGAAGGAACATCGTGAGGAAATCAACGTGTCCTAAAGGCAAAAACTCGCAGACGTGATATCTAAGATAACCAACCCGTACTGGACCCATTACTCTCAACCAAAGGAGGCCTGCCTCCCAGGAGTGGCTGATTATGTAGTATGAAAATATCACAGTATTATTAATATGCTTCATTACTAGTAAGATATCACAGTACTAGTCTGAAATTGTAATGGTACTAAAATAAAAATGTCACAATTGAGTGATGGTCCGTATACGACGCCACTTCCTAGTTTACGAGGGGTGGGTCATGTTCCCGCCGCCATTACAATACTAATAAATTCTGTCTACTCGTCGGGGATTTGAGTTTGTAACACCTAACTTTTAAGTACGGTCGTGAAGGATGGCTCTTCTTTAGGGTGGCATGATGTGATGTTCAAATTCGCGGTACTAAAGGTATCTACATACCGAAGGATTCGTAACTTTTTACTACATAATCAGTCTATAATTTTTCCTGTGCTAGAACACATGCCCCACAGAAATCGTAATAACAAGTCAATAGAAGTGCTAGCTACTGACTTTTAACACCAGAACGCGTGTCGCCGGTCCCCTGTAACCACCACATAAACAAACAATAGATACACTCGAACACTTACACATTCATTTTGCATTATTGATATAAAATGAAACCTTCGAGCTATAGCATAACGCAATATTTTCTAACAACACATAATCGCAGAAGGCGCGGCTTTTTTAACCAATAATAAATGTGCGCGAAAAGCAGAGAAACATATCGCACGCTCACTTTCACTGAGAAAAAGTGTATAGGTCGTAATGTTTATTTTCATATCGATAATTTTCCGATCAGCGTTAATTAAAGGGTTCTTTTCTTTTTTTTTTCTTTTTCTTTTGTTCACCCTGTAAAAATCCCTACCAGACCGTTCTCCGTCTGGGGGTCGACGGAGGGTGTGCCGGGCTCTCACCGGCTAAAACCACTGGAGCTTCCTCTTTTTGCCTATGGCCAGGAGTGCGGGTTCTAGTTTGCCATAACGCCGCATCCCCGGCAGGCCTTGACCCACCGCGCGCGAGATCGGCGGGTCCCTCTGCCTCCCCTCCTTCCATCAGGTAGGCGTGGAGGAACAGCCACTACACTCCTACTCCGGCCCTAGCGACGGACGTCGGGCTCCCCCGGTCCTCGGCCCGTCGGTCTCTCGTTATGGAGGAAACGGATCGACCTCGGCTTCCCTCCTCCTCCGGAAGTGTTTCATTCCTCAACGCACTTTAAGGTGATTTATATATTTATGAGATAAGGAAATGCAATAAACAATTAAGCGCGATACGCTGCAAATCACCATGTTTATCGCTCTGGGTCCCAAACAACACAAATAACCGCAACCAACACACCACGCGCTCTTGTGTATCACAATACATATGCACGGCGACAAGGTCACGCGTCTTTGCGACTTCTATTGACTTGTTATTACGATTTCTGTGACAGGCCCTCTCTTGGTGAAAGGAAGTGGGCAGTAATCGACCACGCGGCTCCTGTGCGAGTTTCGGCTCTAGCACATGCCGGTTTCCTCTCGCTGTTTTCTTTCACCTCTCAAAACTCGTGTGTCTCGGCCGACAAAAAAAGTACACGGTACAAGTAAACACTTACTAAGTTGTTAAGTACCTACTTGTACGCGGTACAAGTTTCACTACACAAAAACGGTGAGGTTTTGGTCTTTATGTGGTTTGACTTCGCACGCATCCATAATACAATGTTATTGCATAAAGTCGTATGTAGTTCAAACCGATCAGCACTGCGGTTCTCTAACCATTTCACCGAGAAAACTTAGATAGAAGTGAGCGTGGAGGATTGACACTTTTGACAGCTCAGTTACCTAATTTATTACGTTGACATTTTTACAGACTCAATCGACAGCAAACCAATACAATCCATGTCTCCTAAAGTTAAAACACATTCACCGCAACTTCTTCCTTCTATCTAAAGAGGCTCGCACACATTTGAGTGGGCCGCATCACCACACTTTGCCTCTTACTATTGCAATAATTCTGTCACAGCGCATCTTACTGGATTGCTTGCTAGGCGTATTTTTACGGCTACACACCGGTCCATCTTTAGTGTGCTTTGCTTTACAAGAAAGTGAAATAAAAGGATTTCTTTCAATACATTTTCTTATGATACGGCCCTACCCAATGTGCATGAGCACCTCCATTAGATCGAGGATGCACTCTAGTAGAAACTATATTATTGACTTTTTGAAGCAAGGGAACCATTATATCTTTACGTTGTAATCGCTAATGAAACCGTCCATATCGATTAATGATGCTAATGGTCTACATGTTTTATGTTTAATTGCCCTCGTAAATGGTACCACCCAAAATTTACTTGTTGAATGTGACTTGCTTCTCATAATTGGACAAGATTGTTTTGTCTTTGTCACAGTTACAATGTGAATAATTTACTATAATTTATATTATTTACTAAATAGTAGTCGTAGTGTAGTAGTAGTTTTATTTAGTAGTCGTGGTGGCCTAGTGGTTATAACACCAGCCTCTCAAGTATGAGTGCGCGGGTTCGATTCCAGGTCAGGCAAGTACCAATGTAACTTTTTTTAAGCTATATGTACTTTCTAAGTATATCTTGGGCACCAATGACTGAAGGTGAAGGAAAACATCTTGAGGAAACCTAGACTATCGCCAACCCGCATTGAGCAAGTGTGGTGATTACGCTCAATCCTTCTCTGTATGAGAGGAGACCTGTGCCCAGCAGTGGGACGATAAAAAGGTTGATGATGATGATGATGACTAAATATATAGGTTTTACCAAGTTGTTGGTTAACGCACAGTCTACTGCCACACACCGGTGGTTCACACACATTTTCCCTACTTACATTCATTTAATTCATTTTAATTCAAGTTTCACTGACTCATACATAAACAATTAATACACACATAGTCAACAACACAACAACGAATGAACAATTAGTTTTTCACTTTGGTACTCATTTTAGTAATACTTTCACCGATGTATCTATGTATGTGCTAAGTTGACACAAATACATAATAATATTTTAACATAAGTCTCCTTCTTCTTCAGCCTATAGATGTCCACTGCTGGACAAAGGCCTCCCCCAAGGCTTTCCACGCCGACTGGTCTTGTGCTGCCCGCATCTATCGGCATCCCGTGACCTTCACCAGGTCATCGATTCACCTTGTTGGGGGCCTCCCTACGCTACGTCTTTCAGTAAGTGGCCGCCACTCCAGAACCTTACTGCCCCATCGGCCATCGGTTCTACGAGCAATGTGCCCTGCCCACTGCCACTTAAGTTTAGCGACTCGCAGAGCTATGTGACTTTGGTTCTTCTGCGGATCTCCTCATTTCTGATTCGATCACGCAGAGAAACTCCGAGCTATAGCTCTTTCCAAGTTTTCTAGTGAGGTTTAAAATTTGGAGTTGTTTTAGAGGTCGACGAGGTCTATTATACTTGTAGGTTCTTCAGGTGTTGTGGTATTGGAATAATAAGCGAAGGTACACAGGAAAAGAGAGTTTAATTCACAGCAGACAGTCACATTCACAATAGGTTACACAACACAGAAGAGTACTATAGAAGAAGAAGGAGTGATATGAAGATTAGACTATAGCGTAGAATAGAAATGAGGAAAGTACATAAATACAATTAAGCGCGGAGAAGCTAGAATTTAAGTCAGTTAGCATGCGACAGCGAACGTATCGGTCAGCGGACAGGCGGCGCGGGCGCGCGAATGAAACATGATGTTTCCGTCTCGCTTGCCCTCATAGCGCGTGAGACGCGCCGAGAGAACAATAAGGCGCGTCATAACATGGCTGCCGGACAACTATGAAATATCTACTAATAAGTAATACATAAAATTTGTTTGTTTATAAACGTTAATCTTTGGATTAGTGCTAAGTTAAAATTACGCTAATAAACATTGGTTGACACTTATGTCAAGTGTCACTACATCACCCCCCTCCAGAGACCGTCAAGGGCGATAATAGTCGGGAAATTTAACGCGACGTCCTGACCGCGTCGTTCTAACGACGCCGTCGTCAGACGAAGGCAAGTTCCGGCTATCCGCGTTGGGTGAGTAGTGCTGAGTGTTAGTGTTGAGTGGTGGCTGTGGTGTGTTGGTGTTGTGGTGCATGTTAGTGGTGGTATATGGTGAGGATGCTAAATTGTCAGGATCACGCAGTATGAAGGCCGGTTTAATGCGGTCTATCGATACGGTAACCTGTTTACCATTAACCATGATTTTAAACACCTTTTCTCCTCTTTCTATGACCTTATGAGGACCAGAGTATGCCGGTTTCAGACTTCCACCAGCAGTGCAGTCTCTAAGGAAAACGTGGGTAGAGGAAGCTAATTCTTTGTAAATAAATGTTTTAGAACTGCTTTTGTGCTTACTTGCTGGTGTTGGTTGCAGATTCCGGAAAATACTCCGAAGTCTTGACAGGTATGTGGTTATGTCGACGGTCTCGTCAGCCTGAGGGTCGAAAAATTCGCCGGGCAGGCGTATTGGTTGACCGTAAACAAGTTCGGCTGCAGTAGCGTGGGCGTCCTCTTTATAAGCGCTGCGTATGCCTAGCAGGACTATTGGAAGAGATTCCACCCAACTATCGTTTGCGTGGCAGATGATCGCAGCCTTGAGTTGACGGTGGAATCTTTCCACCAGTCCGTTACAGGCAGGATGATATGCAGTTGTTCTGCGATGTTGGAATCCTGCGATGTCAGACAGGCATTTGAAGAGTGTCGATTCGAACTGCCTACCTCTATCGGTAACGATATCCGATGGGCAGCCGAAACGAGCGATCCAGCCACTCAGTAAAGCCTTTGCCACTGTTTCTGCAGTTATTTCTGCTAACGGTATTGCCTCAGGCCATCGCGTAAAGCGATCGATGGCTGTGAGACAATAGCGGAAACCTTGGCATAATGGCAAAGGTCCTACGAGGTCGATATGAATGAATGCGAACCTCGATTTAGGCAGTTTGAAGGCTCCTAGTGGAGCAAAGACATGCCGCGTGGTCTTTGAACGCTGGCAAGCCAGGCAAGAGCGAACCCACTCTCGGCAGTCTTTTCTTACGCTAGGCCACACATATCGGTCAGCAACTAATCTTGCTGACGCCTTGGTGCCTGGATGGCTGAAAGAGTGCAGGCTGAGGAAAATGGTCCTGCGTAATTCTTTGGGGACAAAAGGTCTTGGCGAAGGGGTGCTGACATCGCAGTACAGTTGTGTCTGCGATGCTGGTATGCTGACTAGCTGCAGGCGTAAAGCGTTTTCCCCTATAAGGAGTTGCTTGAGCTCCTGGTCCTCCAGTTGTGCTGCAGCGATCCTTTCAGCGGTTACTGGCTGGGTAATCTCCTCAACGCGGGAAAGGGTATCCGCCACGACATTGTTCTTCCCGGTTATGTGCCTGATGTCTGTGGTAAATTGGGCTATGAGGTCCAGATGGCGAAATTGTCGTGGGGAACAGTTTTCTTTACGAGAGTGGAAGGCAAATGTGAGAGGCTTGTGGTCTGTGTAAATAACAAAGTCACGAGCCTCCAGCATGTGTCGAAAATACTTCACACTTTCGTAAATGGCGAGCAGTTCGCGGTCGTAGGGTGAATATTTTACCTGTGCCGAGCTGAACCTTCGCGAAAAGAAGGCAAGGGGTTCCCATGCTCCTGCGTTCAGTTGCTGCAAGACCGCACCCATGGCTTTATCAGACGCGTCCGTGACCAACGCCAGCTTAGCGTTGCAGTCAGGATGAGCCAAAAGTGCCGCTTGACATAGGCTTCTTTTGCAGTTCTGAAATGCTTCGTTCTCTTCGTGTGTGAAGGCGACTGGATGTGAACCCTTAACCGATCCAGTAAGCAGGGCGTTAAGGGGAGCCTGGAAGTTTGCTGAGCCTGGGATGAATCTGCGGTAAAAATTGAGCATGCCAAGGAATCTCCGTAGCTCTCTTACGGTTTTGGGAGCGGGAAAATTCTGTATGGCCTCGACTTTCGACGGCAATGGCCTAGAGCCCTTGGCTGAGATGTGGTAGCCCAAGAAGTTTACCTCCGCTACTCCGAAGACGCATTTGGAAGTATTAATGACCATACCGTAGTCCCTCAGTCTGGCAAAAAGCTGACGCAAGTGATGCTCGTGGGTCTTCTGGTCTTTCGAGTAGACCAAGAAGTCGTCCAGGTAAGCGTACGTGAAGTCCAGACCCCTGAGCATTTCATCTACGAACCGTTGAAACGTCTGTCCGGCGTTACGTAGACCGAACGTCATATAAGGGAATTCGAAAAGACCGAACGGCGTTGTGATCGCAGTCTTTGGGATGTCGTCTGGATGCACAGGAATCTGGTTATAAGCTTTCACCAGGTCGATCTGAGAGAAAACGGTACAGCCAGACAGGCTATGAGCAAAGTCTTGGATATGTCGGATAGGGTACTGGTCCGGGATAGTACGTGCATTCAGCATCCTGTAATCACCGCAGGGGCGCCATCCGTCATCTTTCTTCGGCGCTAGATGAAGAGGCGACGACCATGGTGACTCGGACTGACGACAGGTTCCGCATTTCAGCATGGCCTCAAATTCGGCCTTAGCAATTTTAAGTTTGTCCGGGGCCAATCTACGTGGTGTACAGGACACTGGCGGCCCTGGTGTAGTACGGATGTGGTGTGCTGTATTGTGTTTGGGAGTGCGGTGTATACCATGTGGGCGAGTGATGTCGGGAAATTCCCGTAGTATGTGTGTATATGCGGAATCACCCAAACTTACCCTCACCGAGGCAACATCATCAGAAAGACGGACAGGCGACGCCGGGGTCGAGAGCGTTGTATGATTGTCGGTGAGGCGTTGGTTCCTGCAATCAACAACCAAATTATAAAAAGATAAAAAATCTACACCTATTATTGCCCTTGTAACATCGGCGACAATAAATCGCCAAGCAAAGTCACGGCGCAACCCTAGGTTCAGAGTTAAATTTATGAACCCATATGTTGATATATTCGTCCCGTTCGCCGCACACAGCTGGTAGGGGGAGGAGGGGCACATTGATTCACGGGGCACATTGGTACAGTATCTATATCTCAAAATCGATAAACGCTACACAGTCCGACACATCACTAGAATGCTCAAGGGCATTCACAAGAATGACAGTTGTGACACCGTTCGCCGCCAGTTTGCCATTGGACCTCAACGGTCACTAACGTGTTGAAAGTGGCGTGCGCCGCTGCCTACAAAAAAAAAACGTGAAATGTAATTGTGTCTCAGGAGGATTCTTTTAGTTGTTTTTGTTATTATTTGTTACTATAGGTAAGTAAATATAGTTATTATTGTATTTTAAAATGTTTTTGATTGCATTATTAGTATATATTAGATAAAATTAATTGTTTGTGGAAAAAGTCCGTTGGGGCACTTTGATACGGTAATGTGCGGGGTACAATGATACGTATCAATCTGCCCCTCTAGTGTATTAAAGTGCCCCGTCAAAAATAATAGTTTATTTTATTGTTTATTTTCTTTTTTTCAGAAAATGGTGCGCACGTACAAACCCAAAACTGATAGAAAAAATATCAATGAAGAAAACATTGAAGACGCAATACGTGAAGTATTGTCAAAGACTTTATCTATACGCAAAGCAGCCGACAAATATAGCATCAAAACTTCGACCCTACAACATCGCATAGAAAAAGCCAGAAAATCATTTGAAGCTACCAGAATATTATCTACAAATGAAGCATCCTCTTCATTACAAGCAGAATCTTCTTTATCACAAGCAGGTCCATCTTCACCACAAATAGCACCATCTATGGAGATGGCACAAATAGCGTCATCTTCAGCACACACTACTACCGCAGCTTTATCATCACACACTGCTACAGCTACTTCATCAAACATCTATGGTTCCAAGTATACCGTTACACAAGTTTTTTCAATCGAACAAGAAAAGGCATTAACTCAATATTTATTGAATTGCAGTAAAATGCACTACGGCCTTACATTGAGACAGCTTTTGACTTTGGCATACGAGTTCGCAGAATCCTCAGGGTGTAATTATCCAAATCCCTGGAAAACAAACAAATGCGCTGGAAAAGATTGGGCAGCTGGCTTCAGGAAGAGAAACCCAGAATTGAGTCTACGAAAACCAGAAAACACAAGCGCAGCAAGAAGCTTTGCTTTTAATAAAGCTGCTGTAGCTCAATTTCATGATAATTACGAACGCTTAATGAGACAGTACAATTTTACACCCGATCGAATAATAAACTTAGACGAAACAGGCATAAGCACAGTTCTTTCTACTCCTAAAGTTATTGCTGGAAGAAAACAAAGACAGGTGGGACAAATAGTTTCTGCAGAACGCGGAGAGTTAGTTACTTTCTGTGGTATTATTACTGCTACTGGTTCTTCTCTTCCTCCAGTTTATGTCTTTCCAAGAGTTCACTACAAAGATCACTTCCTAAATGGAGCTCCTGATGGAAGTCTAGGGTTGGCAAACAGAAGCGGCTGGATGACATCAGAATTGTTTATAAGAGTTTTAAAACACATTCAACGCCTTACTTCGAGCAATAAAGATAACCCAATTCTAATCATTTGTGACAACCATGAATCGCACATTTCAATAGAAGCTGTTAACTACTGTCGTGACAACGGTATTGTTTATTTGAGTCTGCCCCCACACACGTCACACAAATTGCAACCGCTTGATGTCAGTGTGTTCGGACCCTTCAAAGGCAAATTGAAGATAGCTTTCAACGACTGGCACATTCAAAATGTTGGAAAGACTTTGACCATATACAACATTGCTGAACTGTCAAAATTAGCATATTTGGAATCATTTACACCAAAGAATATCATAGGTGGTTTTTCCAAACCTGGAATTTGGCCAATTAATAAACTGGTATTTGGCGACGACGACTTTGCACCGATAGACATTTTCAGCACAGGTTATCACGATTTGACAGATGAGAACACTCACAAGACACAAGATTTACATTTTGTAGACTCGGAAACAAGTCAAAATAATGAAGTTGTTGATAAAGAACAAAATAAAACTCCTACTTTGGATACCGACCCAATTTCAGTGTCTGATGCTGACGATTCTCTACATGTTTCTTCATCACAGGCTATGCTTACTCCTGACGTAGTTAGACCTTATCCAAAAAAGGCGATTACTGACAGTGCCTTAAAAAGAAAAGGAAGAGAAAAGGGACGATCAAGAATATACACTGACACACCAGAAAAAAATAGATTAGAAAGCTTACGTAATGAAAAGGACAGGAAAAGAGAATTACAAAAAGCAAAACAGCATGCAAAAGAATTGAAAACAGCGAAAAATCTGTTGGGGTTAACTGAGCCAAAAAAGAAAAAGAGAGTAACTTCTTTGCCTGCAGAAATAGATTCCGATTCTAGTCTAGATGAAGTCGTGATGACGAGTGATAGTG
Organism: Sesamia nonagrioides; assembly: GCA_017933935.1. NCBI lineage: Eukaryota > Metazoa > Arthropoda > Insecta > Lepidoptera > Noctuidae > Sesamia > Sesamia nonagrioides. Next base: position 940,472 of record JADWQK010002164.1, on the reverse strand, counting down.
AAGACATTGAAATGCCATCGGAATCAGAAGAAGAGGTAATTAATGAAGAACCAGTTAATCCTGAACACATAAATATTGGAGATTTCCTACTAATTAAGTTTGAGAAGAAGAAAACTGTGATTCACTACGTTGCCAATGTTGTATTTAAGTATAATGTGACAGAATATGAAGTATCATATCTCAGAAAAAAAACAGGGTCTTATAAGTTCATATTTCCAATTGTGGAAGACAAAGCAAGTGTGGATGTTAGAGATGTAGTTTTGCAATTACCAAAACCAACTTTCTCCAAAGGCACATCTCGAACATCGTCACTTTATTCATTTTCGGTAGGTTTAACTCGATATAATATCCAGTAGATTGTTTTGTAATTTATATGAGAGTTTTTATGATTATTTTTGTTAAATTTTTGATGTTTGTTTAATGTTTAAGAAAACTATTGTTCATTTTGATAGGAGGTTCTAATATTATATTTTCATTAACAATATTCAATGTTAAAGTCTGATTACTTAGTAAGTATATAACTGATTATATAATTAAGAAAATAACAGAGAATTAGTCCTGTTCTATGATGACAATATTGTTTTTTTTGTGATTATATTTCTGAAGTAACTTAAGAGACTGATTATGGCTAATGTGCACTCTTAATAAAAAGTGTTTTGCGATCTCAATCAATAAAATAGTTTTATTTCTTAATTTTAAGTAATAATACAGTTTATATTGGGTTTTTAGTCAGTTTAAATTTGCATTTCATATGGATTTAAAATACGTATCAAACTGCCCCACCCCATGTATCAAAGTGCCCCACTGGTGGGGCAGAATGATACAAACATTTTATTTTCTTAAAATCACATTATCTCTATACGTCGCCAATTTTTGCGGTTTTTGCGTAGCCAAAATGTAAGCTGACATATCAGCCAATGCACACATCAAAACAAATATTTAAATATAATGCTTTATGGTCCTCAGAAAAGAGATTTAATTTTTGTGTATCAAAGTGCCCCCCCTCCCCCTAGTTGTTTTTCTCTAGCCGTTTTGATATTGCCGATCGTGGGTAGACACAGAGATCGCTTCCGGTGTCGATCAAAAACTGCATCTTCGACTTTTGATCGGTAACAAATAAGCGACCAGCACTCGGACAATCATCAGTCGCCATCACTGATTGCCCTGCACATTTCCCGACGTTGGATAGTCGCACGGCTTAACGCACTTCTTAGCCCTGTCCCCAAAATTCTGATGGTACCAGCACTGGGGGAAATTTCGGTAGCTGGAGTGTGACCTGCTGGAACTGGAACGACGACGCGTACAACTCCTGGACCGTTCTCTGCCTCGAGATAGTCTGTCAACCCTCTCTGCTAACTTTTCCATCTGTCGGGTAAGGGCAGCGATCTCTGAAGTTATACCAGTACTTGTAGCAGTCGTGATAGCTGAAGTTGATGCCAACTGTGTACCGACCACGTCGTGGATTCTGTCAGCCAGCTCGGCCAACTCGGGAAGGTCTGTCCTGCTCTGCGATGCCACTATAGCTTGTGTGCTGCTAGGTAGGCGGCTCGTCCATATTGTCCGCAGGAACTCCTCTGGGACGTCTGGACCAGCTAGGTGCAGCAGGTGGCGATAAAATTGAGACGGCTTCCGATCGCCTAATTCCTCATGCATGAGGAGCTGCTTCACCTTTTTCTCACGTGACGCCGATAGCCTCTTAATGAGCTCACCTTTGAGTTTTTCGTATCTTTCTGTGGCCGGAGGGTAGGCTATTATGTCTTCGACCTCCGCCGCGTACTGTGGGTCTAGGTTCCCTATGACGAAATAAAACTTCGTTTCATCCGATTTAACGTTCGACAGGATAAACTGCGCCTCCATCTGAGAAAACCAGAGTGCTGGCTTCTCCGGGTAGAACGGTGGGATTCTCACACCCACACGGAATGTTTCCGCTACTTTTTGCTCCTCGTCATTCTGTGCAAATGTTGATTTGCTCTGCGCCATCCTGGTGTTCGAAGACGGGGTCACCAATGTAGGTTCTTCAGGTGTTGTGGTATTGGAATAATAAGCGAAGGTACACAGGAAAAGAGAGTTTAATTCACAGCAGACAGTCACATTCACAATAGGTTACACAACACAGAAGAGTACTATAGAAGAAGAAGGAGTGATATGAAGATTAGACTATAGCGTAGAATAGAAATGAGGAAAGTACATAAATACAATTAAGCGCGGAGAAGCTAGAATTTAAGTCAGTTAGCATGCGACAGCGAACGTATCGGTCAGCGGACTGGCGGCGCGGGCGCGCGAATGAAACATGATGTTTCCGTCTCGCTTGCCCTCATAGCGCGTGAGACGCGCCGAGAGAACAATAAGGCGCGTCATAACATGGCTGCCGGACAACTATGAAATATCTACTAATAAGTAATACATAAAATTTGTTTGTTTATAAACGTTAATCTTTGGATTAGTGCTAAGTTAAAATTACGCTAATAAACATTGGTTGACACTTATGTCAAGTGTCACTACATACTAATACTATTATAATATACGATGCTTTTTACGAAATCAAATTATCAACGTTAACATAATGTATGATACACACAGATAACGCTAAAACGAAAAAATGGAGGATTAAACTAAAGCGGCCAGTAGGGTACCTACCGCTATAATTATAACCCGTAGGGGCAAGTTTATAATAAAAGTCTGGTACCCGGTTTATCTTGTCAAGGTATACATTCTTGTGAAGATATGACCTACTTTGTAGAGTCAGGGAGTTTAGTTGTCTGGCAAGTTGGCTATCGCTCGTAGCGATAAGACCGCCCATTGTGTCACCTTTTATGAAATCTTCATATTAAGTATGTCCTGTGATTTATATGGGGTACATAATAAAGAGTATTCTATTCTATTGTCCAGTTAACATCACTACATCCTTTGACAGTTGTATGAAATAGCTACAATCCGGCAATGTGTCGTAGTGTGTCAATTTGATAAATACATACATATAAGATAATCGGCTTAGAATGTTCCCGCTGCGTCGACACAGGCCTCCTCCCCGTGACCCTCTCACGGGGAGGAGGCCTGTGTCTGTGTTTTATATAAATAAGTAACAAATTTTCCTGAATTGTAAATTTTATGTACGAACTCCAATCCGTTTGGACTTAAATGTAACCGTAAAATCAAACAGCAAGGGATCAAGGGACCCGACCGGAATAAATCAATCAAGTAAGCTTGGCCGCACGTGCTCTTACTAAATGATAGAAAACGTCGTGAGGTAACCAGAATGTGTTACTACCATAAATTCAAAGATATCTGACATCTACCCACCCGCATTGGGGATTACGGCCCATTCCCTCTCACTGAAAAGAGGCCTCTGTCATCACGTGAATGTTATGATTATATGGAAGTTAACAAGTCATTTGTTTTGTAGGTCAAAGTAACCCGCTGGAAAGGTTTATGATAATAAGGTTTATGTTAAAAGTGGGCCTTTATGGTGATCAATATAAACTAGGTAGCTGGAAATATAAGGTGTCTTTGTTTGACATGGATCCGGGGTACCAAATGTTAGCTATAACTCAGAAATGAAAAGGGTTGGCAATGAAACTGAATACATTACAAATAAAAAAGACATATTTATTCTTTTCTACAGCACTCGAATATAATCTATTTACATATACTTACTTGCCAAGGCTTATGTTTAAAAAGTCTATACCTCCAAAAAAGTAAAGTAGATATTTCAATGTCTTGTATACCTGTTCACTGCCTGGCGTCTCGAGTAAGAAGGCCGGCTGTCACTTATGTACCACAGAAAACGACAGGCCATGTCATCCCGAACGAAAGGTTAGTATTATAGGGTTGCCAGATGAAAGCTAACAGTAGTTATGTTATATAACTTATTTAGCAGACAGGCAACTTTGTAAAGGCAGAAAGATCTTTTTTTTTTTTATAAATTACAAACTAGCGCTTGACTGCAATCCCGTCTGATGGTAAGCAGTTATGCAATCGTTGATGGTAAGGCGTGCTAGTTTATTAAGCCTACTCACTCAAAAGAACTGAGTAAATAGGAAGGAAGACGGCAATTGAGCGCGGTGATGCAATGTTAAACCCAACAACACGACCAACGATGCTGCGCCAGAGGGAGATCGATCTGGAGGCCAGCCAAACTCCCGACACAACAACATTTCACGCATCGTACCCGGCACGTGCATCGCAACACAACTGCTCAGACCCGTCCTCCATACGGCTTCACTAGACATCATGCCGGAACACGGCGAATCGCTTGGCGGCATGACTTTGTCTAGTGGGTGGTAACTTATGCCGGCGGCTGATGTTGTGGCCTACCACCGAGATAATATACAATAATAGATAATAATCAATATACAATTCATATTTTTTGACAGTTAAGTAGCGGTACTTACAAACGCCACATGGAACATTTTTTTTTTAATAATTATGAACTAGTGCTTGACTGCAATCCCGCCTAATGGTAAGCAGTGATGCAATCGTTGATGGTAAAGCGCACTAATTTATTAAGCCTATTCACTTAAAAAACTTGGAAATAGGAAGGATGACGGCAGTTGAGCGAGGTGATGCAATGTTAAACCCAAGACCAACACGACCAAACGATGCTGCGCCAGAGGGAGATTGATCTGGAGACTCTCCACGACCAAACCTCCGACACAACAACATTTGGTGCATCGTACCCGGCACACATCGAAACACAACTGCTCAGACCGGTCCTCCGTATGGCTTCACCAGACATCATGCCGGAACACGACGAATTCCTTGGCGGCAAGAATTTATCTGGTGGGTGGTAACTTCTGCCGGCAACTCGTAATACTGACGTCACAAGGATTCTACATCTCGTAAGCAGAGTTTACCGTGCAACTAGTATACATACAACTTCCCAATATTAACTATGTGGGGCAAGCGTCACCAGACACAACACCAATCTGGTCGAAGGACCTCCTTTTTCTATGGAGGATGAGTGAACTTTACTCCCTGTTCCTCATGTATCCCAAGTTATATTAAATGACAGAGAAAAATAACCCCACAGGTTATCAACCAGGTTTAATCAATGCTTATCGTGGTTAGCACGTGGATGGGTAATCACATTTACAAGCCGAGACACCTCCGTATCTTGAAAAGCATGTTAAGCTGTTGGTCTTGGCTGTAAAGCATGGATCTTTAGTAATCGTTGCGTCTCGCACCATCCCGAAAGTCTGACAACCAGTATTATTACCAAGAGGTATCGTGTACGTCAACTGTTGCTGGGTTGTGAAGGTCAGATAGGCAATTGCTCCGTGTAAAATACTAGTATTCAGCTGCTTCCAGTAAGACTGGAAGCTGACCCTATTATTTTTGAAAAAAGTTTAGATAGACGGACAAGCCAGGCAGAGAGGTGATGGCAGATACAGATAAATCTACATACATAAACTTATATAATGATGGCATTATTAGTAATAATTGGACTGTGAGATAACCCAAATTCATATTATAATATGATGTTTATTATAAGTCTATCAAAGCCTTGACATTGTGCTAATGAGGTCTCGCACAAGAGTACTGACGCCCACAGAACTACTAAGTAGGGAATAATATTAATAATGGGCTCCTTAATGTTTAGAATCAATTACAGTCAAGTAAGTCGGGGTGGTCTAGTGGTTGAAACATCAGCCTCTCAAGTATAAGTGTGCGGGTTCGATTTTAGGTCAGGTAAGTACCAAAGTAACTTTTCTGTATTATACAGTATGTTAACTAACAGAGGGCGTTCCCGTTAACCCGAAGTAGTATAGCATACATACATGCTAAAAAAAATATTTCCATTCGAAAACAAAATGTTTTAAAATTTTTCCAATAAGAAAATATTCAATAAAAATTTTAAATTGACATGTAAAAGAAACACACTGTACACGCGAACATGAAAGACGGCAACGTCGCAATTTATTTATACATTACGACTACTATTTTGATTTAAAGCAGGAGGTTTCAAATTTATTTCCAATTAGAATTTTTTTATGCTTATTTTTCTATGCTGATATTTTTATTTTAATCTATTAATGATATATATTAACGAGTTTAAGGGAACGCCCTCTGTTATTTAACATACTGTATGTACTTTCTAAGTATACATATCTTGGACACCAATGACTGATTGAAAGGTGAAGGAAAACAGCTTTAGGAAGCCTGGACTTTAACTCTGAAATCGCCAACCCGCATTGAGCAAGCGTGGTGATTACGCTCGATCCTTCTCTGTGTGAGGAGAACTGTGCCCAGCAGTGGGGCGACAAAGGTTGATGATGATGATGATGATGGTGATAGTCAGATAAGAATGGGAGACACTAAGATGAGATGCAACCTGAGTGCATGTAGGTGAGAAAAGGACACCATCGTCTTATCTTGCCCACAACTCAAATTATAATTTAGGGATGGCTTTATCTAGCCATATGTGACTTTGTGACTGTTTGAAGATTTCTTTTGAATTTTCCAACTGTGTTATAGTACCTAAGTATATACGAATAGCTACCATTACCATTATTAATAGTTTGATACTGAAAATACGATTTCACTATTCAATCATTCGCCAATAGCACAATGTAATTCAATTTGAAAGAAATATTCATTTCAATTTCGAGTTTCCTTGGAAGGAAAGAAACTATTTGTTAATATAATAGGTAGAAAATGCTACATTTTGTGTCGTGTTTTTGTGTATACAAAACATGACTAATGACGTTTCGTCTATACAACATTTGACAACCGTTTCCCCCTGTCATGACGTTTTTACCACACCTTAGTATTCCATAGAATTTGTTGCTTATAAAATATGATTTTAATAACAAAGTTCTATGACTGTCCCTGAAATCATGAATGTGGATAAGTCCAATAAATAAACGTTTATTTATTTATCTACCAATAAAAATATATTTAAGAACTTCATAAGCGTACGCCCAGTGCAATCATAAAATGTCGTTTTTCCTTATACCTATACGATCAAACAATTTCGCCGATTGTCAGCTCAAAGCCTTCGAAGAATTCTTACAAACGTCTACCGTTTTTCCTCGTGTTTGCAAAAAAATACAAAATAAAACGAAATCAAAACACAGTTCATAGCAATATGGCGGAAGGAAAATTGAAGTGAAAATAGAACACGGGTCAAGGGGAAAGATTTGTGAAAATAAAGGCATTTTGTTTACATTTTAAACTCGGGATAATTGGAAATTACCTATGAAGTCGTTTTATTACAAAGAGCAAATTACACAAATGCAACAACTGTAGAAATAATAAAATTAAAAAAATAAATAAAAAATGGTCATGATGCAGCCATGCTTACATTTTGGCTAATTATAATACCGCATAATGAACTTTTACCGCCGGGCACATTGCCCGTAGGACCGATGCCCGATGAGGCAAGCAGTCTGGAGAACCAGTCTTGGTCTTGGCAGTAAATGGTTTGTGAAGGTCAGGTAGGCTGAATCCAGTTAGACTGGAAGCCAACCCATACATAATTGGGAAAAAACTAGGCGGATGATGATAAAAGTTTCAATATTTTTTTTGTTTTTTTTTTGTATTTGTTATTACAGCACACATCTGTGAAAATTTCAACTGTCACAGCTTATGAGCCCAGAGAGTGGGATCTTAGTAATAAGTAACGTGTTTTGACCCTTTGGGCAAGGAACACCAAAAAAACACCCTAAAGTATTTTTCCACATCTGTACCCGATTACGAGGTCTGCAAACGTGCCAAGGCGGATTTATAGTGATGAGGCCCACGATTGTTTTCAGAGCAATACCTTTTATTGACAACGTAGTAAAATATTTACGAGATACGTGCCTACATTGAACGATATCATGTAATCACGGGAAGAAATGAAAGGTCAATCTGGCAGACGAAACACCTACGTCAATAATAAATTTAATATTTGCCCAAGATAGTATGAGCCTGTAATAGTCCTAATGGTTCTACATTCTATGATAAGTGTTTGGTTCCCGCACTTACGAGTCCTTCGAGTGGACCATTGTGCGTGGCGGTCACCGGTGGTTATACCTACCAACCAGCCCACCTCCTTCCAGAAGTTTACTTAGTCTCCTGGTCTGTTGAGATCATTTGTGTAAGATCTGGCTATGCCGAGGGATATTAACGGTTTTGTTAAACATACAAATTCTGGGCTGAATCCATTTCCACACACCACAATACATACATATATAAACATGCATGTCTGCTGTGTCTCATTTTGTGTTACTTGAGATTATTTTAATTTAAATTTAATTTCTGTTGTTATTACTTTTTTTTTCCTTCTTTAGTACAACTGTTAGTTTAATACAATGGCACTGTTTTCTGAAGTGCTTTTGAAAATTGTTTACAGAATCCTTTTGGCTGAACCCTATCGTTTAAGATACAGGCGAATCCTAGTTTACAAGATAGAGTCTACTAATTTTCCTTCATTTAAACAGTGTAAAGTGCGGTTTTTTTTTTGTGAAATAAATACTTATTGTTATTATTATTTTGATGTCAGATTGCTATCAACATACTAAGGACGAGATAGTAATAGCCTCTTCTTACTTACAGAAGGAGATGGTCAATGCGAGAATAATTTATTTAATATCAAACTTGTTCAATGCATATTTTTATATGATCGATTACATGATATTCATCATTAGAGTTCCGTAGTAAACTAGGACCCCTTATAGTTTCGTCCAGTTTGTCTGTCTGTCCGCGGATAATCTCAGTCACCGTTGGCACTAAAAAGTTGGAATTTGGTACGCCGACAAAGTGATAAAATAAAAAAAAAAAATAAAAAAGTAATTAAAGGAGGCACACGTAAAGTGCAGTTTTTTTTTTCTTTTGAACCCCAAGGTGTGATATATTGTTGGATAGGTATTTAAAAATGAATGGGGGTTTACTAAAATAATTTTGATACGGGAGATGTTTCAGAAATGTATGGAGCCTGGGCCAGCACATTGTACACTTAATACTAGGTATAGTTAACTGTTTTTAATATTAATTTCCTATATTTTGGCTTAGTTTTTATACAGATTCAATTTTATTCGGCTAAAGGAGTGTAATATAACTACTAATAAATATGGTGGTCAGTAATAAGCGAAATAAGATTTTGACAGTGACATTTGATTGACGTGTGATGTATCTAAGGCTATCGTATCTATATTATCTACCATATTACTGCGAAAAAAAAACAAAACATGAATTCCGAACATACGGCCCATTAAATAAACACAATCAGCTCAAATCAACACTCGACACAAATACAACGGGAAAATAGAACTGTCAAAGTCGCCAATCAAACGTCATAAAAAGTGTCGTGGCTACCTTAATAAAGGGTTATCTCACTAAAAAACGTTTCAAATAATTAATTATATATACTTGTATTTTTATTCAAATTAATTTAGTTGTATTTTTATGAAAATCTTCTATTTTTTCCTTTTTATCTATAAAGCGTACATAGTGATGGCCTAAAATGAAACATATCCTTTATATTTTCGAAAATAATCGCTCAAAAAGTAAAAAATGTGTATCCAAATTAGTAAGACAGTTTCCCGAGAGATGGCACTGTTCTTTGCGTTACTTCGCGCTGTTAACTGAGTTCCATACACGCAGCATAGAAATGTGCTATTAAATTGGCGTATTGATTGACGCAAGAATGACGAAACACTGCCCGTGTTTCGTCATTGTTGTCATTGAAATTTATTCATTGTCCATGGGTGTACCCAGGGAGGGGCAGGTGGGGGTAGCTGCCCCACCCTGGAAATCTCGCATGTAAGAACTCCCCTAATTTCTTATCAAAGTATAAACAAGGACTTATCTCTAACTTTTAAATAAAACACGCAGCAGATACTGGTAAGTGTACCAAAGCGCACAAAGACTTATAAAGATTACCGGTTACAGCCGGCTAGACTCCGTTCTAGCCGGCTGTAACCGGTAATCTTCGAGTTGCGAGCTGAGGTTGCGAGCGTTGCAGAAGGAGGTGGACCGCGTGAGGGAACGGGAATCCTAGCGCCCTCACACTACTAGCCGCCGCAGGCGACGCCCTGGTCGGGAGACGACACCAAACTCTCAGCCAGCATTGGCGCGGGCCTGCGGGCGGTGAGCAGTGGGCAGCTCGCCGCCCGGTAAGGATCAGAAGACCGATGCCTCCTGGGTCAGGATTGCGGGTTGGTTAAACAAGAAACCGTGGCCCTGGCCGTCGCACAGGCGGTGAAGAAACACGGGTGGGTTTTAGTCAGTAAAAGTCTGACACGCCCTTCCGCTCCGCCCAGAGCGGGAGAAGTCATTTGATGATGATAGTTGCGAGGGATTAGCATTTATTTTATTTGAGGATTCGACCCTAAAAATCTGACTTTCACCCGTCCTCAGGTCAGAAACTGGACACGCCCATGATAACGTACAATATCTACGTAGACTACGGACAGGGAACTACAGAACCCTTACACTGAGCGCAGCCCGACACGCTCTTGACAGATTTTTTTTATATTTCATTTCGTTAACATTATATTGTATATAAATTTCCGTTTCCGTACATTTGAATTACCCTAAAGTTTCACCCCGGACACAAACATAACACACTCACTCAACACTCAACTTTTTCAATCAAAACTCGTTTGAAAAGCAATTGTAATAAACAACATTCAACGTGGTGGAAACAATTTCTGAATACAATGGTACATTTACGAATGGATTGCTTCTCTAGAGGCGCTGGTGCTCCACAACTATTCAACAACGCAATTGATTGTTTGTGCGTAACTGTATGCATTTGGCATGAAACTAAGGACCTTGCGGTATTCTGTATGATTTACTAGCTGGAATTCACCCGCGTTAGATTCTATCCCCCGTAGGAATATCGAGATAAAAATGTTTAGGTATTACTAAGTAGGTATGATTCTTCTCAGTGGTAGGCCATAACATCGACTGCTCGCAGAAGTTACTACCCACCAGACAAAGTCTTGCCGCCAAGCGATGCATCGTGTTCCGGCATGATATCTGGTGAAGCCGTACGGAGGACAGGTCTGAGCAGTTGTGTTGCGATGCGTGCCGGGTACAATGTGCCAAATGTTGTTGTGTCGGGAGTTTGGTCATGGAGGGTTTCCAGATCAATCTCCCTCTGGCGCAGCATCGTTGGTCGTGTTGTTGGGTTTAACATTGCATCACCTCGCTCAATTGCCGTCTTGCTTCCTATACACTTAGTTTTTTCTGACTAAATAGGCTCTTAATAAACTAGCTTACCATCAAACGGTATTACAGTCAAGCACCGGTTTATAATTATAAAAAAAAAGTATTCCTGGTTATAAACCATCTGTGAAGCAAATATGCAAATCCGTTTAGCAGTTTTTGCGTCAAAGAGTAACAAACATTCATCCGTACATTATCACACACTTACGAATGTATACTAAGATTTTGGAGAGTGTGTGCAGGAATTAAATGATTTCATTCCTCCATCTCCGTTCGATCATTGGACAACTCGTCGTACGGCGAGTATACGCCCTTACGTTGTTGGCACCACTACGATCCGGACGAAACATTTCGCCTCGTCATTTATACTGCGGACATCGAGGGAACAATTTGCCATCGGCGGTTTTCCCGTCCGGTTATAATTTAAAGTCTCTTGAAGGCTACAGACTAATGCACTTTACCATCAACGATTGCATCACCGCTTGCCACCAGACGGGATCGCGATCAGGCCCTATTTTAGGTGATTCAAAAAAGGAAAAATATAGAAGAGGTGTTCGAATAATCAGCCTAACACATAACAAACGTCATAATCATAATAACTTATTAGCAAAACTACCAGAGAGTTGAATTGCTTCCTTATTATATTCTTATACATCAATTTATTATTATTATCAGTGTTTGTTCTTTATAATTATGTAAATACTAACAGTGCCCCGAATACGTGTCCATCCCGGGATTATATCGGCATTATACTAAGTACTTATGTATATGGCAATCCTGTGGGGCAATTCTCGTTAACTATAAGATCGTTCACAGTCTCAACTACATATGTAAGTCTCATTCTGTCAAAAATACCTCTAAATTCCCACCCCTCTACATTTTGACTGCGACTAGATTTCGAATATTTTTAATTACGAGATTTGAATTACCCAAAGCACCTGATTTGTATAAACTTATTTACACAAATCAGTTCAGTAAGTACCTAGTTTTTGTGTAAAAGGCAGCAATCCACCCATCCTCACAAATTTTCGCGTTTAAAATATATTTTTCGCGGATAAAGATATCATTTTAGTAAAAGTTGCTCATTTGATTTATGTAGTAGTGGGGCAAACGCTGTGACGTTATTTTCTAATGGCGGCACTGCGACAGAGTCGTTTTGTAAAGTGGGGATTGTCGAAACTCGAACGGCCACTTCGCTTTGAGGCGCGGACCAGCGCGATTCTCCGAGGCGAAACTGTTGGTTTAGTAGTTAGTTTATTTAAATTGTTATTGTCTAGATTGGAGTGTATATTTACGTGCTTTAATTTAAGACTTCACCTATGAAATGGAGCCCTTACTACCACACCAAGATGGTGACGATCCTATCGCTCCGTCGTCGCTGACGTCGTCATATTTATATATACTTAATGTACATCAAAAACACACATTAATTAAAAATACATTCAACACCACAAAGTATACAATGGGCGGCCTTATCCCTAATGAAATCTCTTCCAGGCAACCCTAATATTAGTAGGAAGCATGATTACTCAATTATTCGGCTTTTGTGAATCCGACAGGAATCGGAATATTTTGTAATATGGGCGCGAATGATACCGTTCCAGCTACCTACGTACGAAAGCTTTCTAAGTAGTCAAAGAAAAAATTACAGTAAAAATTTAAAATGCCTAATTGATTTTCTGCTGTAAAAACTGTGCTTCTTTAATGAACCACGGACTTTCGTGATACATCAAATAACTACTTACGTGTGAAATTTTCTATAACCAAATGTTTGTTTGCATACAGATTCCCGAAATAATTTATGGATAGCTAGCTATTTAGTTTAAAACCTTTTTTAGAATTCCAAATTGTACAAGCACTCTATTATAATTCGGTTTGTTCATAATGGTAAAAGTATAACTTTGTATTTTCTTATTGAAACTAAGATAAGTAAGTACTTGCTCCGAAAGAAAGAAAGGTAATAAGTTTATTAAGCTCAGACTAAAAGATACATACATCAGTAAAAATCAAATAGAGAGTGTCAAGATCGGTGTATTTTTTTTTTATAGAATTATAAACTAACGCTTGACCGCACTCCCGCCTGATGGTAATGTGACTGTTGGCCACATGCGTTATATCAATAGTTTAAAAATGACAAGTTACACGATGTCAAACTCTTACCAATCCATTAATTTCTAATCTTATGGTCTGTCAGCCGACCGTAATTAAGAGCAAAATATCCTATTATTTTAAGTTAGTAAAAACAACACAAAAGCGTCTTAGAAAGCTATTCGTTGATATTTTATGGGCATCCCGAACTCAAAGAAACCCTTAAAATAAAGCATTTTAAGATTTTGGACGAAATTCTTAGAAGGTCGAAGTACAGCGGCCGGCGTCGGCCCACACATGTTAGCAATAACTTAGAGCAATTCAAGCCGACGTATTCTGTAAAAATTCCGAAGGTCGGCCTCCCGAACATGTGCATTTAGAACAATTGACGAACGGGGGTGGCAGGTAGTTTTGAGACACGAAAAGCGGCGGTCGGCAGCGGAGAGAGTTGGTTTCTGGCCGCGACAAGCGACGGTTGAGGGTGGATCTTGAACTGCGATAGGGCGAGGGCTAGTGTCCAGGCTAGTTAATTTAGGAGATTTGGGAAGTAGCCTATGTCCTAGTATATCGCGAAGTAGTGAGTGAAATAATTACGTCAGACATAGTTGGGTTAAAGCCCAGACTAGATTAGTATAGTATAATATAATATAGAATATTAAGTGCGTGTAAGTGTTGGCGTGATTGGGTGAGTCATTTATTATAATAACTATCCCAGGCTGATAAAGTTACTATAGTTCCTGTAATTAAGCAGGCAGATCCGTGTCCCTCTTTATTATTATAAATGTATTTATAGTTGGACTCAGTACGGGTGATGCAGCAGAGAAGCTACTAATGATAATTTATTTCAGACTGACTCCAGATAAACCATTTATGTGATTGTATTCAATCATTGGAGCCGATTTGTCTTGTTTTATGCGCCCATATCCTGGTCCTTACCTTAGCGGATATTTATCAGCTTCGGCTGGCTATAGGGAAGAATCGTATGTATGGAGACCGCCCTCCGCCTAATTTGACCATGAGCTCTGATGCTCTAGACTCTAGACTCCTGACGAATTACTGACTATCATATATGGAAGGCAGAACCGTAATACACACAGCTCATTTATAGCAAACTAGGCAAAACGCCTACCTAGAACCAGATTACCAGCCAAACGTTATTGATAATGTCCGCTTCCAAAAAGGTCTTGTCACAGAGCACTTGCGTGAAGATTTGACGCGCACACATTCCCAGGGAGTGGGGTAGGCTTTACAAAGTATCACTAACTGAATCAGTAGGTGTCAAAAGACACTAGGGAACGTATTTCGATAAAATCCAACCCGTCCGCTCTTGATAGGACATATTTCTGAATCGTCACTATTTATCGAAACACGAGTACTACAAGATGCAATGCGTCTTTCGACTTGGGCAGATTAAGGGAATGTGAAGATGACGAGATTCCACTTCGGTGTGCGGCCTGTATAATCGCAATGAGTTCTGCTAGAGACTGAGTCTACGGTACGCTTGTACTAACTTGTGTAATACCTTAGAATCGGGACGGTTTGTCAAGGGTGTCAATCACATAATATATTTGCGAATCATAAACTCAGAACTTGTCTTCCTCGACAACAATGAACTTAGCAGTTTCATTGACCTAGGGTGGAGAAAGACATTTATTTAGTGTCTAGGGAGCGTGTTCTGTTAGAATCGTAATAGTATCCTCAGAGGTTCTATGCGTTAGGTCTAACAGTACACGTGCAACGAAGCATACGTTAATATAACGGTTCCCAGCTTCACTAAAGTGGGTATAATTCGTAGTAGATAAAGTAACGTGATCTAAAATTACTTATAAAGTGCAAGCGTAACGATCCCTCACCCCGCCACATAATAAGATTTATTACAGATGACCGAGACAGCCCGCGTGCAGCATTTATATAATAGTTCTTAATATATTACATTATATAATTTTGCTTTTCCTCTCGTCTTCTTAGCGTCATATCATATCTATTATTATAAATTGTATACTTGTGTGTCCTAACTGTGAATTCCCATACTAACTTCCTATGCCCCCCACCTGTTCCTCTAACTTTTATAAGCGGGAACAGGGGGATTAATTCATGGGAATTCATTTCTTATATCGGTGGGAGGATAACCAAGTCTGGTGACGAATTCCTACAGTTACACGCGGGGTTGGGGCGTGTTTCCTCTCCCGCAGGGAGAGCCGCATTTAACTGTAATATTATCACAATTAGGAAAAACGAAAATTTTATCAGCCTAGGATAGTTTAGGTACAGTCACAGTAAGCAGTGATGCAATCGTTGATGGTAAAGCGTACTAGTTTATTAAGAGCCTATTCACACTAGCCTTGAAAACATTCAAATTGTAGTCCGACGGAAACACCGCCGCTAGCAAATTTTTCCAGTCCCTCGATGTACGCGGTATAAAGGAGAAGGCGAAACGCTTCGTCAGGAACTCCGGATCGTAGTGGTGTTAACAACGTACCTAAGAGTGGAAACCCGCCGTGCGACGGGTCGTCCGATGGTGGAACGGAGATGGGGGAATGAAATCATGCAATTCCCCCGCAGACTCCCCAAAATGCATCCTATAGAACACCGAAAGGCTGGCTACTCTACGCCTGTGCTCTAGGCTTTGGAGACCGTAAGAAAGTAGAAGAAGAGTGTGCGTCGCGGCTGTACGAAATTTTAGAGAACTACTTAATGCGGCAAAGCATTTGTATACAATATAACATATTAGATCATCATCATCATTATCTCAGCGTTTATCCCAGTCCCATCCATAGCTTTCAGCTTTGGAGTCTGGGGTCCGCTTTACCAGTCTAACTGCCGATTTTTGGCTAAACTTCGATATTTTCCATGAAGCGACTGCCGTCTGACCTCCACAACCCGAAGGCGATATCTAAGCATTGCAGTTAGACCAATTGTTAGACCTTTGAGGGCTCCAACAACCCGTAACGACTGCCATTAGATGTTCGCATAGCAACCGGGACCAACGGCTTAACGTGCTTTCCGAGGCACGACCAGAACAGTGCAAATATTCATATTCATGCATACAAATATTTGCACTGTGCGGGGATCGAACCCGCGCCTCCTTGCGCAACGGCCGCGTTCGCTACCGCTACGCCACGGAGGCTGTCAATATAATATAACATATTAGATAAATCTACTAATTTATTATCAAATACTACTTTTAAAGGATTTTATTTGAGTTTCTCAAAATTCAGTATTTTTTTTGTCCTTAAATAATCCATTAATTTAATATTTCTAAATCGTTAGCTGTTTATTAATTATTTTGTGCATGCAATGGTGCAGTAAAGGAAGGATGCTCCAACCAGACGGGTGTTGTGTCTGGCGGGAAATAAGGTAGTTGACTAAAAAAACTAATTAGTCCGTCAGTCAGATTTCCAAAAAAAAAACTAGACACGTATTTTTGCTTTTTTCATATAAACAAATAATGGAGGCGATACAGTGAGTTGAAAGGTCGTGTGACGTCACTTCTTGCTACACTTTTTAGCAACGAGTGGCGTCACCAGCCACCACTCCTGATCTTTGATGCCTTTTTATATTTGTCAATTTTTATTGATTTCATAAAACAAAATATACGTATCCAATATTTTTTATAATCTTAATGATGGACTAAATAGAATATATTGTTTTACCCAGGAAACATCCTTATTGCCTAACGTTTGATGTCGAGAAGTTGTAGGTATGTATGTATACTACCGCAGAAAACTCTGCTTGCGAGATGCAGTATTTGCGTGAGGCCGATATGATGCGTTGTTCGTATGTGGCAAATCAAATCAAAGCATTTATTTCAAATAAACCAGTTACAGGCACTTTTAAATTGTCAGAAGGTCGGTCAGTCAGTAAGATGAAGCTAGTCGCCCATTCCAAAGAACCCCTAAGATAAGTAGGATTCCCTATGGAAAAGAACGGACAAGAAACTCCATGGACACTCTTTTATGGCGGTGTAAATACCGCTACAACTAGATGTTACCCTTTAATGTGTGTGAATTCTAAATCAATAAACTGTTAAAGAAATACTTTCTCTAAAATTTTACGTAGAACTAACAAGAAGGAATCAGCGCATAAAAACTCATTGATTACCAAAATCGTATTCCAAAAACCTTACTATTGCCAAAATCCATTGTATTTGTTCAAAAACAACCTCAACTCCGCTTCATAAAATTCCGCTTCGCATTCCAACTTTAGAAAACAAACATTTCAGACTTCGCCATGTCTAATGGACTAAATTAAATTTTAATAAATAATCTGTCTGACGCACCTTCCTTTAGATTTACGATATAATAGGTAACTCTTAATGCATGTTTACGTAATAAATTCATTTGTTTCTACTATAACATTTACAGTTTTAGTTTTATGGATGTTACTACTTTGTAGTTAAATTACTTTTCTGACGAGTTGAAAACTTTTCACAATCTCGATATAAGTAGTTATACGCAAAAATCATTTATATCTAATGATTTCTGCGGATTCACAGTTAGTGACATTTACATAAACCGCAAGCCTTTGTGGGTATGCTTTGTAGGGCCTTTGTAGGGCTGAATTATGTGCTATAATTGTATCTATGTTTATTTCGAACATCACCCTGAGAAAAAAACCTTTTTCAACAAATTAAAACCGCGTGAACTAAGGCATTATAAGGACAGGTGTCAGATTGTAGAGGGTGCCGAGTAATAAAATCGTGCAACTAATGATTGTCGCATTTTTTTTTTAATAATTATAAACTAGTGCTTGACTACAATCCCGTCTGATGGTAAGCAGTGATGCAATCGTTGATGGTAAAGCGCACTAGTTTATTAAGCTTATCCACTTAAAAAACTTAGGAATAGCAAGGATGACGGCAGTTGAGCGAGGTGATGCAATGTTACCCCCAAGACCAACACGACCGAACGATACTGCGCTAGAGGGAGATTGACCTGGAGACTCTCCACGAGCAAATTCCCGACACGACAACATTTGGCGCATCGTACCCGCCACACATCGCAACACAACTGCTCAGACCCGTCCTCCGTACGGCTTCACCAGACATCATGCCGAAACACGACGAATCGCTTGGCGGCAAGACTTTATCTGGTGGGTGGTAACTTCTGCCGGCAGCCGATGTTATGGCCTACCACAGAGAAACCGGCACCGTTATCACCGACAAATGAAATTTTCATCTACCGTCGCGGTATTTTCAGCAGCGCTAACTTGGTAGATAAATACATTTCGTCACATATACATTTGATCATTAGTTACTTTTGAGCTACACTTAAAAGAAAGTTAGTTTTGTTGCGCGGAGCAAATTCTAGGCTGATGACAAGCCCAGTTTAGCAGCAAGGTCGCCATATAAGAATGGGTGTCAGATTGAATGAAGCATCACAAAGTATAACGCAGGACTGCTTTTATTTCGGGCAATACACGAGTTATATTTTGGTTACACATATAGAATAATAGGTAATTACATACTACGCATTATAGTTACTAAATCAATAAAAAAAACCGGCCAAATTCCTCATCGGACACGGCTGTTTCAGGAGGTTCCTGTTCCGTATAAGGCGGGAGGAAACGCCAGGGTGTCACTACTGTGGGGATCGTCCTAAAGACACGGTGGAGGTCTGGTGGCCCGGCTTGGGTAGAGCACCACCGTGTCATCATGGCGGCGATCGGCGGCGACCTCTCGCGTCCGGCCCTGGTCCAGGCCATGGCCCGAAGCGAGAGTACATGGCAAGCCTTGAACTACTTCTGCGAAGCAGTGCTGCTGGCAAAGAAGGAGGAGGAGCGCGTGAGGGAACGGGAATCCTAGCACCCTCACGCCTCTAGCCGACGCAGGAGACGCCCTGGTCGGGAGACAACATTGAACTCCTTGCCTTGCCTTGGCGCGCTTGTGGGTAGCGAGCATTGGGCAGCTCGCCGCCCGCTAAGGACCGGGCCCGAGTCGACGGCGCGTTGTGTTTCACAAAAGGATTCCATTGCACTGGTGCCGAATCCTTCGTTCATAAACGAAACTAAATTTAATTTCAGTGCATCTTCTCCTCTCTATTTAACGAAGATAAGGACAGATGATAGATGATAATAATTTAAATTATGATCAACATAAGAATGTCATTTGTAATGTAAACTAGTCCAGATATTACACATTTCTTCTATATTGCTAATGTAAATTATTATTATTGCTTTTCAATTGTCAAACATACGACATGATGTGATTAATATTTTTGATTATTTATAGTATACTGGCGATGGATGTGATATAATTAATTATTTATTACCTATCTAATGGCACTCGTTATCATTATTTCTTTTATTGATTGCCAATAATGTAATGTGCTACAATATTGCTAATATTATATATTATGTTTCCTCTGTTATAAAATATATTGTAGCTGTTTATTGTCCCTGAATAAATAAATTAAATAAAAAACAATGGTATTATTATATTGAACATAAACTCTAAGATAAGTAAGTGAATTTCTTTATATCTGCCAATTTGCTTACAAAAATCTTTCATTTTTATGCGTCCACTGTCACTCACTGTTTGAACACAATACGCTTTCAGTGAATGACGTCAGTTTTAATGAGCGAAAAGCCAAGAATTCTCTGTGACGGAAGTGGTTCGACGTTGTTGGAGAAAACTTGTTCTGACACTGCAAAAAGAAATTATTCTTTATGAAATGTTTCCATTAAAATGGAAACATAACATGACAGTTTTAAGTAAATATCTAAATAGGTGTGGCATGACGTAGCCTTCAACATTAACATCATCATTATCAGCATCATCATCAACCTTTTTTTTATCGTCCCACTGTTGGGCACAGGTCTCCTCTCATACAAAGAAGGATTGAGCATAATCACCACGCTTGGTCAATGCGGGTTGGCGATTTCAGACTTGTCATATAGATTGCTAACTTTAGTAGACGCAAGACAAATTGCGATACATATCTGGATATTGTACAAACAGTGACAGGTACATTCTAAAACAACTTCTGTATCAATATAAATATAAATTGCTTTAGTAAATCGATGCGTGTCTCAATATCAATGCTGAGAGTATCTCGGGTGTCATAAGTGACAGCAAAAGTTTCATGAATGTCACAAGTGTCGGCAAGAGTTCCATAAGTGTCACAAAAGTCGGCGAGAGGTTCATGAGTGTGACAAGCATCGAAAAGAGATTCATGAGTCTCACATGTTTGATATCGGTGCACTGGCACGAGTAAGAAAGAAATGGTAAATAATTGTATTTTTGTAAATAGGTATACATGTAAATACGTGTAAATAAATACACGCCACAAGTATCGAAAAGAGTTTCATAAGTATCACAAGTGTCGGCGAGAGGTTCATGAGTGTCACAAGCGTGGAAAAAATTTTCTTGAGTGTCACAAGTGTCGGCGAGAGTTTCATGAGTGTCTGTTAGGTCGGCGAAAGGTTCATGAGTGTCACATGTTTTGGCAAAAGGTTCACGAGTGTCACTAGTATCGGCGAAAGGTTCATGAGTGTCACAAATATCGGCGAAAGGTTCATGAGTGTCACAAATATCGGCGAGAGGTTTAAGTGTCACAAGCATCGAAAAGATTTTCTTGAGTGTCACAAGTGTCGGCGAGAGTTTCATGTATGTCTGATGTGTCGGCGAAAGGTTCTTGAGCATCACATGTTTTGGCGAAAGGTTCATGAGTGTCACAAATGTCGGCGAGAGGTTCATGACTGTCACAAGCGAGGCAAAGATTTTCTTGAGTGTCACAAGTCTCGGCGAGAGTTTCATGTGTATCTGATGTCTCGGCGAAAGGTTCATGAGTGTCACATGTTTTGGCGAAAGGTTCATGAGTGTCACAAATGTCGGCGAGAGGTTCATGAGTGTCACAAGCGTCGAAAAGATTTTCTTGAGTGTCACAAGTGTCGGCGAGAGTTTCATGTGTGTCTGATGTGTCGGCGAAAGGTTCATGATTGTCACATGTTTTGGCGAAAGGTTCATGAGTGTCACAAATGTCGGCGAGAGGTTCATGACTGTCACAAGCGACGCAAAGATTTTTTTGAGTGTCACAAGTGTCGGCGAGAGTTTCATGTGTGTCTGATGTGTCGGCGAAAGGTTCATGATTGTCACATGTTTTGACGAAAGGTTCATGAGTGTCACAAATGTCGGCGAGAAGTTCATGACTGTCACAAGCGACGCAAAGATTTTCTTGAGTGTCACAAGTGTCGGCGAGAGTTTCATGTGTGTCTGATGTATCGGCGAAAGGTTCATGATTGTCACATGTTTTGGCGATAGGTTCATGACTGTCACAAGCGACGCAAAGATTTTCTTGAGTCTCACAAGTGTCGGCGAGAGTTTCATGTGTGTCTGATGTCTCGGCGAAAGGTTCATGATTGTCACATGTTTTGGCGAAGAAATCATGAGTGTCACAAGTGTCGAAGAGGGTCACACAGTGAGTCAGTGGTTCGGTTGCAGATGTACATACCTAAACAATATTTGGTTCAGTGACGTGAGTGAAGTGTTCAACCTGTAAACAGCTGACATAAACAAACTTTAAATAGTGATAATTTTACCTACAGATAGCGAAAGCCTAGTGAAGTTAAGAAAAAGTTCTTACAAACTATAATATTTGCATCACAAAAACTATAAGAAAAAGAAGAGTACCGTCAACAAGAAATAATGAAAAAAAAAATAACGACTTCTGATTAATACTTTCGCCACTGTATGTTGAGTTCATTTGGTCAATAGAATACACGTTGGTACTGCTAAGTCGGATGGTGCAGGATCAAATCTCAAGACGAAAAAAATATTTTTTTTTTTTTATCACGTTTTTTATATTTGGATAAAAGGGCTTTGCTTTTTTATTATTCTAACGTTTTTTGACACATTTTGGATGGTAATGGCGCCTATTAATGAATGTGCGGGCTGTCGAAATGTCTTGCCAAGAAGAGATTTCTTAAGCTGTACAGTATGTAAATCAAAATACGATCTCGAATGCGCCAATATATTGCCTAAAGCTTACACTCTAATGACGATTAAGCAAAGAGCTGTTTGGAAGTGTCCAGAGTGTTGCAGCAAGGCACCAAAGCGAGATAACTCTAACACCCCTTTGCGTCCTGGCCA
Organism: Sesamia nonagrioides; assembly: GCA_017933935.1. Classification (NCBI taxonomy): domain Eukaryota; kingdom Metazoa; phylum Arthropoda; class Insecta; order Lepidoptera; family Noctuidae; genus Sesamia; species Sesamia nonagrioides. Next base: position 918,142 of record JADWQK010002164.1, on the reverse strand, counting down.
GTGCAGTGAAATTGAAGGTCCTAGCGTGGAATTGACAGCTGAACATTCTTCCCCTAAGTCCGTTGTGAAAACGATAGAACCCAAAGTTGATTCGCCATTAATTGCTGCTGAATTGAAATCACCTTCACAAACTCGAGGTCCTGAAACACTGGTGACAGAGAGTAGTCTTCGTGTAATTTTGCAACAGGAGATCACCATTGCTCTGAAGTCAACTCTTGAAAAGATATTGGCGGCAGAATTTAGTAACATTCACAGGAAGATAGACAGCTTTCAGGAATCTCTTGAATTCATGAACGTCAAATTCGAGGAAATGAAAGCAGGCTATGAGGAGAAAACAGCTCTCATTCATGATCTCAAACGTGAGAATGAGTTCTTGAATTCAACCATTAGGGACATCTCAGCAAGATTGAATACAGTGGAGCTTCACATGCGTGATTCTAATTTGGAGATTAATGGTATTCCAGAACATCGTTCAGAGAACCTGGTCAACACAGTTGTGCAATTGTCGAAAATTGTGGAAAGTCCTCTATCTGACAATGACATTCAGTATGCTACCAGGGTGGCTAAAATGTCAAACGATAACGACAGGCCTCGGCCAGTAATAGTGAAACTACGCACTGCACGCCTTCGTGATAATATTCTTGCTGCGACTACCAAATTTAATCGGAAGACCTCTGATGATAAACTGTCAACTCAGCATCTCGGTTTAGGAGGTCCAAGAAAACCGGTTTCTGTAGCGGAGCATTTGACACCGGCAAATAAATCCTTACACGCTGCTGCTCGGAAAAAAGCAAAGGAAATGTCATATAAATTCGTCTGGGTTCGTAATGGACGAATTTTTGTTCGAAGGGACGTCGAATGCCAGTCAATTGTGATTAGAAATCTCGAAAGTCTAAATCTTATAGTCTAGGTCTGGTTGTGATTTTCCATGTTGTTGATATTGCTTCGTCTTAATGCTTGACATTTATTATCAAAATGTGCAGGGATTGAGAACTAAAACAAACGAAATCCTTAAAAGTGTACAAACAACGAGTTACAGTTTAATCGCATTCACAGAAACATGGCTTAACCTTAAAATTAGTGACAATGAACTGATAGATGACCGATACACACTATACCGCAGAGACTGACATTGCACACTTAACAAAAAGAAGGATGGTGGCGGAGTAATGTTGGCTGTTTCTAGAGACATACCATCAGCCAGAGTTACTAATTGGGAAAGTGGAGTGGAAGATTTGTGGGTTATCTTAGACCTAACAATAGGAACGAAAATAAAAAAAACTAGCAATATGCGTTGTGTATTTGCCACCGCCTGTAAAGTTGGAGGCGCTTGCAATGTTTCTTGACAAAGTGGAACTTGTTAATGGTCAAGCTGATGATCTGGTCATTCTGGGTGACTTCAACCTGGGCTTTATCACTTGGAATGCCACGTTGGACTGCAATTATTTGAGCCCATCTAACTACGAAACCACTCTTGGACACCTACTTGTTGATTTTCTTAACATGAATAACCTCTACCAGGTAAACGGTATTAATAACTGTGACAATAAAATATTGGATTTGACTATTACAAGTTTACCTGACTCTTATGTTACAAAGCCTTTAAATGTTCTTAGCAAATGCTACGCAAACCATCCTAATGTATTACTTAATATTCCATATAAAAGTTTAACATATTTGCGATCTAAGCCTGTAAAAAAATATAATTTCTACAAAGCTGACTTTAAAGCCATCGTTAGTGAGCTAAAGAGTGTAGAATGGCGGGAGCGAATTCTTCACTGTGATGGCGTGGATAGTATGGTTGCGGAGTTTTACAATATTCTTGGAACTGTTATTGAAAGGTTAGTGCCTAAAACAGTAGCTGTAAGAGCTAAATTCCCCTCGTGGTTTAGTAATTCTTTAATTAGACTGGTATCTGAAAAAGAAAAAATTCGTAAGACATATAAAAGATTTAACAATCCCAGAGATAAACTAGAATACCAATTGCTCCGCTCCCGTTGTCATAAACTATACGATGAATGTTACTCCAAATATAAAGCAAAAATAGAGACAAGCATTCCTAAAAACCCAAAAGCCTTTTGGAGTTTTATCAAAAACAAACGCGGTGGTAAATCATCTATCCCTGCAATAATAAAGCTGGGAGATGAGATCGCTAAGACTGGCCCTGAAATAGCAAACCTATTTGCCAACCACTTTTCCTCCGTATATGCAACAATTGCTACCACGCAGTCCACACCTTCGCCTTTTCATTCTTATCAATCATCTGACCATCAGTCACAGTACTTAACTTCGAACTTCATTTCGACCATAAGACTCGATGAGTCTGACGTTGTTAAGGCTATTAGGAAGATTGATCCAATGAAGGGTGCTGGACCTGACTTTATTCCACCAGTATTTGTTAGAAGGTGCGGTTCTGCTCTTTCGCTTCCGTTAATGCTGATATTTAACAGTTCTTTAACGGAAGGCAAATTCCCTGAAGAATGGAAGAGAGCTCGTATTGTTCCCATATTTAAAAAGGGAGACCCAGCCAGCGCAGTTAATTACCGCCCGATATCAATACTTTCATGTTTCTCAAAGCTCTTTGAATCCATGTTGTGTCCCATTATCTCCAAAACGGTGGATCCATACATTTCAGACTATCAGCACGGTTTCAGACGTGGGCGTTCAACAACAACAAACTTAGTGCCCTTTATTTCGGAGATATCATGTGAGGTTGATAAGGGACTGCAGGTGGACGCAATATACACCGACTTCAGCAATGCCTTTGATAAAGTAAATCATAACTTACTCGTAGAAAAACTGAGATGGTTTGGTGTCGGTGGAGTACTGTTGAAATGGTTCAAATCATACTTGTCAAAAAGACCACAATCTGTGGTGGTGGGTGGCTCCGGATCTGAGGTATATTATGCAGACTCAGGTGTTCCGCAGGGATCTCATCTGGGGCCGCTTCTCTTCCTTATTTTCATCAATGACATAACCGCATACATAAAACATTGTAGAATTTCCATATTTGCTGACGATCTTAAATTATATAAAGTGGTTAACTCTATTACGGACGCAGTCCTAATTCAGAGCGACTTAAATAATATTTTACGTTGGTGTAACGTGAACAGCATGAGTCTGAACGCTGTAAAATGTCATCACATTATATTCACGAGGAAAAAGTCGCCAGTTCAAACAAAATTCGATGTATGTGGCGTAGCACTGAAACAAGTGAATGAAATTCGGGATCTGGGTGTGATAGTAGACAGTAAGCTGAAATTTATAACCCACATTGATAAGGCAGTCACAATGGCTGCCCAGATGCTAGGATTCTTGAAGCGCAATTCCAGAGGACTTAAACACCAGAGAACCAAAGTGTTACTCTACAATGCCTTAGTGCGCAGTCATCTTGAGTATGCAAGTAGTGTATGGACTCCTTATTATGCAGTGCATTCCCAACGGCTGGAAAGCATACAGCGAGCTTTCACGAGGCATCTTGCGTTCACAACAAGAGGCTTCTCCCACACCCACATGTGGGAGTGGCGAGAGGAGGCAAAACGCCGGGGCATAACTCCGCTGCCGCGAGATATTGCGGTACGGCGGAAAGAGCTCCGGCGGGATCTCATGGCAACATGGAGAGTGCGATTGTCGCAACCCAGTGCTGGGCACGCCACAATAGCGGCGGTAAGTCCCCTCTTTGAGGAGTGGCTAGAGAGGCGCCACGGCGCCCTCACCTTCCGCCTGGCGCAGGTCCTCACCGGACACGGTTGTTTCGGGAGGTTCCTGTTCCGTATAAGGCGGGAGGAAACGCCAGGGTGTCACCATTGTGTGGATCGCCCTGAGGACACGGTGGAGCATACGGTGGAGGTCTGCCCGGCTTGGGTAGAGCACCGCCGTGTCCTCGTAGCGGCGATCGGCGGTGATCTCTCGCGTCCGACCCTGGTGCAGGCCATGGTCCGGAGCGAGAGTGCATGGCAGGCCGTCACCTCCTTCTGCGAAGCAGTAATGCTGGCAAAGGAGGAGGCGGAGCGCGTGAGGCAACGGGAATCCCAGCGCCCTCACGCCACTAGCCGCCGCAGGAGACGCCCTGGTCGGGAGATGACACCAAACTCCCAGCCACCGTAGGCGCGGGCCTGCGGGCGGTGAGCAATGGGCAGCTCGCCGCCCGGTAAGGACCAGGCCCGAGTCGACGGCGCGTCGTGTTTCACGCGCGCCTCAAAGAGATGTCAGCACATCGTGACGGGGTCCACGAAGACCGATGCCTCCTGGGTCAGGGTTGCGGGTTGGTTAAACAAGAAACCGTGGCCCTGGCCGTCCCACAGGCAAGTGAAGAAACACGGGTGGGTTTTAGTCAGTAAAAGTCTGACACGCCCTTCCGCTCCGCCCAGAGCGGAAGAAGTCATTTGATGATTTCCCATCCTAACAAAAAAAAAAAAAAAAAAAAAAAAAGGCTTCTCCCACAGAAAGCCATACATTGAGCGAATGAAACGGTTCCGAATGGTATCCCTTCGCGATCGCAGACGCCTGCTAGATCTATGCTTCCTTCATAAATTATTTAATGGAATAATACAATGTAGTTACCTTTTGCAAAGTTTCTCTATATCAGTTCCAAGAATTTACCCTAGGGCTAAAAAACATATGCAGGTATTTGATACACCTTTTGTGAAAACTAATCTCGGTTTACAATCCCCAGTTATACGAATGAGTAACGAATACAATAATGCTGTAATAAACACACCCGACTTTGATTTATTCAGCGACAAGCTAGCAGTATTCAAAAAAAAAATCACACTATCCTTGCCAACTTAGTTTTAATTTTTTTTTTTATATATGGTTTGTTTTATAAATTATTATTTTTAATTTAAATTTTTGTATTTTATATGTTCTTAACTTTGTTCTCATTATTTGTCACTGTTTGTGTGTCTTAGTGTAGCGTAATATATTTTTCGAGGCAGCTAAATATATAAATCAATGCTATGTACGCCGTAATTGTCATGTACATTAGTTCTTTAGTTATTAAGATTACTCTAGCATAAGTTTAATGTATGTGATGTGGCTGTGCTTTAAAAAAAAAAAAAAAAAAAAAAAAAAGAGGGTTTACACAAACATGACAATCGTCACTATCAAATATCTATAGTTTAAACGCGTTAATCACAGGAACTACTTCACCGATTTAAAAAAAAAGGATTTTTGTGTTGGATAGCCCATTTATCCAGGAAGGCTTTAGACTATATAACATCGCGCTGCGATCAATAGGAGCGGAGCATATAAAAAACATATCGCAACCTACACGGGTGAAACCGCGGGGCGCAGCTAGTACATAGCTGCTAGTACATATATAGTATAATTATTTGTACCACAGTCATGACGGCATTTCCTAGCCATCATGTCGGGCTAGCGTAACGTGGGGCTAGCGTGACGTGGGGCTAACGTCGCAGCGGGACCGATTCTTATATTCCTGCAAGTAAAAATTCCGCGGATCTTCCCCGATAAAAAGTTTACCAGAAAAAAGTATTACAGCTGTAGTGTCAATGAAAGACCGGAGTTAGCAACAGACTGGTATATTTACAAAAGTTCTTAATCTACCCACCACCTAACTATAATCACATTACTAACTTTATAAGTACTCACAAACGTCACACTTCTCCCCTTTAAGCTAACAAGAGGTGGTATAAAATAACAATGACATGTGTGCAACAATTAATAGTTTTACTCTACAAGATTAAGTAAAGTACGTTTAGCTCTATTCAGTGCACGCAATGCACGAGCTGATACGCCAGGTGGTGTCTGCTCAGTATGGGGTAAGGGCGCATCGGGTGGGACGCACGGCGACTCTGCGATTACGTCCTGACCGACCCTACAGACGCCGTCACCGCCTGACGCATCTTCAAGTACCTCGCCCTCGGCTCCTTTGGCCACATTGCCACTCTCAGATACTACCGCTTGTAAATTCTTATCCTGAACTAAGCCGCTTAGCCGAGATAAAGAATATCTAACTTTACTAGTAGAGGGTAAAATCTGGTCCGCGTGACGCCGCCACTCTGGCCCTTTACCTGCATCAACTTTATAAGAAACTGGGCCCGTTTTTTTAACAATTTTGGCTTCAGCCCATTTTTCCCCCTTTTGCGTGTAATCACGGGCTAGTACTGAATCCCCCACCTTAAAATCGCGACATGCAGATGGTGAGTTCACCACTTGTCTCTCCTGTCGTGCGCGCACGGTGGCGGCGACATCGGGCCGGAGCGCGTCTAGCCTACTACGTAGCCGCCGCCCTTGAAGTGCCACGGCCGTCGACACTCCCGTGGTGGCATGTTCGCAATTCCGATATTGTAACAAAAATTTGCTGAGGGCTATATTTATATCTTGACGTTCATAAAGCGCACGTTTGAGAGCCTTTTTGATCGTCCTAACCGCATTTTCTGCCGCACCATTACCTTGTGGCCTATATGGGGCCGAAGTCGTGTGTTTAATACAATTATTCTTACAAAAGGTGTTGAATTCATATGATGAAAACGGCGGCCCATTGTCAGTTACGAGCTGTGATGGCAAACCGAAACGTGCAAAAATGCTTCTAAATACCTTAATAGTGCATTCAGCAGTCGTGCTTCGCATTGCTATCGCTTCTATCCATTTAGAATGCGCGTCAACTATGATGAGATATTTAACGCCCCCACAGTCTGCGAAGTCCGCGTGTATACGGTGCCACGGGTACAGTGGGAACTCCCAAGGGTGTAACTGGGACCTGGGAGGAGCGTCTTGCACCGAGCGGCACGCTACGCACCGCCTACACACGTCCTCGATATCCTGATCTAAGTTCGCCCAATAGATGTAGTTCCGAGCTAAGCCTTTCATTTTATTCATGCCTAAATGGCCCTCATGAACTTCATTTAGCATTTTCTTACGTAATGAGCCTGGAATAACTAACCTGTACTTGTACATTATACAGCCTTGATTAACAAAGAAATCATTTTTTCGATTAAAAAATGGTTTTTCCTCATCGCAGCTCGGTTCCGATGGCCAGCCAAACTGTATATAACTTTTAATTTTAAATTTTAAATAATATCACGTTCTGACTCTTTAGCTACGTCTTTAAAGTGAATAGGAAGCGAATCTTCCACAATATTTAAATAATCTCTTGCGTCCGCTGAACGATCCTCTTGAGCTAGTGGTAAACGCGACAACGCATCCGCAGGACCGTTATCCGCAGATCTAACGTACTCGATCGAAAAATCATACGCGGCCAGGCGCGCCGCCCATCTCTGTAGACGACTAGCAGCTGTTTGCGGAATTCCACTTTTATCTCCAAAAATATAAGTTAAAGGTTGGTGGTCTGTCCTCAGCGTGAAGCGCCTCCCATACAAATAGTGATGGTGCTTAGTGACACCAAACAGAATAGCGAGCGCTTCCTTATCGAGCTGACTGTAATTGCGCTCGGGTGCGTTGAGCGTACGCGAGACACAGCTGACGGGTCGCTCGCTGCCGTCCGCGTATCGGTGCGCGAGCACCGCGCCCAGCCCATAAGCACTACTGTCTACCGACAGAACCAACTCGCGTCCTTCTTCGTAATGCGCTAATACCCGCTCACTCAGTAGGGATCGCTTCGCTTCTGAAAACGCCTTTTTACAATTAGAATCCCATTTCCATTCGACATCTTTACGCAATAGATTGTGCATAGGTTGTAATATACTACTCAAGTTAGGAATAAATCTACCATAATAGTTTATCATTCCTAAAAAACCTTTTAACTGAGTTACATTATCGGGCTTAGGTGCGCTCGATATAGCTTCCACCTTTTTTGAATCTGGTTGCAAACCATATTTGTTTATTATAAAGCCTAAATACCGCACGCTATCCTGTAAAAATTGACATTTACTTAATTTTACCGTTAGCCCCATATTACGCAGCCGTTCTAAAACAGCTCTTAAATTTTTCATGTGTTGAAATTGATTTGACCCTGTCACACAAATATCATCGCAAAATACAACACAGCCTGGCACGCCACGCAACGTTTCCTCCATCATTTTCTGAAATTTCTCCGGAATGCACGATAAACCATAGGGTGTACGTCTATAAGCAAATGTGCCTATATGTGTAGTGATGGCGGTGAAGGGTTGCGAGTCTTCAGTCAAAATACACTGCTCAAATGCGTGTTGTAAATCTATTTTTGTGTATTTCTCCCCCCCACTCAAAGCTGCAAATAATTCCTCAATACGAGGTAAGGGGTAATAGTCTCTTTTTAGCTTAGGGTTAATTGTGATCTTGTAATCACCACAAATACGAATATCCCCGTTACTCTTAACTACCGGGACTATAGGAGTTCCATAATCGGAGTAGTCAACGCGATAGATGGAACCATCCGCTTCGAGGCGTGCCAGCTCCCTCTCTACTCGTGTGCGTAATGATAGTGGTACGGGCCGCGCCCGATAATAAACCGGTTTGTTATCTGTTAAATGTAGTTGTATGCGGCGCTTGCAAGTACCTAACTTATCCGAGAAAACTTCTGGATACTCCTTACACAATTGAGTCACGAATCGATCCTCCGAGATTTCATTGAGATTTATCTGTTTTATTTTCAAAACACGCATCCATTGTCGACCCAGTAACGGACGAGCCCCACTAGTAACGATGTAAAGCGGCAAGCCATTAGCTGCATAACTACCTAAACGAACGTCCACTTCAATGTAGCCCAGAGATTCGATCCGTGAACCCGAGTATGATCGTAATATTAAATTATCTTTGACAATAGTTTTATGTGAAAATAATTGCCTGTACATGGATTCACTAATAGCAGAGATACGGCTACCCGTGTCCATCTCACATTCGATCGTCTGGTTGTCGATCAACACTTTAATAATATATGGTTTGCTACCTGAAGCCGAAACCCTTATGTTCAACAATTCGTCCCCATCGGAACCATCACTCACATAATTTTGTTTACCGCCACTATTATCACCACGCACTTCACACATCACCCTCAGGTGACCCTTTTGACCGCACTCATCACACGTATAGTTTTTGTATCGACACTTATCGATCGCATGCGGCTTGCCGCAGCGCCAGCAGGGCCGCGCCGGCCGCGCCGGCCGCGCTGTGTCCGGCGGGTGCGCCCGCGCGGCGGCTGGCCGCGCTCGGCGTGCGCGCGCATGATGCAGGCTGTCCCCCGCCGTCACCGCCGCGCCCGAGCCTCCGGCGCCCGAGTCTGTTACCACTGTCGTGGACCCACTAACTTCGGCGTGTTTCTCCGCTGCTTCCAATGCTAGCGCCAGTTCGATTGCCTCCTTATATTGAATTTTCTTTTCCGCAAAAATTCGAGACCTCATGGCGTCGTTCGCGAGACCGGATACGAACTGGTCCCTCAAATTATCCTCTAGCGTCGAACACGAATTACACTTCCCGAAGTCACACGTGACCGCTAAATGTTTTAATGCCTGCAGGTAATCCGTCAGCGATTCTCCGACACGCTGCCGACGCAATCTAAACACGTGTCGTTCGGCGATTTCAGACCGCTGTGGTTCTAAATGATCCGTCACTAGTTTCACTAATTCCTCATACGTTTTATTTTCAGGAAATGACGGTGAGCATAGATCACACATAAGAGAATATGTTTCGTCACCTACAACCGTGATTAACATTGGTACTTTTAAATCGTCACCGATGTCGTTTAGCTTAATATACTGATTAACGCGGCGTATATATATTGGCCACTGCTTAGAATTTAGGTTGAATGGTTCTATTTTACCGATCGGCATTTTATCGCACACGTGGATCACTTTAATTAACAAGAAAACTGCCTCGTCGCCAATGTAGTGTCAATGAAAGACCGGAGTTAGCAACAGACTGGTATATTTACAAAAGTTCTTAATCTACCCACCACCTAACTATAATCACATTACTAACTTTATAAGTACTCACAAACGTCACAACAGCATTAACAAAATAACAAGTTAAATTAAAGCTTTTAAAAAATAATGATATTTTCAAAAGCTTTTATTCAATTTGTATACGCCAATGTAAACAATCATATTTAGGTTAGCGTATAGAGAATAAACTTAAATAAAAATATATCCTTCATTATAAATACGTTCTACAGTACATTAACAAACGCGAAGCCTATTGTAAACGAACAAATACGACACTTCACAACTTCTTTTGCTAAATTTATAAACTTTGGGAAATAAAAAAGTAATATCCTAGAGTAGTACAATTATTCTTTAATTTAGAAAATAATTGTACTATTACAGGATATTATTTTTTACACTAATGTAATGTGTGCATTGTCCAGATAAGTGTAATATATTACAACATTAGGAATATGCAATGAAACAAAAGTAATTCTGACATAAATATAGTGACATTTAACGTGCTTTGTGACGGCTAACTTTAATTTGACGATAAAGTTGGTGCAGTTGCAAAGCGATCGACTGCTGTGCTGAGTACCATGCAAGGAACACATATATATTTATGTAATGAACACCGGAAGACGCAGCGTGGGTAGGCCTCCGACAGGGTGGACCGACGACCTGGTGGAGGTCGCGGAAAACCGCTGGATGTGGGAGACACAGGACCGGTCGTCATGGAGATCCTTGGGGGAGGCCAATGTCTAGCAATAGATGTCTTTCGGCTGAAATGATCCTTATCATCTCAGCGTTAATCCCAGTGGCATCCGAAGCTTTTCCAGCTTTGGAGTCTGGGGTCCGCTTTACCAGTCTAACTGCTGATATGGCTAAACTTCGACATTTTCCGTGAATCGACTGCCGTCTGACCTCCACAACCCGAAGGCGACATCGAAGCATTGCAGTTAGACCAATTGTTGAACTTTTGAGGGCTCCAACAATCCGTAACGACTGCCACTAGAAGTTCGTATGGCAACCGGGCCAACGGCTTAACGTGCTTTCCGAGGCACGACCAGACCAGTGCAAATATTCATATTCATGCATACAAATATTTGCACTGTGCGGGGAGCGATCCCGCTACCGCTACGCTACGGAGGCTGTCGGCTGAAATGATGATGGTGAATAAACACCTATAAGTAGGTTTTCCGGGTCTGGCTGTTTGTATATGTGAGTTTAAATATTTGTAAAAGCACCCACGATACAGGAGTAATACCTAGTGTAAACACATGTTAAAAAAAACAGAATTATTGTTAGACAACAAAGAAAATAATTATTGTTAGCACTTAGTTTCAGATCCGGCGATAAACTAGTTAGTTGATTTGTGGGCGAGTCGACACCTTGATCGATTTGTGGGCGAGTCGACACCTTGATCGATTTGTGGGCGAGTCGACACCTTGATCGATTTGTGGGCGAGTCGACACCTTGATAGATTTGTGGGCGAGTCGACACCTTGATCGATTTGTGGGCGAGTCGACACCTTGATAGATTTGTGGGCGAGTCGACACCTTGATCGATTTGTGGGCGAGTCGATACCTTGACCTTGATGGGCGAGTCGACACCTTGATCGATTTGTGGGCGAGTCGACACCTTGATAGATTTGTGGGCGAGTCGACACCTTGATCGATTTGTGGGCGAGTCGACACCTTGATCGATTTGTGGGCGAGTCGACACCTTGATCGATTTGTGGGCGAGTCGATACCTTGATCGATTTGTGGGCGAGTCGACACCTTGATCGATTTGTGGGCGAGTCGACACCGTGATCGATTTTGTAAAAATCTCGAGGTGAATAGTTAGGTGAAATCACTGTCAGTACTATAAAACCCCAGCATTACTTACAATTTTTTTTTATATATTACTAGCTAGCCCGCGGCTTCGACCGCGTGGAATTCGGTTATATCGCGCTTTTTAGATTTCCCTCGGGAATATAAAATTTTCCGGGATAAAAAGTAGCCTATGTCCTTTCTCAGGGTCTAAAGATTGTTTGTGCCAAATTTCACCAAAATCGGTTGAGAGGTTTAAGCGGGAAAGCGTAACAGACAGACAGACAAACCGACAGACAGACAGACAGATAGACAGACAGACAGAGTTACTTTCGCATTTATAATATATTATATATTATATATATATATATATATATATATATATATATATATATATATATATATATATATATATATATATATAGTATGGATAAACCAGTGCTTGGCCGCAACTCCGCCTCATGGTAAGCAGTGATGCGATCGTTGATGGTAAAGCGCGTTAGTTTATTAAGAGCCTATTCACTCTAGCCTTGACGACACTCAAATTGTAGTCCGACGGAAACACCGCCGCCGGCAAGTTGTTCCAGTCCCTTGATGTACGCGGTATAAAGGAGGAGGCGAAACGCTTCGTCCGGATCGACAAACAATGACAGCGACAGCCTCCATAGCGTAGTGGTAGCGAACGTGGCCGCTGCGAAAGGAGGTGCGGGTTCGATCCCGCGCTGTACAAATATTTGTATGCATGAATATTAATATTTTGCATTTCGCAGTCGCTTCACGGAAAATATTGAAGTTTAGCCAAAATCAGAAGTTAGACTGGTAAAGCAGACCCCATACTCCAAAGCTGAAAAAAGCTTCGGATGCTACTGGGATTAACAGTGAGATGTTGATGATTACTTACAATGACAGCTCACTCCATGCTCTACGTTTTTACGCGCTAAGTTTTCACGGTAAGATAGTTACAGAATCACACTATAGAAGTACCACCTTCAAGCTTCACCACCTGGGGTTGACTGGTAGAGAATGCCTAAGGCATTAAGTCCACCTCTGTACATGTCATTTGTGCAAAAGAATAAATAAATAAATAAGTATCTATTAGAAAATTGGCACACTTACAATTTTATAATTATAATAATCGTTTATCAGCATAGAATATGGCGCAATCTCGCCTGATGATAAGCAGTGATGCAATCTTAGATAGAATAAATAAAAAGCCTATTCACTCAAAAAAAAAAAACTAAATAAATAGGAAGGAAGACAACATTTGAGCGAGGTGATGCAATTTTAAACCCAAAAACACGACCACTGATGCTCCGCTAGAGGGAGATTGATCTGGAGACCATGCACGACCAAACTCACGACACAACAACATTTGGCGCATCGTACCCGGCACACATCGCAACACAACTGCTCAGACCCGTCCTCTGTACCGCTTCACCAGACATCATGCCGGAACACGACGAATTGCTTGGCGGCAAGACTTTGTCTGGTGAGTGATAACTTCTACCGGCAGCCGATGTTATCGCCTACCATCGAGAAAACACAATTTAATTTAAACAAAATTTTCAGAAACAATTCATATTCCGCATACTAATTTCAGCACGCAAATGAATGTTCCATGATTCATGATTATTAAATGGTAAATTTAAAAAAAAATGTATGCATTAAATTGTTATATTCATCATTTTAGAAAAGAAAAAAATACAGGCATGCCAATGTAATTTAATAACAATTTAAATCTTATTATTTCACTTCAATAATTTAGTATAATTTTTAGGATTTCAAGTGCGTGATCAATTTCTAATACTCCACTCTCTGTTTGTCACCCAACTGTATTTCCTAACTGATGGGCACGATTTGTATAGATTCTATCACCGAACCCGTCATTCGCGAGTCTGATTTGCCGGTTTCTATATTTTTCAAGCAAGAAATCTAATAAGCCTCACATCAAATCAAGTTGACGAGTACAATTACCTTAACATGTAAGAGGTGAAATGTTCTCACATTTTCTTTGGATACGGCTTAAGCGACATGGTATTCTAAATCCAATACAGTTATATACAAACGTTAAGACTGATAAATTATTGCTTGAGTCTAGAAACAAAAATCTTTCATCAAGTCTAAAAGATATATCAAATAATGCAATCATTATCATCATCTCAGCGTTAATCCCAGTCACGTCCGAAGCTTTATCAGCTTTGGAGACTGGGGTCCGCTTTACCAGTCTAATTGCTGATTTTGGCTAAACTTCGAACCCGCACCTCCTTGCCCAGCGGCCACTTTCGCTACCGCTATGCCACTGAGACTGTCATATCAAATAATGCAATGTTTCGTCATTTAGCAGCTCTTCAAATACCGATTATTATTTACCTGTTTATTTAAGTTATTTCTCAATATACTGAATTCGCTCTAGTTTGTCATCTTATTAGTGGCTAAATAATAATAAATGCGTAAGGTAAAGCTATGCTTGCTTTGGTTGGTCTGCGAACGGTGACCATCTTCATACACCGAGCTGCTCCGGCTTCGTAGCTCCGGCATTCATTCTTTAATAGTCGTTGCGGGGAGCCAGCCAGCCAATTTCTTTAATTCCTACACAATCATTTTAGTTTATGCTACAACTTCATACATTTATATAACTGTTCAAGAGTATTAATCACTCTGAAATCAACTTCAGTGATTTTTTTTTTAAACTTTGCCCCACACTAGGTATTTCTCCTGTATCGTGGGTGCGTTTACAAAAATATAAATTCACATACACAAACAGTCAGACCCGGAACAACTACTTGTAGGTCATACAAATATTTGTTCCGCGCGGGAATCGAACCCGCGACATGCAGCGCAGCAGTCAGCACTGCAAGCTTAACCACTGCGCTAACCGTGCTGTCAAAAATAAAGTTGATATTTGTTTAATTTAAAATAGGGTGTGTGTGCAGCTCTATGCTCTTTTACCATAGTTACCATAATAGAGGTAAAGTCGCGAAAATAAAAACATTCCGGATTGTTATTTCTCATCTTAAAAGCACACCGAAGTTGTTCAATAATAGTGTTAATTTTACAGTTCAACGGATCTGTTCAATGAAAGATTTACGAGTGTTGTCGAGGGTCAAACAATTTGTATTCCCTACAATACTATTATTCAATCAATTACACCGTATATAAATCTACCATCTGGACGAGGTATTTCCAAGAAAACGTTAAAAGCTATTATTTGAGAAAACCAACCAGTCCACCATTTTCATGTAAACAAGTTTAGAAAATACGGATCACGATGACCACGTGATCAACATTTAATGTTAATATCTCGTGAACGTGACGCTTTACTGGGTTTGGTCCTATTGTGTATATTTTCTGTACCCATTGATATCAGCTATCGATTCATACAACACGTAACGTATATACATATCAAGGGCACGGAGTCTTAGGAGCATATCAAACGATATTGGAAGGGTTTTTTAATCCTGTCTCTACATGTTCGGATGTGATGGGAATTTTCATTATAAATATTCCAGATATCGAACTTTTCAGATTGATATAAACGAATCACTTTATCGTGACATAGGCAAGTAGCGTGAAAATTTATTAATCTACGAAGTGCGGTGTCTATCTTGACTTGAGTGGAAGAAACCTATCAAACCAAAAATATGGTTTCAATTCTTAGTGTATTTTAATTTGAGTTGAAACTATCCATAATGATTCTATACCTACTAGACTAGCTTCATTTTATTGACTGACTGACCTTCTGACAATTCAAAAGTGCCTGTAAGTGGTTTATTTGAAATTTTTTTTTGAAATGATTTGATTTGATTTTGATTTGATTTGGTTACCGGATTTTATTTTTAGTACTGCTATTTTGAAAAAAAAAATACAATCGGGCCCAACTGTGTATACGCTCGGCTCCACTTTCAACCCTTAATCTCACATCAAGTTAATCTGCTCCTATTTTCTTAGTTTCTTTTCTACGAAAACTTTTTACCAGGATTTTCTAAATGTTATTCGATAAGCCTACAAAATCTATGTTCTTCTTTTCGTTAGAACATAATGTTTCACCTAAATTTAGTAAAATATTGCCTTCACATCAGCTTACATGCCTAGTATTTATAGAGAATATATAACATACAATATTGCCAACTTCAGGCAAGTTTGTTAGTACCTAGTATATTAGGCTCAACAACATGCTATGTTGCGTAAAACTTGGCAATATATAGGGGTTCATTGAAAAAGTTGGTTTGAATTGTGTTATAACTTCCCACTCCTTAGTAGCAAAATGTAAAATATATGGATCTGATACATTTATTGTATGTCTTAGAGTCTGTGCAAATGGAATGTATTTTCTTCCTTTCTTTCTTTCAAGTGGCAAAATAGTAGAAAGCACTGTAGCCTGCAGTGGGACATCAGACGCTTGTAATTATAATAGTAATCTCTGCAGAGCCAGAAAAATAAAAACATGAAATGTCCTTCTTGTACCAATTATTTAAGACACACCTGCGTACCAGCTTTTGTCTTACTGTAACACAAAAGCTGAGGTTTATTTTAATTACGGTATCTTAAAGCTAAGTAATCTCCCTAAGGTGGCAAATGTTCAGGACCTGCAAGGAAATTGTCTCAACTCACGGGACATTCAAGTGCATATTCGTGTTAGAAGCTTACTTTTTGAAAGTCTGAAACGTTTTGTTCAGAAGTGATGATGATTCTAAGATGGTTTCTTTTAAAAATAAGCTGGTCCATATTTGAATTGTATGTTACGCTTTATATTTTATTACGAAGGGCTGGAACAATTTGCCAGCGGCGGTGTTTCCGTCGGACTACAATTTGAGTGTCTTCAAGGCTAGAGTGAATAGGCTCTTAATAAACTAGCGCGCTTTACAATCAATGATTGCATCACTGCTTACCATCAGGCTGGATTGCGGTCAAGCACTACTTTATAATGTATAAAAAAGAGATAAAAAGATGCTCATTTATTTAAAAAAAAACGATACTCATTAGAAGAGCAGTAAATTTTTAGACCATCAATTATACAATATGTAAAGAAAACCCTGTCCGACCCATAAGGATAATAAAGGTTAGGTAAACACTTGACCAAATATAATATAAAATTTTACATAATTATCATATTAACAATAATAATGAATTTTGAAATAATCCTTTTTCCTGGGAATTAATTCCAATTTCCCCGAAATTTGGTCATTTTTAAAAAAGTGACAACACCGGTTTTATTATAAGCGAATAGCGACGCGACCACGTCACAGGTGCCGCGTGCCCTGCCCCCCGCCGCCCGCGGGTTGGGGTTGCTTACCGCACATGTGTTAAGTTACCTCTTTTTGCGAAATAATATTTATTTTTTTAGGGGGATTTTTTTTTAAGTTTTGCCTGTCTTTGTGGGCATTATTAGAATCAGTTATCGATACCTAAAAAACCTTCACGGATCGGACAGGGTTTTCTTTACATATTGTATATATCCCAACTCATTTTACTATGCCCAAGACACAGGTTTGTAACGGTGTTCACTTTTGTTATCATTTATACTTTGCTTTGTGCATCTGTGGTTCGTGCACGCCTCCGAACGGACTCGACACTACAACATTATTTGTTGATTATGCGAAACCCGAAATACATGTCCAATATTTTTAAGTAACGAATCTATGTACAAAATTTCAAAAAGATATCATAAACCACAAACTTACGAGCTTGTTATCCTACTTGGCTGTCCCAACAAAAATATGGTTCAAGCGCCGCGAGCGCGAGCGCGCGGTGTTGACCTCTGGCGTCAGCTGTTGCGCGGATGATGATAGAATATAGTATGTTCACGGTACGCAGCTTACGTTTCGCATAAATAACGTTGTATATTATAGTATGTTTAAATAAGGTCATACCCATAAATGTCTTTCAGCGAATTTTTGCAAACACAAGCCAAAAGTCTTTGTTGTATTTTCATATCATTTATTTAAAAAAAATATCGTTTCTCACACAAAATGGCCTAAGAAGTCATAAGCAGTTTAGAGATAAGCTTAGAATTATGTTCTACCATTCCAAAGGCTTTTATAAAACATTTTGATAAATGAGTGTTTTGTACATTTATGTCGTACACAGTAATGTCGTAAACATATTTTTCTTCGGAAAGGCAAAGGTTTTTGTCTTATTTTAGTGGACTGTCATAGGTAATGCAGTATGAGGTGAAAGTAACTAACTCATCAGCATGGCTAAGTGCTGTCGAAAAAACAAGCAGGTGATGCTTTTCAGTTTTTTTTTTTTTTAAAATAATGCCATGACACGTACTTTGTGGCGGTGGACGTGACCAACAAGGTGTTACAGTTTAATAGGCATTAATTACCAAAAACATCTCCTTCCTAATCGTATTACTAACGTAAAAAATATTTGGGATATTGTACTATTTCTATGGGTTTAGATTAGACAGTGAATGTTGATTACCAATGTATTTGTATTTTGTTTTTGTTATTTTACCCTTTTATTAATACTTTTGCTAGATATCTGACATGAATGATACGGACATTCACTGAATAAAGTTTTATTATTAAATTATTATAATTTATTGCTTGTTACTTTTAAGAGATCGATATTTTTAAAAAACTAGTCCTTTTTAAAATTGTAAACCTACAATTAGGCAAATAGTCTTATGATATAATTTTACGTAGAGAACGAGTCTATATATGTTTTAAAACAGTGGTTTTAAAGTTATATTTGCCAAATTTAATTGTAAAAATTTATATAGGTATAAAATTCACTATTTTTTTTTAAGAAAAACATCTTAGTACGGACGACGTAAGTCAAGCTACCTCAAACTGTCAAATATCCCCAATCAACCTTAACCCTTAATGCTTTAGAGATAAAGTTGAAAATTTAATAAGGAAATCTGACAGATTGTAGTAGCTTGAAGTGCTGTCGTCTGTACCTATCACGGCTCTTAGCTGCTTCCAACAACTAGACCAACGAGACAATAAGTAAATAGATACAGATAACAAGTCTTCAAATAAATAAAGGATAAAACTTTAGGGTATCTTTACATTTAAAAATTACTCTAAAACAACTAATTTTACAGTTAATAGTCAGAATTCTGCGCAAAACCACATACATGTTAGCCATTTTGTTATTCTCTGGTATCTTATAATGTGCCTAAATATTTTAAGTAAAAGATCTCACTTTGTTAGCTGTGTAAGGTCTATCGCAAGAAGCTTGCGGCTGAACACTCAAGGGAATTAGATAGTGTTATAGCGAACTTTAAGATAACGTTAAGTACCAAAGCCAGATCTTCGCATTGGATACTGCGGTCTGAAACAATGATGACAGAAAGAGGCAGACCGCTTAAAAAATGATTACAGAACTAAGTCTAAACAAATTATTTTTGTATTAGAGGTCTTTTTTGATGGGGAATCATCAAATCCCACTCTGGGCGGAGCGTCGTGTAAGATTTTTACTGACAAAACTCACCCATGTTCCTTCACTTGCTTGTGCGCCAGGCACCATGGTATCTCTTTCGATAAACCCTCAGCCTTGGCAGATATTAGAGGTCTTAAATCGTGCTAACCAACCTAACTAAAAATCATTCAGTTAAAATACATTCTACAACGGTCACATTAATTGTGACCATTCATACGTATTGTAAATAAATTCAATTAAAATAATTAATTACAATTAACATTGTGCTTGTGGGACCGTTTTATTATCAACTAGCGACCCGCCCCGGCTTCGCATGTGTGCAATGTTGATACTAAATACACTACAGAAAAACTGTGAACGTTGTATAAAAAACCGCCGCGAACGCCGCGCCGTGTACTGCCGCTAACGCGACACGCCGCAATTTTTTACCCGACTACGGCAAAGCAAAAGGAGGGTTATGATTTTGACAGGCTATGTATGTATGTATGTATGTATGTATGTATGTATGTATGTATGTATGTATGTATGTATGTATGTATGTATGTATGTATGTTCATCTGTTCCCTCGTAACTTCTAAACTACTTATTCAAATTCGATAAATGACATATCATTAGAAGCGTCTTAATGGTCCGCTGGTTATAGGCTATATGGAGTTTCACAAAATCTAATGTGGCGCCCTCTAGCGGACAAAATATACAGAGTAAAAAAAAAAAGTTAAGATAAATAAGCCGTGTTTGGTATCATTTGAAAGGGCTTTACTTGTACATTTTGAATATATATATATTATTAGCATTTGCTTGTGACTTTACCTGTATTCATGGGCTGATTGCATATAATTCACATCTTTTCTTTCATAGATAGCTTCTTTACTACTTATCAGAATAAGACCACTGCAGAACCATTAGAAGGGCCTTGATATTCTGTTGGTTATGAGCTATAAAGCTTGTCACCAAATTTAGTATTACGCCCTCTAGCGGACAAAAAGTTCTATGTTAATATAAAATTAAAATAAATATACCGTATTTGATATCATCTGAAAGAGCTTCACGAGTACTTTATGTTTGTACATAATCCCTAGTAATGCTTCGTAGAAATTTGAATGTAAACCAGCGTTTGGTAAACGGAGCGATGGGAGTGGTGAAGGCCTTCGAATGGCCTGCTCTTCGGCGCGATCAGTTGGAACAGGAGAACAGCCAGGCGCTGTTCTCATATAATTTGACGACGCATCCATAAAAGCAAATATTAACGGACTTATCAAAATCGAGCCTTGCCTCACTGAATTTGACGGCTTGAGGGGTTCTGGGCAAATTCAGCGTAAAATGCTCCCGCTGATTCTTTCTTGGGGTTGTACTGTACATAAATTACAAGGTTGTACTCTAGATAAAAAAGTTACAGATCTAGGAAAGTCATTGTTTGCTAAAGGACAGGCCTATGTCGCTCTCAGTAGAGTTAAAACCATAGAGGGATTATTTATAAGTGCATTGGATCATAATAAATTACTTAAAAATCCACATGACAGTCGATCGTTAGCAGAATTAGATAGATTAAGAAATCTTCCCAGGTCCTCTTAATATATGTTTTTTTTTAATAATTATAAACTAGCGCTTGACTGCAATCCCGCCTAATGGTAAGCAGTGACGCAATCGTTGATGGTAAAGCGCACTAGTTTATTAAGCCTATTCACTTAAAAAAACTTAGGAATAGCAAGGATGACGGCAGTTGAGCCAGGTGATGCAATGTTAAACCCAAGACCAACACGACCAACGATGCTGCGCCAGAGGGAGATTGATCTGGAGACTCTCCACGACCAAACTCCCGACACAACAATATTTGGCGCATCGTACTCGCCACACAACGCAACACAACTGGTCAGACGCGTCCTCCCTACAGCTTCACCAGACATCATGCTGGAACACGACGAATCGCTTAGCGGCAAGACTTCGTCTGGTGGGTGGTATCTTCTGCCGGCAGCCGATGTTTTGGCCTACCTTCGTTAGAAAACCATCCAATCTATTTATACTAACGACCTCATCTACTAATTCATGACCCATTCGGTGCCATCGACGCAAATGTGCGTCGCTACTACGAAAAACCGGGAGCTTCATACGCGGAAACCGTTGCTATACGCGCTACCATCCAAAAGCTACGAAATAGTAAAATAGGACATCTCTACATATTACTATACGCCGATACATAAGTCAAAAGAGATGTCGTATGTTAACTACCTAGTTTTTAGTTCGTCAATTTAACTTTTGTTAATATTATGCGCCACAAATACACTTTAACACCAAAATAGTACAAATAATAAAAAGTAAAAAAACTAAAACCCAACTACGACAAAAAACGACGCTGAAAAAGTATAAAACAAGATTTTCAGAATACTGAACTGAACAAAGTTGCTAATGTAGTTGCAAGTAAATGGACACAGTAGTAATGTCATACAATACTATTCTGAAGTATGCAATATTCACTATGTAGAGATAAATTTTCATGTTTGGAAAGGCGTAGTCATACGTTACATATACCTACCTACCGTAGCACTTTGATAACGTGTGACTGCGGTTTTCCAAACATGAAAATTTATCTCTACATAGTGAATATTGCATACTTCAGAATAGTATTGTAAGACATTATTGTCAATTTACAACGAAGGCATCTTGGTAGAGTCTACTGTGTCCATTTACTTGCAACTACATTAGCAACTTTGTTCAGTTCAGTATTCTGAAAATCTTGTTTTATACTTTTTCAGCGTCGTTTTTTGTCGTAGTTGGGTTTTAGTTTTTTTACTTTTTTAAATCTGTAATATCTTCGAAAATATTAATTTTAATCATATGCTGTAACAGGCGATGTAGATCTATATTAAATCAACAATGTATTTAAGGTATTAAATTGGATAAGGATTACCTAATCCTGTATTGGTTAAAATCGCTTCGAAAATTAGCAGGTATTTGTCGTAAAAAGTATGTAATTTTATTGTGGGGTATCGATAAGAGATAGACATATACCATCGAGAACTATTTTGTAGACCTTTTCAATGTGTACAATATTTAGTACATTGTTTTGATTAATCTCGTAGGGCTCAGCCTGCGTTTCACTGCTAACGCGGGAAAAATTTAATTATTTACGACATCATATTCGAAACGTCAAAAATAATAGTATTTCTCCACAATTTAACGGATGTTATTATACATATAAAACTTCCTCTTTAGACTCTATGTACTAAAAAAAACACATCAAAATCCGTTGCGTAGTTTTAAAGATTTAATCATACAAAGGTCCCTTACATAGAGAAAGATAAAGTGACTTTGTTTTGTAATATGTAGTGATAGTGATAAGAAACTAAAGCTGTGATTATTTCATAACAATACCAAAACAATTGTGTTGAATTTTTGATAGCATCGGCCCACACGTTTCTTATTAATTATCAAAGTACTATTATATCGTACCAAATTATACGCTAGTTGTTTTGATCAAAAGATTCAGTTTTCAGTGTTAAGTCAGTATATGTTAACAGGCTCGTCTTATTAGACATACTACATACATTAATACATAAGTACTATAAAAGCAGTAGCTACATCCATACTTACTTTCTCAGCATAAAAATATCGATGGCATCTAAATGGAATTTTTATATAACACCTTCAAAGGATGAAACCATAACAATGTAGGTATTATTTTGAAGCATATATTAGGTCCTTACATATAAAATTGGCGTTTTGTCGTACTGGTCACTTTGATCTCAAATATCTCCTCTTTGGTTTAGAATTCCAAATTCAAATTTACAGCTATTTACAGCTATTTACTCATCAATTTGTGTCTCGAAAACTGTATTTCTTATAGTTTTTTCTCTGCGTCATTGTGTTTACAAAATGGAAAATTTAAAATTTCGCGTTATTTACGAATAGGTATGTGTTCCGCCGTCGCACCAGTGCTGCAGAAACGGCTCGAAGATTTAATTAGGTGTATGACAGTGGTGTCCCTAGAGAAAACACAGTGCGTTTTTGGTTCCAACGTTTTCGTTCTGGAAATTGCAACCTACAGAATATTCCCCGTGGACGGCCGAAGACCAAAGTCGACAATGAATAATTGAAGGCTATTGTGGAAGCGGATCCATCGCAAACTACGTCCGAGTTAGCTGCAGGATGCGGTGTTTGTGATAAAACTGTTTTAATCCATTTGAAACAAATTGGGAAGATAAGAAAGCTCGAAAGGTGGGTACCTCATGAATTGAGTGAAGCAAACCGACAAACGCGCATCGACTGCTGCGTTACATTACTGAATCGGCACAATAATGAAGGGATTTTAAATCTAATCACCTGTGAGGAAAAGTGGATACTCTACAACAATAGGAAGCGCACATCGCAATAGCTGAACCCCGGTGAACCATCCAAATTTTGCCCCAAGAGAAAATTGACTAGAAAAAGTTATTGGTCAGCGTTTGGTGGACTAGTGCCGGTGTGGTGCCTTAAATCTGGCCAAACGATTACTGCAGATCTCTACTGTGAGCAGCTCTACATAGTAATGGATAAACTAGCCGCTAAACAACCGAGACTGGTCAATCGCACAAGGCCACTGCTGCTTCAGGACAACGCGGGACCACACACTGCGTAACAGACTGCTAACAAATTAGACGAGCTTCAATTGGAATGTTTAAGACATCCACCGTACTCCCCGGACCTACCTCCAACAGAATACCATTTTTTTGTATTTGGATATTGTTTTGCAGGGGAAAAATTCAACTCCGATGCCTCATCGGGCATCAGCAAAAGCATTAGTCGAAAGCGCCTTCAAAGATTTTATTGATTCCCGTCTGAGATGGCAGAAGTGCATAGATAAATCAAAATCAAATCAAAAATGTTTATTTGCTAAAATACGGCAATACAATGCAATGCAATGGATCTTAATCTAAATTTTGCCATACTTTAATTAAATAAATATATTATAAAAAAAATAAACTACTTTTATTCCTCCCATACAAAACGCCAATTCCATATGTAAGGACCTAATATTTATGTCACCGCAGTTGTTAACAATACATTCAAAAAATGTAAAGAAAATAAGGATCGATTACGTATAAAATAAAATGTTATTCAAATGCCCGCCGCGGCTTTGCTTGGTATCACGTCACGTATCCGAGAGGTTTAATTTTCAACCTTGTCGCAAAGATCTGTTTCGTTTTACGTTTCTCGAAAGGAGCACTGATTTCGATAATAGAAATTGATAATTTGCTCATGTTGTTCATATTGCTATTTATTTATGCATCGTTTAACTTTCCATATTCACGAAAAATTTAGCAGATGTTGTTTTCACAAAATGGTCGCTATAGCCTCACAAATTATGAGCGTATTTATCAGAACTAGGGTTGTAACGGAGCTTCGCCTCCGCTTCCGTTACTGCGGAAGTTCCGCAAGAAATCGTATCTTCGCTTCCGCCTCCGCCTCCGCACAATTTTTGCGGAGTTATAACGGAGGTTTATTTACGTATTTATAAAATAAATAACGCGCAAGCTGCGACGCTCGACAACAGTCCGGCCGCGTTTGAGCGCGAAATTGTCAAGAATCAACTAGTGCAAGGCGGGAATGCGGCAAACACAATTTGTTTCTCTTTAATTTTCATTACAAGAAGTTAATATTTTTTTTTACCAAGTATACTACTATTAATGTACGTATTTAAAATAAAAAAATTGTTTTAATTAACCATAAATTTCAACTTTTTCTATATGTACTTTCACCTCCGCCTCCGTTAACCTCCGCATCCGCGGAGGTGAGACTCGCCGCCTCCGCTAACAAGCCTCCGTTACAACCCTAATCAGAACTCGAGTAGGTAATCATCGTGTTCCGAATTAGCAAGAACGTCGGGCCGCTCAGTAAATTTTACTGAGGTAGATAAAGTTTGATACTGGCGCCAATTCACTTGACAACAAACTGAACTAAATTGAAGTTCACTGCATATTTTTCTTACTAACTAAAAAAACTTTTTTACAAAAAAACAACCGACTTCCAAAAACCACTACAAAGTGAAAAATAACTAATTTCGGAAATCGGTGTCTTTGGTTTTGTATATTCATTTTTGACACCGACTTCCAAAATTAGTTATTTTTCACTTTTTAGTGGTTTTTGGAAATCGGTTGTTTTCTTGTAAAAAAGTTTTTATTTTACACTTTTTAGTTATTTAAAGTACTATGTATTCAGTTACTTCCGGTCAGACTGGAAGCTGACGCAAATATAGTTGGGAAACGACGTAATTTTGTTTACTTTAACTTTTACCCGTAAGTATTCCCTCAACTGCCTATGGTCTTCATCATCAAATTTACTGCAGCCCATTATTTTAACCCAATGGGTGCAAAGGTCTCATCAATATAAATAAATTGAGTCCAAATACAAGGTAGCTACTGTAAATCATATAGGAGTTCTCTGAACTGACCTTTGCCATCATCATCAGCTCCCTAATGACAGTCACCACCCATCTAGGTGTAAGGTTCTTGTCAATACAAATTATTCAAGCACAAATATAAGGTAGCTGCTGTGAATTGTTGAGGAGTTCCTTCGACTGTCTCCCGGCTCCATCATAAGATCTACTCCAGACCTTTATTAAATTGTAGTGCTAAAATACTTAATGAAAATGCTAAGAAATGCACTACTCGCCCCTGCAATTGTTGAAAGTTTTCCAAAAAGCGCGATATAACCGAACTCCACGCAGGCGAAGCCGCAGGCGGGAAGCTAGTAATATTATATTATGGTATGTACGAGTACGTAGCCCCATGCTATTTATTTTTAAAACATTACTAATAGTATAACTATTATATCCAGATTTATTACACGGTAGGTTACTAAAGATAAAATTTACAAACCTTTAATGTTAGTGATACGATAAAAAATATTAAAATAAAATATAATTACCTAGCTTTTTTTGTTTATTTTACATTCCGCAATACGTATTTTACATATGGTAATGACCTATATTAACTAAAGCTATTTAAAAACTAAAATATATATCATCGATTTATTCCTACGTGTCGATGCGTAGCGCTGTCGACTGATAATAATCAACAAGAAACTGTCTCCATCGCCGCGTAGAATGGCAATGCTCGGCCTCTGGCGTTCAGTAAATAATTAATGTCTTTGCCTCTGGCCAAGGAAAAAGTCAGCCTTTGGGGCATGACCCCTCCCGTGTAAACAGTCAACATCCCATGGGAAGTGTCAACAAGCCGTTAAGAAAGTTCATTAAACTAGCGTCATACTCGGGTCTCACTCTAAGTTTCACATGCTTAGGTTTTCTATATTTATGATACATAATGCTTACAGATACAATTAAGGGATTTATGTTTAGACCAGTGGTACACTTTGGCCCTGGATTGAAAAAGATGCAAGTCATGGGGCATGTGCCCAACAAGGGGATAATACAGGCTGTGACAGTAGTTAACAGTTACGACTAAATAATAATAATAAAGACAATATGTTCGCTATTTTAATTCATTAAAATTTTATGACAAAAAGCCAACATAATTACAATTGGCCTAGCTCACTGAAACAATAGGCGCGAACAATTATAATTTAATGTACTATTCAACTGGCATCGTAGTTAATTAGCTGCGTTTATTGCTTCCCAGCTTTTATTCCTACTGAATGTTTGACTAACGTCTCGTAAATCATTGTTTCATTTTCTACTGACGATAAAATATATATTTTTTATTACATTTGTTATTGTGTTCAGTCGATATAATGATTTCATTTCCTGATGTTCCCAGAAAGAAAAATAGCCCAACATTTGTTGTAAGAGGCTTGTAACACCATAATGGTGTTGTTTCGTAAAGAGAATGAGCCTTAATTTGTCTAATAATAATAACAATTTGTTTTCACCAATTCCCAAACCTAGGATTGTGGTTCTGAAAATGATGTTAATGAGTACCGATTTGGAACAGCTGTGTACAGCCGCAATATTTTGCGGCAATATTACCATTAGTTGATTCTAAAATAAAAGTACCTACGCAGGGCGCACGCCTCGTTTTAAAACATTATTGACTAGTGCTTGACCGCGATCCCCCCTTATGGTAAACAGTGATGCAATCGTTGATGGCAAAGCGCGCTAGTTTATTAAGAGTCTATTATATTATTGTCCTATGCTCTAGCCTTGAAGACAATTGTAGTCAGACGTAAAAACCGCCGCAGGCAAATTATTCCAGTCCTTCGATGTACGCGGTATAAAAGACAAGGCAACGCTTTGCCCAGATCGTAGCGGTGTCAACGACCCATAACACAAAATCAGCCACTGTCGGGACACCAGCCTCCTCTCGGTAAGAGTGGGCCGTAATCTACCACTCTGGCCCAGTGTGGGTTGGTACCTCCGCCCTATTTCAAGTTAAATAAATCTCAATTTTATCGCAACAAAAATTAAGTTGACTTTAGAGCGACTAGCATTTCTAATACAAGGTACTGATTCTTTTTTTTTTAAATTTGATCGACAAGTCTTTCCAAAGTAGATAACTTCTCTTTTAAAATGCATTGAGCATAATTTCGACGAATGAGACCGAAGCCAATTTTCTTCTCTAGGGTCTATCTGGACAAATCGTATCCACTTTTTCCCTACAACATTATTTTTATTCGGAAACCAAAAATAACAAAAACCTAGATAAATGAATAGTAATTGTTCATTCAATTTTGTTTATTAATATGATATGATTATGTTTAAATAGAGTTAATAATAAATAAACTTGAAATATAGTAATATTTTAAGTTTATTTAGCTATATTTTAAATGTCAATAAAATACAACAAAATGTATTCATCTTAATAAGTATTATCGATAACTAAATCGATAAACAACATTACTACATCTCTACAAGAAAATAGTAAAACTACTCAACAATAGAGGGCGCTTTTACAATAATGGAAAATTTTCTAGAACTAAGATTTTTTTAAAATTTGCATTGCAGACGAAATATAAATAATTCATAGAAAAACATTCCGAAGTTAGGTCCAGTCGTTTTACTATAACGAGATGTACAGTAACACAAAGCGCAACATGGCATATTTCCTTAGAAAATACAGGTGGACACAAATTACGTCCTGACGCGCAGACTAGACTGAGCGACTTAACCAAGTCGATAAAAGTATTGGCTTACGATTTTGTTCGTGATGTCCTGTCTATTGTAAATATAATTTTAATTTCTTTGCTTGTAGGTTTTGATTCCCTAGCGTGTGACGGAAATTCGTCTAAGGTGTCGGTATAAACTGCTGTATCTTTTGATCGCTTAGAACTTTGATTTTTTCACTGCTTAAAGGGACAATAGACCTAGGTATTTGGTATAAATTTCAATTTGATACCTTTATTAGTTCGTGAGAAATAAGACAGTAAGTTTCATTTTTACCCGACTACGGCAAAGCAAAAGGAGGGTTATGATTTTGACAGGCTATGTATGTATGTATGTATGTATGTATGTATGTATGTATGTATGTATGTATGTATGTATGTATGTATGTATGTATGTATGTATGTATGTATGTTCATCTGTTCCCTCGTAACTTCTAAACTACTTATCAGAATTCGACAAATGATATATCATTAGAAGCGTCTTAATTGTCCGCTGGTTATAGGCTATATGGGGTTTCACAAAATCTACTGTGGCGCCCTCTAGCGGACAAAACATACAGAGTAAAAACATAAAGTTAAGATAAATATGCCGTGTTTGGTATCATTTGAAAGCGCTTTACTTGTACATTTTGAATATATATATATTGCTAGCATTTGCGTGTGACTTTACCTGTATTCATGGGCTGGTTGCATATAATTCACATCTTTTCGTTCATAGCTTCTTTACTACTTGTCAGAATAAGACCACTGCAGTACCATTAGAAGGGCCTTGATATTTTGTTAGTTATGAGCTATAAAGCTTGTCACCAAATTTAGTATTGCGCCCTCTAGCGGACAAAAAGTTCTATGTTAATATAAAATTAAAATAAATATACCGTGTTTGGTATCACGTGAAAGAGCTTCACAAGTGCTTTATGCTTGTACATAATTACAAGAATGCTTTAATGATGTTAAATATGAGCGATAAGAGTAAAGCGCGGATCACGGGAACTGTGAATCGCTTTATGCAATGTTGAGCAGTGTGAACATTAATAGAATATGTAATGCACTAATGAAAACGACATAAGCTGGGAGTAACTCCACGCGGTGAAGGCGGAAACAGTTTGATAACTGGCTAAATCTCCCATAAAAAGGCCTCTGCACTATATGCCTTCGGGCTTATGTTGTTATATGTGCGTGTAGATGTAATATGTCAAGTACCTAGTTTTTAGTTCATCAGTTTAACTTTTGTTAATAATATGCGCCACAAATACACTTTAACACCAAAATAGTACAAATAAAAAAAAGTTAAAAACTAAAACCCAACTACGACAAAAAACGACGCTGAAAAAGTATAAAACAAGATTTTCAGAATACTGAACTGAACAAAGTTGCTAATGTAGTTGCAAGTAAATGGACACAGTAGTAATGTCATACAATACTATTCTGAAGTATGCAATATTCACTATGTAGAGATAAATTTTCATGTTTGGAAAGGCGTAGTCACACGTTGTCTAGGTGCCACGGTAGGTAGGTATATGTAACGTGTGACTACGCCTTTCCAAACATGAAAATTTATGCAATAAATATTGAAGATATGACATTACTACCGACCTGCAACTTGCAACTTTGTTCAGTTCATTCTAATGTTTTATACTTGTTTTCGTGGGGTTTTAACTTTATTAAAATATGTTTATTATATTATATAACTAAAAAATGTGATTTTCGCAATTTTTCCTATATTTGCATTATATGACAATCCTTCATGCCAAATTTCAAGATTCTGAGTTTACGGGAAGTATCCTGTAGGTTTTGATTCCTTTGCGAGTGTCGAAAATTTGTTGAAAATATCGACATATCGGCTGTGTCTTTTGATTGGCTTGGCTTAGAAGTTTGATATTTTCACAGCTTAAAGGGACAATAGGCCTAGGTATTTGGTATAAATTTCAATTTGAATAGCAAAAACTATAGCTATAGAAAGAGTTATAAAAATATTTAAAGTTCGAACTTCAAACTTATTTATAATTTTTACATCTCTCATATTCGGTAAGTAGGTCCTTATTACCCCCAATTTGGGCTTGTAAGTGACCAATTAACGCCCTAGGGTAATAATGTAGCTAGAAAAGTCCTAGGGCGGTAAGTAATTAAAAAAAATAACTCTTAACTCTTTCAAAAAGTTCGCGTACATCTAACCATCATACTGGCAATAGACATCTCATACATTCAGCCCAATGACAAAAGAGGTCGCTTCGCTATTCAGCCTTGTCTTCGACTCTTCGTATGGGTAGGTACTCAGTCATTAATTTCAAATATCGAACGGCGAAGCTCAATTTCGTTCTTGAAAAAATAATTACAAAAACAGATGAAAAAAGGCGGGAATAGAAAACTTTTACATTTATTATAGTTTGTTCTTGGGTTTTTTTTTAATAATTACGTGTAAATTAGGAAAAAAACATGAGTTCTGCAAGTGATGAAGATATGAGCTGCACTCCCGATTCAATAAAAATGGAAGCTGAAGCAGCAATTAACAATATTTTGCCTGAACATTCTAAAGAGAAAACTTACGACGAGTTCATGAAGTGGCGAAAAGAAAAACGAGTAAAGTCTCTATCTGAGACTGTATTCTTAACATACTTTAGTGAGCTATCAAAAAAGCTGCAGCCATCTAGTTTGTGGTGCATTTATTCAATATTAAAAGCAACTATGAGTACTAAACACGACATCAATATCAAGAACTTTTCAAAATTATCAGCTTTTCTAAAAAAACAATCAGCTGGACACAAAAGTAAAACGTCAAAGATTTTTACAGCGCAAGACGTGAAAACATTCATAAATGGAGCCCCTGATGACTTTTATTCAGCTGTTAAGGTACGTAAAATAACAAATCACATAATGGAATACTTCATCATTTATCTTTTAAATTCTTACAATCCTATGAACCATACTAAATTATTTTTATATTTCGCTTGTTTTAGGTGGTTCTTATCTTCTGTTTAACTGGCGCATGCCGAGGTATTGAATTGACAAATTTAACAATAGAGAACATAGAACAACAGGGTCAGTTGTTAGTAATGAAACTACTGAACACAAAAACTAAAATTGACCGAACATTTGTAGTTCCTCAAGAATTCTCTGAATTTGTACAAAAATACAGAACTCTTCGACCTGAAAATGTAAACGCCAACCGATTTTTTTTTTGAAGTACCACCAAGCCAAATGCTACAAACAAGTTATTGGAAAAATAGCATCAGACTTCTGATGCTATTAGGCTTCTATTGCTATTTGTTGTTATTTTCAAATCGCAATTTATTTAAAGTTAGCAAACCCGGAATTGTACACAGATCATTGTTTCAGGAGAACATCGGCTCCACTTTCAGCCGATGCTGGGGCTAACTTAACCACTATAAAAAGGCACGGTGGGTCCAGCAAGGTGGCTGAAGGTTACATTGAAAACTCTATATAAAATAAAAGTAAAATTAGCAACAAAATAACGGAAACTATTCAGCTTTCAAAAAATTAAACATATTTCTCAAAAGATGATCCACAACCATCAACTTCTACTGAAGAAAGCTTCATCCCGTCAGATTTTGT
This sequence comes from Sesamia nonagrioides, assembly GCA_017933935.1. Lineage (NCBI taxonomy): Eukaryota > Metazoa > Arthropoda > Insecta > Lepidoptera > Noctuidae > Sesamia > Sesamia nonagrioides. The sequence continues at coordinate 886,455 of JADWQK010002164.1, read as the reverse complement.
CCATGACCAACAAATATCACAATCTCAAACTATTAACATACCCAAAAAACACCTGTCCCTAATACACACATCAAAAGTGTCTAGGGATCAACATATATTTTTGCAATAACTTTTCTCCTGATTGATATTAATTAAAATTTTCTTTAAGGATTCATCAAATAAAGTGTTTTCGTTTGTCACAGTAACGATAAACCAAGTCACCTTTGCATTAATAAAGAAATTTGCCATTTTCCTAATAAAGGGATATTTGACATTTGAACCACTAACACAAAAGTTCGAAAAAAAGACTGAAATAACAGTTTTCTCTAAAATTTTATTGGGTAACTTAAACAATTAATAATCCGTGTTTCTACCGCGAACACTAACAACACAAGAACATCGGTTTGGCATACTCAAAATGAGTTCATCCAAATCACGCTGTGGAATGGCCGCCCATGTTCGTTGCAACAACAAAAAAAGGTCTTCTTGCGACTGGATACCCTCCATATTCGGCAGAGCTCTTCTCTGTAGCATATCCCATGCATGCTCAATCGGGTTCAAGTCTGGCGACTGAGCAGGCCAGGGCAGGACATTGATGTTAGCTGCGGCGAGAGTCTGTCTTACAACTCTTGCGGTGTGCGGTCGTGCATTATCATGCATTAACTGAAATAAGGGACCGATTTGCACTTGTAGAGGAACGATGACGTCTGATACAATCGTTTCAGCATAAATTTGAGCGTTGAGGTTGCCTCTGATCCAAATCAACTCAGTTCTTCCGCCGATCCAAATACCCGCCCATACCATGATGGTTCCACCACTATAAGGATGGACTTCCTGGCAGGATTTTAATCGCTGTTGGCGTCCAGGGGTTCTCCAGTGTCGTATACGTCTTGTATCCGGTCTCATACCAAAACGAGACTCATCAGAAAAGCACACGAAACGCCATTGTTCTTCTGCCCAATTTCTGTGTTCAAGAGCCCATTGATATCGAATCCTACGATTGTGCATTGCTATAGGTGGTACCCGTAGCGGTCTTCGGGAATGAAGGTTCACTTCATGCAAGCGGTTTCTGACTGTTTGGTCGCTAATTAAGTTCCCTGAAGAGTGATGAAGCCTCACGGCTAACATCATGGCGGTTATTGTTGGAGCTCTTCGAGTTAAGATTTGAATGTATCGGTCTTGTCTCCGTGTGGTGCAGCGATACCGTCCTCCATGGCGCTCAGCCACGGTACCAGTGCTTCGGTAACGTGTCCAAAGTCGACTGATAACACTCTGACTTGTATTCAGAGCTAAAGCCACAGTACGTTGCCGGGAACCAGCTTCTATCATTCCCACGGCTCTGAGCATTTCTTCCCTGCTTAAATGACGTCGCCGCTCCATAATAACGTTGGTTTTAATCAGTAGTAGGGAAACAGTAGCACTAATAATGTCTTCAATGCGTTGTATGTTTTTATAGGGAAAATATTGACAGCTGATTTTCATCTTTTACTCGAATTTGATTCACAGTTCCTGATTCAAATTATGAAATGCACCAAAAAGGATCCATATAAATTTATAAAATCATAAATTTATTACAAAGCCACATCTCAATCTCAAGAAATCCGCATAAAAATGCTTGATCCCTAGACACTTTTGATGTGTGTATTTGAAAATTGTTCTCATTTCACTATAGATTTTAACAAATAAAATGACCTCACAATCGAGATGTAAAGCAGAGTAGTTAGCTCGGGTGTAAGCATCAATTGCAGCCCTCGGCTACTAATCTATGTACTATTAAAGTTTGCTTTAAACAAAAAAAAAAAAAAATATTGCGTAGCCATTAAAGTCTCTTTTCCATAAACTCATATTTGTTTACATTTTACATGCTTTTTATTAGCTTCTCTTGTATATTTGCTTGCTTGCTTGCTTGTTTGCTTGTTTGCTTGTTTGCTTGTTTGTTTGTCCGTCTCTAACTCTTTGGACTACGAGTGAGCGACTCATTACTGTAAAATGTCCCACCGTTTTCAATACGTTCGTTCATTCGTTTTTTATTAAAAAGAATATCGAACTAAAAAGTTGAAAATAGATATAGTTTAAAAAACTAAAAAAAAAACATGCTTTTAAAAAATATCAAACTGAAAATTGAAAAATAATTTTAAAAAAAGCGTATGGCGCTTAACAAGTTCGTTGCATTACGAGATCTATGAGATCTCTTGCAGGACTTTTGTATTGTGCGTTGAACATAATCGTGTTATTTTACTCCTTGCGGGAGAATCTAACGTGTAAAGTTCTTTAGGTATGAGTACGACAAATATACATATTTGCTTCCTACTTAAAACTGAGTTCAAGGACATTAAAAAAGAAATTAGAGATGGATTAGGTCCCTAACGCACAGTACTGTAATTATTTTCATTCCTTGCGTTAGGAGATATGTCGGTACTCGTGGAATCGTACGCCTCGTAGACGCAAGAGAGGGAAGGTGGGCGGCGCGGGCGCTGCATGACTTGTTTTAGTGTTGTCCTAGCATCACGATATAACACTCGCGTATATACCTACGTGTTGATTATCATTTTTATTATACAATGAGTTTTTGAGATTGTCTTAGCTTAGTAGCATTTCTGGTGGGCTTTGCTACTTATCTCTAATGATAGAGTGTTTTAATTATGTAAGCAATATACTACACAGGGGAGGGGGGGGTATCACTCTCTGGTAAGTTTCTGGTAGCCTAAATTTCGGTTATTAAAACAAAAACGTTGTTATAGTAAACTTACAAGAGACCTGTGACATCCAGCTTTTATTTAATACCTCCGTATATTTTTTTCAACAACAGCCTAAGAACAAAAATATACATAAGACACTCGAATAACGAAACTAATAAAATTAGATTCCGTCGCATTTACTTCACTGACATAGTTGCATGCTGTTTATTTATATAATGCATTTTATTACAAAATTACCCGAAGGAAGATGTACTGATCATGTTTTCCAATGTGGCGACAAAAAAGACGTTGTGTGGGTTGTTACAAAAAATTACGACGCACATTAAACAGCACTAACGCTTCTAAAAAAACTAAACTTATAGTAGTAATAAAAAAACTAAAGTAATAGTAGAACCATTTGCGTGCAATACAAGCAATCAATGTGCTTACCATGTTTTAATGAAAAACACTTTACATAATTAATAAAACTTTTTCAATCGACAACTGAGATATTATTTTATTCCAATCACTACTTACTACACATATTGAACTATCTTCGGTTGCGGTACGAGATACAATCGATATCATATTTTTTTTTTTGGTATTTGTAGTTTATTCAAATGTCATAACTGCGTGCGAACCTAAAGCAAAATATAAAGCAATAGGCTATCTTTCACCCACAAAAACTTCAAAATATATTTGACTGTTTTTTTGGAAAATATAAATTATTTTTAAAACTGTATCTTTAGGAGACTGATTAGGTCTCAAACGCATCAAAAGGTAGGTTAGTTTCGAGATCTTTTAGGTCTCCAAAGCACCAGCTGAAAGTTCTTTGAAAGTGATGGCGCAGGGAATGTGTTAATATACAAAAATTATGGCACAAAGCGCCTCACGCTTTTTTTAAAATTATTTTTAACTTTATGGTTTGATATTTTTTAGAAGCATGTTTTTTTTAGTTTTTTAAACTATATCTATTAGGAATGTGTTGCAATTTTACCATAGATAGGTAACCCGGTTGTCCGGTATTTTATGAATAACCTTGGAACATAACCGCACACGTTATTTTTGTAGTAATATTCCGTGAGGTAATTACCGACATACACACGGTAAAAACTAGTTTTTAAATCATTATAAACCACCAGAAATTATACCTACGGTACACCAGTATCTCACATTATTTTTAGATCCCTCAACACTTCATGAACTCATTGAGGGTTATTCAAGCAGTCACATCAGCGTATCTGAAGTGGAAGCGAATAATTAATGAAGCATCTTCACTCACGACTCACGAGCACTAACGGATATTTTACTAAAAATCTAAGGACATTATTCTAATTTAGCCTTTAGTGGTACATTGTCAGCTTATGGAAGAGTTGTATGTATAATAGTGGCGAGAGTGCCATCCGTCTAGCCATTTTCGAAGTATGTTAGCGCTGAGATTGCCGCTCCCTCACGCGCTCCGCTTCCTCATTTGCATCATCACTGTTTCGCTATGGAGGTGACAGCTTACCGGACCATGCCCGGGCCATGGTCTGGACCAGGAGGACACGGCGGTGCTCCACCAAAACGAAAAAAAAAATCCTAGCTCCGTCAAAGGTTCAAGAATGCAAGCCAGGATTCGCAGCTTAGCTTGATTTGACTTACCTCTAAATTCCGGCCAATTTGTGCACTATCTATACTAGTATATAAAGCTAAAGAGTTTATTTGTTTGTTTGAACGCGTTAATCTCAGGAACTACTGTTCCAATTTGAAAAATTGCGCTTGGTTGCCCACTAATCCTGGAAGGCTTTAACATCACGCAGCGAACGAAGTCGCTGGCGACCGCTAGTCAGTAATAATATTAAAATATTAAAATTGAGTGCATCTCTTGTGTTTTTAAATTCGGGTTCAAAGTTAGTTTTAATTACTTATAATATGCATTATTTTATCTAAATTGGCCATTAATGCCCGTTTACAAAATAAGCTGGATGATTTTTAGTGCCTATATTAAAACAGTGTGAGGCCTCGCGCACCCAGGGTACCGCAACAAATTTGTTTATTACGGTTTTTTAGAATGTAACTACACAGTTCAGATACTTTCCTTTACTTATAATACATGACATTGCTTTGCCAAATTTCATAATTCTATTTCAATGGGAAGTACCGTCTAGGATTTTTCTCGGTGGTAGGCCATAACATCGGCTGCGGCAGAATTTACCACCCACCAGAGAAAGCCTTTCCGCCAAGCGATTCGTCGTGTTCCGGCATGATGTCTGGTGAAGCCGTACGGAGGACAGGTCTGAGCAGTTGTGTTGCGATCTGTGCCGGGTACGATGAGTCAAATGTTGTTGTGTCGGGAGTTTGGTCGTGGAGGGTCTCCACATCTATCTCCCTCTGGCGCAGCATCGTTGGTCGTGTTGTTGGGTTTAACGTTGCATCACCTCGCTCAACTGCCGTCTTCCTTCCTATTCACTAAGTTTTTTTTAAGTGCGCTAGTTTTTTAAGCCCAATGCTTAAAAAACTAGCGCGCTTTACCATCAAAGATTGCATCACTTCTTACCATCAGGCGGGATTGCAGTCAAGCGCTAGTTTTTAATTATTAAAAAAAATCCTGAATATAAACTCCTGTACATTTTGGGTTGAATTAGAAGCTTGTTGTTTTAACTGCTTGAAGGGATTGTAGGCCTGATATGTACCTATATAATATTTATTTCAACATGAACGTCACGTGTTCCTTTGAAAAAAGTTCTTGCCAGACGGCCAGACCAGATGGACAGCGAAGTTATGTTAGGAGGGTTCCGTTTTCCTATTTCGTTTGTTTACATAATAGGTACAAAACCCTATAAAGAAAATCAAAAGAGGAGGAGCAAGGACAGGAGCACAAAAGAGAACTACATATTTGGTTTTAGCGACAGCCGGCGTACATATACACTACACGAGCTTGAAGAAGGTACGGACATGTGGTGGCCTTACCATCGAAATCAATAAACAATTGATTAGTGTAGTGAATATTTAACATAGTGACAGTCATTAATGTTCAGTACTCTTAATAAGTGGTGTCACATCGTAAAGTAAGCATTTTAGTAGGGTAGACCAGGTACAATAGTAACATGGGTCAATAGTACCATCATCGATATTTCTATTAATAGGCTAAATTTTGCATGTGTGAGTACACCAGCTTACGTCCCAAGGCGCCCCTAAGTCGTCGGCGGTGGTTTGGAATTTTTGGTTTTCGGCAAGCCGTGGTAAGTTTTTACGTAAAATATTATTGGCAGTAAGTCGTACTACCAGAGCCTTTTGGACATGTAATTGTTGTTACCGGGTTAAATGGTTATTAAAGTTTTGATTTGTAATAAACATGGAACCTCTAAGCTTAGAAATACGTGACTACCAGATGGTTTTTGTAAATTCATTACTTTGGTACAATACACACCCCATGATAGAAATAACCCCATAGTGATAATAAAAAATAAATAATTATAATATGCAAATACTTACTAGACATGTTCTTGTTTTAGATGTCACGAAATAGAATAGGAAAGACGCACCTTTGGAGATTATGGGCACACAGGAATGTACACCTCAGCAGTCAATTTATGTGTCACAATTGCAAATCTAATTAATATTTTTTATGAGTAACTTATCCATACTAATATTATAAATGCGAAAGTAACTCTGTCTGTCTGTCTGTCGGTCTGTCTGTCTGTCTGTCTGTCTGTCTGTCTGTCTGTTACGCTTTCCCGCTTAAACCTCTCAACCGATTTTGATGAAATTTGGCACAGACAATCTTTAGACCCTGAGAAAGAACATAGGCTACCTTTTATCCCGGAAAAATTTGATGTTCCCGAGGGAAATCTAAAAGTGCGATATAACCGAACTCCACGCGGGCGAAGCCGCGGGCGGAAAGCTAGTATTCTATAAGGGTCAACTGTACCAGGGGTCAATTGTACTGTCATACTAATATATTTTTGTTTCCATTTTCTGATTGTTATAAAGCAAGATAATAGCAAATTTGCAACTTGTGTACCAAAGTTGATTAATTGTATGTTTATAATGCTTATTTTTCTTTTAAGCAAATATGTTAAATTGTTAATGTTATTACTTTACGTTCATGTTGATTTAAAACGTCGATCTCACGATTTTTTGTTCCTAATTTTTAAGAAGTATTATAATCGCTTTAGACAAATAAATGACCGAGTAAATGTGATTAATACCCTTTTACCCATTTTGTTACCAAATGCAGGTTTGGTATAATTAACACTTAAAGGGGGTCATTTGTAGCACAACCCATCATTTCAATCAAAGTAAATTTTGACCAATTTTGGTTTAATCTAGGTCAATTTTAGATATTTTCTTTAGTAGATAATAAATTAACACTGTAAAATAATGATATTTAAATCTAAAAGCGACTGTTAAATTTGTGTAATCGATCAATGATTCGAAAATGGTATGGTCCCCGGTCTACCCTACTTCGCAGCATTCGTGTTTTCCCTACTTGAATTGGCACTTAAATATGCGAATTAACATCTGAAATTATGTTAAGATATTCATTTTTATCCTATGCTCATCATCATAATCATCTCAGTGGTAATCCCACTTACTTCCGAAGCGTTTTCAGTTTTGGAACCTGGGGTCCGCTTTACCAGTCTACCTGCTGATTTTGGCCAAACTCTCTGTCTGGTCTGATCTTCATAACCCAAAGACGATATCGAAGCACTGCAGTTAGATCAATTATTGGACGTTTGAGGGCTCTAACAACCCGTGACGACTGCCGTTCGTATGGCAACCGGGACCAACAACTTAACGTGCTTTCCGAGGCACAACCAGACCAATGCAAACACTCATATTCATGTATACAAATACATATTTTTCGCGAAGACCGAACCCGCGCCGATTTGCGCAGCGGCCGCTTTCACTACCGCTACGCCACGGAGGCTGTCAAACTTTTATCCCATGCTACGTGTACCCACGTAATATGGAAATAAGCTAAGGTTCGTTCTCTGTTTTTACACTCCTAAGGCCTGTCATTTGGTAGGATTAATCAATGTACAACCTCCTCGCTCCTCGGTGGATTAGCCCGAGCAAGCTGTGTGTTTGTGTTGAAAAAACATTACCTTACAACTTACAATAACAGAAACAAAATTTAACGCAAGGCAGTTTTTCAAAACAATGCCAGAATATTGTTTTGAAATTTAAATAAAGATGTCTACGAAATGAAAAAAACAATCATCTCCAACTTTTATGAATGTTTTGAAATTCAATATTATTACATAAGCACTACGTTACTACTTATGTAATAATTTAAGTACTTTAACATTTCCTAACGTTAGGTTTAAGTTTAAAATATATGATACTACAATCACCTTCTTTTTCCACTTTAATTCCCCGGCTCCACAAATCAAAAATTACATTTCCATTTGAATGGCACATCCTCAATAACTTACGTCTATATATAGAATAAACTTCCTATTCAAAACGAGAATGTTATCGAACACACAAAAATTGCATTTTCAATTCGCAATACACAAATCGATCCAATAAACAACGTAAATCAAAATCAGTGAAAAGTTGGCGCTACGCCAGCTGTTCATTCATCTAGATGGATCTACAGGGTAACGTAGCAGACGATAGGTCAGATAAATATGCAATCATTGGGAATAAATAGCTGTTAGATTTTGTAGTTATTGTGTGCGCAATTCTTCTAAATAAATGGGACCGTCAATGAACAGAATTTTGTAAATTGTGTAACCAAATATAAGTTTTTCGTTTCGAACTTGTTAAAAAAATGTAATTATAATTGTACAGAAAATGTTCTTCTTCTTCAGCCTATAGTGGTCCACTGCTGGACAAAGGCCTCCCCCAAGACTTTCCACGATGACCGGTTTTTTGCTACCCACATCCAGCGGCTTCCACTCCAGAATCTTACTGCCCAATCGACCATCAGTTCTACAAGCAATGTGCCCCGCACACTGCCACTTAATTTTAGCGACTGTAAGAGCTATGTCGGTGTCTTTGGTTCTTCTGCGGATCTCCTCATTTCTGATGCGATCGCGCAAAGAAACTCCAAGCCTAGCTCTTTTCATCGCCCTTTGTGTGACTTTGAGCCTTTGTATGAAGCCCATCCAGAAAATCTACTTCATTTTAATTCAAGTACTACGCTCAACCCTAGAGACATTATTCACTCTCAAAGGCATACACATACACAGATACAAGCGCTCTGATTACTTTTTGTTCAAAGTTTCTTTTTAACTTTTACCCCTAAAATCATAATCGCTTTTTAGTCTAAAATCTCCACTATAACTTTAGTTTTTTTTTTATGTAATTCTGTATTTTTTCGTGGCCAGACAGGCATTTTTACGGCTAATCCAGACACCAGCTCTTCACGTAGTTAAAAAAAGCGAATAATAATATTATTTAAAACCTACACAAGCTTGGCATTGTAAGGAGAAATAAAGAACTATTATTATAAAAGTTTTTTTTAAAACGTTATAAAAATAGTGCTTGACCTGGATCGCGCCTGCTGGTGAGCAGTGATGCAATCATCGGTAAGGCGCGGTAGTTTAGGTGTTGTTTGCTAGTTTTGGTGTGGACGGAAACACCGCCGCAGGCTAATTCGATATACATGGTATAAAAGACGAGGTGAAGCGCTTCGTCCGGATCCTAGTTGTGTCAATAACGTAAGGGTGGAAATTCGCCTTACGACGGGTCGTCCCATGATGGCGGAATTATGTCATATAAATGTGCTGTGATTTCTGCACAGTGCCTACTTTTATTGAGTAAATAGATGTTTCAAACGAGAATGCATCAATACCTGCAGTGTAATACTGTAACCATAACACCGTGAAAACTAAGGTGCAGAATCGAACAGCTGGTCACACTGAGGTGAAACCCGCACTCAAAACTATGCGCTTTGATTAATTTTATGATCGACTAGTCATGCGATTAATCGCGCACCATTTGTACATCTCAATTAAAGTAAATGGGCACAAACGAAGTGAATTTCGTCTAGCATACCGCTAGGGATTCATTTTAGTCTGGCCAGAATTAAACAAACGCAATGTTTAGTATGTACAATCCTTTGATAGCCATTGCTGGCGAAAAGATTGTAATTCATAAAATCAAGTATCTACATCTTTTTACAAATCAGTATTCTTTTAAAATTTTCAAATAGTCTCCGCAGGACGATAATGGTAAACTCAATTCAATCACACCATATCATAAACTGAGTCGTATAAATGACATTAAGGTCGTTGACACCTAAGGCCCAGCTCTGAATGAAAGTCGTTCAAACAAAATTAATAAAATTACATACAATTTATTGTTGAGACACGCTTTACTGAGAAACATTCGACTAATTAAGTTTCACAATAATGATTTCAACGTGTCTCAAGTGCACCTACAAAGTTACCAAGTCTTCATTTGGTACGTGATACTTATTGGATTAAATACGATTCCGCAAAATTTCAATCTAATTTCTACCTTAACTTTAGGAAAGTAAGGAGGAAAATTAATTACACGTTTTGTATCTAAATTAATTCTGTTCAATGATACGTAACAACATCCAGATTTATATTAACCTTAATATTATACTGTGTTTATATCATGATACAAATATTTGAAATGAAACCCAGTTTCTTAAGGAATTTAGATTATTATTTGGTTGGTATTCAGGAATTAGAATATTCCGGATAAATCCAAGTAATAGCTACAAAAATTATATTAATATATTGAAAGAAGAGAAGCTAATTTTGAGGAAAGTATAGCATCCACCACCTCCCGACTTCCTTATACACCAGTAATATTTGACTTCATAAACGTAACCTCTCAGGTCACCTCTCGTACTGAAGTAGGTTGATGAGGGCACAATTTGTCGAAGTAGGGAATTAAGGGTCACTCCAGTGCGAGTGCGGTTCATTTGACCACACCATGCTCCGCTCACATTACCTAAGTAATGCCACTAACACCGCAATCAACATGGCGACCCACTGGGCACAGACTATATACCGTGGAGATTTAGTCGTCTGATAAAGACGGCTTACTTCATTTATCAAATGACTATATACTGAACGCATTACGTAATTTGGAATACCCTATAATATGCAAGCGCGATCCGAGTCTTATAGTAATATAAGACTCGGATCGCGCTAAAAAAGGCCCGGAAAAAGCGGCATCAGATTTACCAGAGTTCATTCACCGTAGCCGAAAACAAAGATAATGTTTATTTTATTTTTTCCAAAATCATTATAACATAATACATTATTAATTCGATACCCCTTTTTTGTTTGGCGTGGGAAATCATCAAATGACCTCTCCAGCTCTGGGCGGAGCGGTGTTCCAGTGTCAGACTTTTTTTGACTAAAACCCACCCGTGTTCCTTCACTTGCCTGTACGCCAGGGCCACGGTTTCTTTTTTAATCAACCAGCAACCCTTTTTTTTGTTCCGGGGTGGGATGTCCGCAACCCTGACCTAAATTCGATAGCCCTTACTAAGACTTTTCAGACTTCCGGGTTTCTGTCTACTACTGACAACTGTTAAAGTTCTACAAATTACAGCCGAGACCAGCAACATGACGTGTTTTTCGAGGCACGGAGGGGATGGTATGTAAACATGGTCACCATCTATGAACCAACCGCGGCAAGCATTGCTTAACCTGATCGTTCGAACCATGGAGTTTGTTTGCCCAATCACAAGCCCCTCTTTATAATATTAATAGATATAAATGAAAATTAACTATATGTATAGCAAAGTACAGCTACATTCTGCATCATAACTCATATTTGTTCAACAAGACACTTGAGGTTAATTAAAGGGCCACCAGCGAACGCGCATACAATACAATTCAATAAACTTTGTGTTATCAAACAGAGCAACAAAGTGGCCAATGAACAAAGTGCTTTTCGAGTTATTTGTAAGATAACAGTACCACTTCAAACATTGGCTCAAATGAGATTGAAATAAAATCATCTTTTATATCAATTGGGCTTTAAAAGTAATTCTAAGACTCTGCTTACATAACAGACTAATCATTAGTATTTATACAAAAGAAAAATAAAAATAATAAAACTAAAATAACGATAGCGTAATGTTTGATACTCGAGCGTATAGTAGCCCAAATGTGAGTGTAAAATTTTGACCTTGAACAGTCCTGGTGTAGTACGGAATTCAATAAAATAAGAGGCCGACTTATACTGGTTCTGTTATTAAGCCTTTCCTCAATAATCGTACACATACACACTCGCGCATAATAGAAAATGTCTGTTATTTTTTTATAAATAAATAATCTCTTTATTTTGTCACCATGTTTGCAATCTCGATATTTCATTTTAATGGTGCTATTCTCTTCAGCGTCCTGGAAAACCACGAAAATGACACCCATGGTGAAAAATTCATTATAATATTCGCAGCCGCCATCTTAAATTTTCATTTGCCTTTAGCACCCACGAAAATAATGAAAATGAAAACCATAATAAAATCACTTGCAATAAGGAATTTCGTTCCAATTCAAAAGAGGGGTAGCTATTTCTTCCAGACAAGTTTTGTATAAAGCCTACGATGATTCATTTAAAACCTAACAAGTAGAAGTCAACCAGTTTACTTCTACCGCAAGCCTCGTTAAAGAATTTCGTTCCAAAAAGTCGAGCCAAGCCGTCAAACATGCTTTGAAAAGTGAAGGCACAAAATCAGTTGAGGGGAAAAGTAAACAAATAATTTGCCGCAACGTCAGCGTAGCACTTCGTAGCTCGTCGTAGCTTGTCGTAGTAGCGTTGTAGCTTTGTGTAGGTCCGCTACGTAATTTCCATGCCTTTAGCGGCTTCATTACACGACAATATTTAAAGGAAACTCTCGCTAAAAATACTGACGTTGAAAGAAATAATTTGCTTTAAAGTAGCACTTTTTGATTTTGGTTTTTTTTGTTCAAAATGTTAATTAATTTTAAGTTGAAAGGCTGGGTGAACACAATGCGTACTTTCAAACTAGTAATATTTAGTTCAAACAAATTCTTCATAATGCTTTTACTTGCAATCACGGTGATGGTAACATTTATGATTTTGACGGGCCCGTTTATCTACGCCGAAACGCATGTTCAAAAATCCAACCTCGATTCTCGGACATGCGTTTCCGTAGGGTGTGAATGTTGGTATTTTTCTGAGAAAAATGCAAGTCTATTATAAATAAATTATATTTAAATAGTGTAATTAAAATTGTATCATTATTATGTTTAACCCTAAACAGATGGGTAGAATAAAGACTGATTTACACGGTTTAATTTAATTGTCTATGGCTTTAATTGAGTTGAAGCAACTAAAAATTGCATTGTCTAAACACCATTTAGACGATGCATCATTTGTTGCATCAATTTTATTGTAAGCCATAGGCAAAGGGGAAGAAAACCAAAGCTATTTGCAGATGTCGCTGATGGCGTTTGACTCATAACAATTAGCTGGCAGTCGTATCACGTTTTATGTTGTTTTTTTTTTTTTGTGTTTGACCAGTTTTTTTTTTTGGTTAAGTAGAGCAATTTATTGTACTATCAGCTGTAGAAGTCCATTTCCACCTTAAAGACTACTGTCGCCTGCGCTAAACCGGCCACGCACACTACCGCATTATTTTTTATCGCAGTCTTCGTCTTTCTTTAAAGTAATGCAAAATTTCGTTACTTCATTTGAAGTTGAGTTAGCGGCCGCACTTAACAATGGTGCTATCAAAAGCGAGCGATTGTGGGTTCGATCCTTATTATAGGCAACTCTTTTTGTTGTTTCATATAATTTAAAATTATGATAATTGATTTGTATTTTAAAGTAAAAATGTTTGCAAATAATATTTAAACAAATAGGAAAATTTATTGAATATTTATCCCAAAAAAGGGTTTTATTATATGTTTTAGTTTACTATAGGGGTAATATAATAAAAAATATATAAAAATAAAACAATAAGCATATTATAATGCAATATATTATAAAGTTATATATTATTCGGTATAGATATACTTATACTAACAAATGAAACAAACGTTGAAACGGCAGCATTGTAATATTTTATATAAAAGTAATCCTTGACAAACTTATGATATTGTTATGGTAAAAAATACAAAAAACATTTTTGGTTGTTAGATATGAAAATTATAATATTATACGTATATTATGATTAAAGAGGTTATAGCTTAATTATTCATTTTCTTAAAGAAAAGAGGATTGAAGCTTAACCTGAATATTATTGCAATCATAAAATATAGATTATTTTATGATTGCAATAATATTCAGGTTAAGCTTCAATCCTCTTTTACTATTATTTAGAACACATAATAGTGCTTATTACATTTATATTTTTTTTGCGTGTATAGCATAGTACTAGTGCTGCCATCCTGCAATGCCTTTTTTCGGAGTTTGAAGGAATGAGATTATAATCTTCAAGCGCTTTCTTAGTTCAAAAGTAAACGAACTTATTTCTTATCGAATTCCGAAATTATTGTTTTTATAATTTACCAAAAGTAATTTGTATTGAAATTGCAAAAGGCGACATCTGTTAGCCATTAAGCCAACCGAACATATTACTGTCACTTAGCTAAATTACTTTAGAGATGGTTTAGAGTCCGTTATTAAGATATTTATTGGTATATATTTAAAACACTCTGTAGGACACTTCTGCACTGTTTTTGTTATAAATAGTTTTTTTTTTGTTTAGCTCGATAACACTCCACCAGCCTCGCCAATTTATTTTTAAACCACAAATGCAACCTATCTTCTTCGCACGATTTAAAAGTTTATTCAACGGTAAATATTGTCGTTTGGTTTCACTTGTCTCGACAGCTACCTTCGTCCTCCAACCTCTTGACCTTGACCTCCAACGGCTTACAGTATTTATCTAAAACAATAACAATTTTATTACGCACTTGCTACAAGCGATTGGTTTGCACCTTACATAAATAATAATAAAAACAACTTACACAAAAGCCGGTTTCATATGATATTTGAGATATATTGCTGCATATGCCTGCATATTGATTAAAAAGTAAAACTAATAACACAAACTGGTAACTATATGTTCACCAACCAACAACAGCTAAGTAATATTATTTGAGTTATTGTAGCTAATAATAGTTATTGTAGGTAGCGGAATATTTTTTGTGAAGTAGTGATTCAGATTCTTTTAAGTCTACCGTCATCTTTTTATAATGACTCTAATATAGAAAAAATCTTAAAAGAAAGTATCATCTTTAAGTTGCAGATCGATATTTTTAGATATTTTTGTTGTAAGCATTCATAACTCACCAATAAACATTTAAAAAATATTTTTGTAAGTTATTAGATTCGAACTCGAACCACCTTGAACGCCTATCAAGGCGAAAACCGTTACGCCATTGAAACACTTACTGTAGACGTTGAAATTAATAAGTAGTACCTAACAATCATAAGCGGGCAGCAAGTGTATGAGCGTGTATCAAACTTTATTATAGAAGAAGGTCGTAACTACAACTAGTATTGCTTGGCCATAGTTTTGTGAGATTGCAACTCGACTTTTGGTCTTGACTGTACATGGACTGTTTCTAAGTTAAAACAGGAGTTAAAAGTCTAGAGGAGCTTCAGTAAAAGGACGAAAAGCTGATCTAATTATATGGCAAATAACAATGCCCAGACTTTAAACTGAATGTAGATTTATTAGTGTTTTAAGTTACATTAATTTTGTATTATGTTTAATGTTTCTTTAAATATATTTAAGTAAATATTAATGTACCTACTTATTATTGACATATTTTGAAAATGTCAACCCTATTAACCTAAAATTATTATCCAGACTTGAATCGTATGACCGGAATTTTTACTTCGAGGTTCGAGGGCAAGAACAAGAAATTCAAGAGGAAAAAACTTGATTTACCGCCCCCAGAAAGCTATAGAGACATCAACATAATCTTTATTGAAATTTATTTAATATTCTGTTCTAAATTGAATGCATATTTTTAGGGAAAGAGTGATTTCCATTATTATTGCAACAAATTGCTACAAAGCGCGGCATATTTTTTACATTCTTAAAAACAACGTAAACTCGAACAAATTACAATGGGTTTTGACAGTTTATTTAGGTCAAACGATATCAGCGCCTCTAGTGGCGAGATTTGTTAGTTTTCTTCTCCATTAATTGTACCGTGTAAATCATTTTTTATACTGTATTGTACAGTAAATTTATCACAAATATTGACAATACAGAAGTCTTTATTTACCCATCGACCACAACATCGTATCAAGAAAATAGCTAATTAATATTAACGCTTGGTGCTACACACAGAACTTGTATCGTCATTATGAACTGGCTTTATCACGGCATTAATAATTTTATCATCTTTTCCCTAACTACGTGTTACTAAAGTAGTGCGATTCTGTAACCATGGCAACGAGAAAACTTCGGTGAAGTGAGTGCGGAGTGAGTATACCAACCAATGCTGGGAATTAACACTATCGATAGTTATTTTAATCTTTGATTAATTATACGTATACTAGCGGCCGCCAGCGACTTCGTTCGCGTGGAGTTAGTTATGCCCCGCTCCTATTGGTCGCTGCGTGATGTTATATAGCCTAAAGCCTTTCGGATTAATGGGCTATCCAACGTAAAAAGAATTTTTCAAATCGGACCAGTAGATCCTGAGATTAGCGCGTTCAAACAAATAAACAAACTCTTCAGCTTTATATTTAGTATACATTTAACATACCACCCACACACACATTTATGTATGTCCTATGATTGAGTTTTTTATCATTTGTATTACCATAGTATAAAGAGGGACAGAGTAGGTCATCTTTATAGAAAGGCACCGCGCGCGGCTTGTATGTGTGCGCCTTAGTATCTATGCGTCGCCGCGCGCACACCTAAACACAATATTAGAGTGCTATCAGTGCGCTAGTCGCGGCTAGCACCAGAGGAGTTTCGCGCGTCACGTGTTCTTGTTAAAAAAATGCATGGATCGTCACGAGGATTGCGAACAACTTAAATCGTATTTAAATGCTAATCAGCAAGTTGGCAATTTAAGTGCAGAATCTAGGTATATTCACTACAAAAATTATTCTAGAAACCAAATTTTATTAGTGGTTGGACTTTGTAGAAAATATTAAGAGGATGGAGCAGATGTTCCAAAAAGTATTTCGAAATGATCACATAAACTGCAAAGTTGGTATGTCTATTTATGAACAAATAAAAGATTTATATTTTTCAAATTATATTTCCAAAAGTTATTTACAAGGATAGGGATATATTACACATTAAAGTTTAATAACAAGACGTTTCGTAATAGTCGAAACCGAAGAAAGTATTTTTCTGTAGCTAATTTGTAATTTTGTATTAAATGTGTGATTCAATACATATTATGTTTGTGTTATTTATATTTGTCTTAATTAAAAATAAAAATAAATATGTCCTTTATGTGTATAAAAATAAAAATTACTAAAAAAAAACTGACTAGTATATGTAAACTAAATACTAAGCTACTAATTTAAACATAAGCTCTTAGTCTATAAATATTTGTTAGCGGTTTGGGCGACAACCGTAACCGACGAAGCGCGGACAGTCGACAACCCTAAGACAGTAGGCATTTAAATCGCGGATTGGGTCGAAGATAACCTACTTCCCCTCATTATTCTATGGTATTACTATTATTATCTAACTATATCACTTCTATTATTGCGGGCTGAAAACTCTGTTAAAATAGCATATCTGTGTTTTTGTAATTCTAGCGTATGGTACCTACTCGTGGGTTGCAGCTGAAAATCAGCGTCAGATGGCACATCTTGTGTTGTCATCTGACATTATGCTGAGCTGGGGCCCTTTTGGCATTATAAAATAAGTTTTATAGTTTTATGTGTACTTCCTTTGCTGTAATGTCAATAAACGCATTTTCTTTCTTTCTAGGTCTAAGCTTACTTCACGGTGACATTTTTCCAGAACCGATCGGTCTCGCAACGATGTCTTCCAAAACGGATCGGTTATTTACATTTCCATTTTACAGAAATTTTATTTCTTGGTTTTGCTTTGTTGATATTTTGGCGTGGCTAGCTGGCATAGGTTAATAATTTTATCGTTGTTGTGTTTTCTTGTGTTCATTACTGTACCTACATGTCTCGTGTTTTAATAGAATAGCTAGCTGTGCTGCTGGGGAGTTTGTTCCACCACTTCTTCTTCCCAGTGAAAGCACTACGAAGTCACAACAGTCAGGCGTTTTGGGTGACTGTCTTATGTAATATTGACGTTCAAAAAGTGCTGATTCTCAGTCTACTTTGAACAAATGGCTTTTTGATTATGCTCCGTGGTTTCACTCGCGTAAGTTTCAATACCGTGGGAATATCGATATAATAAGTATCCTATGTGTTATTTCTGGTTAAAAACCATTTGTGTACCAAATTTCATCCAAGTTCGTTCAGCAGTTTTTGCATTAAAGCGGAATAAACAAACTCACTTTCAGTTCACTACATAGTATAAATCAAAGTTGCTTTCTTTTCCCTATGCCCCTATGTATGATTTTTTTAATAGATAGTGATTAAAGAGAAGGGTTTACATTTATAATAACATCCATTGAATAGTCAAGAAATACTATTATTTTTGGGGTTTCTAATATGATATCGTAAATAATAGCGTTTGCAGTGAAACGCGGGCGAAACCCTACTAGATTTATCAAAATAATGTACTAAATATTGTATACATTACAAAGGTCTACAGAAAAGTCCGCGATGGTATATGTCTATCTCTTATGGATATCCCACAATATTTTTCTTTTGTCATTGACTTTTTACGACAAATATTGGTTAATTTTCGAAGCGATATTAACCAATAAAGCATTAATCCTTATCAAATTGAATGCCTTAAATACATTGTTGATTTAATATAGATCTATATCGCCCTTTACAGCATATGATTTAAATTAATATTTTCGAAAATACATATTACAGATTTAAAAATTGCAGGGCGTCGCGTTTGCGGCGGTGCCGGCCACGGCGCGGCGGGAGCGGTAGGCCGCAATGTTTTCTATACAACGTTCACAATTTTTCTGGTATGTATTTAGTATCAGCATTACACCCGTACGAAGCCGGGGCGGGTCGCTAGTTTATAATATTAGTAAAGATTAACTAAATAATGAACACTCTACGTCACACAGTGTTTTATAAACCCAAAAAAAGTGACATCGTCTTTTTATTCCAGATTCGTATAGATTGATTTAAAAGAAATGCTAGAGTAAAATACCGAAGTTTCTAGTACATCTAGATGATGAGATATAAATTTTTGAAAATACGTAAATTTTTATCCGGATTATTAAAAAAACAATCATAATAAATTACTAGTTCAAATTATCAGCAAGCTGATTAAATACATACATGAAGATTTTAAAGGCGCAAATTACAAAGTTATCAAAAAATATTTAGGTTCATTTAAATCGACGTTATAATTTTTTTTAATATTTTCGATTTTATTTTTTAACTCGATTAGTCCTGAATTTCGCAACTTAATTTTTCTACATAAAATTGCTTTATATGTGGCCTATACACACAAAAAAAATCAAAGCCCGAATCCGTGGACTAACAAAGTTATAGTCATTAGAAATTTATTGCTAGGGTTGGCACTTACAACCAATGTAAACCGGGTATAAATTGATTCAATTTTTTTTTATTTCACATAGGCCCACATGGGCACTTACAATACGTCAGAAGCTAGTGCACGGTTCCCAATTGATCGTTTTCCTATGGAGAAGAACCGGCAAGAAACTCCATAGTTAGTCTTTAAAAAAATGGTTGATTTACATTATTTCCGCTGAAATAAATTATATTTACATATTGTATTTGATTCGAACTGTTTGTGTCGTGATGGTCCTGCGGTTCAGGCCCACTTTTCATGCACGAGGTTGCCGGTTCCATAACGAACAAGTACAAATGTGACTTTTTAAATTCATATGTACTGTCCAAGTTTAATATAGACTAGCCATGTCTATAATAAACTTGGACAGTACATATGAACAAAGGAAAATATAATGAAGATACCTGGACTGTATGCTCCATTAACACGTCTCCAAGTACAAACCGCGGTGGACGCAGGTGTATTACGAAGTGTGAAAATAAAGTATATTGGGTAAATACTAAGGCAGCTACTCGTAAGATGTACTAAGACTGTGATAGGACGATATACAGTTTTTGGATAACTGGATGTAATTCACATAATCAATAAATACACTCGTATATTCAATAATATATACCCATAGTGAGTTAGCAAGATGGGGGAATAAATATTATATTACTCTGAGGAAGTGTGTATATGGCTATCATGACTTTACCGGAAGTACGGTCAATATCCCTATCAGCATTTTACTGATATTCTGTCAGTGAAAGAAAAAGGCTCTTGCCTTTGTTGACAGAGTATCAGAACCTTATTCCTTGTCATCAGTTCCGTGGGATCGCAACTCCCTTGCGGGTTTATTATTAACTAGCTGTACCCCGCGGTTTCACCCGCATCTTTGGTTACTGCCCCGCTTCTATTAGTCGTAGCGTGATATTATATATAGCCTATAACCTTCCTCAATAAATGGGCTATCTCACAAAGAATTTGTCAAATCGGACCTATAAGGTCCATCACATCATCTCAAGATGAGCGCGTTAAACCAAACAAACGAACTCTTCAGGCTTTATTATATTAGTATAGATAACGGATTCAGCTACATAATTAAATTTTAATATTGATTTTACTTAACCAAACGAAGTTGCTAAAATTTATATTTTAAGGAATAATAATAAACAACACTTGATGAATTTAAATGATGAAACTTTTGATCAAACAGATAACTAATATAATCATTAAATTTTAATTGCAGATATTTTAAATATTAAAATCATCAAAAACCAAAAATAAATCATTCTCTACAGTCAACATTTCGTGGTCGTCTATATCATCAGTAAATTCTTTCTCATTGTGAGTAAGTTTAAGTAACGCCAAAGCAGCAGCAGGCAATGGACGTTTTTTTAAATGTTTTCTTCTTTGGAGCTGCATTTGAGCAGCAATAATTGGATCGGAAGACACTAATGCTCTATGAAACAAATCATACATTGTTTGTTTACGATCAAATTTGCGTGTGGTGCTCCCGATCAGATCGCCAATATTTGTTCCGTGATTCGGCGGCTTGCTCTGAAAGCATACCAATCGGTAGTGGTGTTTTGTCAATAATAGATGCCCCATGAATTAAAATTTTATGAATGGAAACCGTCATAGGATGCCAGTCATAGACACTTACATATTTGTAGGCAAGGTCTTTACAGAATGCACCAAATTTGTCTGCATCTACAGGAATTCCACAAGAAATCACGATTAAAATAATGTATAAACCATCAAGAAGCCAAAGTTCTAATCCCAAAATATCTGCAAAAGTTTTTCGGTTTTCATCTGCCAAAACTGTGCGACTTGTGTTGCCATCATTAGTGGTTCCAGAATTAGGAAGAACGACATCTACCAATACACCAATTTTATCACGTATAGCATTTTGGATACGTTTTTTTCTTTCCTGTACTGCAAGCCCTTCTTGTGAAGATTGCTTGATACGCCATTTTTTCACTTCACATTTGTACCCGAGTTTGAGGAGAAACTCCAAAACTCGGATCCAGGCGTGTAGAGGATTGATACCATGCGTCAATGTATCTGAGTCCACTGTTTTCGAAAATACAATTTCTAGGTTATTAAATTGTGTTGCTGTAAGTGCACAATATGGACAACGCATTTGCGATGGCGTATCAAGTATCGTATTAAGTACTTTACCGTCAATTGCCGCTAAATATAAATTGCAGGTAGCGTTGATTTGCTGCCCACTCGGTAATTTATAATAGAAAGGAGTAAGGTGGTCGATTTCTTGGTTAACTCTGTCTTTTTCGGATAAAATCAGTTCTTTAGATTCTTTTTTATAAATTATTCGCAATGGGCGGCAAGATCTGTAAGACTGAGCTGCAATATTTGTCCACAATAATACCTTGTCATTTTGGGTGCTTTGATGGTAAATTCTTAAGGGTACAAAAGTTGTAGCAAAAATACTGCTTTCGTTTTCACCTTGATCCTCAAAAGCTTGTTTGTACAAAGCTTGCCCCGAACTACCATCAAAACCCCAAACCCCTTCAAAGACACAGTCTAAAATATTGGTTCCTATTTTGTTGCAGTATTGTGAGAAAACTTCATCTTGCAATTGCACAATGCGGTCAAAAGTGTGCTGCAGAAGTGATTGTAAAGGAACAACCGCTTCTCGTTCTGTAATGTGAACGCATTCTGGGTAACAGTTTTGTTTGGCTTTCAAAATTTTGTAATTAAAGGTGGGTATGCCGGAAAACCCCGCTGCTGCAAATCTAGGTGAATAAAATTATATGTCTCAACAGTCATGTTTCTGTCAATTAATATTGCTAGCGCTTCTTCTGCTGTGTAAGGTTTTGTAGTTGTTCACATTTTGTTAGCTATTTCCGTAATAGTGTCATTCGATTGTAAGCACGACTCAA
This sequence comes from Sesamia nonagrioides, assembly GCA_017933935.1. NCBI lineage: Eukaryota > Metazoa > Arthropoda > Insecta > Lepidoptera > Noctuidae > Sesamia > Sesamia nonagrioides. The sequence goes on along the minus strand of JADWQK010002164.1, from coordinate 864,325 downwards.
TCACATTTGTAAATACCGTTGATGTTTGATGTGAGTGCTCTCCACCAATGTGCAAGGTATTTACAAAGGCTTTTATTCTTTTCTGTAGAGGCTCACATTGCAGTGTAGACTCTAATCTTTGGCGACTACGGATTTGCTGTCGTTTGCTAAGTTTCCTAAAACTATCATCGTCAGTGTGTTCAGGTGGAGCGCTAATGTAGCCGCTAATGAAAGTTTCACTGAGCCACTTGCCATGTTTTTTCAAAAAATTTGTCATGTTCTTACATTTTTTATATTTGGTTTCACATTTGGACAACAAACTAGGAAGAGTTGATTTTAATTCATCTTCAGTACGAGAAATTTGATAGTCAGGCCCAATTGTGTTGACAATCAAATTCACTCGTTCTGAAAGAGATAAATAGCTTTTCCCTTTCATGAGCTGGAAAATATCCAACCTCGATAATATTTTTGAACCTGAAGTTCCTTCACCAGACGCCTCTCCTAGCACTGGAGCGATCACCCCCGGAGGTTGAAGGATGTCGGCTGTGGCACTATCCACAACTTCACTTGCCACTCGTGGACCAACATGAGGGTTGGCGCCCTCATGCCCTCCTAGCATTAAGTCCTCTGATCGGAGCTCAGAAGGACATCCCTCAGCAGCATGGGTCAGGTGCTGCTGAGGCAAAGTGGCATCAAGGGTCTGTGACGGCTCCATGATGCCTCACCCCCGTTCCTCCAGGCTACGTGTAATGATATGGGGTTTTAGCAAAAGCCTATCGAGGGTGGACCTCTTCCCATACCACACGTATCCCTTCACCAGAAATTGTCACATTTACTGATTATACATAAACGTGTACTGGCTGATTCATACTATAGAATCTAATAATACTTGCAAAATTGCTTACTCGCAATCCGTTATTCTAGTAATTGTAGCTACACACTAGTATTTGTTTAATTTAAAAATACAAGAGACATTTAAAAATTCGAAGTTGAGCAAGCGTTGTACTATGACGTTAGTTATCAAGCGCCAGAACTATAGTAATTGCATCGGGCACTAATTTTTATATTTTATATGCCGAAAACTTATTGATGTATCTAAATAATTTTTACAAAAATATTTTTCATTTTCCACAATATAAGTGGAGATTAGTTAAATTGGAATTTATAAATCACAATAATTCAACATTTTTCGTTTTCATGAACAAAACAAACAAAATTAACCGAAATATAATTTTACAAAATTGACAACCCTAACCTCGATTCGATCCGGATAAACATAATATTAATCATAACTTCGTTAGTCCACGAATTCGGGCTTTGATTTTTTTGTGTGTATAGGCCACATATAAAGCAATTTTATGTAAAAAAATTAAGTAGCGAAAATCAGGATTAATCGAGTTAAAAAATAAAATCGAAAATATTAAAATAAATTATAACGTCGATTTAAATGAACCTAAATATTTTTTGATAACTTTGTAATTTGCGCCTTTAAAATCTTCATGTATGTATTTAATCAGCTTGCTGATAATTTGAACTAGTAATTTATTATGATTGTTTTTTTAATAATCCGGATAAAAATTTACGTATTTTCAAAAATTTATATCTCATCATCTAGATGTACTAGAAACTTCGGTATTTTACTCTAGCATTTCTTTTAAATCAATCTATACGAATCTGGAATAAAAAGACGATGTCACTTTTTTTGGGTTTATAAAACACTGTGCGTCATCACCCCGAAGATGAGAAGTTTACCCTAAATAAACGCACGTTTAGCAAGTTAATTCTGAGGTTGACTCAATTCTGCTGCTCCTCGAGTCAAAGGAGTTTCTATGATATTCGTTTGCATACATTTACATCTTTCCGTGTGGTACTAGATATATCTCGGTTAATAGGAGGTATTTTCTTAATGAAACAGAGGATTTAAATCCATACTAATATTATAAATGCGAAAGTAACTCTGTCTGTCTGTCTGTCTGTCTTTCTGTCTGTCTGTCTGTCTGTCTGTCTGTTACGCTTTCCCGCTTAAACCTCTCAACCGATTTTGATGAAATTTGACACAGACAATCTTTGGACCCTGAGAAAGAACATAGGCTACCTTTTATCCCGGAAAAGTTTGATGTTCCCGAGGGAAATCTAAAAAGCGCGATGTAACCGAACTCCACGCGGGCGAAGCCGCGGGCGGAAAGCTAGTGCTTTACTAAAGTAACAAAACACGAAATTTTTCTACTTCCTCATTGGTCAAACTTGGAAGATTAGTTTTCTCTTTGAAGAAATCAGCTCACAAGATTAGTCGTCAAAATAAAGAAGAAACACTCTAGCCTTGAAGAGTGACAGTCTCCGTGGCGTAGCGGTAGTGAACGCGGCCGTTGCGCAAGGAGGCGCGAATATGAATATTTGCACTGGTCTGATCGTGCCTCGGAAAGCACGTTAAGCCGTTGGTCCCGGTTGCCATACGAACATCTAGTGGCAGTCGTTACGGGTTGTTGGAGCCCTCAAAAGACTAACAATTGGTTTAACTGCATTGCTTAGATATCGCCTTCGGGTTGTGGAGGTCAGACGGCAGTCGCTTCACGGAAAATATCGAAGTTTAGCCAAAATCAGCAGTTAGACTGGTAAAGCGGACCCCAGACTCCAAAGCTGAAAAAAAAGCTACGGATGCGACTGGGATTAACGCTAAGATGATGATGAAAATAAAGAACAAATAAAAAAGACAAATTCCTTTACAAAATATTAGTTTCGCTTTTCGTTTTATTATTAATCTGAGTTATTAACTCATTAAAAATGAAATGAAAGGCAAAATGAATATAAAATTACTAAAATAAAAACTTATTTTTATATTATAACATTTATACCAAATATTAATTTCAAATTTAACTAAAACTTTAAATACGAAACCGCTGCTACTAACCCTTTCGTATATTTTCACAAAATTTTCAAACCGGCAATTCAATTTAGGTAATTGCTGAAGTTTTAACAAAAGGGGATCCACAAACAGCTGTGCTAACTAAGCTTGCAATAATATCTATATTTACTATTAATCCTAAATGTACCCGCAGTATCCCCGGATAGAGATAAAGTTTTATTGGTAAATGCTTTCATTTCACCCCATTAACGTCTACAGGTTCTAACGTTAATGTACCTACACTTATTTGCATTCGTTCTTACAGGTCAGAATAAGTATTACATTACTAATAGGCTCTGTTATAATTATCTTCCACTATACCAGGAAGAAGTTGAGTCGTGGTGGCTAAAACATCAGCCTCTGAAGTATGAAATCGTCGTCGTTCGTTTATTATTAAGCAAGTAGGATCACTGATCACTTTTACACGTCATGTTTACTTTTTATTTTTTTTTTAAACTAGATGAAGCCGGCATTTCCTAACTGACTACCTCTAAGAAGAAATAGCCGAAACACACTCAGGGATCATCGTCTTTTTTCAAGCCCAGACATTAAAAATGAAAATGTTTACAATAATTTACGTTATAATTACGCATATTGCTTTATAATAACAGAGCGAGCAGCTCAGTCCCAAGCTTAGCTGAGTCTGCGGGTTCGATTCCAGGTCAGACAAGTAGAAATGTAACTTTTCTATGTTAATGTACTTGGATTACAAGGTGAAGGAAAACATCTTGAGGAAACCTGTACTTTAAGTCTGAAATCGCCAACACGCATTGAGCAAGCGTGGTGATTACGCTCAATCCTTATCTGTATGAGAGGAGACCTGTGCCTAGTAGTGGGACGATAAAAAGGTTGATGATGATGATGACACCAGGACTCATCCACGATCAGCTCACACACAAACCCCTGAACTTTAACGCTGAGTTTTGGCGACTTAGTGACATCTCAGCATTGGTAGCTGAACCAACGCTGTAAGGTAATGCTTTTTCCTCCTAAACACAACACTCTTTAACAAAATATAACTTACGATTTAATTGCATGAACAATATTTATTATACTTATTATGACAGTTTTTAATATCGCTGTTTATCACGTCATCATGGCAATCTTTCTTTCAAATTATTGATGACTCACAATATATGCCTGTTATATTTTAGCTGACTAGACGTCCATACTTCTCCAAAATTATGATATGTTTCCTGGCCATTAACGTTTTTAAAATTCAACTTAAAGATGTTCTGTGAGGCTTCATTATAAATCCACGCAGAGCTATGTTCAGTTCAAGTTTCGCCCATAAAAAAGAAGTATCGATGAGACTTGAGTCTCAAAGTCTCTCGCTTCTGGACGCTGAGCCCCTGCTGCTGCCTGAGTCCATCCAGTGCCGACCTCTCCTGCTTCCGTAACACTAAGACGCTATTTCTAGCTAAACCTATTCCGTGCCGGATCCACATCGTGCCTGTCGGCTGGCCAACACTATCACTGCTCCTGTCTGAGCCCATCAAGCGCCGGAACCACAACGTGTCTGTCGCCCACCATCGAGGTCCAGTTTCGATTGCCTGGGCTCCTCTACGTCCTCTTAGTTCAGCCGTCTTCATTACGAAATATCTACATTACCCCATTGTCATATCCTCCACGTTTCTCGTTACTTACACCACTCTATTCTTCATCCTTCATTCATCTTTCCACTCTCTTCTTGTATATATATAAATATGTATTTGAATATAATCTAAAATTGATCTCTTCTTTAATTTTTTAGTTTAGTTTTTAGTAGTTTGGTCGTTATACGGAAAGGTTATTAACAAATATCCGCATTAAATATGTTGATAGGTGAAATAATATTGCGCTGTATTCCCCAATAATGTAAAAAAAATATAGAACAATATAGAATTAATGGAAAAATAACTTTTATTCATACATAATAAAGTTTGGTTTATGCTACATCTATAATCAGTGCTATACCTTTTTCAATTAGTAATAATCATATGCGTATGTACAAAACATAGGCCTCACCCAAGGACCTGCATGTTTGGTTTTAACGAGGTCATTCGTCCAGCTTGTGTACAAGAAATGAAATGCGCATAGGCCAATCGATATATCAATACTTCATTAGACAAATAAGGGTTATCATCCTGTCATAAATTTGACATACACGTACCAACAATAAACATCGTTATTTTATTGTAAATACAACTCAGGAAGGAGCAAAGGAAAGAGCAAGTAGAATCGTAGCAGGCGGGTTCTGTAATAATTTCTACCTATCATACCTTGGGGAAAAGGCGTGAATTTATTTATATATTAATGTATAGTATGAAGCAACGTAATTTACTTAGGTACCTACCGTGTACAGTAACAAGTAAAACAGAATGTAGGTAAAGTCACGAGCAGAAATAATTATGTCAAACTTGGAAACTTTTATTTGCAAATTTTTCGCGAAGTAATGAATGCTGCATTGATATATGACACATAATACTTTGAATAAAGCCTAAGTTTATGTAATATGTTGTTCCGACGACATCTTGGAAATGACGATGTTTTGTCATTAATGTAATAAAAAAACAGTCATGTCATTTTTTCCAATGGTAAAAGCAGTGGCTTTTACCAAAGAAATTATGCCTAGTGAGGCATTCCGATCACGGCTTTTTTGTAACTTTAAAAGCGAAAGCCTTTTCTCGATACATTCAGTAAACAAAACAAGAATCGAAAAGCGCCGAAGCATTCTAATAGGAAATACCCACCGTCTTCGCAACTTCCAAACTGTAATATAAACTCAATGTATTGTTTTACGACTCGATTGTTTTAGAACCGAAATGTGCAGTGTGCAGGTCTTCACGAAAGCTTGCGCCAAGTTTAAAATATAAACATTGAAGTCAGAAGGAAAGTTGGAAATTAGGAGCTCCTTTGCAGTATTTCAGCCACAATGCGAAATGTGAGCTCTGTATGCACGTTGTTGTATTCATAGTCATCGTTTTATTTTATACAAGGCTATAGACACTGTGAATCATTGTTATTATTATCCTTTATTTCATTATATACATTTATAAGTTACATTTTTAAATAGTTCTACATAAAAAATACATAAAAAACATTTAAAAATATAAAAAATAGTAGTCCACCGGTATCGGGAACAGGGTCCAAGCTAAGGTCAGGGCTCAGGCTTATTATTATTATTATTAAAGTTTGTTAATGACCTAATTTTGTGCGTTATTTTATATTAAAGACATTTTTTTTAAATGAAACTTTTATTACCTCGCCTCAAACTTTTTAGTCTGTGTTTTGCATGTCGCGTGATGGTCGGCGGCGGAGTAGGGATAAATTGAAAGGATTATGTAGAATGATTGAAAAAAAGTTTCACTTTTACCGTGGGTTCATAAAAGTGCACAATCCCTGTTTGTTTTCTTTTCTTTTTCTTCTCTTTATGATTTTCCTGTAGAGTGACAATAAATACATTTTCTTTCTTTCTTGTTCGCCAGATTGTAATCTAAGAGAACCAATAAAAGAGATCGTGAGGCGATTAATTAAGATTGGAAACAATTAAATCACCACGACAGCTGGTCAAGAGCGAAGCGATGAAGACGTGGACTGTAACCAGTAGATTCCTAATAATGTTCTCATTCCAATCCAATCCCACAAAAAATCAAATGTTACTACTCAGGCTGCGAATCAGTACTTTTTGAACGTTTTCAGAAACCGGATGCCATCACTTACAAAGCAGCTAAGTTCTTTTATGTCATGCACTCGCAACTATCAAGAAAAACATCTGACAAATTTGACAAAACCCGTCTTCACCGTGTCGTCATAAATTAGCACATTAATACAAGCTATGTTAGACACTCTTTTAGCGGATTAGCGTGTGTGGAGTACTGCAGCCACATTTGGGCTGGTGCTCCAAAATGCCACCTGGCTACTTTGGATTCAGTGGAGAGGCGTACGAAGAGGCTGATTGGCGACCCAGTTTTAACTCAAAACGGTCACCAAAGCCTCGAGCACAGGCGAACAGTAGCCCGCCTTTCGGTGTTCTGTGGGCGAGGGAATTGCATGATTTAATTCCCCCATCTCCATCCCACTATCGGATGACCCGTCGTATGGCGAGCTTCAACTTACCAACGGCGGCATCTTCAAGGCTAGAGTGAATAGGCTCTTAATAAACTAGTGCGCTTTACCATCAACGATTGCGTCAATGCTTACTATCAGGCGGGATTGCGTTCTAGCACTAGTTTATAATTTATAAAAAAAAAAAAAAAATTGTCTAAAAGGTCTCTACTATGAATGTGGTACAGTATTGCCCGGTAAGCAAGGCACTCATTACAAGCTAGCCGAAATGTAAACGAAACTGAGCGACCTCATTCCGGGCACGGCGTATGTTTTCAAATAAACACATACACGTACTGCCTTCTTATTGTATGGTGCAGTGGAAACACACGGGCCAGTAACACCGCAAGGGCGGATTCAATGTCACTCAGGAAAAGGATTCGGAGAAGATATTTTTTTTATGATATCATTATATATATATATACAGTATCTTAAATAACAGAGGGCGTTCCCTTAAACTCCTTAATATATATCATTAATAGATTAAAATAAAAATATCAGCATAGAAAAATAAGCATAAAAAAATCCGAATAAAAAAAAATTCTAATTGGAAATAAATTTGAAACCTCCTGTTTTAAATCAAAATAGCAGTCGTCATGTATAAATAAATTGCGACGTTGCCGTCTTTCATGTTCACGTGTACAGTGTGTTTTACATGTCAATTTAAAATTTTTATTGAATATTTTCTTATTGGAAAAAAATTTAAAACATTTTGTTTTCGAATGGAAATATTTTTTTTAGCATGTATGTATGCTATACTATTTCGGGTTAACGGGAACGCCCTCTGTTAGTTAACATACTGTATATACATATTTCGTATACTTTGTAAAGCTGTTTTTTTTTCACAACTTAATAGTGTGAAAATGTAAATGCTTTTTTTACAAAAAAAAAATAACTGACTTCCAAAAAATACTACAAAGTGAAAAATAATTCATTTTGGAAGTCGGTGGAAAAAACGAATACATTTAAAAACCAACGACACCATGGGTTTTGCGGCATGTTGGTTTGTTTGAAAAATTCAGTTTGACATTTTTAGTATAATTGTTTATTATCAATTTAGCACTAGAAGGGCCGGGCTTCATACTATACCTTTAAAGACCGCAGCGGTCTATTTGACGATATTAGAAATTCAGTCAGAATACTAATGATATTATTGTGTATATTGCATTAATCCATACTAATATTATTAATGCGAAAGTATCTGTCTGTCTGTCCGGCTTTCACGCCAAAACTGCTGAACCGATTGTAATGAAATTTGGTACACAGATAGTCTAGAGCCTGAGAAAGGACATAGGCTGTAAAACATCCCGCTTTGACCAATAACAGCAGAGCAGAAACACAAAATGTTGCGAAAACGGGACCAAACGAGGACGTACATATTGCTCCCATTATTTTAACAGGCGCTTATTTTATATCAACTGAGCTCTTTCGGTTCGAAACTTACGCGGGTGAAACCGCGAGGCACAGCTAGTATGAAATAAAAATAGTATCAATTTATTTTTTAATTAATAATAAACAATTTTAGGAGTTAGACTGTGTAACAATTGTAACAAGTAATAGTCTTTTTTAAATTTTTAATACAGTTTCCACAAACAGCTTTTTTACAGATTGTGCAGTTTTCACACGTTTTATTTTTTTTTTACGTTTTATTAGTTCCTTGAATTTCAGTTGCAGTTGAAGTGGTTTTTTTTTTCACATACTCTGCACGTAGATTGCTGACTAGTTGAAGGATAAAATCATGCCGAGAAAAGTTTATTCCTGTAACTTTTCGGTACAGAATCCACGAGTTTATAGCTGCTAAATCGAGTATATTGTAAAAAACGTTAACAGGCCATCTCCGACTACCAGCTCTTACGGTGTACTTGCGTGACATTTCAGCGATGATGTCTACACCAAATTTTGTTTCACTAAGAAATTGAATTGTCTCAGGCAGCTTTTTATGATCAGTTCCTATGCTAACGTTGGGGTGCAGAGTACTCAAAATCATGACATTTTTTCCTGATTTTCCTTGATAGGTAGTAAGGGTTGTATCGGTCCCGGTTTTAATTATGAAGGTTTCATATCTTGTAGTATGAATACTTCTACAAATCGGCGGTACTTCTCGTCTTGCACGCCGTATTGTTCCAACAATACTAGTCTTTTCAACCATTAGTTTATTAGCTAGATTTAGAGACGTGAAAAAGTTCTCAGTGGTAACGTTTCGCCCCTTTTCGAAATAGGTTTGTACTAGTTTGAAAACTACATATTCGGGTAATGAAATATCGATTGAACGGTTCTCATCTTTTCCTAGATACGGAAATCCTCCACATAGTTACTTACTCTCGACATCTACAAGCAGCCAAAACTTTATACAAAATTTGTCAGGTTTGTTTGCAATATGTTGTAAAAACGGACAGAAATTTTAGATGAAAATAACTGCTCATCAACTTTCAAATTTTCGCCAGCAATGTAGCACGTTTGATAATTGTCTATTGTTCTATATATTTGAAATCATCGCAAATTTGCCATTAGTTAAGCGAGCAGAACGCGTGCTTCTCAAATCAAAATGTAAGTATTTCATGATCTCCTTGAACCTATTTTTTCTCATAGTATTTTTGAAAACTCAGCCTCCGTGGCGTAGCGGTAGCGGAAGCGGCCGCTGCGCAAGGTGGCGCGGGTTCGATCCCCGCACAGTGCAAGTATTTGTATGCATGAATATGAATATTTGCACTGGTCTGGTCGTGCCTCGGAAAGCACGTTAAGCCGTTGGTCCCAGTTGCCATACGAACATCTAGTGGCAGTCGTTACGGGTTGTTGGAGCCCTCAAAAGTCCAACAATTGGTCTAACTGCAATGTTTCGATGTCGCCTTCGGGTTGTGGAGGTCAGACGGCAGTCGCTTCACGGAAAATGTCGAAGTTTAGCCATATCAGCAGTTGGACTGGTAAAGCGGACCCCAGACTCCAAACCTGAAAAGGCTTCGGATGCGACTGGGATTAACGCTGGGATGATGATGATGAGGAGTATTTTTGAAAACGGTTGGTCCCCAATCTTGTGCCCACAAAATGTCTAAATCTAAGTGGCTCATGTTACAGACTCCACGAGAATATATCAAAGCAATAAATGCATCTAGTTCATCTAGGGATAAGTTTCAAGTGTTATCTTGACTCTTGCCACGTGCCTCGTTTTCAGTACATTCTCTTATACGTCGTAGAATGTACTCATGAATAAATAGTCTCCATGCAGAAATTGGCTTGTTATTTTCAATGTATCTTTTGGCGTATGGAGTAGGCCCTGATATTTCTCTAAGTATATTTTGCTGGCTTCGACGTCCCACTCCACTAGCATCTGCAGAAATACAAGTCCACTCTGTGCCGTCATTTGCTACTTGTAACATATGTTCGCCCGCCGCTAATACATCTACGAGATTCCGCGTCCTCTGCGAGAATTTACAATTATATTGTTATTTATACCAGAGGAATCTAATTCAGAGTCTTCTGATGAAGAAGTGACTTGTTCCGGCTGATATTCTACATCACGGTTTTCACAAACACTGTCTGATAAATCGTCACTACTTTTATCACATGACACATCTAGTTCTATATCCCGATATCGTAACAGTTCTTGTTCTATTTGAGAAATATTGAGACCGCGAGTCATTTTTCACAACAAATTACGACTGTTCACTGAACGAAACTAATGTCTACTAAGTGTAAAGTAAACAAGCTAAACAGTAACCACTTATTCAGAATTCATTATAAATAAAAACAAAAGTACTTCCATTAGTTTGAAGAAATCTTTTTTACTATTCTTATCGATGTCTTTATGCCGTCACATTGACGGTATGCGGTCTTTCTAGGTATTTTTATAGGAATTTATTATACAACATATAGTTTAATTTTTTTTTCAGAAAAGAGAAAAGTCATAAATGTTGTAGATACTGGCTAATCAATGTTGTGCAGATCTATTTGTTAGTTTGTTTTCTTTATTAGGGATATTCTTTTTAAGTATTCTTTATTCTAATAATTTTTGTATTACCTAGTTACTTGATTAGAAACACTCATGACAGTAACATATTTTCTCTCTTTTATTCAGAAATCCTTTATATTTACGGACCTTCATCCTATTACTCTAACACGTTATCATCACGAGGCTCTGAGGATACGGTTGGATAAAATATAAAAGTATAAAATTTGTGATAAAGTAAAAATAGTGTGTCCAAAAATAATTGTTGAAAATGTTACACACGAATCTGGAGATCTGTCAAGTGTGAACAAGTCGTGTTTTTCGTCAAATTCATCTTCTATTCCGTCGTTTTGCCTGAAAAATAAAGATGGGTATCCTACTTGGAAATTCAAGATGAGGAATTACCTTATACATGAGGATTTATGGGCAACAGTAAGTGGTTCTCCGGGTGGTGACACGACTCCCGCCTCAACCAAGGTACGAAATGACGGAAAAGCTCTTGCAAAAACTTGCCTAACGGTAGACTGTGCAGCTATCATACACGTTATATGTGCAAAAACCGCATTAGAAGCATGGCAATCTTTGCATATAGCTTTTGAGGATAAGGGCATGGAACGAAGACTAGCTTTAGAAAGTAAACTGTACAGATTGAGTCTGTCAGATTATGATAACATTGAACCGTATATCAACGCAGTTATGTCAACCGCACAGGATCTTGCGGATATTGAGAAGGTCATAGAAGATACGTCAATTGCAGCTATACTTTTGGGAGGTCTCACCTCAAAATATGATGGCCGCGGCAGAATCAGGGACTCCCGCGGCTCCGTGTGCACGTGACCGGAGAAACATCGGGGTGGTTTTTAGTCAGTAGGAGTCTGATAGACCCCGTCGCCCACCCCAGGGTGGCGGACATCCATTAAGGATTTACCACCCCGGAACAAAAAAAAAAACCGATGATGTGCATTCTGGTTGTCAGAATAGTTACCAACTTTGGCATAAAAGGTTAGGACACTTGTGTTGTATAGGCATGAACCGACTAAAGAATCACGAGGTAGGCGTAGAGTTTAAGGTAGTAGATAAAAGTAAATGCATCGCTTGAGTAGAAGGAAAACTAGCAAGAAAATCTTTTAAAATAGTAGCATTTAACAGAGCTACTTCACCTCTTTAACTGGTTCATATTGATTTGTGTGGACCCATGTCTACAACCTCCTTTCAAGGAAATAAGTACATGCTAACGTTAGTGGACGATTGTACAAGGAACGTGTTTGCTTACTTTATTTCTTCAAAGACTGAGGTCAAAGACAAATTTTGTCTATTTCAAACATTTGTAGAAAATCAATTGGTTAAAAAGATTAAAGCGATTAGGACTGACGGTGGCAAAGAGTTTGTCAATAAAGATTTTGTTGATCACCTCAATTTAAACGGTATCGAACGTCAAACGACAACACCCTACAGTCCACAACAGAACGGTGTTGCCGAACGAACTCACCGTTCCATAACAGAGAAGGCGAGGACGTTATTAGCTGAAGGCTCATTGTCTAAAGCTTACTGGGAAGACGCTTTTCAGGTTCTAAAAAATAGGTCACCTCATCGAGCGTTAGGTGGGCAAATTCCATATGACAGGTGGTATGGTCGTAGAAGCGATCTTAGTCATTTAAAAGTGTTTGGATGCAGAGCACTAGTCCACATACCCTCCTGTCACAGAAAAAACTTAGATTAAAAGGCAAGGGAAACGATTTTCGTGGGTTATTCTGAAAATCCCAATACTTATATTTTTAGGGATCCGTCTAACCCAAGGCAATTTTCTATGTCCAGAGATGCAACTTTTTTTTAAAACAGCTTTACAGTATTGAAGCAGAAGCAAGCTAAGCCTGTTGTACAGTCAGACTCTAGTTTATTATTCAAAGAAAAGGAGTCTGAGACCGAACACTGACAATTTTATGACTGTGTTGAGAGTGCCGACCCTGCAGCTGAACCATCTTCACCGGAATTTCTAGTAAGACGAGAAGTAACGGCAGCTATGGAAGAGCAGAATGATTTCAATGAGCCGATGCTTCCTAGAGCCGACGAAGAGTCAGCAAGTTTAGAGGAGGAACAGCCTGAGCCGATGCTTCCTATAGCCGATGTAGAGTCAGTAAGTTTAGAAGAGGAACAGCCTATCTATGAGCAGAGCTACCCTTCAAGAAATAGAAAACCACCTAATTTCCTTACTTATAATGTGTCCGCAGTCAATTCAGATGAACCATTAACATATTACGAAGCTACTCATGCTGATGATGCTGAAAAGTGGCATTATGCAATGGCTGATGAGGACAATTCTTTGGTTAAACTACATGCGTGGGATCTAGTTGATAGACCTAACAAGAAGGTTATTCCCTGCAAATAGATTTATAAAATTAAAAGGGACGCTTTTGGAAACATTACTAAATATAAAGCAAGACTGGTTGTCAAAGGTTTTAATCAAGTCAAAGGAATTGACTATGATGAAACTTTTGCACCTGTGATTCGTCAATCTTCAATGCATACTCTATTTGCACTAGCAGCTGAGATGAGCTTAAGAATGAAGCATTTGGACGTTGATATCGCGTTCCTAAACGGCGATTTAGAAGAAGAAGTTTTTATGGAGCAGCCCCTTGGTTTCACAGAAAAAGGAAAGAAAAACAAGGTTTGCCTGTTAAGAAAATGACTATACGGCCTTAAACAGGCACCTCGAGCTTGGAACAAAAAGTTAAACGAAACGCTTTTAAAAATAGGTTCTACAGTAACTCCTTCCGAACCTTGTGTGTATACTAAACTCTTTGGACAGGAACTCGTATTATTAAGTATTTTTGTTGATAACAAATCGTATTTTTTAAATCTAATTTGACATTTGATATTGTCAAGAAAGATTTATCGAAATATTTTTCACTAAAAGATCTCGGAATATTAAAATCATATTTAGGATTGCAAATTCAATATTATTCTAAAAATATTAAAGTAAACCAATCAAATTACATCCAATTCTTACTGGATAAATTCAATATAAAGGAATGTAAGACAGTGAACCCTTACTTAAAAAATGTATGGAGAGGATAGTTGGTGACCAAGTTGGTGATTCTTATCCCTACCAAAACTTAATAGGGTGCCTAATGTATCTCAGTGTTAATACTCGCCCAAATATTGCTTTTACAACTAGATAGCAATTTAATACATGCTTTACGAAAGAACATTGGAATGCTGCCAAAAGGGTTCTACAGTACCTGAAGGGTACTATAAACTATTCGTTGGTTTACAGGAGAAGTGGAGAACCCTTAAAAGGATTTTGCGATGCTGATTGGGCAAACTGCCACATTGATAAAAAGTCATACACCGGGTATGTCTTTCAGTTAGCTGGAGGACCAGTATCATGGGAGTCAAAGAAACAACCCACTGTTGCATTGTCGTCCGCGGAAAGTGAATATATGGCACTATCGTCTGCCACGAAGGAAGCTTGTTACTTACGTCTTTTTATCTATGGGATAACAGGTAAACTTTCTTCATTTAACTTAGGTTCTGACAGCCAGAGTGCCATAAATCTGGTTCGAAATCCAATTCACCACAACAGGACGAAGCACATTGATACCAGGTTTCACTTTATTTAAGAAAAGGTGTCTAGCAATGTTGTTATCTTAAAATATGTTAAAAGTAGTGATATGCCTGCAGATGTACTCACTAAGCCTCTCGAGCCTTTATTACACAAGAGGTGTTCAATTAGTTTAGGATTTGAAACTAAACCTTTTTTTTTTTGTTTGTTAGGCACAACATCGATTAAGGGCGGCTGTTCTAGATACTGGCTAATCAATGTTGTGCAGACCTATTTGTTAGTTTGTTTTCTTTATTAGGAATATTCTTTTTAAGTATTCTATATTCTAATAATGTTTGTATTACCTAGTTACTTGATTATAAACACTAATGACAGGAACATATATTTTCTCTATTTTATTCACAAATCCTTTATATTTATGGACCTTCATCCTATTATTCCAACAATAAAAATAAAAAAGAAACAAAAATATTGTTTGTAAAATATTTAAAAATAAAATCGCCGTGCGGGCTAACCGCCTTGGTCTTTCTAGTGTTAACAGACTGACAACTTCTAATAACCGCTGTACTATTTTAAAGTAATAATATTTCGAAGTATCGCAGCGGAACCTCACTACTGCTCACTAAGTACCAAATGCTACAAACTAAAGCCAAAAGATTCATATCTTCTCACGATATGTTTGATTATATATGTATGTACTATGACTAGATATAAACTATGACTTGCACATATTTCATAAGTATACTAACATAAATATGGATTACTGTGTCTAAGTTAGATAATAATATTCTGGTCAACAATTTTATCATTAGTAATTGATTACAGTAGAACGAATAATAGTGTCTAATTGGAACAAAGTCATAATTTTACGAGCAACGCCAAATGGGTATTTTTCGCTGATCTTGAAAAATAGCTGCCAGCATTTTATAAAACCTCCAACCATTTTTTACCATGTCATGCTTCAAGACGTTGGTATACAACTCTTGGACAAGGGACCCGCCCAGGTCTCCTTGGGCAAAGAGAACTGCTGCAACGTCTTGATAGTGCTTTGTGCTTGACACTAATATATATATTCGCATGGAGGCATGGCAGAGTATAAAGCTTCACGGGCGCTTTCCGGGCTACACGGGCCCGATGTAGATATACTATCGTCCGTAGTCTGGCTTCGTTTCGGTGACCTCTTTCGAGAAACCGAAGTTTTAGTATGTG
Organism: Sesamia nonagrioides; assembly: GCA_017933935.1. Lineage (NCBI taxonomy): Eukaryota > Metazoa > Arthropoda > Insecta > Lepidoptera > Noctuidae > Sesamia > Sesamia nonagrioides. The sequence goes on along the minus strand of JADWQK010002164.1, from coordinate 848,644 downwards.
CAATTATGGACGAAGTCAAGTCGAACAATTACCGGAGATTTGTTGTTGATCATGCCATCGGCGGGGGTGAATCAATTAGGCAAATTACCTCCAGGTGTTCTCGTCTAGCTAACGGAGAGTACTTATTGCAATATTGTCGTCTCGCATAATGACAATCCCGTGCAAGCTGAGAAAGATTAACCAATCAAGTATCTTGATTTGGAAGAAAATAAAAAACTCAAAACTAGGCCATAACATTGGCTGCCGGCAGAAGTTACCACCCACCAGACAAAGTCTTGCCGCCAAGCGATTCATGATGTCTGGTGGGGAGGAGAGGTCTGAGCAGTTGTGTTGCGATGTGTGCCGGTTTGGTCGTGGAGGGTCTCCAGGCGCAGCATCGTTGGTCGTGTTGTTGGATTTAACATTGCACCTCGCTCAACTGCCGTCTTCCTTCCTTCACTCGGTTTTTTATGAGTGAATAGGCTCTTAATTAACTAACGCGCTATACCATCAACGATTGCATCACTGCTTACCATCAAGCGGGATTGCGGTCAAGCACTAGTTTGTAATATTTATAAAAAATATCTTGACAATGAATCTCGTATTACCCAAGATTACTAATCTGATCCCCACAACCTAGCTAGGCTTCTAGAGATCAGATTGGCATTCCATCTTTATAAAGACTGATATTGGATTGGGTAACAATTTGTTAACTACTTCAAATACTGTCAGTGGTTCAGCACTTTTAGCGCTTTTGAACTAGTAAGCTACCTGTTTGTAAAGAGAGCTTTAAATAGAAAATGTTATATTTAAAGTTTGAAATGGGAGCTATCATGCGTCATGTTTTTGACTAAGTTTACTTTGTTTGTTTTGACTAAGTTTCTCGGTGGTAAGCCACAACATCGGCCGCCGGCCGCCTAAATAAATACCTAAGTTACCACCCACCAGACAAAGTCATGCCGCCAAGCGATTCGTCGTGTTCCGGCATGGTGTCTAGTGAAGCCGTACGGAGGACGGGTCTGAGCAGTTGTGTTGCGATGTACGTGCCGGGTTCGATGCGCGAAATGTTGTTGTGTCGGGAGTTTGGTTGTGGAGGGCCTCCAGATCAATCTCCCTCTGGCGCAGCATCGTTGGTCGTGTTGTTGGGTTTAACATTGCATCACCGCGCTCAACTGCCGTCTTCCTTTCTATTTACCTACTCAGTTCCTTTGTGTGAGTAGGTTTAATAAACTAGCGCGCCTTACCATCAACGATTGCATCACTGCTTACCATCAGGCGGGATTGTAGTCAAGCGCTAATTTGTAATTTATAAAAAAAAAATATTCCAATTGTGAGCGGTACATGTTTATCTGTGTACCGCTCACAATTATAAAAATAATGATATTTTCTATATGTTTTTAATGTTTTTATACCTATTCCTTTTTAAAGTATTTGTAAATGTAGTTAAGTATGTAAATACAAAGCCTATTCCGAATCAAGACAGAAAATTTTACAACGAAAGTTAAAACGCAGAAATCACAAAATAACTCTAATTTCAATTTGTCTCATAGGCTTCCACAAACAATTTATCATCTGCCATTGTAGTCGTCCGCGTGGTGGTATCCTCCAGTTTGGATCTCCTATCAGCTTTAATTGCTTACCCCATCAGGTAAACTGTCTTCTCCGTTCTTTTGCCATCTCTTGGATACCATTCTCTCACTAACTTACTCCACTTTCAATGTAGTATCCGCATTATGTGGCCTGTCCACCTCTACTTTTATTGGTCTTATTAGAATGTGAGTCAGTTTTGTCTTGGCCAAGGGATCTGTATTTTAATCTATTCTGTTCTAGCGTTAGGTTCTCACTCACTCTGTTTAAGCGTGGGTACCATGTTTCCCTGCATTACTCTTTGACACTTCGTCACCTTTTCTCTGAGTGATTTGGTGAGTGGCCATGTCTCACACTCTTAGGTTAAACATGGGAGTACAAATATGTACATAAGTTTAAAGTCTTTATTTTCAAAGTCATGCCTAAGTCTTGAACTTAATGAAGTTCAAGGCTTAGGCTTAGGCTTAATGAAGTAAAATAATCTCTCACAATTAAGTACGTTATACACAGTAACCAATCATGTGAGGTATACAAAGATATTACACGCATGGTTAGCGCTGTGGCTGACAAATCAACTACTGCATTGGGTGTCGGGGGTTCGATTCCCGCAAGAAACAAATAGTTGTATGGCCTACAGGTAGTTGTTCTGGGTCTGGCTGTTTGTGTATGTGTGTTTAAACGTTTGTAAGCGCACCTACGATCCATGCTGGAGTAATTCCTAGTTCTGGGCAAAGTTTTGAAAGAAAAAAAAAAGAACATCGTAAGCGTCTTCTCATCATCATCATCATCTCCGCGTTTAGTCCCGGTTGCATCTGCGGCTTTCGCGTTGGAGCCCGGGGTCCGCTTTCCTGCTCAATATCCTCCATTTCGCGCGATCTTTACCATCCTGTGGTGTGAAATTGATCCATATCAAAAGCTGCCGATTCCATGTAATATCCCAATATTATTAATTTGAGTCGATTATTCCAAAGACAACGTATCTTTATAACTTCTCGAAGGTAAATAACTGTGAGAAGGACGTTTGATGTAAGCCGATGCGTAGTTACATAAAACTTAACATATTACCCGATACAACATCCTGTAATAACATTCTGTAGATGGCTGTATATCATTTTCCTCGCTAACTTAAACTTGGGTTGCAATAACATACGAGCATGTTATTGGAGAAACGTATTGCCCATACTTATAGATTTTTTGTTGTACAAACGTCTTTGATATGCCCTCCATTTTTCAACCCTCGTAAGGAAACAGTTTTAGTTCTGATACGAATGTAAAAAATGGATCAATATTATGTATATTGATCCATTTTTCCGAGTATTTGTGAATGCCAGTTTCTTTATTCTGGCATAATATGGAGCGCTTTGATTTGTTTATTTGAAAACTTTTATTATATGTATATTGTGTATGTGTATATGTACAGTCAAGACCAAAAGTCGAGTTGCAATCTCACAAAACTATGGCCAAGCAATACTAGTTGTAGTTCCGACCTTCTTCTATAATAAAGTTTGATACACACTCATACACTTTGCTGCCCGCTTATGATTGTTAGGTACTACTTACTAATTTCAACGTCCACAGTAAGTGTTTCAATGGCCTAACAGTTTTCGCCTTGATAGGCGTTCAAGGTGGTTCGAGTTCAAATCTGATAACTTACAAAATATTTTTTAAATGTTTATTGGTGAGTTATGAATGCTGACAACAAAAATATCTAAAACTACTAAAACTACTACTATCCGCAACTTAAAGATGATACTTTCTTTTAAGATTTTTTCTATATTAGAGTCATTATAAAAAGATGACGGTAGACTCGAAAGAATCTGAATCACTCCTTCACAAAAAATATTCCGCTACCTACAATAACTATTATTAGCTACAATAACTCAAATAATATTACTTAGCTGTTGTTAGTTGGTGAACATATAGTTACCAGTTTGTGTTATTAGTTTTACTTTTTTAATCAATATGCAGACATATGCAGCAATATATCTCAAATATCATATGAAACCGGCTTTTGTGTAAGTTGTTTTTATTATTATTTGTGTTAAGGTGCAAACTAATCGCTTGTTGCAAGTCTGTAATAAAATTGTTATTGTTTTAGAGAAATACTGTAAGCCGTTGGAGGTCAAGGTCAAGAGGTTGGAGGACGAAGGTAGCTGTCGAGACAAGTGAAACGAAACGACAATATTTACCGTTGAATAAACTTTTAAATCTTGCGAAGAAGGGAGGTTGCATTTGTGGTTTAAAAATAAACTGGCGCGACTGGTGGAGTCTTATCGAGCTAAACAAAAAAAAAAAACTATTTATAACAATCACAGTGCAGAAGTGTCCTACAGAGTGTTTTAAATATATACCATTATATATCTCAATAACGGACTCTAAACCATCTCTAAAGTAATTTAGCTAAGTGACAGTAATATGTTCGGTTGGTTTAATGGCTAACAGATGTCGCCTTTTGCAATTTCAATACAAATTACTTTTGGTAAATTATAAAAACAATAATTTCGGAATTCGATAAGAAATAAGTTCGTTTACTTGTGAACTAAGAAAGCGCTTGAAGATTAGAATCTCATGCCATCAAACTCCGAAAAAAGTCACTGCAGGATGACAGCACTAGTACCATGCTATACACGCAAAAAAATTGTAAATGTAATAAGCACTATTTTGTGTTTTAGTATAGATTATTTTATGATTGCAATAATATTCAGGTTAAGCTTCAATCCTCTTTTCTTTAAGAAAATGAATAATTAAGCGATAACCTCTTTAATCATAATATATGTATAATATTATAATTTTCATATCTAACAACCAAAAATGTTTTTTGTATTTTTTACCATAACAATATCATAAGTTTGTCAAGGATTACTTTTATATAAAATATTACAATGCTGCCGTTTCAACGTTTGTTTCATTTGTTAGTATAAGTATATCTATAGCGAATAATATATAACTTTATAGTATATTGCATTATAATATGCTTATTGTTTTATTTTTATATTACCTCTTTAATAAACTAAAACATATAATAAAAACCTTTTTTGGGATAAAAATTCAGTAAATTTTCCTATTCGTTTAAATATTATTTGCAAACATTGTTACTTTAAAACACACATCAATTATCATAATTTTAAATTATATGAAATAACAAAAAGATTTGCCTTTATTAAGGATCGAACCCACAATCGCTCGCTTATGATAGCACCATTGTTAAGTGCGGCCGCTAACTTAACTTCAAATGAAGTAACGAAATTTTGCATTACTTTAAAGAAAGACGGAGACTGCGATAAAAAAAATAATGCGGTAGTGTGCGTGGCCGGTTTAGCGCAGGCGACAGTAGTCTTTAAGGTGGGAATGGACTTCTACAGCTGATAGTACATATATCACATTAGAGATGTTTAACACTTTACACACCAAGTCGTCGATGTTTTTTAAACACAATTTAAACATTTTTTTCTAAAGTGTTGGTTATTTAATTTTGAAACCTTTTATCAGACGTAAACAATAAAACGTAAATATTTCGCCAGTTTTGACATCATCATCAACCTTTTTATCGTCCTACTGTTGGGGACAGATCTCCTCTCATACAGAGAAGGATTGAGCGTAATCACCACGCTTGCTCAATGCGGGTTGGCGATTTCAGGCTTAAGGTCCAGGTTTCCTCAAGATGTTTTCCTTCACCTTGTAATCAGTCATTGGTATCCAAGATATACTTAGAAAGTACATATAAATTAGAAAAGTTACATTGGTACTTGCCTGACCTGGAATCGAACCCGCACAGTCATACTTGAGAGGCTGGCGTTTTAACCACTAGGCCACCACGACTTCAGCTTTGGCATACTTGATGTAGAAAACATGTCTACCAATGGAAAATTACACTAAAGCTAGGGATAAATAAGTTTCTTCTACGTCTGGTATGCCAAAACTGGTGATATATAAGTAATTGTGTTCGGCCATAAGTAAGAAAGTATACAAAGTAACATTTTGGATGTCACATTAATTATTACAGCGGTTATGACGACTGAAAAGTCGTAACTATGGTTTTAGTTAATAAAAAAATAATTTAAACGGCGTAAAATTTGGTACTAACACACGCGTACGTACTGATGGTATCAACACAAACTATGATATTGTTACCAAATAAATCATAATGTAAGTTTGTACTATAATATTATTTATTGAATGATATTTTAATTTCGTGTGTGTAATACTTAATGTGGAATACAATGATTTCAATAATCGGCACACTGTATTAGGGTGAGCCTCCGTGGCGTAGCGGTAGCGAACGCTGCCGTGCGCAAGAAAGCGCAGTTTCGATCCCCGAGCAGTACAAATATTTGTATGCATGAATATGAATATTTGCACTGGTCTGGTCGTGCCCGTTGGTCCCGGTTGCCTTACGAACATCTAGTGGCAGTCGTTACGGGTTGTTGGAGCCCTCAAAAGTCTAACAATTGGTCTAACTGCAATGCTGTCCGAAGCTCAGGGGTCTGATCAGACTGCGAACTTCTGAACTCCTGTCTGTTACTAAGGAGTTTCCAATGGAAAAGCTCTGCCCGACCCGCGAAACCAACATAAGACCCCAAACTACGTATCGTATTCGTCACTGGTTGCAGAAGTCAAATAAAATGGACCGATTCTAAATTTAATATACTTGATCTCAATATTACGGTAGTTGGGAAAAGGCTAATGATAATTTTCATTCAGCTCCCATCTTAAAGGATAGAGCATACAACCCAATTGCGGCGACCGCACGCATTGCTGTTGGTCCCCAAGCTAATTCACATATTATGTAAACTCAAAGCAATACACAAACGAACTACTTAGCTTCAGATATAATCGAAACACCACCTAGAAAGTCAATTCGTCGTAACCTAAATACTAAAACTGAACAATTAGGTTAAATATATGGAACTTTTCAAAAGAGAAATCAAGTTTTAAACATTAACTTAGCTAAATTATTCAGCAGAGGTATATTTAAAAAAAAATTGGGTCCACAAGTTACTCAAAACTTCGACCGACAGAATAATAATGAACTGCTGAAATAAGAATTTGTTAAAAAAAGATGTGAAATCTTAAATTATATAACCGAACTGAATGAAAATATAAAGGTTATACCGGTATCACAAAAGGTATCCCTTTAAACATATTTCGGTCTTAAAATAAGTGTCAAAAGCGCCAATGTTTATTAATTTATCCCATCGGAGGATGAGAGTTGATACATAGCTAGCTACTGCTTAAAAAGATATGTCAGATAATCCCAGAAGCCAGAAGGCCATTGCACACACACCCCGCGCTGCGCTGGAACATCATCATAATCATCATTTCAGCCGCAAGACGACCACTGCTGGAAATAGGCCTCCCCCAAGGATCTCCACGACGACCGGTCCTGCACCTCCCACATCCAGCGGGTTCCCGCGACCTTCACTAGGTCGTCGGTCCACCTTGTCGGGACCCTACTCACGCTGCGTTTTCCGATGCGTGATCGCCACTCGAGAACCCATCGGATCCATCGGGCATCGAACCTAAGGCAATGTGCCTGGCCCACTGCCACTTTGGTGTTGCAATTATTTGGGCTATGTCGGTTACTCTCCAAAAATGTGAGTTATGAATTATGTTGAGAATGAGCAAATTGCTGGAACAATTAGTCTGAAATAACTTGTTTCGGTGACAAATAGAATATTATATAATACGGAGGCAATTGGGTAGTACGATCCTGGCGCCTTATTCCTACAATTGGGTAGTACGATCCTGGCGCCTTATTCCTACAATTGGGTAGTACGATCCTGGCGCCTTATTCCTACAATTGGGTAGTACGATCCTGGCGCCTTATTCCTACAATTGGGTAGTACGATCCTGGCGCCTTATTCCTACAATTGGGTAGTACGATCCTGGCGCCTTATTCCTACAATTGGGTAGTACGATCCTGGCGCCTTATTCCTACAATTGGGTAGTACGATCCTGGCGCCTTATTCCTACATTGGCGACTTCTCTTGTTTACAAACTAAACTAATTTTAAGTTAATTGCACCTTTTTCTTTCAATAAGAAAAGGTTAGCAGATAACATTTTAGTTTTTTTTTTTTAATTATAAACTAGTGCTTGACTGCAATCCCGCTTGATGGTAAGCAGTGATGCAATCGTTGATGGTAAAGGGCACTAGTTTATTAAACCTATTCACTTAAAAACTAAGGAATAGGAAGGATGACGGCAGTTGAGCGAGGTGAGGCAATGTTAACCCAAGACCAACACGACCTGATGCTGCGCTAGAGGGAATTTGATCTGGAGACTCTCCACGACCAAACTCCCGACACAACAACATTTGGCGCATCGTAACCGCCACACATCGCAACACAACTGCTCAGACCCATCCTCCGTACGGCTTCACCAGACATCATGCCGGAACACGTGAATCGCTTGGCGGCAAGACTTGTCTGGTGGGTGGTAACTTCTGTCGGCAGCCGATGTTATGGCCTACCTATGTAGTTTCATTTTCTTTAACATTTTTTTTTTAAGTTGCATCACTGCTTATCATCAGGCGGGATTGCCGTCAAGCACTAGTTTATAATTATTAAAAAAATAAAATAATTCTCTACATTGCCCTAATTTCATTAAATTTCAAAGGACTAACACTATTAAAAAAGTTATCAAGAAAAATGTTTGAAGTGTAGCGGAAACTGAACTTTATACTGTAAGAATAAAGTTATATTTCTATAAACTCACATTTATTTATATTTTCGGCAAATGAATCGCTGGTGTATGTTAAGAAAACCCCGTCCGACTCGTAAGGTAAAGTAAACACAAAGGTAAAGGTAAGGTAAACACATGACCAAATAAAATATGAAATTGTACATAATCATCATAGTAATAAAAGTAATGAATTATGAAATAATATTTTTTTCATCCCACCATCTCGGAAAGAGTATTTTTAATCTTCAATATCTGACTGGAAAAGCCGTTTTTATTCTCTAGAGGATAAAGTAAATTGAATTTAGAACATCGTGTGCACTAAATTTGTAAATTAAAAAAAAACATTAAACCTATTTACTGTTACCTCTATGGTGCCGAATATATCATACAACTTTTTTTTAATTTGTTAAAAACTCAGACTCGGAACCTTCTTGGTGTTCTTTTTTCAATTTTCTTTGTACGCGGTTCTTTACGCGGCATTTTTTCACGTCATTGTTAAACCTTATATTAAAAAAAAGAAACTTGAAAACAAGTGAAAAACTAAAATGAGTGATTCTAGCGACGAGGAAGTTTGTTTGACGCCAACAGAATTGACTGAAACTGTTAATAATGCGCAAATGAGCTTTCTACCTCAACAATCACGCGAGAAATATTTAAAACAGTACGATATGTTCAACACGTGGCGACTAGCAAAAGGAGCCAAAACTTTCTCAGAAAACGTTTTGCTGGCATATTTTATAGAATTATCCGAGAACAAGAAAGCAAGCACTCTATGGAGTACGTATTCGATGCTAAAAGCAACAATAAAGATGAAAAAAGACATACATATCGATACCTATCCTAAATTAGTAGCATTTTTAAAAAGAGCCTCATCTGGTCATCATCCAAAAAAATCGAAGGTTTTCACAGTATCTGATATTGAAAAGTTTCTTAACGAAGCACCCGATTCCGTATATTTGGCGGCAAAAGTAAGTCAGTTGCACATTCAGTATCTACTTAAGTACATATATTAATCTCAATTAAATAGTATACTTAGTAAATGTTGATAGGCATTATTATGCGTTCATATAAATTTTATTCATTTATCTACTACAATACTCTTTACATTGCAGGTTGTTCTTATTATTGGAATAAACGGAGCATGTCGAACTAATGAACTAACACAACTTAATGTCAAAAACATTGAGAAACATTCAGATGACTTACTATTAATTAATTTACCTAATACAAAGACAAAAAGAGACCGCAACTTTGTCATTCGCAAGGAATACGTAACGATTGTTGAGAAATATCAAGCCTTACGGCCGCCTAACACTCCAATCAATCGTTTTTTTCTACAGTATCGCAATGGAAAGTGTGTTAGACAGCCTATGGGTACTAATAAAATTGGCAGTATCCCACGAGAAATAGCAACATTTCTTGAACTTCCAGAACCCCTGTTGTACACGGGTCATTGTTTCCGATGAACTTCAGCCACACTTTTGGCTGATTCCGGAGCTGATCTCCTGTCCCTTAAGCGCCACGGAGGCTGGAAGACCAATGCAGTTGTAGAGGGATACATAGAGGATTCCATCCAAAATAAGACTAAAATATGTGAAGGCATCGTAGGAGCCATTACACTGAAAGAGCCTCAATCGGAAACTTGGACTGGCCCTTCTACATCAAAAATAAGCCGTTATGAAACACCTAACCATCTCCCTCTCTCTCCAACATTCACGCCAAGGGAATCCGATGAATCGGTACAACTATTAAGTATGACAGACAGTTTACCGAAAAACAGTACACAAGTGACTAACACCAATATTACAGTACCAAACAAAAATATTACACTCAATTTAAATAACTGTTGCAACGTTACTTTAAAATTTTCTTAATTATACTTTAGTATTATTTTATTATAATTTAAAGATTATTCTGTAATACTTACCTGTCATAATGTAGTAATTAATACCTAAACTGAAATAAAAGTGTACCTATCTTGTGATTGTAAACATTTTTTTATTGCATTTAGTCATTTCCTCGCTGAGGTGGAATGAAAAGTTACGTGTTGCACTCTTGTATAACAAATAACTATTTTCCGTGAATTAATTCCAACTTCCCCAAAATTTGGTATTTAAAAAAAAAGTGACAACACCATTTTTGACGGTATTGTTATGAGCTATGCGACCGCATTCCGCAAGCCCTGCCCTCCTTCGCCCGCGCATGGATTAGGGTACCTCTTTTTGCGAAATAATATTTATTTTTTGGGGGATATTTTTTAAGTTTAGTCCGGCTTTGTAAGCATTAGTAGAATTAGCAATCGATACCTAACAATACATTCACGGATCGGACAGGGTTTTCTTTATATATTATATATGGACATCGGCGCAGAACCTATTATCATGGATTCATTACGTCATTTCCTCCTGCGTTGAAATAAGTACCAATTATTTGTTCTGATATAACTGATATATAATTTCAACGCAAGAGGGAGGGTGCACCATCATTTGTATCGAACCAATGGTCCTTAGCAGCGGATTTACAGCAGTTTGGGTAAGCTTGAGACCAAGGCGCCAGATTCTAGTGGCTGCAAATTTGAGAACCGTTTTTCCTTTTTTGCTACCCACCTCATAGAAGTCAAAAAGAATTTTTGTGTATGACTGTGTGTTTTTGTGTTTTACTGTTTTCAGGTGTTTTACTTATCGAAGTCTGCAACAAATGCAATTTTGACAAACTTGTAAAAAATAATCTAGGATATGATCATTGTAGAAGCAAAACTTTTAGAGCTTATAACTTGAAAATTTTTAAATCCACCATTGATGATCCTAGCAAGTTATTAATCCTTTTCGCTGTAATGAATACTAATTTCAAAATCAAAGAATGTGTCAAGAAACAAATGAAAGTTTTACCCAAAAATAAAATATTTATTCATCATTTAATCACATGGTCAAGTATAGTAACAATCAATAGTATAAAGAACTCCATACATACATACATACATACATAGATCGATATACAAAAACACACGCATTCACACACGTTAGAAATCTAATATATTCTATAAATATACCATAATCATTGCTCAACAGAAGACTTATAAGAAAATCTATTGGTACAGAAGACATATCGATAAATAAGATCTATTATACATAGAAGCCGCCTCGCAATTTATGTCCATACATTTATGAAATATCTTTGTCTATGAATATTACACTTGAGTTGGCTTTTACGAAGCTTATGTTTAGAAATGGATATGGATAACGAATCAATCGGCAGAAAAATTGGTTTCGAGAAAATATCGTGAAACTACTCGAGAACGTATCCCATTACAAGTTTCTATGACTTTACCAAAATTTTAATTGGGAGGAAGCAGAAATAACTCGAGTTTAATGGTGTGCAAAAGGAGAGGTCCAGCAGTGGACAGCTGATGATGAAGTAGAAAAATATGTGAATTTTCTGGAGGCTTGTTAAAATTATTAATGATTGATATTACTGTTTTAATTTTTGACATCATTATCTATTTTAATTTTATTGGTTGATATTTAAATTATTAAATAAAATAAATATCTAAAATAAATAAAAAAATGTAATGTAATGTGTGATTAATATTTGTATGCTTGAGAGCAGAATGCAACGTATTACATTAATATTATTATATTAAAATCTATTGTAAATTATGCACCTGTATTGGGACAAATAAAATGATCTTGAGTTTTAAAATTAAACCTGATTTCATATTATAATTTATTTCAAAACCCCAACAAAGAATTTATTATTTATATTTTAAATTCCAGTAACTAGAATTATTTCACTATTAGTTTTATATATTCCAAAATTAATCTAAATTGGTCCTTAAGTGTGATTCTTATTGCTTTCTTAGAAATTGTATCTCACAGAAACTTTAACCAAAATTAGGTTTTGTTTTATTATTGTATATTATTATTGCTTTCAGTTCCAATCATTAAACGAGTGTCTGGCACTATCTACACTCCATTGGGAATAAGATTAGACATTAATTATTGTTATCGTGTTTTTAATTATGGGTCTTGATGCCTGAAATAAATGGAAATTTAATTAAACCTTATTTACTTTGACTACCATTACGTTAGCGGCATGACGGAAACTGCAGTAAATACCGAGTTGGTATTGTAATCACTTTTGCTTTTAATGCCATCCGTATACCGGCAGAAAAGAAGTCAAAATCGGTCAATTTGAATGTAAAAAGGCCTTGGCTTTATCTCATTTCAAATGAAATGTAAATACTAATATTTATTGTTAACGCTCCTTTAGGTACATAATTTATATTTATGACCACAATTTTATTTCTATGATTCATTTCACCATGCATTGAATTAGCTTTTGTGAGACTCAATTCTATATAACTAATTCATAACGATTTGTCTTCATACTAAGAAATGAAATCATGCCAAATTAGATTTGTAAAGAATTGCTTGCAAAGAAGATAGTTGGTGTATAAAATCATTACCTAATCAACAAAATAATATCTATCAAACAACGAGACATTCCTTTATGAATCTATTTTTCTTTAAACATAAATTCGACGTTGTTAGTTTATTTAAAATTTGTTCAAAGTCAACCAATGTCACGTGATATACATAATTAGATTTAATGTCAATTTGAAGCCAATGTTCTGGTAAGGCGACATTCTAACCTCGAATCTCTAATTAGACTCGTAACGAGACCTCGCGTCTGAATTTAAATAAAAAATCAAGATAGATAAATAAATACATTTGTAGAGCCTAATGAACTCGCTTCTGAGTAAACTATCTCAAACTAGTTTCCAAGCGAGTCTTCCTGCAAAGTCAAGTTGTTTAAACATTAAACATGTTGATCCCACAGTAGCTAGAATTGCGAAACCTTTACTCTCAGTTTAGAGAATATACAGTTTTTAGTTCTAAGGCCGTATATCATTTTTTCCCAAGTAAATCATCTAACAACTGTTGGTTAGTCATATTCGCATCGCCAAGTAAATTGGATCTAGAATCTCTAGAGTTTTGTCTACTGGAAATTGACCGTTTCCTACTCGTCGGAATTCCATCAAATACTTGCTCTGTCAACATATTGAAGTTATTATTCAATTCATTCAAAGCTGATTCCGGTATTTCTCCGTTGGCGTTTACTAGCTCATTAATTTTATCAACAGCTTCTAACTGTTCCACTAATTTGTCACTTTCGAATCTGGATTGGTTGAAACATTTCATATGTTTATCAATCACTTCGCTGCTTTTCTCTATATCTTGGATAATTGCTTTGCAATACTTTTCTATGGGCTTGCCAGATATTTTACGTTCTAATGAGCTAGTTTCACGTTTCATGAACGTTTCTCCTTGATGTATTGCTACGGTAGTGACAGAGTCTTCAACCTCTGTGTGCTCGAAAAAAGACACATTAGAATTTCTTCTACCTCTAGACTTGGGACGATTCGGTTCTTCTGATTCAGATTGTTCTTCGATAGAATCTTCTACAGAATTTTTCCTTCTCAGTGCACTAGATTTCCTAGAGCCAGGCTCCTCATTTTTAATTCTATTCATTAATTCTGCTTTCATAGATTCCATTTTAGTATGCAGTTCATCAGGAGAAGACTTTAAATTGAAATCATCATCGTATATTGAAAGGTCTGCCATTCCATCTTGAACTGTTTTGGCTAACTCTATGATTTCACCGGGGCCCTTGGAGGTCTTTCTAGTTCCAGGAGTAGGAGTTGATCGAGATATCGTGGAATTAGATCGGCTTCTCGCGTAGCGCGAGCGAGGTTCAGCTGACGATGAGGACTCCTCGTCGTGGGATAGTGCACTGCTAAGACTACGGGAGTTCTCGCATAATTTTGCCATTATATTTTGTTCCACCTGAAAATTCCAATTCATTGAGTATTTACTCAAACTAAATATGCATAATACGGTATAAAAAAATAGCTTATTTGCTTAGATTTTTATATACCATGAAAACTAATATCTATTTTCCAGTAGCTGCTCAGTCTGTCCTCATTACAATAGGCTTAAAATTGCAATCCGTTTATCAAATCGGCTTATATAACAGTCCAGACAAAGTAACAGAGGGCATAATATGTCATTTAACAATGGGGCCTTCAAAACAAAAGGATCCTCCGGGGAAATAAATGAGTGCAAACATTTAGATACGCGTTTGTGAATTGGACTCTTATCGGCAAAGTAACCTCAATACAAACACTCAAATCTAGGAGGCTTTGTTACAGCTTTTTGTTACTTAGGCGTCCTAGGGAAACTAGTTTATTTATTGACTTATACAAAATGCGATTAGAACCTTTTGCTTTACAATTCTCCGTAACCAACACGTCTAACCTTGTTTCATAATTTCTTTAGTTAAGTTTGAACTTATCTGGCAATTGACGTAGCCATATAAAACGAAACCCTTTCGAAACCCCCCCCAATTTCGTCATGTCCGTCTGTCTCGATGGTACACACCTATTCCACTTGGAAAATATTATTTCACGATGAGAAAGTTTCTTATTGAGAAATTACGAAATGATAATAAGGTGTGGCACAACTGATTTTTATTTCATCCCTCAGTTACAAATATGGGGTATATTTGTAACAAATATCACTGCACATGGTTATTAATCATGTCGTTGAAGCTTGTTATTACAAAGGCCTATTTTAGAAATACCCATGTTTTGGAGTGTCTTTGCTAATATTTTTTTTTTTCGGATATTTTAGTTTATTATCATTAACAATTGTAGCAATTATAGTTCACTAAGAACGAAATATGTCACAAAAAAAGCCAAGTGCGAATCAAGCTCGCGTGGAGTGTTTCGTTTCTTTACCTAACAAAAAAAAACTTATTTTAGTGTTTCTTGTAATAGCGGCAACAGAAATCCATCACCTGCGAAAATTTCACTTGTCTAGATACCACGGTTCATGAGATGCAGCCAGGTGGCAGACAGACAAACAGAGAGTGGAGTCTCAGTAGGTAGTAAGGTCTGATTTTATCCTCTAGGAACGAAACTCTATTATTAGTGAAATTTCAAACTTACAATATGTTTATCATCTCTGGCCCGACTAACACTGGCGTCAATGTCAGACCGAGATTTGTTGGGCTGCTTCGGTACGTTGATGTGGGTGCCAGACGCAGTCTTCACTGGCGACTTGGTGGTCCTACTGGCAGCCGCGCTCAGCATCTTCTCTTTCATCTAGAACAAGGATAAGTCTCTAAAGCAAGACTGTTCAGATAGATGCCATACGTCTCCGAGGTTTTATAACATGCCGATTTCCACAAAGTAAAGCGTCTGACGGATTTCGAACCTACGGCCTACAATTTGTATGTCGCGGTCGTTATCATATGACTATCACTGCTCTCATGTAGGTAAATATACAACTTTATTTTTTCTTTATACAAACTCTAAATATTTTAAGTTCAGAATAACAACTGAATCGATTCCAATAATTATTAAACCATGTTATATTTTTTCCAATAATATTTAAAGAATGTTGCAGTGTGGTCAGCGAGCGCATAACATAGTTCACAGTGGATCATAGCGGCCTAAGGTCCCCCCGTGCCGCGCCGTTGCAATAGCGAGCGGGCGAGCGGCGCGTTATCCATATTTTTGTAGGGATAACAAGCCCATAACTTTGTGATTTTTCACGATAGCTTTTTGAAATACATTGTACATAAATTCTTTACATAAAAACATGTTTTGTATAAGCGAAACCCGAAACACGTGACAGTGTTTCGGGTTTCGCTTACACAAAAAATATCGTTGTATATTAAAAGTTTAGCTTTATTTGAAACCCTTATGTTTCCCGAGAGAACAGCTGTGGTGTTGACACCCGCATTTGACCAATGAGGGTCGGTATTACTACGTATTAGTGCCATAATTTTTCATACGTAGTACTACTAAGCACTCTTTTGCAATCGAATAATAATGATAATTCCAAAAAACGCCAAATCATAGTCATTAGTCTAATTTAGTAGGGACGAGCCTGTCGATTTTAACTGGGTACCCATAATTCAATACTAGGTGATGAATAAATAGAATTTGTAAGAAATAGAAACGGACTCGGAACCCGACATTAAGACCAATGAGAGAGTCATAGATATTAAGAATTATCAAGCTCAAGTTTACATTTTTCAGATGAAAATTAATTCCAAAATTATATCGCTTTGTTTAAATATTTTGGTGACGCATAAGACAACAATTAATCAATTTGAACAGGTACCTGTTACATTGAAAATTTTAAACCCAAATTGAAAGAAGAGAAACCCTTTATTTCTCTTGACTAATGAAAAACAGTTTAGAATGAAATTATTTACGAGTGAACAACAAACAAATTTATTACAACAATGAAATGTTGACTAGGAAAATTTTTATTTGTTACGCTGAAGTGTATAATTGTAAAAAGAAAAAGATTCCATGGCATTTACATCAAAAAGAAGAAATATATACTAGGGGAATAAAAGATACCGAATTTTGTCATGCGCTGTTCTTTTTTATTTACATACCGAACAAATTGTATTTCTTTTTAATTATTAACTTCTGATTGCGCAATTTCAAAATTATAATTCCGCAATATAGATAAATATTAAGTAATCAACATAATTAAGGCACAAGTTTTTCTTACCGTGAATGATATAGAATATACATTTTTATAGATCAGTCTCTGATATAAAATAATCAGAGTCTCTGATATAGAATGATCAGAGTCCCTGATATAGAATAAACGTTTTTTCGACGACCCGGATTATATGATGTTACCGTAAAAGATACCATACAATGTATGGACAGTTGTAAGATAATATTCAATTTTCCCAACAATTCATTTACGTGACTACCCGAATCTGCACAGCCTCGATCGTTTATAAAGTACTGCGCCACACATGGGCTGGTGCTGCAAAATGCCAATAGCAATACAATCTAGCAGTTTTAACTCAGTAGAGAGGTGAGTAAAGAAGCTAATTGGTGATCCACATTTCTTTTAGCACCAATCTCCAAAGCCTGCTGCACAGGTGTAGAGTAGCCAGCTTTTTGGTATTCTAAAGGATGCATTTTGGAGAACATGAGCGAGATCTATATGACTTAATCCCAGTATGACGTACCCTTACGTTATTAACACCACTATCTACCATACGAAAAAAATCTTTTCGCCTGTTTTTGCCTATTTTTACGTCTTTCTCTTTGTTTCTGGGTTGGTCGTCAGTTTTCGGACTCTTAATAAAATAATGCGCTTTACCATCAATGATTGCATCACTGCTTACCATCAAGCATGTTCGCGGTTAAACACTCATCATCATCTCAGCGTTAATCCCAGTCGCATCCGAAGCTATTCAGCTTTTGGCTTTTGGGGTCCGCTTTACCAGTCTGACCTCCACAACCCCGAAAGCGATATCGAAGCATTGCAGTTAGACCAATTGTTGCGACTATAAAGGGCTCCAACAGCCAGTAACTATTGCCAAATACTAATAAAACTTCTTATATATACAACGTGTAACATAAAGGGTATATACATAACAAAGGCATGGCATCTTTACATGATATCAAACGATATTGGAAGGGTTTTTTAATCCTATCTTTTTATGTTAGGAAGTTATGAGGAAAAACACCGCCTGTGATAGGCTACTATCATACTAGTCGCACAGAGATATTGAAGACATTTATCGGATTTTGGCAAGTAACGTGACGGGTAACGAGTAGTTATTAACGTATGTAGTGTTCTGCCACGTTTGTTATGATTTGATTTTAAGAAACACACGAAACCGAAAATTTGGTACCAATTTTTTGAGTATTTTATTTTGAGTTGAAACCCTTCCGATATCGTTTGATATCATCTAAAGTTGCCATGCCCTTGGTATGTATATACTCTTTTTGTTACACGTTGTATATAACGTTTTTTTATGCGAAAACTGAATATAGTTCGTTCTAAATAAGTGACGTGAATCAATTCCAATCATTTTTATACAATGTTATATTTTTCACAAATACATTTAGAAACTGTTGCAATATTATGGTTACCTAACGCGGTACGCAGCTTAGGTCGCATATTCTTGTTGGGACAGCCAACTAGGATAATAATCTCATAACTTTGTGGTTTTTCATGATATCTTTTTGAAATTTTGTACATAGACTATTTACTTAAAAATACTGGACACGTGTTTCGGGTTTCGCATAATCAAAAAAGAATATTGTATATCTAGATCCGAAACGATGAATGAAACAAACTGCACATTACCTACCTCAATAATAGTAGTCAGCTTGTCCGCATTAGTGATGGCGAGGTCTAGATCATGTCTCGTGTCCTTGTGCTTATTGATCTCGTTCTGCAGCTGATGCTTGAAGTTTTTGGCTTCGAGTGCTATACGACGTTGTAGCATTGTGATGGTTTCGTTCTGTTGCTGCACTTTGGAAGTCAGTTCCGCGACTTGAGCTTGAAGTTTCTCGCGTTCGAAGAGATTTCTGAAATATATTTTTTTCAATTTAATTATTTTATTGTTCTCATATTTTACAGAACTTTTCGCTTTTATGTTCCATTGTCAAAACTTTCCTTTGAAACCAGCTGAATAGGGATACAGAGGTGAATTGGGACAAACTTTAAAATGGACTAATTGAAATAATATAGGTGGTTCCTAACAAGGACACTTTATCGTTAATTATAATACGGAAACCACATGAAAATAAAAATAAATATGTATCAACGTTGAAATTTATTTTAAAGTTTCATTTCGAATCATCCCGATCGCCCCCCGGAGAAATTGCGTAACAGCTTATGAATATCAATGCTGTTCATTTTGTTAGTTTAACAACACTCATTTCTATAAAACTATAAATATTGACATTGTTGTGGTGAATTTTTTAGACCATGAGTACAATCAAGCAACAGATTAGCAATTTTCTTTCTTTTTTGGGTGGGAAATCATCAAATATCTTCTTCCGCTTCTTCGTGTTGGACTTGCTGACTAAAACCCACCCGTGTTCCTTCCATTTGCCTGTGCTAGAGGCCACGGCATCTCTTTCAAAATCCGCGGCTTTGGCAGAAAAGCAATCATCTTAAAAGAGTTGCAATACCTTCAAAATGATTTAGATTCAGATTCATAAAGTGTTACGCAATTGTGGAGCTGCATCCCCACTCACCCATATCACACGGTAAAAAAAAAACTGATTGCAAATTCACCTATCCTTGGTAAGCTCCAACAGATGGTTGTGTTCATCTCTTAGCTGCTGTAGTTGCATGTCTCGTTCCTTTAACTTCGTCGTCACCTCTTTGTACTGCTGCTTCAGTTGCTTGAACTTCGACTGCTGTATCCTCATCTCTTCGCTGTGCGAGTTCAGAACTTGAGGCAGTTCTGCGTTCGAGTTCTCGTATCTAGTTGTGATATCAAAAACTGTTTTTATTATATCTTTACCATAGACATAACTTCTGAAGATAGACAACTAGAGGTACTTAATTATCCATTAATATAATTATTAACTTTCGAATCTAAATCATTACTTATATTATTTTTAGTTATTTTATCGTGTTCACGTAGGTATCCATCATGACTGTAGGTTCGCTAAGTAATTTGATTGAACTCTGTAATTCAAACCAAATTAATAATAATAACAAAATTTAATAATTATCTAGGACCTAGATAATACTATTACCTAGATTCTAGGTAATAGTATTATCTAGGTCCTAATTTGTTCTGCCAGTATTTATAAGCGCTATGTAACGTGTCATTATCATATATCTCTTGTGTATAACTGATTTAATGTCGTTCTGATTGAATAAATAGGTAAATAGACCTCCCAAAGCTCTTTTACTTATTAACAGAAAGTGTTGCGACATCTTTTAGCTCATACTAGACGGAAAGTTATGCCTAATGAGAGAAGGGGAGTGAAAGACGAGAGGGTACTGTGTCGCAGCCTGGTAGAGCCAGAGCTACAAGAACAAGAAAAACCCTATCACCTGCAGCGTAATTACGTAACATACTCACAGTAGCAATGCGTTTCATTTTGACAGTCCTACAACATTCATTGCGTTATTTACGTTGTTAAGTAGACACATTTCCTAACATAAGGAGCAATGCAATAGCAATAAGCTTCAAAATGATTCCAACTGATAGCAATGATGTGTTACGCAATTAGGGTGGCGGTTGGCGCATCCAGTTTATCCTAGCCACCTTTTAGGGACATCCATCTACATATGAGCTGGGAGTTATATATTTACATGTAATCAGTTCTTACCTTTGTAAAGCTATTTCTTGTTTCTTCTGCATGGCACGTAATACTTTGTTCTCATTACTTAACTCCTGAAAAGTGATAATAAGATTAAAAATATCGAATTATAAATTTATCACAAATTTTATTACAGTTAGAAAAGTAATTTCAAGGGTCACGTTTGTTATTAAAACCTTGGCTTTTATAGTCAGCTACTTAGAGTGGCGATTATGTTATCATATTAAATAGTACAGCGGTTAATATTATATCTGTCTCCAAACTTTATGGTATTGTTAACAAATAATCTCAAATTACATTTAATATTTTTTAATACTAAAACAAAAGTAGAGCCCACCACTAAAATGTTAATTTTTATGTTTTCTTTTAATTTTGTATGTAATAATGGGCGCCGCAAATACCTACGAAATCTGTCGATAACTCAAGAGCCACTCGCAGAGCGTTCGCTACTTTTTCGTTTCCAATGTTTTCGAGCAAGTTTATACATTTGGATGCATTCAGATAATAAGTTCGTCTACAGCGCCATAGGTTAAAACTATCGCCCAGAATATTAGGCCTTATTGAAATCGCGTCTCGTCTAGACGTCGAGAGCGATACAATAGTTAAAATACGTAATGTAGAATACGTGGTTACAATTAATGTAATAACCTCAGCCATGTGTATCGATTCCATAATAGTTAAAATCGATAAAAAAGCTCACAGGGGCAGTGGTGGAACCATTGGTAACGGCCGCGACTTAGAGCTGAAAGTCACAGGTACTGTAGTGACACTACGAATGCGTGTTCAATGATGCTCTTTTACTTTATAAACTTAGGGCTATTTATGCTACATTATTAATATTGTGTGATCAAATGCATATTACACACAGAAAGGGAATTTAGATGATTCGAATAAAGTAAGTATTACAAGTAAACAAGATTCATGAAATTAATTGTAACTATGTACCTGCATATGTGAATATCGACACGTGTGACATACATAGATGCGATGTGACTACAGGTACGAACCCAGACTACGGTTTTACTTTTTATAATTTGCTTTAATCACCACTGCTCTCAAAATGGTGAAGGAAAACATAGTGAGGAAACCGGCATGTCCTAGAGCCAAAATTTCGAAGACGTGTGACATCTACAAACACGCACTGAGCCTGCGTGCTGGAATACGGCATTCCTTAACATTATGGGCTGTATAGTATCACAGATTACAGAATACTACATACAGATACCCAATGGTGAACAACAAAATTAGTCCAGCTCAATTCGGGCAGACCGTCGAGCAAAAAAAGTTTCTTAAAGAGATCACTAGAGGGCCACCAGGGAGCGCTTGACCGGCCGGCCACTACCGCCATGTATGTCTTGTCTACATTGTCATATATACATCCCTGCGTCGTGCATCGAGAAATACGCATTCTAAAAGAAGATAACAGCAATATAATGGTTAGAAGACTTCTTATCTTAACCTAAAAAAAATATGTTATGACAGGATTAATTAAGTAGACTGCCATCTATTGTCCCGAGTGTAAAATAAAAAACATTGTCACTACTGAACCCATTTTACCGTTTTGTTTAATTACGGTATTTATACGTGTAAATATACGGAGTAGTATTAAATAAGTAAATTCAAATTGTTAAAAATATTAAAAAGGCGTTGCTAAGTTTTGCACCGCAACCTATGCTGCCATCTATTATCTTTTGATAAGAACTGAGAGTCTGTTGTACGAGATGGGACCCCATGAACTATAGTATATAGCCAAAGCCTGGAACACAGGCGAAGAGTAGCCAGCCTGTCAGTGTTCTATAGGATGCATTTTGGAAAGTGTGCAAGAAATTGCATTGTTTAGTTCCCCATCTTCGTTCCTTCATCGGACAACCCGTCTTACGGCGAGTTTCCACCCTTACGTTGTTCACACCACAACGATCCGAACGAAGCGTTTCGCCTCCTCCTATAAACCGCGTATATTAAGGGACAGGAACAACTTACCGGCGGCGGTGTTTCCGTGAGACTACAATTTAAGTGTCTTCAAGGCTAAAGTGAATAGGCTTTTAATAAATTAGCGCGCTTTACCATCATCGATTATACCACAGCTTACCATCAGGTGGGATTGCGTTCAAGCACTAGTTTATAATTTATAAAAGAAAATGAAAAACTTACCTGCAAATGATAGTGCGCATCAGACAGCTGGTTCTGCAGCTGCTTCACCCGGTGTGTCTTGGCTGACAGCACGCGCTGCGTCACGTACTGATCTCCCCTCTTGTTCAGCGATGTGGTGGATGTGTCCATTGTCAGCGGGTTAAGGCGCTTGCGCTTTGTCAAGAGGTTCAAACGAGAGTTGCTGCTGTATACGCTCTCCAGAGATTCTTTTCTGGAATATAGAAAGTTTTATGTTAAACGAAGGAGTTGCTTTTCCTTCATAATTTTTTTTTTTTGTTCTGGACCACACCTCATGTGGACGACATTTAGTCGTGGTGGCCTAGTGGTTAAAACACCAGCCTCTCAAGTATGAGCGCGCGGGTTCGATTCCAGGTCAGGCAAGTACCAATGTAACTTTTCTAAAGTTATATGTACTTTCTAAGTATATCTTGGACACCAATGACTGAAGGTGAAGGAAAACAACTTGATGTTTTCCTTTACCTTCAGTCATTATTTACTTTACTTGAGAGGCTGGTGTTACCTAGACTACTTAGAACCTGGGAAACCTAGACTTTAGGTCTGAATTCGCCAAACCGCATTGAACAAGCGTGGTGATTACGCTCAGTCCTTGTATGTATGAGAGGAGACCTGTGCCCAGCAGTAGGACGATACAAGGTTGATGATGATGATGATGACACCTCATGTGTATCAATACTATAGATGTTGTCCGCCGAAGACAACGTAGTGCAGGCCGGATACAAGTTAGGGTGGGGTTCATCCGAACATTCAAGCTTATTCTGAATATGATGTCAAATAGGTTTGATTAGGATTTTTGGTTTATAAAAGTCAGTGGTAGTTCTATTCAGAAATATGTAAAGACGTTCTGACAATGCCTTGAAAATCTTAAAAATCGTTATCAGTCGCTGTTAGTGCAGTTAGTTGAAGTTATCAGATATTTTTTTTTTTTATTGAAGTCTAAACTTCTTTAATGACGTTGAGCACTTTTGATGAATGGGGGAAAAGCATTGAGTTCGAGTCAGTGTGACCGACCCGACACTGTGATCGCTACAGCGAGATATAACAATTGTATACTGTGTATGTATAGTATATACAATGGTATAGATTCTGTAACTGCTATATTTTTTTTTAATAATTTTTTTCAGTCAACTGTTTATTTATTTGTTGAAAAATTAGTATTATCGGAAAAAAAATTCTTTAATATTATTAAATCTATCCATACTATTATTATAAATGCGAAAGTAACTCTATCTGTCTGTCTCTCTGTTACGCTTTCCCGCTTAACTGTTTACTTGCAACTGTTTAATTATTTGTTGAAAAATTAGTATTATCGGGAAAATAATTCTTTAATATTATTAAATCTATCCATACTATTATTATAAATGCGAAAGTAACTCTATCTGTCTATCTGTCGAATCTCAACCGAATCTCAACCGATTTTGATGAAATTTGGCACAGACAATCTTTAGATCCTGAGAAAGGACATAGCCTACCTTTTATATTTTTATTTTATGAAAAATTTGATATTCCCGAGGGAAATCTAAAAAGCGCGATATAACCGGACTCCACGCGGGCGAAGCCGAGGGCGGAAAGCTAGTAAATAAGAAATGCATCATAATGATTTCAGCTCTAGTCTGCTATCACAATAGTGACAGAACGGTCGATCAGTGATTTCATACTGATCGATTTCGACAAGTTTCGTAATCCACTAACAAAATGACGTCATTATGACTTTTCAGTGATTAATCATTAACACTCCACTCCATATTAATAAATGTTCAAATTGAGTAGAAGTTTTTAGAATATCGTTTCTACTGACGGGTTTTATAATAAATATAATAGCAAAATGTGATGTCCTTCTATTACCGTTCCATTACGAGACGACTGGCCGATAAAAATTTGATCGATCATTATGAATTTAGCAGATTACCAACTTTTAGCACAATGACAATGGAATCGTGTTGCCATGACAAATTTATAAAAATAGCAGACTACGGACCCAGTTCCACGACTGCTAATTTTTTATTTCTCGTCACTGTAATCACCCATCACCTTGGCGGATTTTGAATTTGACCTAGTTATAGGTAGATAGGTGAAATACCTATCTACCTATAACTAGGTTTTGTATTAGAAGTTATCAAACCCTTACGGCAGTCGTAGTTTCCATCTGCAGCTACATATGTACATCGAAGATATTCGAGGAAAACCACTTTTTTAGGTCAGGATTTGCTAGGTAGGGTCACAGATATTACTTCTAGTGCTAGATCTGGAAATCGATGACAATACCCCTTTGCTTTCTTGCGATTTTAATTAATTTTCAATCGAACGAAAACGGAATAACACTGTTAAGTAAGACACTGCTTAAGTAAAACTGAAGACTAGGTATTACGAACCACCGAACGAAGCCATGACACTTCGCTATAACAGGTAATAAACTATAAAATACCTTTAATAAAATAAGGTAATCATAACACAGAAAGCGAGTCAGAAGCGACAAGCGGCAGAAAAAATAAAACTATTGACGAATAGCTACATAACCTACAAGTGGAATCTCGAAGCACAACAGAGCTTTAGGTGTTGAGTCGGCCTTACTGAACCGATTAACATGAATAGACATCGTATAAATTCAAGGATTTTCGATATAAATACATACAACAATTGCCTATGACGTGCACGTTTGCGTATAGAATGCTTTCAAACTTAGCTACCTACACAGACTTTCATTAATCTATATTCTAACAACGGGCTTTGTTAAAAAAAGAAAAGCGTGCCTACAAAAATATATTATAGTCTGTGGCGAGAAAGTTCCAGACTCTCCGGTAACCCACTGGAGCATACTAGAGTCGGCTGGAATTATCTATACCATTCTCGAATGGGACCTTCTGGAATTGCAACAAGTTGGACCGGTCGGTCCGTGTTCCAGGAAACCGTTCTAGATCGATCCATCGTCGTACATAAGAGAGATATTTGCGAGACAGTCAGTCAGTTGTAATTAATAGACCGTGAAGGAGAAAACTGTAAACCGAAAGCAGGAAATAAACCTCGTTAATATTTATTGTGGTGTTCAATATCTGTCTTTAGTCACAGTCACTCTTATGTCAACACCACAGATATAGGAATGCCAACATATCTATTACACGACATTTTGCCGACTCCTTTACGACGTAAATAAAATGTTTAACGAACCATTTGTCCCAGAATCTCTGCTTCGCTCAGCATAATTGGTCACAGTAAAAATAAAACTCATAACTGCTGCCGAAAATCATAAACTGTTCCGAAACGATAAACTGTAAATCTTAATTGCAACGCTCAATGTTTTGTGTGTTTAATATCATTCGCTTGAATTGCTTTTAGTACACAATCAATTTACGCATCAATGACGTACCTATACAATCTGCTGAGCCTTTGCTTGCCTTTTTCGTGGGGCGGTAAACATAATTATACTGAAATCAGTGACTGACTGACTGCATGGTTAGTGCAGTCTTTAAGCTATTGACTGCTGCGCTGCGTGTCGCGGTTTCGATCCCGCATGAACCAATATTTGTATGACCTACAAGTAGTTCTACCGGGTCTGGCTGTTTGTGTGAATATAATTATTAAAAAAATTTCAAGGGGCACTTTCAAAAATCATGGGGGCGATTAGCGCATTTGTAAGTTTTTTTCATTAATAAGTATTTTAAAGCAATATTATGGAGGCGGCAGACAGTTGAGGGAACTCCCCAACGATTTACAGCAATGAACAGCTACCTTGTTTTTGTGATTGATAAGTACTTTACACCTAGATGGGTTGTGACTGTCATTAGGGCTCTTAAACCAAAAGCCAGTAAAGGGAACTCCTCAACGGATTACAGAAGTTACCTTGTGACTTAGTTCATTTATACTGATGAGAACTTTATACTCATATGGGTTACAATGAAGGCTTGCCGTAGTTCTGATTATGGAGACAAAAGAGAGTCGAAGGAACACCACACCTCAACGATCCACAGTAGCTACCTTGATATAAGAGCTTTACACCTAGACGGATTGTGATTATCATTAAGGGTCTTATGATGAAGACGAAGGACGTTTTTTTTTAATTATTATAAATCCAGCACTACTGCCATGTGGTCAAGCACTAGTGACCGCAATTCCGCCTGATGGTAAGCAGTGATGCAATCGTTGATGGTAAAGCGCACTAGTTTATTAAGCCCATTCACTTAAAAAACTTAGTGGATAGAAAGGAAGACGGCAGTTGAGCGAGGTGATGCAAAGTTAAACCCAACAACACGACCAACGATGCTGCTACAGAAGGAGATTCATCTGGAGACCCTCCACGACCACACTCCCGACACAACAACATTTGGCGCATCGTACCCGACACACATCGCAACACAACTGCTCAGACCCGTCCTCCGAACTGCTTCACCAGACATCATGCCGGAACACGACGAATCCCTTGGCGGCAAGACTTTGTCTGGTGGGTGGTAACTTCTGCCGGCAGCGTTGTTTGGATTTAATTCATTTATATTGATTAGAATTTCGCACCCCTATGGATTATAATTAAAGTATGCATTAGGACTGATATTAAAGATCATAAACGCTTGAAGGCATTCCTCGACGATTTACAGCCATGAAGTTTAACCACTACCTACTCGTCATGCTGAAGCGACAATCAATGAAAATCAAGAGAGTGGATTTACAGCATTGAAATTTAACCACTACCTACTCGTCATGCTGAAACGACAATCAATGAAAATCAAGAGAGTGGATTTACAGCCTTGAAGTTTAACCACTACCTACTCGTCATGCTGAAGCGACAATCAATGAAAATCAAGAGAGTGGATTTACAGCATTGAAATTTAACCACTACCTACTCGTCATGCTGAAACGACAATCAATGAAAATCAAGAGAGTGGATTTACAGCCTTGAAGTTTAACCACTACCTACTCGTCATGCTGAAGCGACAATCAATGAAAATCAAGAGAGTGGATTTACAGCATTGAAATTTAACCACTACCTACTCGTCATGCTGAAACGACAATCAATGAAAATCAAGAGAGTGGATTTACAGCCTTGAAGTTTAACCACTAGGTACCTACTCGTCATGCTGAAGCGACAATCAATGAAAATCAAGAGAGTGGATTTACAGCCTTGAAGTTTAACCACTACCTACTCGTCATGCTGAAGCGACAATCAATGAAAATCAAGAGAGTGGATTTACAGCATTGAAATTTAACCACTACCTACTCGTCATGCTGAAACGACAATCAATGAAAATCAAGAGAGTGGATTTACAGCCTTGAAGTTTAACCACTACCTACTCGTCATGCTGAAGCGACAATCAATGAAAATCAAGAGAGTGGATTTACAGCATTGAAATTTAACCACTACCTACTCGTCATGCTGAAACGACAATCAATGAAAATCAAGAGAGTGGATTTACAGCATTGAAGTTTAACCACTAGGTACCTACTCGTCATGCTGAAGCGATAATCAATGAAAATCAAGAGAGTGGATTTACAGCCTTGAAGTTTAACCACTAGGTACCTACTCGTCATGCTGAAGCGACAATCAATGAAAATCAAGAGAGTGGATTTACAGCCTTGAAGTTTAACCACTAGGTACCTACTCGTCATGCTGAAGCGACAATCAATGAAAATCAAGAGAGTGGATTTACAGCCTTGAAGTTTAACCACTACCTACTCGTCATGCTGAAGCGACAATCAATGAAAATCAAGAGAGTGGATTTACAGCATTGAAGTTTAACCACTAGGTACCTACTCGTCATGCTGAAGCGACAATCAATGAAAATCAAGAGAGTGGATTTACAGCCTTGAAGTTTAACCACTACCTACTCGTCATGCTGAAGCGACAATCAATGAAAATCAAGAGAGTGGATTTACAGCATTGAAGTTTAACCACTAGGTACCTACTCGTCATGCTGAAGCGATAATCAATGAAAATCAAGAGAGTGGATTTAAGTTGCGTGATTACATCACCTCTTGCAATGCATCATCGTCATCATTATTATTTCAGCCGAAAGACGTCCACTGCTGAATATAGGACGTCGTGGAGTTCCTTGGGGGAGGCCCAAGGAACTCCACGACGACCGGTCCTGCGCTTGCCGCATCTAGCGGTTTCCCGCGACCTTCACCAGGTCGTGGGTCCACTTTGTCCAAAATCGGTTCAGGTATTAAACCAAAAGGTATTTAAACCAAAATTAGGGTTAAAATTGAAGTAAAATTGTGCAGTTTTCCTGCTAGTTTATTCTCAACGATGTTGGCGTCAGCATCAGTCTAACCGGATGCAGCTGAACAGTGCCTTTCACAACTAAAAAGAGTAAAATAAACACTTTTTACAAAAAAAAAAAAAACTGACTTCCAAAAGAAAATACTTGGCTTTCTATTGGCACCTAACAGAATTTTCAAAGTCATTTCAGCTCTTTCAGTAGATCTAGAGATTACCCCCCTATAAACTCTTGTCCTCGTTTATGTAGATAACATAATTCAGTAAGTTCTCACTTCGAAAAGGACCCAGTGCGGGTTGGCAATGTCTTCGATAGGTTAATTTTTATACATCATCATCATCTAAGCCACATGAAGTCCACTGCTGGACATAGGCCTCCCCCAAGGATTTCCAAAAACTACGGTTGGACGCGGCCTACATTCAGCGATATTGCCACACGCTATTGCAGCGCAGCCTGCATTACTATACATAGTCCATACTAATATTATAAATGCGAAAGTAACTCTGTCTGTCTGTTACGCTTTCCCGCCTAAACCTCTCAACCGATTTTGATGAAATTTGGCACAGACAATCTTTGGACCCTGAGAAAAAACATAGGCTACCTGTTATCCCGGAAAAATTTGATATTCCCGAGGGAAATCTAAAAAGCGCGATATAACCGAACACCACGCGGACGAAGACGCGGGCGGAAAGCACACAATCTTTAGACCCCGAGAAAGGACATAGGCTACCTTTTATCCCGGAAAAATTTGATGTTCCCGAGGGAAATCTAAAAAGCGCGATATAACCGAAATTTACGCGGGCGAAGCCGCGGGCGGAAAGCTAGTATTATATAAATTCATGCGTTTTTTTAATATACAGACAGCTGTGCTGCTGCGGAGTTTGTTCCGCCACTTCTTCCCAGTGCAAGCGCTAGGAAGTGGCGAAGGACGGCATTTTGGGGGGACTGTTTTATGTAATATTGACGTTCAAAAAGTGCATTCTTAGCCTAATTTGAATAAATGGCTTTAGATT
Source organism: Sesamia nonagrioides (assembly GCA_017933935.1). Classification (NCBI taxonomy): domain Eukaryota; kingdom Metazoa; phylum Arthropoda; class Insecta; order Lepidoptera; family Noctuidae; genus Sesamia; species Sesamia nonagrioides. The sequence goes on along the minus strand of JADWQK010002164.1, from coordinate 818,827 downwards.
TTAACAGCCAAACTGATCGATCGACAAGGTCAAGCTGTGCTTGCCGCGGTTGGTCTGTGGATGGGTGACCATCGTTACATACCGATACCGCTCCGTACCTCGAAAAGCATGTTAAACATAACTTTAGTAGGTCAATTACAATTTTGTTTTTAAACTAAGTAGTATGAGTTCAGCGTTGCCTACCTAACAGGGTTGTGGACAACAGATTGGCAGATGTTCCATGCTCATAATACTGGTATTCAGCTGAATCCAGTTATACTGATAGCCGATCTCAACAAAGTAGGGAAAAAGCTCGGCTTATGATGAATTTATTACCTACCATAAGCAACAAGTTTGGATAAAAATAACAGAATTAACTCTGAACAACCAACCTTAAAAATATCATGTCATACCAGCATTTCCTGTTTGACAAATTCTGTCGTGGTGGCCTAGTGGTTAAAACACCAGCCTCTCAAGTATGAGTGTGCGGGTTCGATTCCAGGTCAGGCAAATACCAATGTAACTTTTATAATTGTATATGTACTTTCTAAGTAGGTACCTATATCTTAGACACCAATGACTGAATACAAGGTAAAGGAAAACATCTTGAGGAAACCTGGACTTGTCTGAAATCGCCAACCCGCATTGAGCAAGCGTGGTGATTACGCTAATCCTTCTCTGTATGAGAGGAGTCCTGTGCCCAGCAGTGGGATAATAAAAAAAAGGTGATGATGATGATGATCTCATTCAACAGCCACATAATAGTCATGCCATATATCAATTCGCTTAGCGAAGAGTCTTGCCTCTGTTACCAGAAGAAGTCACCCTCCCTCGCCCTTTTCTATGTGACACTACTAAAGCCACTGTGTGAACTTATACAAGAGACCTGTTAATTCCAGAGTAGATATTTCTACAATGCAGCATGGTCATTTTCTATTTACACAATATTTAACTTTACACACATTATCTACCTCAGATTCCCGCGCTTCTTTGCGTCCTGGGTGTAAATGTATAATGGTCAACCTTCACAACAAACCAGAGATATTTTCACTAACTCTGAACGAGAAAACAAAACATGATATTGAATACTTACCTATGGTCTTTGCGTTTATCTTCTGGTATCAAACTCAACACTGACATCCTTTGCTCCACACTTAAAATATCATTTTTATGCAAAATAGGCACGCTCGAAAAATGAGCAGATATTCAAAGAGTATAACAAAATATTGTTGGAAATAATCCCTTCGACAGCTGCATGTTGTTAGACTCGTTGCTATGGCAACGGATAATATGTCAATCGATAGATTCGAAATTCGTAATAATACTGCAATGTTGCGACATAGGATCTCTTTTATAGCTTTGTGTCGGTGCATGTGTCAAATGAGGTTGAATCGGATTGTTGGTACAGTCAGAAGCAAAAATATGTATACATTGCCAAGGCTCCAAAAATATGTAAACATCTTCGACTTTAAGACGAAGTGCTCAACTGGAAGAGCATAAAATTGTAGCCACCGGTTCACATCATAAATATGTATACGCTCATTGCTTCATTAAATTATGCCCACCACGAAAGGAACAATACTATGTAGGCACGCTTCCATCAATAGCATGTATTCACGCGTTGGTTCATAAATTAATGAAGCAATGAGCGTATACATATCTATGATGTGAACCGGTGGCTACAATTTTATGCTCTTCCAGTTGAGCACTTCGTCTTAAAGTCGAAGATGTTTACATATTTTTGGAGCCATGGCAATGTATACATATTTTTGCTTCTGACTGTACCGGGAGACTTACGTACTTATAGCCCGGAGTCAATAATAATAATTATTATTATTTAATATGAAGTGGATATGAGTGGTAATGAGCTGGACTCCAACCAATACCTGGTCCTCAGGAAGCTTTGAACAGAGAGATGTGGAAGGAGAGTAGGGAGGCCTGCAGTGGCAAAGGTTGCTGTTCCACAGGACATTATAGATTTTTAATAATTGTGTCTTCTGGAAGTTGTAACACTCAAGTTAGAGTTTGATCTTGATAAGGCTTCATAATAGCGCTTACAAACAATTAATGGCGCCTAACAGATCCGAAGAGAACCCTAAATGCATAACACATTATCAATCTCAATTCGAATCGTATTGAAGGGTATTGCTATTCTATTGCTTCAAATGTTCAAAAAAATTCAACAACGTAAATAAGGCAATGAATGTCGTGGAACTTTCAAAATGAAAGCCATTGCCACTGACAGTGTGTTACGGTAGCAACCCCCAAGGTATACCTACATAAAATAAAACACGTTATATGTAACCAAAATAATATACTTATTTACTGTACATTGTATCAACTTTTTATTTACATAAACATTTCACAATTCTCAACATTTATTCATAGACTTGTGCCACATCCCTGATGACCATGATGTCACAAAAATGGTGTGAACTACTCCACTTATTTGGATCTGTTCAGCTTTTGTCCATAGAAAACAACGACTTTTTATGGTTTGCTTCTGATCGACATTATGTCAACGTCCACAACAAATAGTACACAAGGTGGTTAAACCAAATAGTGTGTAGTTCCCTAGTAGCCATACTAGACAATTAATTGATTGGAGTCAAAACACTGTCGCCCTTAATCGCTCTACACATCAAAGCCGCCGACCTGCCGGCACACCCCGCCGACAGAACCTCAAACGGCTTATGTTGCAAGAAGCATGTCGGCAACCTTCACCCGCGTGTGTTGCGCTTGCTGGCGACTAACGTAAGCAAGCGCTCAGTTGCCCGGCGGCATTTCAGCTGTAGTATATATAACTTTCGGCGGTATGTCGTGCCGCCGACATACCGCCGCCACTTGACATTGGCAGAATAGTCGACATTCATTGATTTTAGTTGCCATAATAAAGAATAGAATAGAATAGACATACCACCGACAAAGTTTTACGACTTGCAATGACTGAAGCCGCCAACCTAGCCCGCAGGCAAAATGTTGCCGACATATGTCGCCGGGCTTTGGTCTGTAGAGCACTTTAGTGTTCAACGATATAGAATATCACTTCAACAGATACTTAACTGATTTAGTCTGTGAACTTGTATTGGCAAATTAGTCGTGTATATTTACCGTTACTTTACCTGATTAATAAAACTAACGTAGTTATGCTTTTTCAATTACAACTTTAAATTTTATGTATCTGACAAGTTGTAGAGCACAATGTTAAAAATTGTAGTTAACATTATGAAGCATAAAGCCAATTTTGGACTAATCTGAAACTGAATTTTTATAAACTTACGCCTGATACACATACCAAAACAGCTATCATTTTAAGAAGGGACTGTAGTGCCGAGGAATTTGGAAAATAGGTATTTAAAGAAACTATTGCCGTCGCGCTTCTTCCAACCTCTCCCGGTAAAGTGCGAAAAGGACAGTTGCAGCTCAGGCTGATTTTACCTACAAAAACGTTGACCAAAAGACGTTTCGTATTCCGCTGTTTTCTTTTTTAAAACACGACGGATCTCAATTATTTTTATATCAAAATATAGAGGAAATGTATAGCTATATCACGTTTGTCTAATAGTCATCTGAACATCACAGTAACAATGGGAGATTTTTCGCGATTTTGAAATATCGTATTTCTTTTATTAATGAAATTTCGAAAAAAAAAAATCAAATGATAGTGGCGGCATGTATTATCACGATGTAAAATTGTAGAAAAAAAATTATTGCTCTATAAAAATTATCCACGAAGAAAACAGCGGATATAAAGGGTGTATCTGACATCGACGCACAAACGAGTACCATGGATCCAGTACATGATTCTGAACCCCCCAGTGGTGGAATTTTTCGTCGGCTTTTTCATGATTTAAGAAAAACAAAATGTAGTTTTTTTTTACTTCCGACCATTCACAATTGCTATACTTTTATAACCCAATAAGATTTTAAAGTAAAAATTAAATAATTCGCTAATTACATAAAAAAGCGCAATGAAAACAAAACCCGAAAAACGATCTTATCAGCTGATTTAATAGAGTTCACATCAGGGATCAACGTCCTACCTACAAACTCGGACGGCGGCACGCTTGCAACGTTCAAAAGCCGAGCCGACACTTTATTTTAAACACTGTGTATTCTGTAACCGTTCATTAACGACATAAATAACTATCATAATTTTATTAGTGGCATGCGGTCTAGCCTTTTCGCGAAGTTTGCGTTACGATGTCAGATACACCCTGTATAGAGAAAGCACCACTCGAGTTCCCTCTTAAGGTCTATAACAACAGCTAAATGTATAAACAATAGTTCCACATTCCAATTATCACTTTAAATTAGCTACACGTATTGTACGCTTTAAAAATAATATATTATAATAGTGTATGTGAAATGTATTGCGTTTTACGCGCGTAGTATGTACGTTAGTTCAAAACGTCAATAATACGTGCGAGAAAATATAATCTATCAACTCATTAGTTTTTTAGAGATATAACACTTAAAATAAATTTGGTATTGATTTACTAGATGGAAGTTATACTACGTTATTTTAACTTTATAGGAAACCTGAATACAGTTTGTTCAGAATAAGCAACTGAATCGATTTCAATTTTTACACCATGTTATATTTATCCAAATATATTTAGAAATTGTTGCAGTGTGGTTACTGACCGCACAAGCCAGTGACCGTACATTATAGTACTGTGCGAATCAAGTAAGATAACAAGCTCATAACTGTGGTTTTTATGATATCTTTTTGGAATTATGTAGATAAGATTCTTTACTTAAAAATACTGGACACCTGTTTCGGGTTTCAAATAAACAAAAAATATGTTGTATTGTACTGATATCGATGTCAGTAATGTGAGCATTGATATAATATTAAACTAAGGTAGATACGTCACTAGCGCACTGAAAATGAAGCGTACAAAAGGAGGTAAGTCCAGCAAGTCGCTTTAGTTTTCGTCGATTCTATTTAAGCGCAAACAACAAACACTAGCCATCTTTTTCTTCTCTATGCTTTAGATTGCGCCCCATCTCACTCACACTGTGCCAACGTGTGAAATGTACGCAGAATAAAAAAAAAATGCATGTGTCTGCTGCTGCTCCGATCGGTACATTTATTTTGGTTAATTTGTTAGAGCATATCATATCTGTTTAATATTATATCAATGAATGTGAGTATAATATTTATACAACACTTTACCAGATAAAAGGGCCTTAAGAAAACCACTGTATAACTACGACCTTGTGTTTACTCGCGGGAGTATCGCTGCTCGCAGATCTGCCATACGGCGTCAAATATCACGATCACGGGTGTATTATGCTGACTTTCGAATAGCATAATCTCTCTCGTTCATACTAAAAATCGTATCCATCGTTTCGTCTTACGAAGCGTCGAATGCTAATGTGAACACCCGCTGTGGTCTCCGTGGGTCGCCCCCGCGGGTCGTGCGGCCGTGGTTGCGGACGATGCGGACGGGATGGTACGGGGCGATTCCTTCTGCTTGTCCCACAGCTGGGCATACAGCGAGTTGGGGTTGGAGATGAGTTGGTGGTGCGTGCCGCGTTCGCTGACGGCGCCGCGCTCCAGCACGAGGATCTCGTCTGCGTCGGCCACCGTCGACAGTCGGTGTGCGATACAGATGGACGTGCGTCCCTCAGTCGCCGCCTTCAGCGCGTGCAGGATCGCCTGCGGACACAACACGCTACATTTAGTGCCATTTAACGTAACCCTACTTACAAAAATTTGTTGAGATGACCAATGTTCTTATTCTATTAAACCTTCGCATAGGCAATTTCCTCTTCTTCTTTCTTATAAAACACGTAAAAATAACGAGATAAGCTAGCTAAAACAAAATTAAAACCTACACTAACGCTGGAACACCTAGAAATTATAAAAAGAGGATTTTAGCCAACAATGAGTTTTTGGCTACAACAACACATGCATACTACGCATCCTATGTTCTATGGGTACATATTCTTACGAGTTTGGTTTCCGCAATAAGTCCTTCCAGTGGATCATTATGCGTAAGCCATGGCAGCCGTTTGCGGTTATTCCAACCAGCCCACCTCCCTTCAGAAGCCCATTAAGGCTTCTGGCTTGTTGAGAAGTTCGGTGTAAGATCTTATGCCCCTATAATTTTACTTCTAATTTGAGTGACGCTTATACATTCGAAGAGTACATGCCCAACTTTCTCATGAGCCTCCATGCAAGCTCTGCACAGAGCGCTATCCGTTATGCCTATTGTGTGAAAATGTTTATTTAGCGAGCAGTGGCTGGTGATGATCCCGTCAACAATCGCAGGCCTTTTCTATTCAGGTGCAACAGTCTATTGGTTAGTCTGTCAGCTAGGGATGGCGAAGCTTCCTTGGACTGTCTGAAGCCCAGTGACGAAGACCACCAAATCTCGATCCGCTTGTGCGTAGATGTACCTCTAGCCATCTACGGATTTTAATAAAGGGGATAGGCACGATAGGCTCGGGTCCGCGGACCGACCTTCTAGCCAGCTCGTCAACTGCGTCATTACCCAGTGAACCGCTGTATCCCTTTATTCACTGTAGTGTCACAGCGCACACACTACGCATCAGAAAAATCCTACATCGCAAACAAACTTAGGTACGTAACAATATCATTTTAATAAAAGTTGCTCATTTGATTTATTTAGTAGAGGGGCAAACGCTATTTTGTAGTGGCGGCACGTCGACATAGTCGTTTTAGAAAGTGAGGATTGTCGAAAAGTCACATCGCTTTGAGGCTCGGACCAGGGCACTTCTCCAGAGCGAAACTGTCACCTTGCTTATTTAAATTGTTATTGCCAAGATTGGAGGTACATTTACACGTCGGTGTTTTATTTCAAAACTCCACCCACGAAATGGACCCTCACCACCACACCAAGATGTTGACGACCCCTCCGCTCCGCCGTCGCTAACGCCATCATATACAATATCCCAACAATAATTATAGTACCACCACACACAACACCCGTCTCATCAAAGGCCTACCATTTCTATAGGAAATGAGAAAAGGAAGAACTCTTCCAGTAAGCAGTATATACCACGATTTTCAAACTATACGTACATGTTCAGTAATAGAATCTAGACTAGAAGTAGCCTCGTCGAAGATAATAATGGGCGAGTCCTTGAGGATGGCGCGTGCGATGGCCACACGTTGCTTCTCGCCGCCGGACAGCTTCAGGCCGCGCTCACCTACTTGCGTCTCGTAACCCTGGAGACAACGACAAATAAAATACATTCAACCTACACCATCGCCGTCAGAATCTGTCTACAGCAGTCCATTGTGGACATAGACTGACTCCTCAAAATGAGCTGTAATGGCATGCAATAAGGAGGCCTATTGCACGACATGCTTCTTTTTCTTCTTACTATAGAGGTCCACTACTGGACAAAGGCATCCTCGGGGGGTTTGCCATAAATCCCACGCTTATCGTCGGGTTATGGATCAATGTAATTTGTTATTCCACAGGAGAAGCGCTGCTGCCAGCTTCCCTAGTGAGAGTTCTCTTAGTCGCCTCTCTAGACACCAACCAGAGGATATGGGATTGTACGACATTCTACTCGAAAGTCAATACGTTAACTAGTGTGCATTTGCACCTCTTCACTATGTCAGGCTTACAATTTTTTATGTTAAACTAAATGATGTAACAATCAGTATACCTTGGGCCACGTCTGTACCGACTCGTGTAGTTCTGCCATCTTGCTGGCCTCTATTACTCTCTCATGCGGCTTGCTGAGGTCTCCGTAGTGAAGGTTGTGGAAAATCGTGTCGTGGAACAGCACGCAGTCCTAAAAAGATAAAATACTTTAACACCATGTTACATGAATTATAAGATTACAAGTTCAATTTACGAATTTTGCTCGGTGGTAGGTCATAATATCGGCTGCCGGCAGAAGTTACCACCCACCAGACAAAGTCTTGCCGCCAAGCAATTTGTCTGTTGAAGCCGTACGGTGGACGGGTTTGAGCAGTTGTGTTGCGATGTGTGCCGGGTACGATGCGTCAAATTTTGTTGTGTCGGCAGTTTGGTCGTGAAGGGTCTCCAGAACAATCTCTCTCTTGGGCAGCAACTTTGGTAGTGTTGTTAGGTTTAACATTGCATCACCTTGTTTAACTGCCATCTTCCTACCTATTCACTAAGTTTTATTAGTGAACAAGCTTAACAAACAAGCGCTGCTTACCATCAGACGGGATTGCAGTCAAGCACTAGTTTATAATTAGTATAAAAAAAACAATAACATTGCTGATTATCGATTCAGTCAAAATATCAGTGTTCATACTGTATGCGAAATCTATTATCATGCATATAACTTCGCGATATCAACCGTCGGGCTGTTGCACGCCAGACACAACACTAAGATTGAAATTAAAAAAAATAAAGACAAACCTGTGGTACAATAGCGATAGCTTTCCTCAAGCTGTGGAGGTCGAAGTCCCTTATGTTTTGTCCGGCTATCTTGATAGTGCCAGACTGTGGTTCGAAGAAACGGAATAGGAGCCGCACCATCGTGGATTTACTGTGGACGACAATAACATATTATTTATTTAATATTTCTTTACAGTTGTAGCGGTACCTACAACGCAACATGCGAACAACGCGTCATACTGACGTCACGCGAATCCTGCATCTCGCAAGCAGAGTTTACTCTACAACTAGCACGCATACATGTTCACAACATCAACCGGTGGGCAAGTGCCCGCCAGACAATACTTATCTGGTCGAAGGATCTTCCCTTTTCTGTGGAGGATACCGCCACACAGTGATTGATAACTGTTAAATAACACTCGACCGTTTGATACAACCTATTTAATCGCATTGCTGTTAGAAGCGTACGCGCATGACACGCAGGTATCTTACTACTAACTAACCTAACAATAACAAAAAGTTCAAACATGCGCTATTTACAGTAAAAGGGCATTACCACTTTTAAACTTTATTGCACTTACAATAAGTGTCAAAAGTGGTACTCCACTTTTGACCCTTACTGTAAATACCCACTCGGGTCGCAGCGGCGTCCAGTGTAACCAAATGTATTGGAATACAGTCGTTTTATGTCATGAGCGCGGGTGAGTCGAACTTGAACTGCGGAACTACAGCTTGACGGATACTGAATACTCCTGAGGGTACGCACACAAAAACAACGTGCATGTAGATTTACACACACACAAGTATAGGTTACCCGCAATCATGTGATAAAATATCTGAACTATTATTGGGGTAGTAGTGTAGATAAGATCAAGCGGCCATGAAAGAAGGGCAATGGACTCGCTGAAGAAAATATGGAGGTATCGCGATATAACTAAAGCCATTAAGATCAGGCTCGTCCGAGCAATAATATTTCCCATATTTCTCTACGCAGCTGAAACGTGGACGTTACGAAAACTGAAAAAGAAAAAGATAGACGCTCTAGAAATGTGGTGTTGGAGAAGAATGCTTGAGTTTAGAACGAACGTTTTTATACTCCAAGAACTCGGCATCAAACAGCGTCTTTAAGAATTAATACAGTCCCGTATACTCGGATTTTTCGATCACGCGTAATAATAACTCCATAGAGCGTTTGGTCGTCCAGGGCAGAGTAGAAGGGAACAGACCTAGTGCAAGGTCACCGATGAGGTGGACCGACCAAATCAAGTCGGCAGAGGGGGGGGGACCTGTTCATGAATGCTCCAGACTGTTGTCCAACAGGGATAGATGGAGAGAGATCGTGCGGCGAGCTACTTCAACTCTCGAAATCAGTCATAGCGACCAAGACCGTTCTGTCAAGAACGTAACGAAGAAGAAAAACATTATTTAATAAATAGTACCTGCCTACCTAACTTCTGAATAGGGAGGACCCTCCGACCATACAGGTGTTGAGTCTGGCGGGCATTTGCCCAACGGTTGATGTTGGGAAGTTATATATGTATGCTAATTGCACGGTAAACTCTGCTTGCGAGATGTAGAATTCGTGTGACGTCAGTTTGACGCCTAGTTCCTAGTATGACCTACAAGTATACATTGTTGTGTACTGGCTGTTTGTGAATGTGAGTTTATGTTTGTGAACGCACCCACGATACAGAAGAAATTCCTAGTGTGGGGCAATGTGCGGAGCGACCACTTTTTTTTTTTTGGGACAAAACCCGCCACACTGTTCCTAACCCACTGCAACTCCTGAAAGCCAGAATCAACAGTGGAGACCGCCAGAAAAACGCCGAGCAATGAATCTCGACGAGTCCCGGAGAAACGATTCAACTGTCTTGGGTCCTGCAACGAAATTAATCAGAAAAGAATAGCGGAGACTGTGAATCTTTGTAAAATAGCCCCTCAGAATAAAAGTAACATTTGTAGTCTATGGTACAAATAAAATCAAGCTTTCTAAGTCTCACCCACTGCCCGATCCGCCAACGATCCCAATCTTCTTCCCCGCTGGTATACTGAAGGTCAGGTTGTTGAAGATCGGCTTCCCGTTAATGTACTTGAAGCTCACATCTTGGAACTCAATGGTCGCTGTCTTCGCGTCACATATTAGGGGAGGTGCTTTTGGTTTCTCCTGTAAATGGGAGAACAGAAAATAAGTATGTTTTATACAAGATGCTCCTGAATAGACTATAGAATAAGTATTATGTTAAAATCATAATTCATGGACTGGATTTTTATTGTTATGTATAAAAAATTGTATTTAAATTAGTTACGCTAATTGTGGATGAAAATTGAGGTCACATTAACTAATTATTGTTTGGTTTGTTTGTCACTGGCATACAAAGAGATAGTTAATACTAATATTAAGGAAAAGTAAAAACACAAATACAATTTGTAAAGAAAACCCTGTCCGATCCGTGAAGGTATTGTTAGGTATCGATAATTGATTCTACTAATACCTACAAGGCCGGGCTAAACTTAAAAAAAAATCCCTTTTTTTTTATTTGGCATCTCGTAGTTGACCTAGAGAGGTCGTGACTACTTAACCGGTCTATCCTGTGGCTGCCTTAAATGAATTTAAAGCCTCCAGCCAGGGCAACTAAAACTAAGCGACTACACGCTAAGGGCACCCCCTGTGGGGTACGAACCTCGGCTTAGGGTGTCGCTAGAGAAAATAGCAAGGGACGGCTGGATCGAATTTTATTTTAATTCGGTTTGATGACCGCGGCGTTTCCTAGTACTAGCTCTGAGAAGAAACGTCCGAATGCGTCAAGAATGCGTCCGAATGTGTGTCGAACGCGTCGCGATGGACCTCGGCGGCGAGGTCGGTAGGTCGGTCTTTTTTTGTGTATTGTGCTGGTGGCCCTATCGGCCTCTTGGAGGAAGGTTATGGGGTCATCGGGGTCTGTGAGGGCATGCCGTGGACGGCGAAGCTTGGAGATGGTGGAGGGGGTATAGTTAGCAGCCGCTGCTATCAGCGGATTGCTGTGCTTGGCGGCAGTGTCAAAGAAGCGTTTGGAAAGACGTTTCATGAACTGCTGGATGGTGGGGATTTTGAGATCAAGGTGGAGGATCTCATTACGGACGAACCAAGGGGCATTTATGGCTTTACGTAGGAAACGGTTTTGGACTACTTGCATCCTATGGATATGACGCGCCTTGGCATGTACGAAGACTGGACAAGCGTATGTCATAATCGGGCGTATGCATGCTGTGTACAAGCGCAATTTGCACTTGAGTGACAGTTTGCTACGCGAGTTGAGGAGGGGGTGGAGTCGACCCAGAGCGAAGGCGGCGCGAGAGCGGACCGTCTCAATGTGCTCTGAGAAGTTGAGGTTGCGGTCGAGAATCACACCTAGGTATTTGGCTTGCTTCTCCCAAGGGATCGGCTTGCCAGCCATGGTGATGGGTCGTGGAGGGGTATAAAAAAAATCCCCCTAAAAAAAAAATACTATTTCGCAAAATGAGGTAACTTAATACATGTCCGGTAGACAATACATGCGCGGGCGAAAGGGGCAGGGCGCGCGGCACGCGGTCTCGTCGCTCATAATAATACCGTCGAAAATGGTGTTGTCACTTTTTAATAAAATGCCAACTTTTGAGGAAGTTGGAATTATACGCGGAAAAAAAAATTATTATTTCGAAATTCATTAGTATTGTTACCATGATGATTCTGTAAAAGGAGATCTTTCATTTTGGGCCACCACTATTTACGCTATATAGATAAAAAGGAAAAAAATGGAAGATTTTTTTTAAACGCAATATATTTAATTATATATACTTTGTAATTTTATTCAAATTAATTTGAATAAAATTACAAAGTATATATAATTAATTATTTGAAACGTTTTTTTAGTGAGTTCACCCTTTTTTAAGGTAACCATGACACTGGTTATGACGTATGATTGGCGACTTTGACAGTTCTATTTTCCCGTTGTGTTCGTGTCGAGTGTTGATTTGAGTTGATTGCGTTTATTTAATGGGCCGTATGTTTGGAATTCATGTTTTGTTTTTTTCGCAATCTTCAAATTCGCAAAATGGTAGATATATTTTTTTTATTTTTGCGTTAATCAAATGTCACTGTCAAAATTTTATTTCGCTTATTGCTGACCACCATATTTATACGTAGTTGTGTTGCACTCATTGGCCGAGTTAAATTGAATCTGTATAAAAACTAAGCCAAAATATAGGAAATTAACATTAAAAACAGTTAATTATAGCGTAACTATACCTAGCATTAACTGTACAATGTGCTGGCCCAGGCTCCATACATTTCTGAAACATCTCCTTTAATATTTTATTTGGTCGTGTGTTTACCTAACCTTTATTATCCTTATGGGTAGGCCGGGGTTTCTTTACATATTGTATATCTATAATCACGAACGGAGATAGCCGAGGGCTGCATGTCATGACTTAGTCGAATACGTTTTGTTGGTGTAATCTGTATAGATTACACCAACAAAACGTATTCGACTAACTCCACTACTACTCTATATTACACTACTCTATATTAGTATTAATATAGAGGCTGTTAGTGTTAACACCGGTGCTCATGAAATCAGTGGTTTAGTTTCACTTTCAGAACGTAAATTCAATGAAAAAAGAAAACTTTTTTTTTAGTAAAATGTCCATTTTTCCACGAACTTATTTTCACTCTAGCCGCTAGCAGATCATGTTTCGTGAACGCTACCGGGTCAACGACCAGCACGCAAGCTGCGCGCGCGGCGCCGCCGGCCGCGGCCGTCTCCCCTCAATTCGGCGTAGCCACGGGTTTGGAAAGGACGTGCGCTTGCTCGCAGCGCAACGCCCGCGACGCGAAGTCCGAAGTTTGCCCGCACTGCTCATTTGTCGTGCAAAGTGTGTCTTATGTATGTCGTGTATGTATGTGTGCTATGTAGTGTAATATTTTGGCCTACACAAAACTACAGTGGACCGAAATGGTTCGGCTTTACGCCGTGCCTGGCGATAACCTGAACGAGGCCCGAAGAATTTACGTATTTACTATGTTCATAATGAACATTACGGGAGCCGGGTAAATCACATACAGCACGAACATCGAATACGGCAAAACAGTTACCACCATCATTTTTCATCGTCTTTTGAGGTTAATGTAATTGTTACATTTTCATTACATTATTCAATCGATGTAAATTTAACAAGTAATTTTTAATGAAACTAGATAAAAATTTGATTAACTTTTAAATACTACAGCCAGGAAAAGTTTGGAGGGAAACTTACATCACAGGTTATGTGTATTGTGTTTTTATTGGAATTTAGTTAGTTAAAACTTACGTAGGTAGAAGTTAGAACGGACGGCCAGTGCAAGAGGTCAGCGCCCTTTACACTGATACGTACCTCGGGCGTATTGTATCTATGAGTTTACGACCGGTCTCGGACAGAAACTTTTTAAAATGTTTGAAAGAAAAAACGTTTATTTATTTTTCAATTCAGATAAACATTTTTATAATTAAGCAAACTACCTATGGTTTTAGTGTCAACAGTTTTTACCCTTCCAGGCTGTATAAAGCTGAAGAGTTTGTTTGTTTGTTTGTTTGAACGCGCTAACCTCAGGAACTACTGGTACGATTTCTTAAATTCTTTTTGCGTTGGATAGCCCATTAATCCAGAAAGGCTTTAAGCTATATAACATCACGCTGTGACCAATAAGAGCGGAGTATAACTAACTCCACGCGAACGAAGTCGCTCGCGACCGCTTGTAGATAATAAAAAAAACCGGCCAAGTGCGTGTCGGACTCACGCAAAACGGTTCCGTACCATTGATTTATGAAATTAAAGGATTTAAATTATTTGTATGAAAGATTACGCGGTAAAAAGCGGTTTACGATTTTCGAGGGATTAAAAAAAACTACTTACTAGATCTCGTTCAGAACAATTTTCGTTGGTAGTTTTTATAGTAATGTAGATCATATGTTTTTTTTTTCATTTTCTTATTTTAGAAGGGGGGGGGGGGGCAACTTTTTTTAACTTTGGAAGCGTCTGTCACGCAAACTATTCGGTTTAAAAAAAAATATTTTAGAAACCTCGATATCATTTTTGAAGACCTATCCATGGATACCCCAAACGTACCTAAGTGTTTGATGAAAAAAAAAAATTGAGTTTCAGTTCTAGTAGCTCTTATAGTTTCAGAAAAAAAATGGCTGTGACATACGGACGGACAGACGGACAAACAGACATGACGAATCCATAAGGGTTCTGTTTTTTGCCATTTGGCTACGGAACCCTAAAAATTAAGTCCCGTATTTTTTATTTTGTCGAAATTACCATAAACTACTGAGATATAGCGTATTAAAGTTACGGAGTGGGGGCTAATTACATCACACCGTGGTATATTTTGTACCACGGCGTGACGCCATGCGATATTTCAAATCAATATATCTTTTTAAGTATTTGATGAAAGGAAAAATAAAAAATAGGTTTTCAATACTTTTTATAAATCCATCTGATGGACATTCAATTATTTTTTAGGATACAACCCAACAGTGGTGCTTTTTGAAACACTGCTTTCCGTAACACGCAGTCTCAATATTTAATGGATGGACCCTATCCACCATCTAATTAGCAATAACCAAATTAATCTAAATCGAATTTATTATGATACCTTTATCCGGGACTGTACAGTCATAAGCGTGAACATGGTCTGCATGTCGATGAGTGCCTGTCGCACCTCCCTGTACACCGACCCCAGGAAGCCCAGCGGGATCGACAGCTGGAACAGAAGCCCGTTCACCATCACCAGGTCACCTACTGTCATGGTTCCTGGAAACAACTCTAACTTTAGTCAAATCAATTTATTATAAAAAGATATATACATACTACAACGTTATTTTTTCTTTATAGGAAACTTGAATATGTTTGTTCAGAATAAGCAACTGAATCAATTCCAGTCATTTTTACAACATGTTATATTTTTTCCCAAATACACTTAGAAATAGGCTATTTGTCAGATTTATAATTTTTATCTTGAATTATAAATGTGTTCAGTGTGGCGGTAGGCTTGCACAAGGGATCGGCTTTAAGTCCGTACCTCTTCCTGTTGATTATGGACGCTCTTACGTCGGACATCCGGGAGGAGGCACCCTGGTGCATGCTGTTCGCCGATGACATTGTTCTCGTCGGTGAAGATGGACCTGAGATCCAGAGCAGATTGGAGAAATGGCAACAGAAGCTGGAGAATGTTGGCTTGAAGATCAGCAGAACCAAAACCGAATATATGTTCTGCGATTTCGGCGGTCTCTCCACTTCTGGAGCCATAGCGCTTGATGGCGCACTTCTCCCAATCTGCTCCGACTTTCGGTATCTCGGTTCACTCGTGCAAAGCGATGGCGAAATAGATCGGGACGGTTAAGCACAGAATTAACACTGGGTGGATGAAATGGCGGCAGGTCACGGGAACAATCTGCGACTCCCGCATTCCCCTTAAACTTAAGGGGAAAATATATAAAACCATGATCCGACCTGCTGTCTTGTATGGATCAGAATGTTGGGCTACGAAAGGGATGAATGAAAGGCAATTGCATGCAGCCGAGATGAGAATGCTAAGACGGATGTGTGGTGTTACACGAATGGATAAAATAAGAAATGAGTACATAAGAGGAAGTCTAAAAGTGGCACCGGTAGCTGAAAAGTTGTGTGGAAATCGGTTTTCATGGTACGGGCATGTGTTACGGAGAAATGAGGAGAATGTCGTGAGGAGAGTTTTAATTATGAATGTTAATGGCTATAAGAGTAGGGAAAGACCAAAGCGATGGATGGAATGTGTGAAGGATGATATGGCTAAGAAGGTGGTGACTGCCGAGATGGCTTCTGATAGGGATGTATGGAAGAAAAAGACATGTTGCGCCGACCCCAAATAAATTGGGATAAGGGCAGGAGAATGATGATCTTGAATTACTTGATTGCGGTTAAGAAGTTCACCGAAAGTATTTTTTTTTTAATTTTAAATACGTATTTCGTTAGAAATATGCAAATAAAAATTCAAAATTCAAATAATCTGCCAAAACGATTTATTCAGCAATATGGCGTCGCGCTTTGTAAGTGGCGTCACAAGCGGTTTTTGGTTCCGCAGTGGTGTGTTGTACCGGGTTGTACAAATAAATCGATAAAAACCCCCGAAAAACTGTTTGTAAGTTTGCCGAAAACAAGCATTGATGCGCGTATGACGTCATCGCGACATTAGCTAATCCGGATCGTTTCACAATATGTGGCGCGAGAAACAAAAAGCCAAACATAATTTTGTGTTTGGAAATATTAATTGTTATTATTTTTTATTAAAACTCGTGTAAATGACATAAAGAACCCTCATTTTAAGCAATTAAAGCAAATAATCACAAACAAATTAATACTGTCAAATAGCCTATTGTTGCAGTGTGGTTACCGAGCGCACAATTCAGTTTCCGGTAGATAGTACTAGGCGCGAGCGCACGACCGCGCAACTGTAGGGGCGGCCGGGCGAGCGGTGCGTTGACCATATTTTATTGGGACAACCAGGTAATATATAAGCCCATAACTTTGTGGTTTTTCATGTTATTCTTTTTTTTTTAATTTTGTACACAGATTCTTTACATAACAATAAGTTGTATATTTCATTTCAATTTCAGTACATATTTATTTGCCCTTTTTATTACTAGCCAATATTGGCTACGACCCGTGTAGTACCGGGCTTAGAATAGTACCACCCCATATCCTATGGTGAGGAGAGAGGCGACTAATGGAACTCTCACCAGGAAAGCGGCCAGCAGCGCTTCTCCTGTGGAATAATAAATTGCTGCGATCCTCAACCCAACGACAATCGTGGGGATTATGGCAAACCCCCCGAAGAGGCCTTTGTAGCCCAGCAGTGGGCCTCTATAGGAAGAAGAAAAAGAAGCATGACGTGCAATTGGCCTCCTTATTGCATGCCATTACAGCTCATTTCGAGGAGTCTACAGCAGTCCATTGTGAACATATCACAATGGACTGCTGTAGGCAGCTTATAACGACGATGGTATATGTTGAATGTAATTTATTTGTCACTGTCAAATGGAATGAAAGCATTGGTGGAGGCCTTTATCCAGCAGTG
Organism: Sesamia nonagrioides; assembly: GCA_017933935.1. NCBI lineage: Eukaryota > Metazoa > Arthropoda > Insecta > Lepidoptera > Noctuidae > Sesamia > Sesamia nonagrioides. The sequence goes on along the minus strand of JADWQK010002164.1, from coordinate 801,376 downwards.
GACCGCTATAGGCTAAAGAAGATCATGCATGAAGAAGATTATCTTACTTCTTGGCTTACCTTGAGCGATCTGATTGGCGGCCATGATCATAACAACGCTGAGTCCTGCACTAAATATGGCGTGTTGTCCGAAGTTGAGAGCGGCCAGACTCGAGGCCGTCTTCAGTGACGCTTCCTCATACTTTTTTAAACTGACATCGTACTTCTCCAGTTCATATTTTTCATTGTTGAAATACTGGAAACATTATTGTAATGGTTATTAGTATCACTAGCTACGCCCAGCGGTTCCATCCGCATAAGTTTCGACCCTGTGAGAATATCGGAAGAACAGTTTTTTTTTTTTTTGATATGGCATCTCGTAGGTGACCACTAGAGGCCGTAACTACTTAACCGGACTTTCCTGTGGATGCCTTAATTAAAAATTAAAGCCTCCAGCCAGGAGCACTTAAAACTAACTTAAAATTAGGCGACCACGCACTAAGGGCACCCCCTGTGGGGTACAAACCTCGGCTTAGGGCGTCGCTAGAGAGGACAGCAGGGGACGGCTGGATCGAAAGTTATACTTAATGGTTTGATGACCGCGGCGTTTCCTAGTACTAGCTCTGAGAAGAAACGCCGAAACAGACTCAGAGGTTATTGTTGGGACATTATGATATTACTGGCTCAGCTGCGGCGCGGGCTGGCCTTCATCGGACAAGGGACGGGGAGGGGATTACTACGTGGAGCGCGTCGCCAGTATTGTAAGTATTTGTTAAACATGTTTATGAACAATCCGTGCGCCAAATCTTATCCAAATTAGCAGGTTAATTGCGTAATACACTATCAGTAACAATGTGTTTCATTTTGTTGTTGTTCAACAACATTCATTGCGTTGCTAACGTTGTTGAGCGGCACATTTTTCGAACGTGTCGAGCAATGAAATGAAATCGATTATTATGCAAGTAGGATCACTGATAGTTTTAAAACGTCATATTTTTTTAACCTAGATGGAGCCGGCATTCCTTAACTGACTACCTCTAAGAAGAAAAGCCGAAACAAACTCAATGGATTAGCAATATGGTTCAAAATGATAATAATGGAATGGACCTTATGTCGAAGGCATAAGGTTCAATATCGCGTGACATGCAGTGAGTCACTTTTAAGCCCTATTTCCTCCAGATCTAGACATTTTCTAGGTACAATAATAAAACGCATTGCTAGACTTAGGACGGCCTATCGAATGGTACAGGTCTCAACAGTTTTGTCAACAAAGTGTCGACATCGAAATTTCTAGAAACCCGTTTCCGGGAATTACCGTAGGTACTTCCGAGTGACCTCGAAGTTATGTGCTATTATTATTACGTCTAGAGGAATCTGGAATGTTCGATCAGCTGTCCTATATATAGCGCCGTGACGCCGGCGCAGTCAGTCTACACTCGACTAGCGATACGAAAACAGCGACAGTTAAGAAGCGATCTTTGAGAATACCTACTGCGACAACTATAACGAGAACTGTGAGTACTACGTGAAGTAACATCTGTAGCGTTATTGTGTGTTTACAACACGGACTTCGTGGACATAAGGGAAGACTTCGGTGCAACGTCAGCGACATTCTACTTGTCATTGCCTACAAGCGACTGTACCTTCGTTGCCAATAAACTTCGTAACCCTTAACCGGCATTTTAGTACCCCTAGCCCGTAACAATAATAATTATGTTACGCAATTAGGGTGAAGTTCAAGTTCATTATATCATAAAAATATTAATTTTACTCATTTCATTGATATGTTTTAAAAAAACGTTGCCCCACACTATGAATTACTCCTGTATCAGGGGTGCGTTTAGAAAGATTCCGGGACATTCTGATTTCGGTCAAAATAAATAGCTAGACTAACCTTAACAGTTTCATAGTTGATGAGTGAGTCGATGGCCTTGTTGCCAGCCTCGTTCTCTGCCTTGTTCATGTAGACGCGGAACTTGGTGCGCCACTGTGTGATGGCCAGGGTGAACGCCGCGTACACCCCCACACAACCCCATGCTAGGCCTGGAAAAACACCCTATTTATTAATAAACCTTCGTTCGTCCCAAGCACCAAGTCATTAGAACATATTTCTGAAACTAGACATACATCCAATAATAGAGTTTACCTGCAAAAGCCAATCCTCCTTTGAGTCCCAGTATTGAAGAGACGAGTGCCAGCTCGAAGATCGTGGGCACAATGTTGAACACCATCGCTGACAGCACGAAGTTTATAGCGCGTGAGCCACGGTCTATTGTCTGTGGAAAAAAATCAAATCAACAAAAAAATACAACTCTGTTCTACTGAACCTATCTATCTAGCTATTGGAACTAGACACTCGCTACTCGCGGCCGACAACTCGTTTGTACATTGTAGCTACTCGCTACTCGTTCATCGTTGTCGATGGGACAACTGCCTATGGTACGAGTTTGGTTTCTGTACTCAAGTCCCTCAAGCAGACCATTGTGCGTGAGAAATAGCGGCCATCGGTGGTTACCAGCCAACTTTCAGAAGCTTAGGGTGAGATGTCCAACAGTGAACCAGTGGTACACATTGAGCCACCCTTCTTACTTTGTACACGCTACGTTTTCGAACCGTGCTTTGACACGAATATACTCAGTTTTTACTGCCGCGCCTGCTGGTCAGTCGGGAACTAGCTAGCGTCAAAGACGTCCGCTTGGCGGATCGCAATACGATTTTCGGCGATAAAACGCTATAAAACGTAAGTATTACCTTTTCGTATTACTTCTGTTATGTGTATTTATATTATGTGACATTTATTATACCTAATATAGCGTTTATTTGGCTATCGTATACAACTGAAATTACTACAGTAACTCTTTTCATTTGTTTTTAACATCATCTTAAACGTTGAATGGTGGGTGTAGTACACAGTGAACCACGAACGTAATTGGAACCGTGAGCCGGTTAATTTTATGCTGTTTTTGTTTCAGAATAGGGCGAATCAAAGCAGCGCCAAGGAAAATTGGAGGCCACAGAAAAGAACACATGTGTTGCTAGTAAAAAATGGACGTTTCGTATTTGAAATTAAAAACTATGTCAAAAAAAAAATTGATTACTTAGTAACGTTAACAAGGCGTTTTATTGCTTCACCTTTAGTTTTGTTGCATAAATAGTCATAATTTGCCGTAAAATAAATAGGAAGCTTCACTGTATACATATTGGTTCACTGTTGACCTGGCCCCAGTTCAGAGTGTCCCACGTGGTGGACTCATTGAGCCATTTACCGTCTTTTAAAAAAACTTAAATATATTCTACCTTAGTACGTTTGGTTCTAAAATTAAAATGCCAAATTATAGCCAGATATATAGGCAGTCCAATAGTAAAGAAAAATCTTCATTATCTTTAGAACCCGTTGAGCTATGAATCTGCAACTTTTTCATGGTTCACTGTTGGACACCTCACCCTACTAAATCTCCTGGTTTGTTAAAAGTATGTGTAGATCCCGAGGGTTTCTGATTTAATCTGGGTGACAACTGCGCACTCCAAGAACACATGCGCAATGGTCTCATCAGCCTCCACACAAGCACGTTATATCTATTGTGTGGATATGAATGTATAGCGTAAAGAGTCCCTTGATGGTCTCCGTCACCAGGCACAGGTCTTTCCTGTTCTACCCTGGACCATTTGTCGAACTCTTATGGTAGTGTCCATCAAAAAGTTCTTAATAATAGAGCAGTAGACTCGCCACCAGCGCTGGCCAATATTGTAGAACAAATTGTGGATGTAGTTGGAACCGTTTATAATTTTTATTCGTTCTTAAAAAGGAAGAACATGAAGGGACGACAGCAGGTCAAGCTACCCAAAACTGTCAAATATTCCCAATGAACCTTGAGACTTAACGCTTTAGAGATAATGTTCAAAATCTCTGTACATTTTTACTGGACCTTTGGAAGGAAATCGATAAACGCAAAGCAGATATAGTGCCTATCACTGTCACATTTTAGTGGTTTTGTTTTTATCAGAAGCAATTAATGAGATTTATTTTAATCTCCTTTATATAACAAAGTAATTCACACCATTACTACTGTACAAAACAATACATTGTTTTACAAAATAATGGCGGAGTGAAGCGAAGCGAAATGCACCCTACCAAACAACCAAGCTACAACAGCAACCAAGCAGCTGTAACCAAGTTACAACATTCATTGCAAAAAGCGACCTAGAAATCGAATCTAGGGTTTAACGTTATTAGCCACGCTTTCAATTACTGGACTAGTATGGCAACCAGGCAGATTTCAAAACGTTGCCGAGAGTAACCCATGCACGCTTTACTTGTGATAACCAAGTGTACAGACTCGCTGTGAAGTTGTACGTGAGACCTGGGGCTAGTCTGCTATAACAATAGTGTCAGAATTGTCGATCAGTGATCTCATAATGATCGATTTTGACAAGTTTCGTTATCTAATAACAAAATGGGGTCATTATAACTTTCCAGTAATCAATCACTGATATTCCACTCCATATTAATAAATGTTCAAAATGATTAGTAGTTTTTAGAAAATCATTTCTATTAACGGGTTTTATAATAATGACAAGACGGCAATATCATTCTATCACCATTTCATTACGAGACGACTGAGATGATAGGGTATTTGACTAAAACAAACTAAGTAGTCCGTCAGTCAGATTTCCAAAAAAATACTATACACGTATTTTTACTTTTTCAAACAAAAAATGAAGACGACACAGCGCGTTGAAAACTCATGTGACGTCACTGCACGCCACACTTTTTAGCGAGCAGTGACATCACCAGCCACCACTCCTGATCTTTGATGCCTTCTATATTTGTCAATTTTTATTGATTTGATAAAACAAAATATACGTATCCAATATTTTTCTATAATCTGAATGACGGACTAATTATAATCATTTACCCAGGAAACATCCCTCAATAATAAACCTTTTATCGTCCCACTGCTGGGCACAGGTCTCCTCTCATACAGAAAAGGATTGAGCGTAATCACCACGCAAGGCTTGCTCAATGCGGTTTGGCGATTTCAGACTTATAAAGTCCAGGTTTCCTCAAGATGTTTTCCTTCACCTTCAGTCATTGATGTCCAAGATGTACTTAGAAAGTACATATAACTTTAGAAAAGTTACATTGGTACTTGCCTGACCTGGAATCGAACCCGCGCACTCATACTTGAGAGGTTGGTGTTTTAACCACTAGGCCACCACGACTACTAAATGACAATTTTGGAATGACATTTTTATAAAAAAAATAGCAAACTAGAGCCCCTGTAGCGTCAGCACATAACACACTCAACACCCATATCGGACACGGGATGGTACAGTCGCCATCAGATATATTGTAACAGACAAGGTGATCAAATACTTCTGAACAACTTAAGATCTCAATAAGTTCCATTCGCTACAAGTTACCATTAATATCTGAACATTTATTACCTCGTTAATATCTGAGCAGATGCTTGTCAATAATTGCTATACACACTACAAACCAAAAATATGAAAAACACTTACAACATCAAGTGTTTCTATGCACATGGGGTAGTCTTAGAAATCTGAGCAGTTGAGGAAAAATTGCAGTAGAAAGTGTTTCCAACTTTACTATAAATACAAAATTATATATAGGAACTCTTTTGCTAATTTATATATTATAATGACTGTTGCATGTCATGTTCAATGTGTCATGCAATGGCAAGCAATATTATAGATATTGGATTACTGATTTTAATTAATGCAATATGAGTTCATACCGTATAGATGCTGGATTGAAATATAAAATAATTTAGTTAAAGGATGCTTGGGATAGCCGTAAGTATTATAGCGATGAATGGTAAAAACATTTAACACATTATCCATACTAATATTATAAATGCGAAAGTAACTCTGTCTGTCTGTCTGTTACGCTTTCCCGCTTAAACCACTCAACCGATTTTGATGAATTTTGGCACAGACAATCTTTAGACCCTGAGAAAGAACATAGGCTACTTTTTATCCCGGAAAAATTTGATGTTCCCGAGGGAAATCTAAAAAGCGCGATATAATAAAGAGTATTCTATTCTATTCTATAAACGAACTTCACGCGGGCGAAGCCGCGGGCGGAAAGCTAGTGATTGATATAAAACTATTTATTTCAGAGAACACTCACTCATGATCATAAAAATAGAACCAAGGGCTTCCCATTCACGATGGAAAATTGCACTGCTAAGAGATTTTAAGTTTTTTTTTCTACTGTGATAGCAGGTCAAGCTACCCCAAACGGTCAGATTTTCCCAATCAACCTTGAGCCTTATTTTTTTTTTTTTTTACATATTATAAACCAGCGCTTGACCGCAATCCTGCCTGATGGTAAGCAGTGACGCAATCGTTGATGGTAAAGCGCACTAGTTTATTAAGAGCCTATTCACTCTAGCCTTGAAGACACTCAAATTGTAGTCCGACGGAAACACCGCCGCTGGCAAATTGTTCCAGTCCCTCGATGTACGCGGTATAAAGGAGGCGAAACGCTTCGTCCGAATCGTAGTGGTGTTCTTTAAAGATAAAGTTGAAATCTGACAGATGGTAGTAGCTTCATGTGCTGTCATCTGTACAATCGAAGGTAATAAATTTTTCATCCCACCATCTCGGAAAGAGTATTTTTAATCTTCAATATCTGACTGGAAAAGCCGTTTTTATTCTCTAGAGGATAAAGTAAATTGAATTTAGAACATCGTGTGCACTAAGTTTGTAAATTAAAAAAAAACATTAAACCTATTTACTGTTACCTCTATGGTGCCGAATATATCATACAACTTTTTTTTTATTTGTTAAAAACTCAAACTCGGAACCTTCTTGGTGTTCTTTTTTCAATTTTCTTTGTACGCGGTTCTTTACGCGGCATTTTTTCACGTCATTGTTAAAACTTATATTAAAAAAAAGAAACTTGAAAACAAGTGAAAAACTAAAATGAGTGATTCTAGCGACGAGGAAGTTTGTTTGACGCCAACAGAATTGACTGAAACTGTTAATAATGCGCAAATGAGCTTTCTACCTCAACAATCACGCGAGAAGTATTTAAAACAGTACGATATGTTCAACACGTGGCGACTAGCAAAAGGAGCCAAAACTTTCTCAGAAAACGTTTTGCTGGCATATTTTATAGAATTATCCGAGAACAAGAAAGCAAGCACTCTATGGAGTACGTATTCGATGCTAAAAGCAACAATAAAGATGAAAAAAGACATACATATCGATACCTATCCTAAATTAGTAGCATTTTTAAAAAGAGCCTCATCTGGTCATCATCCAAAAAAATCGAAGGTTTTCACAGTATCTGATATTGAAAAGTTTCTTAACGAAGCACCCGATTCCGTATATTTGGCGGCAAAAGTAAGTCAGTTGCACATTCAGTATCTACTTAAGTACATATATTAATCTCAATTAAATAGTATACTTAGTAAATGTTGATAGGCATAATTATGCGTGATTTATCTACTACAATACTCTTTACATTGCAGGTTGTTCTTATTATTGGAAGAAACGGAGCATGTCGAACTAATGAACTAACACAACTTAATGTCAAAAACATTGAGAAACATTCAGATGACTTACTATTAATTAATTTACCTAATACAAAGACAAAAAGAGACCGCAACTTTGTCATTCGCAAGGAATACGTAACGATTGTTGAGAAATATCAAGCCTTACGGCCGCCTAACACTCCAATCAATCGTTTTTTTCTACAGTATCGCAATGGAAAGTGTGTTAGACAGCCTATGGGTACTAATAAAATTGGCAGTATCCCACGAGAAATAGCAACATTTCTTGAACTTCCAGAACCCCTGTTGTACACGGGTCATTGTTTCCGACGAACTTCAGCCACACTTTTGGCTGATTCCGGAGCTGATCTCCTGTCCCTTAAGCGCCACGGAGGCTGGAAGACCAAGCAGTTGTAGAGGGATACATAGAGGATTCCATCCAAAATAACTCTAAAATACGTGAAGGCATCGTAGGAGCCATTACACTGAAAGAGCCTCAATCGGAAACTTGGACTGGCCCTTCTACATCAAAAATAAGCCGTTATGAAACACCTAACCATCTCCCTCTCTCTCCAACATTCACGCCAAGGGAATCCGATGAATCGGTACAACTATTAAGTATGACAGACAGTTTACCGAAAAACAGTACACAAGTGACTAACACCAATATTACAGTACCAAACAAAAATATTACACTCAATTTAAATAACTGTTGCAACGTTACTTTAAAATTTTCTTAATTATACTTTAGTATTATTTTATTATAATTTAAAGATTATTCTGTAATACTTACCTGTCATAATGTAGTAATTAATACCTAAACTGAAATAAAAGTGTACCTATCTTGTGATTGTAAACATTTTTTTAATGCATTTAGTCATTTCCTCGCTGAGGTGGAATGAAAAGTTACGTGTTGCACTCGAGTGCAAAGATTTTTCACCTCGTGTCCTTTTGATTCCCTCGCTAACGCTCAGGATTCTAATTTTGAATCACTCGCTGCGCTCGTGATTCAATTTTAGAATCCTTCGCTTGCTCGGTCATCAAAATTGAACACGCGGTTAAAAAGCAACTTTGCACTCTTGTATAACAAATAACTATTTTTTTTACCGCCCTTAAGACAAATTTATTTCAGGTTTATTTGTGTACAAATTTTAATATTAAACATAGATATAATTAAGAAATCACGATCTTTTGTCAAGGCGTAAAAACCGGCCAAGTGCGTGTCGGATTCGCGCGGTACTAGAGACCGTGCGAATCAGGGCGGGTCGCTAATGTATGGAACTTACTTTGGACAAAGCGCCAGTCTGTCTCCCGAGATGGAAGCTCAAGTCAAGATTGTGCAGATGTATGAACACGTTGCAGGCCAACTTCCTGATGGAGTGCTGCGCTACCTTGGCGAACACAGCGTTCCGGAGTTCGTTAAAACAGGCTGCTGTTGCGCGAGCAATGCCGTCTGCAATGATAAAACTTTAGTTAATCATTTCTTAAGTATGTTACAATGATTTAAAGCAATAGTTTGGTTTATAGGCAATATTTTCTGCGTTTTGGGGATCCCCTCGGAAGAATATGTAGGCATAATGTCGTCACGAAAAATCCTGCAAATCGTAAGCAAAGTTTAATTTACACAAGTTGTTAACATCAATATTCGGGCAGTTGCCCGCTAGACACGACACATGCCTTTTTTTTTTTTCGGGGTGGAAATCCTCATAGGATGTCCGATGCCTGATGCATGCCTGATGGGAGGGTCCTTCTTTTAATAAGGATGAGTAAACTTTACGCTTTGTTCACCAAGACTGTAGTTATAAAGTTATAATATAGCAATAACTGTCAAAAATTCTCTTAGCCAAGGAAGTTGGTATCGTATGTTCACAGACATAAAGTCACAGTAAAAAATGATCTACAAAACTGAAACCAAGCAAGACTGCTTTTTTAAAGACATTTTTTGATATGCCCTCACACAGACTCGTATATTAATTACTCCCTCTATTATATTTGGGCGCGGACGCATCCGAAAATGACATCTGTAGATAGGTACATCTGGTGACGTGTAGAGAAGGCATTCATAATAAGCCTACCACAAGAGCCTTGTGCGGATTGGTAGATGTCAAATATTTTTAAGTTTTATAGCTCTAGGACCTACCAATTTCCTCAAGTTGTTTTCCTTCACCGTTTTGAAAGCAGTGTTAATGAAATAATTTATACAAAGTACGGGGTTCGAACCTACGACCTACAATTTGTAAGTCGCTGTCGATAACACTTGGCCACTGCTGCTCTCAGGAGGAGGCTTCAGGCGGATTCATATGGGTACAATGGCATACTCACATCCAAGCAGTAAGGAGAACGCGGTGGTTCCGAGCGCCTGCGGGACGGTCGCCATGCCGAGCAAGGCATCTCCCGCCGGTGTGGCCGTCACCGTATTGATCTCGTCTACGGCGTACTTGAACAGGAAGGGCACTGACACGTTCATTATTTTTGCGCCAAATAGTAGGGAGAGGGAGAGCATCACGCGGGCTCTGATCGCCATGTTGTCCTATAATGGAAAATAATGGTAAATGGTTTTGAATTTTTGATAGTTCTTCCACACAAAAACTGCCAGAAATCAATTTTATTTCACAAATCAAAATTATTTGTTGGTTGAAAAGTTAGCTTTAACTCAACAAAGTGAAAAACAACCTCATCATTTTTGCATGACTACTTATAAATGTGAATTACTGCTGAAAATGTTCCACATCAGTTTTGTGTTTATTGAGTGCCAGCAGAGATTCATATAAACAATATTGGATTGTTAAGTTGTGTGTGTTATAAAAGTTTACTAACATAATCATTAATAAATATTGTCACTAATATATTTGAGATCATTCGTCACTTATTATTGAACATAAAAAAAATAGATTGATATATTGTAAAAGATCTTTTTTTATAAATTCCAACTACTTGAACACCAATTAATTAACATTCCAGGCCAGTTAACAGCTGCTCCATCCATCTTATATGAAACAGGTACAAATTCTTACCTTAGGCCACACATACTCGAGCATTCCCCGGATCATATCCATCCCCGACACCGGCTTCGCATCCGCCAAGTTTATATCTTCACGAGACAAAACAGAGGCACCTGGGTGAAAGCAGTCTCTTTTTTGGATACCTAAGGAGGGGAGAATATAATCAGGATGTTTTTAAGGATATATGTAGGGTTACATAAAGGGATAGGACACAAGCAAACGAGGACCAGGACACATGCAGGATGAAAAGGACATGAAGGGAATAAACAAAGAGCTGCGTTCCAACCAAGTATTAGTAACAAAAAATACACAAAAATAAAGGTAGCAGGTTGTAGTAACACGTGAAAAGCTGAAATTTAAAATGTTTGTGCACATTCTACATACTAAGAAGAAATACATAATGTAGCATAACAGGATTGGCACACAATTTTATTGATAGCAGAAAACAAGACTGTTGCTTAGTGAAAATGGCTATGTGAATTGTTAAAAAGTATATATTCACAGTAAGGACAAAATAATAATTTAGTATGCTAATAATAATTAGACAAAATGTTACAAAGAGAGTATTTAATAAATACAATGCTAAATGTACATACAATGAATGATATTAAGGTGTATACTTTAGATAATAATTCCTGTTCAACTAAGTTTTTGATAAACTACTTCTAAAGACCACAACTCAGACACACATTTTTCAATTTTATGAACAACATGTATGATAAAATATTGTAGTAGTTCAGAAATCGCCTTGATTCTTTCTTTGGACAAGATCATCCACATTCGCCGAAACATTTTTAGTATAGAACAGATGCCATAAAAGACATCCATTACTGGACAAAGGCCGGTCTAAAGCATAGCAGTATGGTTGTGTAGCATGCTACACAACCATAATTCTGATAGCACCATCCCATTGAATGCTGATAAGTTTAAGACAGAAACATTAATTTATTTGAACAAGCAAATTCTCCCATTGCCCTCACACTAATATTATAAAAGCAAAGTCAGTAAGTGAGTGTCTATTGCTTCTTCACTCTCAAACGGCTAGACCAATTTTATTGAAATTTGTTACCGATGTAGTTGACACACAGGATTTACACATAAGCAAATTTTTATCCCATTATCTTAATTGGACTGAAATATATAAAGGTGATATCACGGTGTGCATCTAGTTTAATGTGAATATCAAGTGTTCTTTATCAAAGAAGTCTGGTGGTGACCATTCTATATAATATGATGGCTATATACAGACAATGTAAACAACATAATAAGGCATGTTTCAGCCAACTATAGTGTATTGTAAGATAAATTCCAAATCCTTGACACTGACTGTTTAGCTACACTCTGTGTAAATAATGTCTAATTAAGTAAATGAATAATTTATTGATTGTTTCACTATCAGAACTTTGTAATATTACTGGCAAATAACGTTTATTTTTACGCTTATCATCATTCATGTTTGCTTATTTGGTGTCCAGTGATTTTTTAGCATTCCATACAAGGTCATTAAATAACAAATAATATTATGTAACTGTCTTACTTCCTTAAACTTGAAATGTAAAAAAATTGTTAAACTAGAACTTTATTCCTTCAAATTATGTTGCTATCTATGTTAATAAAAGTTTTATTTTGCTTACCATACGGGATTTTTCCCGTTTTTGGTTTGTTTGCCAACACAGCTGCCAACACATTTTTCGCAGTGTCTGAACTTCCAGAAGGAGTCGGGCTTGACGATGAATAATGCTACAATCAAAGGAGAGTCCAATTAACACCATATCTTTATAGAAAACTTCTTGAAACAGCGACAATTGTATATAATGCAAATGAATTGTTAGACGCAAAAGATTACCCTGTAATGGCTGGCGGCCGCACATTGTTGACATAGTAAGTTAAGCGATGGTTTGTTTATAATATTTGATGTGAAATAAGGTAGAGATTTTGCGAAATTAATGTGATGTCGAATTAATTTGCTAAATTGCTTATTTGACAGCAATGTAGCCGCCATGGTGTTAAACTGACAACTACTTTATGACTGACAGTTAAACACAGAATTGACAAATGACAGCTGACGAGAAAGAAATGTTGCCACACATCAAACATTTTTTTTTTAAAGCAGCGGTTTTGTAAACAATCCATTCTGCCGATCCGATACATAATAACTTCCTTCACACTTTGTCAATATGCCAAAATGAAGCATATTTTTAAAGCTTTTCTGGAACGCTATCCTACAAAATATGCAAATTACTCACACTCCAGTGGTGTTTCGAAAATTTATGATTGATATTTTTCAAACCATGAATGTGCGTATACTTCGCACAGAGCATCTAGTATAATATAATAATATAATTCATATTGCAATGCTAATAAACGGAGGAGGTTCTCAAGTCGACAAGTATTTTTTTTTTTTCATGTAAGCCACGCATATCTCAAGAGACTAGATTCGATTTCGATATTCAAAATAAATATATTACATATTACATAAATTTGAAAATGATATAAACAGGTACGTTGTTTGGAATTTAGTCGTACATCACATGCTAGACATCTCGGGGTTTATTTTCATTAAATACAGCACCTAATGATTAATTAAGAAGCCTTCAAACGTCGAAAATGTATAGATAGTGTACATAAATAGTTATCTTTCCCCACTACGTTGGGCTCAACTTACAGTCTAACCGGAATGGATGCAACTGAAAATCAGTGTTTTACATGGTACGGCTACCTGCCTGTCCTGGATAATACATACTAATATTATAAATGTTATCCATACTAATAATATAAATGCGAAAGTATCTCTGTCTGTCTGAAAACTACTGAACTGATTGTACTGAAATTTGGTACACAGCCAGTCTAGAGCCTGAGAAAGGACATAGACTATATAACATCCCGTTATGACCAATAGGAGCAGAGCAGTAACAAAAAATGTTGCGAGAACGGGAGCAAACGCGGACGTAGGTACATATTGTTCCCATTATTTTAACAAGCGCTATTAAATACCAACTGAGCATTTTTTTTCCACGGAAACGGGAACCACCGCTTGCTGTAAAATGAAGTCCACGCGAAGGGAGTCGCGGGCAACAGCTAGTACGTATAAAAATACTTTGTTGTTAACGCGATACAGCGATAGCCCTAGGTAAGACTGGTTGCCTCACTTTCTGGCTTCTGACTACCAATAACCGTCATTGGCCACTTTTTCTTGGCTTGACTTTAACCCATCTATTCATAAACGTTGCTATAGGTAATGTTAGTGATTTCTTCAAAAAGCATGTAAACAGTTTATTCCGTTGTTATTCGTACCTACATCCTTTCACAGTCGTTATGAGCCATAACGACTGTGAAAGGTACATTGTAGCAACGTTTATGAATAGATGCGTTAAAGAAAAGCTATGAAAAAGTGGCCAATGACGTCTTTCTAGGTACCTCATCTATCTCAAGTAGTGTCCATAAAACGCGGTCGGCTAAACAATAAAAATGAAGATAAAAATATTTTTAGTAAATCCGCAGAGTCCATTATCTTAGAGCGTCTCGCGCTATCATAATATTTACAAAGGTAGATTCTAACAACTAGGATCGATATCGGAAATGGGGCAAGCGTGAGCGCGATCGTAATAAATGGTTCTGAAGATAGAAATAATTTATAGAGGGGGCATTATTTGGTAAGTAAGTTACCTACCAATAAGTAGGTAATCCAAACTAGGTAGGTAACTACTGAAACTGGTGGCGCTTATTCCAATGACTTCGTTTACGTAAAATGTCCTCTTGTGCCGTTGCGCGTCGCATTGCATTACCAGCCTATGTTATTTTCCTTAGCGTTCTTTGTAGCTTTTCCTTTTTGCTTGTTAGATACTAAAACAATATATATTTTTTAGTTCCTTTATAAACAGCTAGTTCTCATGGCTCTTGAACAACTCACAATTTTTGTAGCTCATCTCAGATGACCATTAAATCAAAACATTATTCTGAACATATTTGAGATCATCAACCTTTTACATTTCAGAATGGCAACACTATACCTACGTTTCTTTTTTTTTCTAGCTACCCATATCTTCACTTATTTCCTCTTGTTTCGAATGAACGTGACCCACCATCACTACTTACCAAATACCTAGACTATTTAAAAACTGGATGACTTGAACTGTTTATTGTACGGACGACAGCAGGTCAAGCTACCCTAAACTGTCAGATATTCCTACTTTATCTCTTATTTATTAAGGCTCAAGGTTGATCCTCGAGCCTTAATAATTAGGTAAGAGATAAAGTTGAAAATCTAATAAAGAAATCCGACAGATTGTAGTAGATAGATGAGCTGTCGTCTGACAGACAACAGACACAAACGACAGCACATCATGCTACTACAATATCTCTAAAGCACAGTAATCAGTAGGTAGGTACTTACATGTTGGTTGTTGGTAATATGCTACAGAAAAGAAAGCTTCTTTGTCCCAAAAACTGAACCCTAAAACACTAATGGCCCGTTACGTTGTCGAGTCGATAAAATATCTATATGCAATAGTCTTCCGCATCCGCGTAATACCCTTTGATCGTTAGCGTTATATTTAGATGGTGTCCTAGATTTTTGAGACATGTTATATTAGTCAGCCTATCGCCAGGTTAGTGTGCTGATCTAAGCGTGGCGTCTACATTCTGTTCTGATATTTTAAGCTCTATGGGCAACTTTCCTGGAAGTGTTTATGGATGACCGGTACCTGCCAAGTGGCTAGAACACGCATTATATGTTTATTAAACAGTTTCTCAGTCTATGCATCAGTTCCTAATGTATTTACTGAGTATGGTTTCACCACGCATATGTTATAATGCAATGCGCAAATGTACGGACGACAGCTGGCAGGTCAAGCTACCCGAAACTGACAAATATTCCCAATCAACCTCGAGCCTTAATACTTTATAGATAAAGTGGAAAAACGAAAATCAGACAGATTGCATTAACTTGATGTACCTACTGTCGTCTGTACATAGCCACTATCAAAGATGTTATACTTAGACCGATAAAATTATACGAAAACAACTAGCACCCTAATTGCGAAACGGACTATTAAACTCATCATCATCATCAATCCATACTAGAGAGGCTAGAGTTTTAACCACTAGATCACCACGACTATTGAGCTAAAATTGAATCATTTTGAAGAATTTTACTCAAACATTGCATCCAATGTTCGAAAAATCTGTCTACTTAACAACGTAAATAACGCAATGAATGTTCTCGAACTGTCAAAGCCATTGTAGGTATGTTACACAATTATTATCCCTCTGGCAAGGGCAACAAGTTTTCCTATCAATGTAGTATAATAATGTAGTATAATGAGAGCATATCTCTCATTATACCTATAAAACAACACAAAATCGACTCATCAACTACATTTACAGACGCCTGTTAAAAAGTAAACAAGTTACAGCAAGAAGCGCAGTCAATACAGAATCCCGCACGTACACAAACAAATGAGGTTAAAACGCCATATTTTGACAACAAAGCGCCTTACAGGTGTACGTATAGATGTTCTATTTCTGCCACACCTACTACCTCTGGATAGCGAATCGGGTCAGTCGTTAGCGATGTACTGCTGTAGAGGTTCCCCAACTATATTATGGTGTTTTATGTCTTCAAGTTTTTTTTTTTTTCAGATGACTGGAGTGTTTCTATGGTAAGTGCTGGACATGTTATAGACACTGGCCCCAATTCCTTTGATCACTAACTAAATTAAATTTAAGTTCAGTTTATATTTTTCTTTAATTTCATTAAGATAAAGACAGAAGATAAAATGTTAGTTTAGACTAGGGGTCGCTTTTGCTTAAATGATTCGGATCATTTAAGCCAAAGTGGTATTTTCGGTATTGGTCTGGAGCCAATACCGAAGATTACTGGAGGTAATCCGAGATTTTCGATATTTTCGGGATTAAGCTAAAGTTAGCAAATTTAGTATAATAAAGTTAGGTTTGGTTAAGGAGTAATGCGGGGAGGACACGACGGAGCACACGCTCTCCGAGTGTGTAGCTTGGGAGGAGCAGCGCCGTGTCCTCACAAATGAAGTAGGAGGCGACCTGACGCTGCCGGCAGTAGTGCGGAGGATGGTCGGTAGCGCATAGTCGTAGGACGCAGTGGTGTCCTTCTGCGAGGACGTGATGTCGCAGAAGGAAGAGGTTGCGGAACGGGAGAGGGAGATATCAACTCCCTTCCCGGGCTGCAGAAGACGCACCGGGCGCCGAAGAAGGGCGGATAACGCCCTCTTCCGCCCCCCATAAATGGGTCCAGGGGCGAGGCACATGGGGAAGTCCCCGCCCCCTATTCGATGGACCCCGAGGCTGAGACGCGCGCGAGTGTCGACGCACGCCTCTGAGGCGATTCACGGGGTAGTTTAACACCCTACTACCCCGTTCAGGAGACGGGGCCCGGACAGACCGGGCCAGCACGAGGGTGTGGGGCCGTGGAAGAATTTAGACTCCCGCAGCCACACGCGTTTGGTCGTGAATGTGATGGAAGAGAGGTTTTAGTCAGTAAAAGTATGACCGTATTCTGTAATCTGTGGCACACCCCGTCGCCAAACCCAGGGCTGCGGAAATCCTATGAGGATTTCCACCACGCAAAAAAAAAAGAAAATGGTTAAGGAGTAATGGGCTTTGGATTCCCGGGGCCCCGCGCGCCCTTGTGATAAGAGACACCGGGGTGGTTTGTAGTCAGTAAGAGTCTGACAGACACTGTCGCCCGCCCCAGGGCGGCGGATATCCACGCGATTTTTCATCCCAATTCATTTAATTTTCTATCCAAAAAAAATAAAAGGTTAAGGAGTGGCAAATAGAAAGTATAGAATTAATAACTAATTCAAATGATCGATAAATTAATGATTGAATTAATAAGTTATTCCCAAATGAAACACTCAGAATCATTGACAAAACTGTTCAAGCAACTTGCCCTTAAAATATTTGTGAGTAAGGTATGTGGCCCAGATATCGGGCGGTACAATTTCAGTGCGCCCTCTCTTTTAATCAAAATAATTAACTACACATATGATTTATTGCCTTAGTGGGGGGAGGGGGCATGTCTACCCGCCACTTTTTACCTTGCCGATAATGTACAGGGGAGTACGAAAGTGTTTGCGAATTCCTATCTCAGAACTGTCTGTGTTTGTGCCTAATGTATAAGTTTGCCAATGGTGTATTATGTTTTGTGTACTCACATTATTTTATAAATTATTTTATTATATTAAGTTGTACCTATCTATCTATGGGCTGCAGGAATTGATGGTGTGATGTTATCAAAAAAATAGAAACGAACTAACAATCGGGCCTTTTGGAAACTCCTTTGGTAACCACATACTCCAAATATACTATTTTTCTTTTGACAGAACGTTACATAACATGTTCAGAATCCTACAGAGGCCCGGAAATCTCGCACTTGGACTGCCTTCTTCATCATCATCATCATCATCGTCTTAGCGTCAATCCCAGTCGTATTCGAAACTTTTTCAGCTTTGAGGTCCGAAGTTCGCTTTACCAAACTGCTAAACTGGCTAAACTTCGTTATTTTTCGTGAAGCAACTGCCGTCTGACCTCCACAACCCGAAGGCGATATCAAAGAGAAAATGGGACAATCATTTAGACCAATTGTTGGACTTTTGAGGGCTCCAACAGCCCGTAGCGACTGCCATTAATTGTTCGTATGGCAAACGGGACCACGAGGCACCATGGCCAGACCAGTGCAAATATTAATATGCTATATTTATATGCTTATATTTATATAAGCATATAAATATTTCCACTGCGCGGGGATCGAACCCGCGGTACGCTACGGAGGCTGTCTTCTTCAGTTTTTTTTTTATAAATTATAAACTAGCTCTTGACCGCCTTCCCGCCTGATAGTAAGCAGTGACGCAATCGCTGATGGTAAAGCACACTAGTTTATTATGAACCTATTCACTCCAGCCCTGAAGACACTCAAATTGTAGTCCGAAGGAAACACCGCCGCTGGCAAATTGTTCCAGTCCCTCGATGTACGCGGTATAAAGGAGGAGGCGAAACGCTTCGTCTGGATCGTAGTGGTGTTAACAACGTAAGGGTGGAAACTCGCCGTCCGACGGGTCGTCCGATGGTGGAACGGAGATGGGGGAATTAAATCATGCAAGTCCCTCGCACACTCCCCATTATACATCCCATAGAACACCGAAAGGCTGGCTACTCTACGCCTGTGCTCTAGGCTTTGGAGACCGTCTCGAGTTAAATCAGGGTCACCAATCAGCCTCTTCGCACGCCTCTCCACTGAATCCAAAGTGGCCAGGTGAGACTTAGCAGCACCAGCCCAAATGTGGCTGCAGTACTCCACACACGAACGGACCTGTGCTTTGTACAACGTTAGAAGCTGCCCAGGTGTGAAGTACTGCCGGACCTTTGCGATAACGCCAAGTGTCCTGGCAGCCACCTTGGCTTTGGACTCAAAGAACCTATAAAATCCCCTTTTCTTAGACTTTTCCGCTCACCAGTACATGTATTTGGGAGAAAAAAAAGGCGCCGAATGCCACCAACATCGCAGTACTGTTACGGTGATAAGTCTGTGTAATTTTTTTATCTGCTTCGATATAATTTAGCTTCGCCCGTTATTCTTGAAGGGACCTGTCCCAGGCAGTCATTCACTTTCATTTGGGCTGGTAGAGTAATTGATCTTTTTTGGAAGGCTTTTAATTGTTTTGCAAGCTTAATAGACTGTTTAATGCAGGCTAATAAATTTACATTTAAAGCGAGTTACAGTATTAAAAATGTATAACTCAAGCACGACTAAATTGTTTTTTATGATCTTGGATTTGTTGTATATACCTCCACCCCGAATAGTGGAATAACTATTAACCCATGTGGAAATTCACAAAATATATACGTATATTGTTAAGTCATTTTCTCTTACATATATAACGGCTTATAGATTCTGAGATTTTGAACTTTGAAGCCATAGGAAGTTCGCGTCACAGCCCGAGTCGACGGCGCGTTGTGTTTCACGCGCCCCTCAAAGAGATGTCAGCACATCGTGACGGAGTCCACGAAGACCGGTGACCCCTGGGTCAGAGTCGCGGGTTGGTTAAACAAGAAACCGTGGCCCTGGCCGTCGCACAGGCAAGTGAAGGAACACGGGTTGGTTTTAGTCAGTTAAAGTCTGACACGACCTTCTGCTCCACCCACAGCGGTGATTTGATGATTTCCCATTCAAAACAAAAAAAAAGGTTGGTCACGCTGACGCGAATTGAATGCTTTTTCCCCATACAACAAAAGTGCACAACGTTTATAAAGGTTTGAATTCAAACATGATACCATAGGTTAGCAAAATTATGAGTTTTTATTCAGAGAAATGGATCCTGCGAAAGTACCAGAACAATATTAATGACCATATCATCAAAACAATTCGGGAAGATACTACCTGTGAAGACAACCTCATTGTGTTGCTTTACAAATACTACTGCCACGAAGAGTGAGGAGGACGATCAGTTAAGTATAATAAATGTGGGTAGTAGTAGGGACAGGCACCATTAATAAGCAGCAATTATTAAGAAGTTAATTTCCGTCTTGGACAAGATTTTTGTTCAGATATTTTGGCTTTAAGTAGTACATATTTTTTCTGCTAATTTACCTACGTATTTACCTCTTATATCAAGAACTAAATTTAATAAAATACTGTCAAAACTATGTATGGATAGATTATTTTATTATATACGGCCTAGTGGTTAATACACCAGCCTCTCAAGTATGATAGTTCGATTCCAGGTCAGGCAAGTACCAATGTCACTTTTCTAAGTTATATGTACTTTTTGAGTATATCTTAGACACCAATAACTAATTACAAAATAAAGGAGAACATCTTGAGGAAACCTGGACTTTAAGACCGTACCCTCACCAAATGACCTTGCGCATTTGCTCCCTCTTCACCGCGCCCCACCTCTACAATACTTCGTAAAATTTTACTAGCGCCGTCTGGCGGACGTAGTACTTACAAATACAAGTTAGAAACATAGACCACAGAAGTAACAGACATAGCACTTTTATTTATGTTTATTTGTGCGCCCAAATACTTTTGGTTATTATGTACTCAAACAAATGTTGACGATACTTCATAATAAAAATTCTGCAGTGTTTATTTTTTAACCGACTTCAGAAAAAGGTGGTTCTCAGTTCGATTTATTGTGTTTGCTGATAACTTTATGGTTAATGAACCTATTTTGACCATTCTTTTTTTATATGAAGGGATATGCTGCCTATGTAATCCCATTGTTACCACGTCAGTGTCGATAATGGAAATTCAGAGAAATTTAGGCCAATTATCGAAAATTGTAGGCACGCTTCGGGTGACAACTTGATACTCGTGTTTATATCGGATGATACTATAAAACCGTGAAGATTTGGGCCTGACCTGATGATGGAGATAACAGAATATCAAGGGAATCCACATCGGAAGCAACTATCACGTGTTTGGGCTTATTTAATGTGTATTGATTAGACCTTTATGGGTCATTGTCAAAACAGGGTTCAGATGAAAAAATAAAACAAAATCAGTTATTTTTAAAGAATTCGTCCTTTATTTAATAAAAGAGGTCAATTGTAACAATAATAAATTATTGTTTGAGATCAAACTTAACAATTAGAATAGTTATTTAAAAAAAACGTTTTTATAGGTCCACCGAAAAGACACAGATGTCTACCGAATGTACTAAAAGTGTAGTTTAGCAACAATTTTAACATAATAATAGAATCTTTTTTCTATAATATTAATCCAATCGTCTCAGAA
The DNA here is from genome assembly GCA_017933935.1 of Sesamia nonagrioides. NCBI lineage: Eukaryota > Metazoa > Arthropoda > Insecta > Lepidoptera > Noctuidae > Sesamia > Sesamia nonagrioides. The sequence continues at coordinate 780,099 of JADWQK010002164.1, read as the reverse complement.
GAAACGATAAAAAAAAGCCAACGCAGTATCATTGAAAAGTAAATTAAAATAAAATAAATCCCTTTGTCCACCAAAAATATTATGTCTTCTTGGTGGACATAATATCTTCATCCTCGGATGACGACCAAAAATGACAATGCGTCTGGTGAACTTTTATCGGAGTTCCAGGTCTTGAAGTAGGTGGTGAACATGAACTGTCGGAGTAAACATCAGCAAACGCCCGCCCTGGGACCTAGAGGCGAAAGTACTCGCGTCATTGTACCGATGGCGCGAGGAAGAGCGGACACGGGGCTCCAGTCCGGCGCAGCGGCAGATCGAGCTGCGCCGAGAGGAGCTCCATCAGGTCCTGGTGGCGGACTGGCGGCAAAGGCTTATGCGCCCTGCCGCCGGCCTCGCTACCGTCGAGGCGATCCGGCCAGTACTCGACGACTGGCTCGGGAGAAGGCACGGCTCCCTGTCGTTCAGGGTGACGCAGGTGCTGTCGGGGCACGGCTGCTTCGGCAAGTACCTGTGTCGCCTAGGCAGGGAGCCGGACGCTCGGTGCCACCACTGCGTCCAATGCGGGGAGGACACGGCGCAGCACACGCTCTCCGAGTGTTTAGCTTGGGAGGAGCAGCGCCGTGTCCTCACAAATGAAGTAGGAAGCGACCTGACGCTGCCGACAGTAGTGCGGAGGATGGCCGGCAGCGCAGAGTCGTGGGACGCGGTGGTGTCCTTCTGCGAGGACGTGATGTCGCAGAAGGAAGCTGCGGAACGGGAGAGAGAGATCTCAACTCCCTTCCCGGGCCGCAGAAGACGCACCGGGCGCCGAAGAAGGGCGGACAACGCCCTCTTCCGCCCCCCATGAATGGGTCCAGGGGCGAGGGACATGGGGAAGTCCCCGCCCCCTATTCGATGGACCCCGAGGCAGAGGCGCGCGCGAGTGTCAGCGCGCGCCTCTGAGGCGATGCACGGGGTAGCTTAACACCCCACTACCCCGTGCCGGAGACGAGGCTCGGACAGACCGGGCCAGCACGAGAGTGTGGGGCTGCGGAAGAATTTAGACTCCCGCGGCCCCACGCGCGCTCGTGACAGAAGAGACACCGGGGTGGTTTTAGTCAGTAAAAGTCTGACAGACCCCGTCGCCCACCCTAGGGCGGCGGACATCCTATGAGGATTTCCACCCCGAAAAAAAAAAAAAAAAAAAAAGGTTGGTTTTTCTAAATCATTGCTTTGAGTCTCAGTAACTGTTGGGCTCAACTTTTTCCTGTCTATAGAGTTGAGCAACTGTTGGACTATTGGAGTCCAATTAGGACTCATTAATGGGCTTGGTAGACTTAGTAAAGGGCTGGGAATAGAACACTGAACTGGGGTGGGAGCAGGAATTTCAACGTGCATATTGTGTAATGGTAAGTCAAAACTTATACAACCTAAGTCATAGTGATGACATATAGCACTTGGATGGCAAGTAATGCAGCTTAATCTTCGGAAGTGCAGGGTTCTTGGTTCGCGTTTGTCCCATGTAACTTGATGCACTTGCATAGTACCACGAAAAGGGCGGACATCGCAGTTTTGAATTTTGATTTCAATGTCTTTTGCAATAGTATCGTCAATCTTAATTACTTCGATTCCTTTACAGTTCTCATGCATACATTCTATGAACCCATCAATGTTGCTTACATCATTTCCTTTTGCTACATACTTATCAGCCGTTCGTTTGAGGCAACCTCCTATGCCATCAGGGGCCCCTTTACCATGGCCACTCTCGCTAAAGTGCCACATTATATTATCTGCCTGTGTTTCTTTGCTCAAGTATGCCCCAAGTAAATAAAACATGGTCTTATTTTTGTACTGTGTAGAGGGACCATCGCTTAAAATATGCAAAAATTTAAGATTTGGCATTAGTGTCTTTATTCCATATCCATTTGTTTCGTAGTTGTCTTTGCTGTCTATCTGATAAATCATTTATCGTCTTAATTTCTCCTAGTGTTTTTTTCCTATGGTAGTACTCTCTATCCTTCTTCCGCTTTTCTTCTAATGCTACTGGATCTTTCTTCAATTTTTCTCTTGCTCTCCTCATACTTAACTTCTTCTGTTCGCGTCTTCTTTTCTTCTTCTCATCTTCAGTCAATTTATTTCTAGTTCTAGCCATTGTCTGTGGGTAAAGAAAAGAGGGAGCCTAAGCAAGGCACAAAGCACAAACGAAACTATTTATTATTAAAGTGGAATACAAATGTTTCACGTATAAGTCAACTGCAAGCCGACATGTTTAGTCATTGTCTAGAAATAATCTGACTTCACCCTGATGACTTTTGAATGCGATGGAAAGATATCGGTCAAGGTAAAAAAAAGTAGCTTACTTTATTTGTGTGTTCCTTTTTACGTGTTGTTGATATTATTCCGCTTTAATAATAAATAAAGAAACAGCGAACATGGCACATTCAACGTAAAACGCCAAAAACAGTATCCACAATAATAATATTACTCGTAAAAACCGCCTCCCGAATGCAATATTTCTATTATGCAGTTAAATATCTAATTCGCATTAACAACCACATGCAAAACCAGAGTGCACAAAACAAAAATAAAATATTTCATCCACTTGGTGGACATTCATCTTTTTGGTGGACACAAATTCCACCGAAAAGATGTCCACCAAATGGATTTTTCTGAGAAATTATTTCATTCCAAGCATTATTTTGAGGTTATGTTGTAATCACTAGTATTTTTAGATAAATACTTTAGAAATCTAACACATAACGTAAAGTTATGAATTATTAAGGCTTCACTTACCAAAATACACAAGGAACCGAAAAGATATACTCAACTTTGACACCACCAGCTATTTTTAAACAAGGAGCAATAATTTCGTTCGTATGCGAGCCGCGTCAAAATGGCGCTGGACGTGATCAGCTGAGTATTGGACGCATTCGTGAATAACGTTTCGTTTACAAAATTTTATTATTTTCATAATAATTTTTATAAATGAATTAAGTCCACCAAATAGATGTAGATTTTAGTAACAACATTGCAACTTACAAAAAGTGTTTTTATTTTAATTCGTTATTTTTTATTCTGAGTTATTAAAGTATTTAGAATATCTATTTTGGGAAAACATATTCAAAGGTTAACTTTCCATATCAGTTTTCATTATATGATTGAATTTGCATGAAGAGGGAGAGTGGTAACAGCCCACCGAAGCGGACTTTTCTTTCGAAATTGTTTAATAACTACTTTATTTTAGTTTTATTTGAAATTACGCATATACATTTTGAAGTATTGAATAGTTATCTATACTATAAAATATGAACCTGGTATTTTATTAACGTTTATGTCTTTTTTTTCTGCTTGTAACACAATTTTAGGCGGTTATGACAATGACCCTTATAACTAAATATGTTATGACTGTAACTTCAGGGTTGGAAGTTAGTTTTGTAGATTGAAAGTTAGCTAAGTCAGATGGACAAAGGGATAGAAAAATAATATAATAAAGTTTAATTTATAATTATTTATTATTTTAAGGGAAAACGTAATCAGGGTCAAATAAATTTCTGCAGAACTGACACCTTCAAAAAAAAAAAAATCATGTTTTTTTTGGGACCAGGCAAGACTGTGAAATTATATTATTATTCTCGTTTAATAAAACAAATACGTAAATTGTAAAAAATAAAACTATCGTATATCAAAATTAATAACAAATACATATACTATAATATTATTTACACAAAGCTTCCTTTCGCAGAAAAATAATAAACATCCGACTAATACAATATCCGATCAGACTGGACGTAGACGCCAGCATATTTGGAAAAGGCCTGCAAGCAAACGACCTATTTCGTTTGCTTTAATTCCTTTAAGACCATAATGAAAGTATGAGCATTTCTAGAAATAACGCAATGAAATAACACAACTTAAATTCAGTCTCTTGATTTTAATTGATTTTTGCATAAGCATGACGAGTAGGTAGTGTTTGTACCGTGTTAAAGTAGAGTCTTGTAAATTGTTGAGGAATTCCCTCGACTGCCTATGGTTTTCATCATCTGATGTACTTCAGACTTTAATTTTTACCCATATGGGTGCAAATTTCTCATGAATATAAATTAATTAAGTCCAACCACAAAGCAGCTATTGTAAACCTTTGAGGAGTTCCCGCAACAGACTGTCCTTCGTCTTCATTATCAGACTCCTAATGATCATAACAATCCGTCTAGGTGTAAAGCTCTTATCAATACAAATTAATCAAGAGATTACACAAAGTAGCTGCTGTGAATCGTTGAGGAGTTCCCTCGAATTTCTCTCGGCTCTATCATCAGATCTATTGCAGACATTCATTTTAACCTACTTATATGGGTGTAAAGTTTTATCAATATTTTTTTTTTTTTACAAATTATAAACCAGCGCTTGACCGCAATCCTGCCTGATGGTAAGCAGTGACGCAATCGTTGATGGTAAAGCGCACTCGTTTATTAAGAGCCTATTCACTCTAGCCTTGAAGACACTCAAATTGTAGTCCGACGGAAACACCGCCGCGGGCAAATTGTTCCAGTCCCTCGATGTACGCGGTATAAAGGAGGAGGCGAAGCGCTTCGTCCGGATCGTAATGGTGTTAACAACGTAAGGGTGGAAGCCAGCCGTACGACGGGTCGTCCGCTGGTGGAACGGAGATGGGGGAATTAAATCATGCAATTCCCTCGCACACTCCCCGAAATGCATCCTATAGAACACCGAAAGGCTGGCTACTCTACGCCTGTGCTCTAGGCTTTGGAGACCAACTAGAGTTAGATCAGGGTCACCAATCAGCCTCTTTGCACGTCTCTCCACTGAATCCAAAGTGGCCAGATGCCACTTGGCAGCACCAGCCCAAATGTGACTGCAGTACTCCACACACGAACGGACCTGTGCTTTGTATAACATTAGAAGCTGCCCAGGTGTGAAGTACTGCCGGACCTTTGCGATAACGCCAAGTTTCCTGGCAGCCACCTTGGCCTTGGACTCGATGAACCGCCCAAAGTTAAGGTTTGAGGAAATCTCAACTCCCAAAAGCTGAAGGCGGTCGGAACACTCCAAGGACACATTCCGAAAAGTAGGGACCAAGGTGAACGGGCTCCTTTTGACGGTGAAAAGACACGCCTGTGTTTTGGCGGCATTGAATGCTACAAGATTGGCATTGCCCCATTCGGAGACTGCCTGCAGTGCAACACTCGTTCGCTCAACCATGGCCTCTCTTTCGGACCGGATTGATTCCCTACTAGCCTGAGCATCCGGCAGGTATCTCTCTACAACTGTGCTGTCATCTGCATACCATAGATACCGGGCATCAGCAGATCGTTAATATGCAGCAGAAACAGAGTTGCAGAGAGAACAGACCCCTGAGGAACACCGGCATTAGTTGACATGGGCTCAGAAGAGCATCCGTCGACAACAACTCGGAGGGACCGTTCAGTCAGGAAGTCTTTTACCCAGCCAGTCAGGCTAGGGGAAATGCCGTACGCTGGAAGCTTACTCAAAAGGCCAGCGTGCCAAACCCGGTCGAAGGCCTTCGAGACATCAAGGGAGACAGCAATCGCTTCCCCATTCTTCTCGAGGGCCTCGCCCCACAAGTGAGTGGCATACACTAGTAGGTCCCCAGTTGACCGATTGCGGCGAAACCCGTACTGTCGGTCACTGAGGAGATCGTTACCTTCCAGGTATGCCAAGAGGCGCGAGTTCAATACACGCTCCATAATTTTGCAAAGTATGGAGGTGATCGAAATCGGCCGATAGTTGGCAGGATCGGCACGACTACCCTTCTTGGGCACAGGCTGCACGTTAGCAAGCTTCCAGGACTTGGGCACTATACCAGTCCTAAATGAGAGGCGATACAAGCGCGTCAATACAGGAGACAACTGGGCGCACATGCTTTAAGAACAATCGCTGGTATACCATCCGGACCACTAGCCTTATTCACGTCCAGACGACACAGTACTCTCAGAACCTCCTTGTTTCTAATGCGAACCTCAGGCATTGAAGCTCCGCAATGAGGTAAATTAGGTGGAGTAGCACTGCCAGTATCAAGACGCGAATTATGGGCAAAGAGAGATGCAAAGAGACCTGCTTTCTCTCTCGCCGTATGAGCCAGTGTTCCATCAGGCCTAACCAGCGGAGGCAGTGAGGGCCGACAGAAGTTCGCCTCAACCGATTTGGCAAGGGACCAAAAAGATCTGCTACCGGATGGCTGCGCAGATAACTTGTTGCCAATATGGGTAATGCGGTCGAAGCGAGCCTTCTTGAGCGCCTTCTTGTAGGACTTGGCAGCACGGTTAAAGGCTCTCTTCTTTGAGCTTAGATCCGGAGCTCCGCGGTCACGAGCGTCAACCCAGGCGAGAAATGCCGTGTGCTTACGCCGTTCAGCTTGGACACAATCGACATTGAACCATGGGCGAGCCGAGCCACCGACGGGCACGTCATTGAATGGGATAAAATACTCCATAGCTTGACGCACCACATCGGTTATAGCGTCCGCACAGCTCGAAGGATTGTCAGAGGAGAAGCAGACCTGCTGCCAAGGATAAGACGCAAAGAAGTGGCGCATCTCATCCCAATCCGCTGACCTGTATCGCCACATTCGCCGTTCACCACGAGACTCGTGATCTGGTGGGGAGAAGGACGTCACAGACTTCACCAGACAGTGGTCTGAAGTTCCCAACGGTGAGGAAACTGTTACAACACATCTGTCCGGATCAGTGGTCAGCAGAAGGTCCAAACAGTTGGCAGTATGGCCATCTACATCAGGCACCCTAGTCGCTTGCTCTACCAGCTGGGAAAGGCCCATAGAAAGCGCGAAGTTTCGCGCTTCTCTCCCAGCGTGGTCGGTCCTCTGGTATGGGAAGAACCAGTCCTGGTGGCAGGCGTTGAAGTCCCCCAGAGCGACGAACTGAGCGTCAGGGTGCCGATGCAGCGCATTGTCAGCAGCCTCACTGAGGTGGTCAAATAAACGAGTTGTCTCCTGATAAAAAAAAAAATATAAATGAATTAAGTCCAAACATAAGGTAACTATTGTAAACCTTTAAGGAGTTCCCTTAACTGGCCTTTGTCTTCAACATCAGAGCTTTAATGAAAAAAAAATTGAGTTTTATTGTATTGTGGGTCTTAAGTAGTTACATTTTATTTTAATTTTATTGTTAAATTTAAATATTGTAATTCTGTTTTATGCTATTTCTATGGACCATGGTCTGAAAATAAAATTTTATTATTATTATTATTTAGGTGTAAAGTTCTTATCAATACAAATTTATTAAGCACAAACACGAGGCAGCTGATGTGAATCGTTAAGGAGTTCCCTCGGCTGTCTCCCGGCTCCATCATCAACTCCGAACTTTACTAAATTGTAGTGTGTTAAAACACTTAATGAAAAAACTTAGAAAATCCCTAGACGCCCCTTTGATTTTTTCAATTTCTCCTAGATTTACCTAGTCTTCCATCATCAGACCCTAATTTCCTAAACATGAGACTACCTTGAAGATATCGTCTTTCTAATAAAACAAAAATATGTGGCACTCCGGGCTGCCGCGGTAAAGCTATTTTATACTAGCGGCCGCCAGCGACTTCTTCGCGTGGAGTTAGTAATGCTCTGCTCCTATTAGTCGCAGCGTGATGTTTTATAGCCTTAAGCCTTTCTGGATTAATGAGCTATCCAACGCAAAAAGAATTTTTCAAATCGGACCCGTAGTTCCTGAGATTAGCGCGTTCAAACAAACAAACTCTTCGGCTTTATATATTAGTACTAGCTTTCCGCCCGCGGCTTCGCCCGCGTGGAATTGGGTTATATCGCTTTTTTTAGATTTCCCTCGGGAATAAAACTAATTAAATGACGATTGATCGTAGAACGGTGAAAATTTAGGATTGTATGTATTTTTGTATGTTGTAAAAAAATAGAAACTAAAAATTTTGTGTAAAAATAAAAAAACAAATAGGGGTCGACTACCCCTAACATTTAGGGGGATGAAAAACAGATGTTGGCCGATTCTCAGACCTACTCAATACGCTCACAAAATTTCATGAGAATCGGTCAAGCCGTTTCGGCGGAGTATAGGAACGAAAACTGTGACACGAGAATTTTATATATAAGATAGATGTTCGCTAGTACCAAATTTTGTATGGAGAAACGCATGGTACTATACATTGAATCTGCGCTCACGCGCAGGGCTGCAGATCTGCATGAAAATGCAGATAAAAAACGCAATCCTGCGCGTGGCTGCGGGGTAAATCACAAAGGTGTGCACACCGAGTTCCGCAGTATGTAGTTAGTAGGAATTTTTTTATTACTTATTTATGACATAGTATTTTTTTTATTTTGCCAATTAACGTATACATTTGTATAAGTATGTATTTTCTTTTTTGTAGTTTATTTATTTTTTACTAGTGACGTCATTGAAGGAGTGCGAAAAACGGTGGCGATTTAGCGACTAAACTATATTTGATGTTTTATTTTTGACTTTGATAAAGAAATAGAAGCTATGCCACAGCTTATAATTGACGTCATTTTCGTGATCAGTGCCCTGAAAACCCGTCACGATACCCAAGTCAAAATATCATGAAATTGAATTTCAGCCACCTTGGATTTCAAAAATGACGTCATTTTCGTGATTAGCACCCGCGAAAACCCTTTTCACGACACCCATGTCAAAATATCATAAAATTGCTGTCGGCCATCTTGGATTTCAAAAATGACGTCATTTTCGTGATCTGCACCCCCGAAAACCCCCATCACGACACCCATGTCAAAATATCATAAAATTGGTGTCGGCCATCTTGGATTTCCAAAATGACGTCATTTTCGTGATTAGCACCCACAAAACCCCTTTCACGACACCCATGTCAAAATATCATAAAATTGGTGTCGGCCATCTTGGATTTCCAAAATGACGTCATTTTCGTGATTAGCAGCCACAAAAACCCCTTTCACGACACCCATGTCAAAATATCATAAAATTGGTGTCGGCCATCTTGGATTTCAAAAATTACGTCATATTCGTGAGCTGCACTCCCGAAAACCCCTATCACGACACCCATGTCGAAATACCTAAAAATTCATCGAAATACCAAATTTTAGGCGAAGTTATCCGCAAACAAACATAAAAATAAAAACTTTTTACAAAAAAACAACCGACTTCAAAAACCACTACTAAGTGAAAAATAACAAATTTCGGAAGTTGGTGTCTTTGGTTTTGTATATTCGTTTTAGACACCGACTTCCGAAATTAGTTATTTTTCACTTTACATAGTGGTTTTTGGAAGTCGGTTGTTTTTTTGTAAAAAAGCTTTTAATTTACATTTTTTAGTTGTTAAAAGTACTATGTATTCAGTTGCATCCGGTCAGACTGGAAGCTGACGCAAATATAGTTAGGAAACGACGTACTTTTGTTTACTTTAATTTTTACCCGTAAGTACCTATTCCCTCAACTGCCTATGGTCTTCATCATTAAATTTACTGTAGACTATTATTTTAACCTAATGGGAGTAAAGGTCTTATTAATATAAATGAATTAAGTCCAACCACAAAGTAGCTACTTGAAACCGTTGAGGAGTTCCCGGAACTGGCCTTTGTCTTCATCATTAGAGCTCTTATGAGAGTCGCAACCCATCTAGGTGTAAAGTTCTTATCAATACAAAATACAAATTAATCGAGCCCAACCACAAGGTAGCTGCTGTCAATTGTTGAGGAGTTCCTTCGACTGTCTCCCGGCTCTATCATCAGATCTACTGCAGACCTTTATTAAATTGTAGTGCTTTAAAATACTTAATGAAAATGCTAAGAAATGCACTGGTCGCCCCCCAATTTTTGAAAGTTCCGCTTGTTTTCGCTGGGCTTCCACCATCAAACCCTGATATCCTTATCATGGGACCACCTTGAGAACGTCTTCTTTCCAACAGAAAAATAATTATCAAAATCGGTTTATAAATGACGAAGTTATGCGCGAACAAACATAAAAAAAACATATACGGTCGAATTGAGTAACCTCCTCCTTTTTGAAGTCGGTTAAAAATTGAACATAAAAAACATATAATTGAGCAACCTCCTCCTTTTTGAAATCGGTTAAAAAAACGAACACCAAAATAAACATCAATACTATCTTAGAGACACTCTAAGATAGTATTATACTCTATGCGACATGCGGTGCGTGAGCGAGCAAGCAGATGTTTTCTCGCTCACGCGCCGCCCGCTTATGCTAGCGGAGCGCGCGATGACGAACGACACGGGTTCCCCCTTCGAGAGCTTGTGGCATACTGAATCTCAATAGCCCGGGCAACAGAAATGATGGCGAATACGCTCAGATTGTTGAATAAAATTTTGATTTTGGTCGTTTTAAAAAAATATTTCTACAATAATGTTCGTCATGAAATTACCTATCCATTAGTGTAAGAACGCAATCTAAATAATGCTTACTTTCCGAGGAGATGCACGTTTATGATAATTATTTCTCTTGTCAGTGGTTTCGTTGTGAAGGAATTATTTAAATATTATACTTAGTAAAAAAAAAAAAGAAATCTACAATTTTGGAGCCAAGATTATGGAGAAAATTTATGTATTTTTAATAAGTTGATATTTCTTTTGGATAAAGAGTAGATAGCTCCGAAAAACTACATAAAAACGGCCTGCGGTGTGTTTTTCCCCCGGAACCGCCTTAAGTCTGAAATTGCTAACCCGCATTGAGCAAGCGTGGTGATTACGCTCACTTCTCCGTATGAGAGGAGACATGTGCGCAGCAGTGGGACGATAAAAAGGTTGATGAAGATGATGATTATATACGGACGACAGCAGGTCAAGCTGCCCGAAACTATCAAATATTTCTAATCATCCTTGAGCTTTAATAATTTAGAGATAAACTTGAAAATCTAATAAAGAAATTAGACAGATTAGCTTCATGTGCGGTACATGGATGGATGAATGAACGAAATGCGTATTTGAACCAGCAGCCGAATCACGTAACACACTATTACTCTCATTTTGAACCATTTTGAAGCATATTGCTCAATATGTTCTAAAAATATACCTGCTCAACAACGCAAATAATGCAATGAATGTTGTTGAACTATCAAAATGAAAACCCTGCTGATAGTATGTTACGCGACGATGAAACCCAAGTTCCGCACTAACCTCTGTAGCCTCATGGCCATTGTACATCAAAGTGTATACCGGGATATTTCTAGGGAAGACGGAGGGTCTCCGGGTAAATGACCCTCTGGTGCAGCATCGTTGGTTGGTGTTGGGTTTAACATTGCATCACCTCGCTCAACTGTCGTCTTCCTTCCTATTCGCTCAGTTTTTTTGAATGAATAGGCTCGTAATAAACTAGCACGCTTTACCATCAACGATTGCATCACTGCTTAACATCAGGCGGGATTGCGGTCAAGCACTAGTTAATAATATTAAAAAAAAATGTGCCTTTAAGATACGAAAGGAAATATAAGAGCGATAGGGATATGCATTATGCATCCTTCAGCAAGCATTGTACGGACGACAGCAGGGTACCTACCCGAAACTGTCAAATATTCCTTATCAACAATGAGCCTTAACGCTTTTTATAGAGATAAAGATGAAAATCTAATAAAGAAATTTCACAGATGATAGCAGCTTGGTGTGTCTGTACGAGTGGATGGTGGGTTATAGTTGATTATGAATGGGCATCTGTTAACGACACCTTGACGACGACGCTGTCAGGTGATTCATAAGTATCGAGCTTCACCAGTGAATCTTTTAGCGGAGTGTCAACTCCTTTCTTATATTTTTCTCTTTATTATTATTTTGATCCAATAAATTACAGACTTTATAGGTATGTATGGAAACTTTCTAAACAAAAGGTAACACAATGAGGGGTCTTATCTTTCAAAGCCAACCTGTACGTGGATTAAAATTATTATAAATTCTCTCCTTCACCTTTTTAATCCATGTAGGCAAAGGTGGTCTTAAGAAATAATACCAAGTAATAAAAGAATTAGATCTATTTCTCCAGAAAACCCGATTCTTCTATAGCACCTTCAAAATCATCATACTGCGTATTCGAAGTTGGTTAATAAATAAATAAACATACAAGTGATTACCGACGACCGCCGGGGAGTTGCAAAAAGTCGAAAAAAAAACACATAAAAAAAGTCCGCGAAAGCCGTACAACTCAATTTTGGAGGCACAACGCGATGGAAATAAAGTTGAAAAAAAGTCGTACGGGTCTTTATTAGTGTGCTGGGGAACGGTACCGCGGATTTTAGATATTATTTTGTCTTTATTGGAAGCTCTGCTAAAGATTGTGCATTGTAAAATTATAAATATTTATGGAAATAGTATGCAAAAAGGACAATCTAGCATTTTGTTTAGTATAAAAATATGCTGTATATCTATAAATCAAGGTGCCAGTGTCCTCCCGTATGTCTCAGTTGAGTCTATTTGTTATTTAAGTAAGAACGACAGCAGGTCAAGCTACTGCAAACTGTCAAATATTCCCAATCAACATTGAGCCTTAATGCTTTAGAGATAAAGTTGAAAATCAAATAAGGAAATCTGACAGATTGTAGTAGCTTGATGTGCTGTCGTCTGTAGACACACAATCTCAACAGAAACAGCAACTTTTTAAGTTATGCAAAAGCCTAAAATTGCCATAACAGCTCAACTGTCAGTAATGAGACACAATTACTATTTACTTTTTCAATATGTACCTGTGACACGTATTACTATAGATAATAAATGGTAGGTGAGCTCAATTATTTGACATGTTATCCCTAATAACACATTTTATTTATTTGTCATCAGCCTCTTCTACAATGATTAAATTGTTGCTTTATAATTTGTTCAAACGACAACAGGTCTAGCTACCCGAAACTGTCAAATAATATTCCCAATTACTTAACCAGGTAACGATCTCCTCAGTGACCGACAGTACGGGTTTCGCCGCAATCGGTCAACTGGGGACCTACTAGTGTATGCCACTCACTTGTGGGGCGAGGCCCTCGAGAAGAATGGGGAAGCGATTGCTGTCTCCCTTGATGTCTCGAAGGCCTTCGACCGGGTTTGGCACGCTGGCCTTTTGAGTAAGCTTCCAGCGTACGGCATTTCCCCTAGCCTGACTGGCTGGGTAAAAGACTTCCTGACTGAACGGTCCCTCCGAGTTGTTGTCGACGGATGCTCTTCTGAGCCCATGTCAACTAATGCCGGTGTTCCTCAGGGGTCTGTTCTCTCTGCAACTCTGTTTCTGCTGCATATTAACGATCTGCTGATGCCCGGTATCTATGGGTATGCAGATGACAGCACAGTGTAGAGAGATACCTGCCGGATGCTCGGGCTAGTAGGGAATCAATCCGGTCCGAAAGAGAGGCCATGGTTGAGCGAACGAGTGTTGCACTGCAGGCAGTCTCCGAATGGGGCAATGCCAATCTTGTAGCATTTAATGCCGCCAAAACACAGGCGTGTCTTTTCACCGCCAAAAGGAGCCCGTTCACCTTGGCCCCTACTTTTCGGAATGTGTCCTTGGGGTGTTCCGACCGCCTTCAGCTCTTGGGAGTTGAGATTTCCTCGAACCTTAACTTTGGGCGGTTCATTGAGTCCAAGGCCAGGGTGGCTGCCAGGAAACTTGGGGTTATCGCAAAGGTCCGGCAGTACTTCACACCTGGGCAGCTTCTAATGTTATACAAAGCACAGGTCCGTTCGTGTGTAGAGTACTGCAGCCACATTTGGGCTGGTGCTGCCAAGTGTCACCTGACCACTTTGGATTCAGTGGAGAGACGTGCAAAGAGGCTGATTGGTGACCCTGATCTAACTCAAGTTGGTCTCCAAAGCCTAGAGCACAGGCGTAGAGTAGCCAGCCTTTCGGTGTTCTATAGGATGCATTTCGGGGAGTGTGCGAATGAATTGCATGATTTAATTCCCCCATCTCCGTTCCATCAGCGGACGACCCGTCGTACGGCTGGTTTCCACCCTTACGTTGTTAACACCACTACGATCCGGACGAAGCGCTTCGCCTCCTCCTTTATACCGCGTACATCGAGGGACTGGAACAATTTGTCCGCGGCGGTGTTTCCGTCGGACTACAATTTGAGTGTCTTCAAGGCTAGAGTGAATAGGCTCTTAATAAACTAGTGCGCTTTACCATCAACGATTGCGTCACTGCTTACCATCAGGCAGGATTGCGGTCAAGCGCTGGTTTATAATTTATAAAAAAAAAAAAAAAACCTTGATGCTTTAACAATAAAGTCGAAAATCTAATACAGAAATTTGACAGGTTGTAGTAGCAGGTATGTAGCTGTCATCTTATATATTGCAAACCTAAACCTAAGCGACTCATATTTTACAGAAAAGCATGTACATACTAACTTAGATAGAAATGGCATTCACGAAATTGCAGATTTTATCCAAATTTTGACTCGGGTTCCTTTACGCACACGAAACAAGGCCCTGCGCAAAAGCCTTGCGTTCACATTACAGTGGTCGCGAGCCGCGTGCGCAGCGGTGGTCCTCCCCTCACCCCGCGCGTCACACCTAACGAGACCCACTGCGCAACTCCGATTAATTTGCTGGACTTGTCTCGCCCGATTAAGGGGCATACCAAAGGGACAATTCCCGTATATATATCCCGTACATATATTATTTTTTGACATTAGAACAACGAACATTCTTATATAAGAATGTTCGTTATTCTAATGTCAAAAATTATCACAAATGGATTACAATCTTTGGATAATCTTTAAATTTAAACCTTTTTAAATACCCAAAATGACCTTCTGGTCTACCTACCTTTATTTCGTCCCTTTGCCGACATTAATCACATTCTTCCCGATTGACATAATTTTGTCAAGATTATAGGCTCTTGATCAACGGCGCGGGTCCGGCTGCGGCTATCATGGGATATTTACCAGCGAGTAATATCCTAATTACTGAAAGTTCAGAAGACAAAAGAGATCGATTCAAATCATTGAACTGTATTTTTACTGTATAAAGTAACACCTCCTCGTGAAACGACCTAGGTGGAGGCAGAGCCGCCTATGCTCAGAAAGAGGTGGATCGCCAGGGGTGGACCGTCTAGTTGGCACTAGAAAAAATTATGATAGGATTATTGGGAGGCCTTTGCTCCTCAAGGCCTCCCAATAATTCTATCAACATTCAACCTAAAATGAAATACTGGCGTGTTTTTTTAGCCTACACTGTCCCCAATGTAGGCTAAAAGAAACGCGTCAATATTTCACTTTAGGTTCTTGAAGCTTGTCCTTTACTTACTAAAAATTGTTCTTCAGTTTTTCTTTTTCTTGTCATTGCACAACTATATTTTAGATAATGTTGGCCCAAAACTTCACCACTTCTACAGCGTCGTCGTCGGTGGCAGCGCAGATGTCACTTTGACTGCATGAACCGTCTCTGAACATAGGGATGTGGTTGTGGAGCTATTTCGCAATTTATGCTTCCTCCCTTCAATAATTGTGCCCTCTGTGTCTCAAAACATACAGTAACTACATAATAAGCAAGAAGAAAACCCACGAACCAAATAAATTAGCACTTACCAAAATGGTGTTTCAACAGTGCCAGCTGAAAGAGAAACTCATAACCATAGTCCAAACTTTAAAAGGATCATATAGTCCATCCTTAACAAAAACAAAAAAAAAGAAAACTACCGGTCGATTTTCGCTACGATTCCCATATTACGCTGTAGTCAATTCGTGACTTCCGACAAACAGAGTAGCGCCCAAAAAAAATGATCATCAATGACGGCCCATACAAACGTGTTCCTGTCAGGATTTTAATGCAAAGGGTATTATTCGACCAGGGGTGCTTCCCGGTAGTGGGTCCAATTTTATTTTTTAATCCCTTAAAAGCGGGTACAGACACGTTTTGGGCTGAAGCTGGCACTCACATAAATTCTTAGCTCCCTTTATAGCACGTTAATTAGTTTTAAACGATCATGTAGGATATGAAATTGAGTGACATGGCATTGGTGTTTGGGGAATTATTAAATGCGTGTGGACATTCATTGCACTCATATTACTGTTCAATTAGGAGGTATCAGTCATCACGTTACTTCTATAGGCTTTATTTGTTACATGCTTATTAATAATTTAAGTTTAGCTCTTCATTTTTCCAAGATGAATTCAAATATGTTGAATACGGATTAAGTAAAATGACGTATCAGGAAGTGAAAAGTAATATTAATAGTGAAAGCAATATTTACATTTTATTGTTATTTTTTAACTATAGGACAACCCAATACAAGAGAAGTTGATGTTTAACAACAAAGATCTGTAGACGGTCAATAATTGAACATAAATTATTTTATAGCACTACTTATTAGTGAAATAAATAATCCTAAAGCAATGACTACCTAAAAAGATTTGTAAAGCACAATACCAATATCTCTGAAACATCTAGGTGCGTATCAGAGATAATAAAACGACACACAATACATACGAGCCGCGTCCCAGTAGAGGCTGTGCCGGGTCCCAACTCCATTCGATGCAAATTCTCACATCGGCCGTTTTATGGTGTGGTCCAATGTGTAGGAGTTATAAAAGGTGGAGCTACAAAGAGAAGTATGGATAGAATAATAGTTAATACTTAGAATGTTAATACGATTATGAGTGACCAATAGAGTTCAAGTTGTGTATAAATTATTTATCATCCATACGAAGATGGTTTGGTATCCGTAAGTGCACCAATGATATTATTGTTAACTTTAGTTTCTAGCTCTTCTGATACAAGAATTCTTTATAAAAGAGCCGGGGTTACACTGGTGTCTATGTCTAGAACTAAATAATTGTTAAATTCGTTAACTGCTTGACACAATCCCTGGACCTTCACTTGCATATATTACATATGTACCTTCATGATAAATAGTGTATGATCTCCATTGGCTGGCGTCGTTACTAATTGAAATAGTTTTTTTTTTTATAATTATAAACTAGTTCTCGACCGCAATCCCGCCTGATGGTAAGCAGTGATGCAATAGTTGATGGTAAAGCGCGCTAGTTTATTAAGAGCCTAATCATTCAAAAAAACTGAGTGAATAGGAAGGAAGACGGCAGTTGAGCAAGGTGATGCAATGTTAAACCCAACATCACGACAAACGATCCGGCGCCAGTGAGATATTATCTGTAGAGCATCCATGACCAAACTCCCAACACAGCAACATTTGGCGCATCGTACCTGGCACACATCGCAACACAACTGCACAGACTCGTTCTCCGTACGGCTTCACTAGACATCATGCCGTAACACGACGTTTCGCTTGGTGGCAAGACTTTATGTGGTGGGTGGTAACTTCTGCTGGCAGCCGATATTATGGCCTACCACTGTGGAATATGTGGTCTCTTTCCTGCAAGAAAGAACAATATCGCGTTCAGTATTCAGAAAACTTTGTTAAATTATCTTAGCACAATTAAATGATTTACTGGCTACTGCTGCACACCTCCGATCTTTGTCAAGCTAAACAAATATTAACTTTCTTTCAATGACAATTAAGTTAATTTCGAAATGACTATTACATACTATTGAAGAAACCATAAAAATCTTTGAAGTTGCAGCGTAAACTGAGCTTTATTGCTTAGGAATTGTAACATCATATTTGTTTGCACTTTTGGTGTATATGTCACAATGTTACTATAGAATCACAATCCAGCTAATATGGTATCACTTGTACCAAGCTACCAGGTATGCGAAGAATGCAATATTCGCTTCTACGGTGTAAGGGCCGACTTTAAATAGCGTCGCGGACGAGTGAAGGATTATGGTATCGTACAGTTCCAAGTACCTATGTGGTGTGTGAACAGATTTAAAACGCGGTAATTATGTCGATATTACATACTATAGTGACGTATATGTCCACATAGTTGTTCTGTTCAGTCATTGGGCTAGATGCTAGATGTTAGTAATGATTGAAGATTGTTGGGTCTGTTTGGAATTGCTGTATTCTGTGTCATGGTCAGTTGTCGCCTAGAAGTATTTCTGTGTATGGCACCATTTAGTCCTCACAAAAACTCTGAAGAGATGATGAGTCTCTCTGAAGACCAATAAATAAGATAAAAATCGGCGAATTGCAAGCCTCGCGGCCGAAGGGTTTATGAATATTTTTTTTTATTTTATTTGTTGTTATAGCGGCCACAGAAATACATACATTCTCTGAGAAAATTTCAACTTTCTAGCTACCACGGTTCATGAGATTCAGCCTGGTGACAGACAGACAGACTGAAAGTAGATTCTTAGTTATAGGGTTCCTTTGGGTACGAAACTGTAAAAACCACTGTACATAGATATACATATTCAGATTAATTACCATTTTAACAAGTAGGTACTTAACAAGAAAACTAGCAACTAGAACATAGGCATTAAAACATTCAGGCATAGGCAGGCAGGTTGGTTTAGCTGGTTATTTTCAATACAGAACTTGATGGATGTACCTAGGTTTACAGAACAGCCTACAAATCAGCAATAATCAACAATTACGACGTCATTATTGACACCTACAGTCATACTGCCAGTTATTAACTCCCCTATTAGGATTACATGTCCAAAATAAGAAAAATCGCCTTTATGTACCTAATATAGATTATTATTTTCCATTGTCAGGTCTTTATAAGCTTTAATTATAAAAATTATGCTATAATAAGAAAATTAACGCATTTTAACTTTTTGTATTAAGTATTCATTAGTAAAGATAATCTTTCATTTCTCTTTCACCCTATAAATAGTCTTACAATCTCTTAATAATCTTTCCATAGTATGCGACAGTTTGGTTATAAGCAAAAACAGCTCAAAGGCATAAATAAAGTATGCAAAGTGGCGGGAAGCATCGAACGATGGATTAATCTTACGGAATCTGCGAGTTCCCACGGTCGCGTGCGTGGCTTGCAGGGCGCTGATGACTTTCGATTCGCTATCGCAATCGAATCGATAGATTTTGAAAAATGTCTCATATGATAATTTTTGTCTAATAAAGTGGAATTCTCAAACTGCAAGTTTTAAAACGAGACTCAATGCTTCAAAATTATGATACAACTGTATATGATACCAAAGTATTTTTTATCTGTATTGCGGTAAGTAAAATTAAAATAAACATTCCGTTTGTTGCATAAATTTGAAAATATGTTTGAGACGTCAAAAAGTTGGCGAGAGTTGGCGATTATTTAGTTTCAATTATTACGTCCGTGTCTAAGATCTGTATTACAGAACGTCACTCAAAACTCATCGTTTGAAGCCTTAATGAAACTAGTTTTAAGTAATGCTTAAACAGAGATCAATGCTTGAGTTTCCTTCTGGAATACGGACCTAAAAATCTAATAAAACATTCGCTATCGCACAGCGCGAGCGCACCCGGTAGCCCGCCAATAAGCATACGCACACAAGTGTAAATTGCTTGGTCGACCGACACCGGACAATGGCGTTGGGTGGTCGGGCGCTGACTGCTTCCAGCTTTGCCCAATTTGAGCGTTTCACCGCCACATACGCGTATACTATGGATGTGGGAAAGTTTAGGTTTTATATAAATTTGTTTTAAAGGGAAATACGGTTGATACTTGTATGGAAGTTGGGAATACTAATGTAAGTGTGAAGTGTCGTGGGAACAGAGGCAAGGGCTGTGTGCTGGAGGCGTAGAGGTAAGTTGTTATTAGATTATTGCTATATTTATTTATACTTTTCGCACAAAGAAAATGTACAGAGGCGGACTTAATGCCTTAGGCATTCTCTACCAGTCAACCTCGGGTGGTGAAGAAACTAGATGACAGGTGCTTTAGTTACAGAAATAATGAAAAGGAAAAGAAAAACTCATAACACTATAAAAACAAATAAATAAATAAATAAATAAATAAATATAATAAATAAATATATACGGACAAATCACACAGATTGAGCTAGCCCCAAAGTAAGTTCGAGACTTGTGTTATGGGATACTAACTCAACGATACCATATTTTATAATAGATACATATATAGATAAACATCCAAGACCCAGGCCAATCAGGAAAAGATCGTTTCCCATCATGACCTGGCCGGGGATCGAACCCGGGGCCTCCATGTCGCAGGCAGGCGTGTTGACCGTTGCGCCACGGAGGACGACAAATACTTAAATAAGCTTTTTTACATACTATTACTATAATATATACTTATAATATAACTAACTATCTATATAACTAACTATCTAAGTAACTAACATCTATCTAACTATCTATAGTTGAGCCAAATTCGATAAAGAATAGAGGTAAACAAACCGTTGCTAGGCAACGAGTAGTTTACGCCTAAAAGACAGATGTTAACAACCTTTTCTACTAGCCCCGCACGATGATATTGCGATCGGCGGCCATCTTGGTGACGTAGTCGACCTCGCACCGTCAGTACCGTTCGCAAGTTCAGTCCGCGCTTACCCACTTACGCACATCGAATATTTTTGTTAGTTTTTTGTTTTTGTTATCCTGTTTTATTGTTGTTCTTGAGTTTTGTTGTTTAGTTTTGTTAGCTGTTAGGTACTCGTTAAAATGAGTAAGAAATTAATTCACAATCGTGCTCGTGAAATTATAATTAAAGTGGACAATTATTTTGTTAAATAGAAAAAGAGGACTGTAAGTTAGTTCTTGAAAGTATAAACCGTGCTTTAAAAAGTACTTCGGACACTACTGAGGACATTTTAATACCGAAGCAACAGCTAAACCAAAGTCACTGAGCGTGTGGCATGTGCCACAGGCGTTGCAAAAAATACTGTGACTAAATTGCGACGAGAGCATGAGTCGGCAACAGCCAGTGGCAGCAAAATGAGAACTCCTACTAAAGGAAAAAGACAAAAGAAGGAATATTTCGACGGGTTTTCCTTAACAGCTTTAAGAAATATTATACATTCAATGTATACGGTGAGGAGAGAAATACCCACAATGCGCAACATCTTGGCGGCTTCAAAATTAGACCTTAATTATACCAATAGTGAAACTACATTAAGCAAAATAATTAAATGTGATTTAGGCTACCAATTTAAACGATGCTACCAAAAAAGACTGGCTCTAATTGAAAGACCCCAAATTCAAGCGTGGAGGGCTAAATATTTACGACGTATGAAAGAAAATGACTCGCTTGCTAATAACAAAAGACCCGTTATTTATCTCGACGAAACGTGGATACACGCACACTACACGGTAAAAAAATGTTGGCAAACAGCAACCGATGTCGGAGTGAGACGGAACGACAGCCCCGGCCGCCGATGGATAATAGTTCACGCGGGAAGTGAAAGCGGTTTTGTTGACAATGCCCTTTTAATGTTTAAAGCAGTCACCAAAACGGGGGATTACCATGATCAAATGAATGCTGAGAATTTCACCAAGTGGCTTACAGAAAAATTAGTACCCAACATACCACGCAACTCCATAATTGTGATGGACAACGCCCCTTATCTTAGTAGGGAAGAGAATAGGCCACCAAGTATGAACAATAAAAAACAGTTGATGGTTGAGTGGCTACAAGCTCACAACATCGACTTTCCCAACGACAGTACAAAACCTGAACTGTATTTATTAATTAAACGGCACAGACCGCCGAAAAATTTAAAATTGTCAATTTATTACCTGCCAATGGCCATGAGGTCGTTAGATTACCACCCTACAACTGCGACCTCAACCCCATTGAGTACATCTGGAACCTGGTAAAGATGAGGGTGTCAGAAAAAAATGTGGAGCAGTTAGAAAGTCGCATTGAAGCTCTGACATTGGAGGCGTTGGCGTCAATAACTCCAGATGACTGGCGAAAGGAAGTCAATCATGTTAAACGGCTTGAAGAGGAATATTGGAAAAAAGATCGAATAACTGACGAGTTATTTATCATAAATACGGCAGACGACAGTGAATCGGAAACGACAGTTACAGAAAGCAGTTCTGATTCGGAAGACTGTATGAGTGGAATTGAATAAATAGGGTAAGATTATATTGAATTATATATAAAAAAAAAATTACATACTATCCTGGTGTTATTTGGTACTCTGGTTTAATTCCCGCTCACAAATTAACAGAAATGTAGTTAGCAAAAGTTAATATACATGTAAGAAAGATATACGAATAAGTATATTTTTCTTACGTCTACAAGAATTATTTCCTTGAAATTTTTAATAATGAAAGTTTATTTGTCAGAATATGGATGAGTAGGTATGTGTATGTATAATAAAATTATAAAATACAAATAAATCCTTAACCCGAAAGAATGTTAAATGCAAAATTAATAAACTATAATTTTGCATTTAACATTCTTTTGCTAGCTGTCCTTTCGTGTGACAGATGACGTCACAAAGCTGTTATTGTGACAAGGTTCCATCGCAATATCATCGTGCGGGGCTTATACTTAGGTATTTCGCAGGTATTTTAAATTAGAAGCATGCCCTATGCTAGAGTACAATAATCCGAATGCACCAAAATATTACACATTTTTATTTTAAGCGTGTTAGACTTAATAATCGCATGTAAATAATGTATAAGCCCCGCACGATGATATTGCGACTGGCGGCCATCTTGATGACGTAGGCGAACTCGCACCGTCGGTACCGTTCGCATGTTCAGTCCGCGCTTAGCCACTTACGCACATCGAATATTTTTGTTAGCTTTTTGTTTTTGTTATCCTGTTTTATTGCTGTTTTTGAGTTTTGTTGTTTAGTTTTGTTAGCTGTTACTCGTTAAAATGAGCAAGAAATTAATTAACAGTCGTGCTCGTGAAATTATAATTAAAGTGGACAATTATTTTGTTAAAGAGAAAGAGGACTGTAAGTTAGTTCTTGAAATTATAAACCGTGCTTTAAAAAGTGCTTCGGACACTACTGAGGAAATTTTAATACCAAAGCAACTGCTAATAGTTATTAAAAATATTTGGCAAAATTTTACGAAAGTCACGAAGCGTGTGGCACGTACCACAGGCGTTGCAAAAAATACTGTGACGAAATTGCGACGAGAGCATGAGCCAGCAACAGCCAGCAAAATGAGAACTCCTACTAAAGGAAAACGACAAAAGAAGGAATATTTCGACGGATTTTCCTGTGATGTGGTGAGGAGAGAAATACCCACAATGCGCAAAGTCTTCAAAGTAGACCTTAATTATACTGGTAGTGAAACTACATTAAGAAAAATAATTAAATGTGATTTAGGCTACCAATTTAAACGATGCTACCAAAAAGACTGGCTATAATTGAAAGACCCCAAATTCAAGCGTGGAGGGCTAAATATTTACGACGTATGAAAGAAAATGACTCGCTTTGTAATAACAAAAGACTCGTTATTTATTTCGACGAAACGTAGATACACGCACACTACACGATAAAAAAATGTTGGCAAACAGTAACCGATGTTGGAGTGAGACGGAACGACAGCCCTGGCCGTTGATGGATAATAGTTCACGCGGGAAGTGAAAGCAGTTTTGTTGACACTTGACAATGCCCTATTAATGTTTAAAGCAGACACCAAAACGGGGGATTACCATGATCAAATGAATGCTGAGAATTTCACCAAGTGGCTTACAGAAAAATTAGTACCCAAATTACCACGCAAGTCCATAATTGTGATGGACAACGCCCCTTATCACAGTAGGGAAGAGAATAGGCCACCAAGTATGAACAATAAAAAACAGTTGATGGTTGAGTGACTACAAGCTCACAACATCGACTTTCCCAACAACAGTACAAACTCAGATTATAGAACAAAAGGTTTGGTTAGGTTTGTTCTATAATCTGAGAGTACAAAACCTAAACTGTATTTATTAATTAAACGGCACAGACCGCCGAAAAATTATAAAATTGACAATTTATTAGCTGGCAATGGCCATGAGGTCGTTAGATTACCACCCTACAACTGCGACCGCAACCTCATTGAGTGCATCTGGAACCTGGTAAAGATGAGGATCTCAGAAAAGAATGTGGAGCAGTTGGAAAGTCGCATTGAAGATCTGACGTTGCAGGCGTTGGCGTCAATAACTCAATCAATCATGTTAAACGGCTTGAAGAGGAAATATTGGAATAAAGATCTAATAACTGACGAGTTATTTGTCATAAATACGGCAGACGACAGTGAATCGGAAACGACAGACACAGAAAGCAGTTCTGATTCGGAAGACTATATGAGTGGAATTGAATAAATAAGATAAGGTAAGGGTAAGATTATATTGAATTATATATAAACATTTTTTTTTTCATTCTATCCTGGTTTTATTTATAAAGAAGTAGGTAGTAATTAATTAACACATGACTGCTACACAGTGGACTCTGGTTCTATTCCCGCTCGCAAATTAACAGAAATGTAGTTAGAAAAAATTTGTATACATGTAAGAAAGATATACGAATAAGTATATTTTTCTTACGTCTACAAGAATTATTTCCTTGAAATTTTTAAAGTTTATTTGTCAGAATATGGGTGAGTAGGTATAAAGAGTGTATCTATAATAAAATTATAAAATACAAATAAACCCTTAACCCTAATATTAATTTTGCGTTAAACATTCTTTTGCTAGCTGTCCTTTTGTGTGACAGATGACGTCACAACGCTGTTATTGTGACAAGGTTCCATCGCAATATCATCGTGCGGGGCTTATACATACATGATTTTCATAAAAGTAATAATCCTACTTCCTGCTAATCTAAACAGTTTATTTATGTTTAGATATTTATGATTTGCATAGAACGCTTAACCTATTTGAATGAAATATGACATACATGTAAGCTAATTTTGTAGCTAAAAGGAATTAAAATACGCAAAATTGTATTGACAAATGCCTCAACTTTATTCATTGGTTGAATTCCACAAAATGTGTTTTATATCTGGATTTCATCCATCTTTCTTTTTTTGTAGGGCTATCACGTAAAATTAATGTCGACTTTTTAATGGTTTTTCGAAATACCAAGTTATTATGCATGTTATTTTAGTGATTCTTTTGAAATATGCTGCAATAGGGATTGTTAATAAATAGTTAGCATGTAAAAGTCGATAATCATGTAAATAACAGGAGATTTGTAAAACGTGAGTTGTGATAACCCTAAATTGGTTTGTTTACCTGTATTCTTTATGGAGCTTGGCGGGAATATAGCTAACTAGCTATCTTATATTTTTCATAATTATTGGTTCTTTGTGCGATTAAATAAATAACTGACGCCCATTTCCTTGTTCACAAACTAAATTTAATTTAAGTTCAATGCATCTTCTTCTAACTATTTCATTAAGAAAAGGACAAAAGTAAAAAATTGGTCATCATCAAAAATAGTTTTAAATAAGTGATTCTTCTCTTCATCAACACCATCTATTGTTCCCACACAAATCTTACTTAAGTATTAAGATTGCTGTTATTGTTCCTTTATACAATATGTAAAGAAAACCCTGTCCGATCCGTGAAGGTATTGTTAGGTATCGATAACTGATTTTATTAATGCCTTCAAAGCAGGGCTAAACTTATAAAAAAATCTTCCTAAAAAAATTAATATTATTTCGCAAAAGGAGGTAACTTAATACATGTGCGGTAGGCAATACATGCACGGGCGAAGGGTAGCAGGGCAAGCGGCACGCGGTAGCATCGCTCATAATCCATACTAATATTATAAATGCGAAAGTAACTCTGTCTGTCTGTCTGTCTGTCTGTCTGTTACGCTTTCCCGCTTAAACCTCTCAACCGATTTTGATGAAATTTGGCACAGACAATCTTTAGACCCAGAAAGAACATAGGCTACCTTTTATCCCGAAAAAATATGATGTTCCCGAGGGAAATCTGAAAAGCGCGATATAACCGAACTCCACGCGGGCGAAGCCGCGGGCGGAAAGCTAGTAATACATAAAACAGTCGAAAAAGGTGTTATCGCTTTCTTAAAAAATACCAAATTTTAGGGAAGTTGGAATAAATTCGAGGAAAAAAAAATATTTCAAAATTCATTAGTATTATTACTATGATGATTATGTAAAATTTCATAATTTATTTGGTCATGTGTTTCATCATCAACCTTTTTTTTTATCGTCCCGCTGCTGGGCACAGGTCTCCTCTCATACAGAGAAGCATTGAGCGTAATCACCACGCGTGCTCAATGCGGGTTGGCGATTTCAGACTTATAAAGTCCAGGTTTCCTCAAGATGTTTTCCTTCACCTTCAGTCATTTCATTGGTGTCCAAGATATACTTAGAAAGTACATATAACTTTAGAAAAGTTACATTGGTACTTCCTTGACCTGGAATTGAACCCGCGCACTTATACTTTTTTTTTTTTTTTTTTTTTACAAATTATAAACCAGTGCTTGACCGCAATCCTGCCTGATGGTAAGCAGTGACGCAATCGTTGATGGTAAAGCGCACTAGTTTATTAAGAGCCTATTCACTCTAGCCTTGAAGACACTCAAATTGTAGTCCGACGGAAACACCGCCGCGGGCAAATTGTTCCAGTCCCTCGATGTACGCGGTATAAAGGAGGAGGCGAAGCGCTTCGTCCGGATCGTAGTGGTGTTAACAACGTAAGGGTGGAAACCAGCCGTACGACGGGTCGTCCGCTGGTGGAACGGAGATGGGGGAATTAAATCATGCAATTCCCTCGCACACTCCCCGAAATGCATCCTATAGAACACCGAAAGGCTGGCTACTCTACGCCTGTGCTCTAGGCTTTGGAGACCAACTCGAGTTAGGTTAGGTTACTTGAGAGGCTGGTGTTTTAACAACTAGGCCACCACGACTTCTCATCATCACCATCATGTCATGTGGTCATGACATGATGGTGGTGGTGTGTGTGGTCATGTGTTTACCTAACCTTTATTATCCTTATGGGTCAGACGGGGTTTTCTTTACATATTGTAGGTACATTATCATTCATCAGACCACTAACTTTCGAAATGAAACATAAAGGCCGCACATTTGTTGTCAAAACTAATTTGATGAAACATTTTAGCGGTAGTATCGTTAAACTCGCCGCACAGGGAAATCGTTAATGCTGCCAGTAAACTGACTGACAACATTATGGGCAATGCGCAGGGCATAAAGTTGCAGTTTAAATTCACTATAATATTCGTTATAACGATGTTCATGATCGTTCAGCTGGAAGTTTCACCTCATCCTTCCCGATTCGATTAAGAAAAAAAATTAATTTACCTTACCTACTATTTAAGAGTCTCTATGAATTTATATGTTTATAGCGATGGCTTATTACATTCCCTAGTCCTATTAGAAATACATATGTCGGAGATCGCGAGGGCGGAGCGGTAGGGCCATCCGCATCTAGGTTTGTGCGGTGCTTGGTGGGTTGGTGGTACGGGCTCCGTTTCGTAGGTTTAGTTTTGAATTAAATCACGACGTGTAGATATACCCTCCAATCTTGACAATCACAATTTAAATAGGCAAACCGACAGTTTCGCTTCGGAGATGTGGCCTGGTCCGCATCTCGATGCAAAGTGACCGTTCGACGAACCCCACTTTCCACAGCGACTCTGTCCATGTGCCGCCATCACAAAATAACGTCACAAGCGTTTGCCCCTCCACTATGTAAATCAAAGCAGCAACCTCTATTAAAATGATACCGACGATCTCCGACACATACATGTAACATATATGTACCTATATTCCGTACTCTTAACTGAGTAGTGAAGGCATTTTTTATGAAAAAAACAGTTTTATTCTATTACCGACGAAAAATTTCTATTCTATTTGCAACCTTTTTCCTTTTACAAGATATTGCACAGCTTTTATCACGGCCTTTGAGCGCGCCGACCGAATCAAGAAATTTCATAACGAAAACAAAACCTAACACTCTCCACTCCGACCGGCACAACGGGGCGCCGCGTTGAAAGCTGTGTATCGTCTGAAGTCGCGTAAGTTCGGTAGACTTCGGCACAGTGTTTGGGTGCGTGCATCTAGACGTTTAGATAGACTAGCTGCTAACTGCTCATAACTGATTCTATCTCTTTTGGACATGATTATAGGTGAGCGAACATGCTTATTGGCCGCATCCAAGAATCCCGTGACTAGTTGAACTTAACGTGTATGTGTATTGTAAAAAAGTAATAAAAATAAAATAATAATTATAATTGTATAAAAATGTTTTACAGCAGCAGTCCCCAGGTGCCACTGTTTTTTTTTTTTTATAAAACGTTGCCAGACTAGGAGTTTCTCCTATATCGTGGGTGCATTTATAAATATTTCAACTCAAATAAACAAACAGCTAGACCCGGAACTGGAACCTGTAAACTATTTAAATATTTGTTACGTGCGGGAATCAATCCCGCGATACACACCGCAACAATCGATCGCTCAGCCACAGCACCAAACGTGTCGTTCCATTCGAAATAAGATTAGACATTTATACAAATCTTATATTATTCACGCGATTTTTACTTATATTGCGATGGTGACAAGAAAAACGGTAGCTGCAGTAAATAATTGGCATTCTAACGACTTTTACTTTTTATGCCATACTTACTTGTGCCTGCTGCATAGGAGTCAAAATCGGTTGAACGCACTGTAAAAAAGCATTGGTTAAATGTCTTATTCCGAATAGAGTATAGAGTAGAAATATATCGTAATCTATACTAATATTATGTAGTATTCTGTAATCTGTGCTAATATATAAAGCTGAAGAGTTTGTTTGTTTGAACGCGCTAATCTCAGGAACTACTGGTCCGATTAAATAAAATATTTTTGCGTTGGATAGTCCATTAATCCAGGAAGGCTTTAGGCTTCATAACATAACATCACGCTCCGAACAATAGGAGCGGAACATATAAATAAAACTTATCAAAACCGACGCAGGTGAAACCGCAGGGCGCAGCTAGTAGGTGATAAAAAAATGCTTGTTTATAGAAACGTGTAATAACTGCGCATTAAAGTAAGTAAAAGTAATAGGTACTTACATACCTAATAGAAATATGGAATTAAAAAATCCTAAGTAGGTATTGAGAAACGCTTTATCCATCACAGTACACAAATTAATCCTTGACAATACAAAGTACCTACCTATAATTGGTTAATTTAAAAAAAAAATCAGTCGTGGGAATGACTGACAGAAGTGAAAACGGAAAACATTAAAAAAAACAGAATTCACAATAAAAGTAAAAAAAAAAACCGGCCAAGTGCGAGTCGAACTCGCGCCCTTCCATTATATTTTATTACGGGCGAAAACGACAAACAATTTTTTTTTTAATTATTATTTTATAGTACCTATTTTTTATAATAGCAGCAACCGAAATACATAAACTCTGAAAATTTCAACTGTCTAGCATCTAGATATTACAATTCATAAGATACGGCCTGGTGACAGACGGACGGACAGACGGACAGAAGGACAGCGAAGTCTCATGAATAGGGGAATCCTATTCATGAGACTTCGCTGTTCGTCTGTCTGTTTTACCTTTTAGTTATGGAACCCTAAAAAATATCACGATATCGGGTCGATAACGTCCACGCGAATTCAATGCTTTTTCCCCAAAAGAAGTATCTATTCACTTCAATCGTGCACTAAAATTGAAATATGAATTGGTTGTAGTACTCAGTAGTCTTTTTGATTTAGAATCATTCCTACAAGCCACTTCCAGTCTACGGCATCATTGTACAAGGAGATAGTAAAGACGGTCGCGTCGCCGCGGCGCCTGGTTGCTAGGCAACCGCCGGCGCCACGGAGGCTGGCACGCTGTCTGTATCTACATGCTACCCTCTGCGCAGATGAACTAGGAATTATGGGAATTATGAATGTGCCAATAAAAAAATATGTTGAAATCAGCTGTTAACTATTCGTGTATTTTTATTTATATTAATAAATAAATAATTATATATACAATATGTAAAGAAAACCCTGTCCGACCCATAAGGATAATAAAGGTTAGGTAAACACTTGACCAAATATGATATAAAATTTTACATAATCATCACAGTAACAATAATAATGAATTTTGAAATAATCTTTTTTTCCCGGTTATTAATTCCAATTTCCCCGAAATTTGGTAATTTTTAAAAAAATGACAACACCATTTGTGACGGAGCGAATAGCGATGCGACCACGTGCCGCATGGCCCCGCCCCCTTTCACCCGCGCATACATGCGCGGGTGAAGGGGAGCGGGGCTATCGGGTTGCCTACGGCACATGCATTAAGTTACCTCGCTTTTTCGAAATAGTATTTATTTTTTTTGGGGGATTTTTTTTTTAAGTTTAGCCCGGCTTTGTAGGCATTATTAGAATCAGTTAACGATACCTAACAATACCTTCACGGATCGGACAGGGTTTTCTTTACATATTGTATGTATTCTATTTTTTTTTTTGTAATAACCCACACATTGCCCCGCACTAGGAATATCTCCTGTATCGTAGGTGCGTTTACAAACATACAATATGTTAAGAAAACCCTGTCCGACCCGTAAGGATAGTAAAGGTTAGGTAAACACTTGACCAAATATAATATAACATTTTACATAATCATCATAGTAACAATACTAATGAATTTTGAAATAATCCTTTTTTCCGGGGAATTAATGCCAATTTCCCCGAACTTTGGTATTTTTAAAAAAAGTGACAACACCGGTATTATTATAAGCGAATAGCGACGCGACCACGTCACAGGAGCCGCGTGCCCTGCCCCCCGCCGCCCGCGGAATGGGGTTGCTTACCGCACATGTGATAAGTTACCTCTTTTTGCGAAATAATATTTATTTTTTTAGGGGGATTTTTTTTTTTAAGTTTTGCCTGTCTTTGTGGGCATTATTAGAATCAGTTAACGATACCTAACAACACCTTCACGGATCGGACAGGGTTTTCTTTACATATTGTATAACCTCACATACACAAGCATCCAGACCCGAAACAACTATCTGTAGGCAATACAAATATTTGCTCCGTGCGGGAATCGAACCCCCGACACGCAGCGCAGCATTCGATTGCTCCGCCACTGCGCTAAACGTGTAGTCAACGTCGTGACACTCGTGACACCTCACTTAACGAAAATTTTCACAAAGAGAAAATGTTCAGTACAGGTGACTCCCACTGTAAGTATGGTTGTGAGTGGTGAGGCACCCAGGAGGATCAGGAGGGAAATGAACCACCCAGATTAGGACGTACTAATAGCCGCTGCAAGTCGCAGTGGCCTAGTGGTTAAAACATCAGCCTCTCAAGTATGATGTGAAGTAGGTTCGATTCCAGGTGAGGCAAGTATCAATATAACTTAGAATAAGTTATATGTGTTTCTAAGTATATTTTGGACACCAATGACTGATTACAAGGTGAGGGAAACATCAAGAGGAAACCTGGACGGACGTTTGAAATCGCCAATTCGCATTGAGCATGCTTGGTAAGCTTGATGAGCTGTATGAGAGGAGGCTTGTGCCCAGCAGAAGGACGATTAAAAAAATGTTGATGATGATAAATAGCTGTTGCACAACTTTGTTTAAAATTGAAAACAATTGCGCACTCGAAGATCTTAAACTGTTGCGCTTGTAAAACGGGGATATCGTCCAGCTTGAGCAAGTGGCAGTTAAGGCGTTGTTAATTTTGTCCATATTTTCTTGAATTATTCATTTAATATTTTTATTTTGCGTTATTATACAATATGTAAAGAAAACCCTGTCCGATCCGTGAAGGTATTGTTAGGTATCGATAACTGATTCTAATAATGCCCACAAAGACAGTCTAAACTTAAAAAAAAATCCCCCTAAAAAAATAAATATTATTTCGCAAAAAGAGGTAACTAAATACATGTGCGGTAAGCAACATCATCCGCCGGCGGCGGGGGGCAGGGCACGCGGCACCTGTGACGTGTTCGCGTCGCTATTCGCTTATAATAATACCGGGGTTGTCACTTTTTTAAAAATTACCAAATTTCGGGGAAATTGGATTAAATTCCCGGGAAAAAGGATTATTTCAAAATTCATTAGTATTGTTACTATGATGAAAAATTAAAAAAAATAAAAAATTAAAAAAAAAAAAAATAAAAAAAAATAAAAAAAAAATATTATATTTGGTCAAGTGTTTACCTAATCTTTATTATCCTTATGGTTCCGACAGGGTTTTCTTTACATATTGTAGAACACGACACAGGTACATCTTCATAGGGACTTGTTTCATTAATGCAGTCTGTTTCCTTTTATAATACCTACACGCTATTTTTTGTATATGTTTATGCGAAATCCGAAACACGTGTCCAGTATTTTTAAGTAAAGAATCTAAGAAAATTTCAAAAAGATATCATGAAAAGTCACAAAGTTATGAACTTGTTATCTTACTTGGTTGTCCCTAAACAAAAATTATGGTCGTAGCGCGCTCGGTAACCACACTCCAACAATTTTTAAATGTATTTGGGAAAAATATAACATGGTGTAAAAATGATTGGAATCGATTCAGTTGCTTATTCTTAACAAACTGTATAAAGTAAACATTACGTTGTATAAGGTATTGTTTCAGTAGTAGTCATCTGGATATAATACCAAAGCCACGTAAGTTAATGCTTAAGTATATCACGTAATTTGCAAACGATTCGGTAATAAATCAGTAGGTATGCCGAGAGAAGGGTGAAAAGGGCAGTTGTCTGGCAACGACAAGTTTGTGAAAGTTCATCGTCGTGATCGTAAATCTCCAAATTTTTTAAATAAAATTTCTAAATGAAGTTACCATAGAAGGATGAACTAGTAGATATTGTACCATTTGACAGCATACTTGGAATGGATTGTTTTTTTCTTTTTTTTTTTATAATTATAAACTAGTGCTTGAGCGCAATCAAGTCTGATGGTAAGGAGTGACGTAATCGCTGATGGTAAAGCGCGCTATTTTATTAAGAGCCTATTCACTCGAAAAGAAACAATCTGAATACGAAAGAAGATTGCAGTTGAGCGAGGTGATGTAATATTACACCCAAAAACACGACCAATGATTCTGCGCCAAAGGGAGATTGATCTGGAGACCTTCCACGACCAAACTCCCGACACAACATTTGGCGCAGCGTACTCGGCACACATCGCAAAACAACTGCTCAGACCCGTCCTCCGTACGGCTTCACCAGACATCATGCCGGAACACGATGAATCGCTTGGCGGTAAAACTTTGTCTGGTGGATGGTACCTTACAACAATATGTGCGAACACCTTCCAAGATGGCAACAAGCCGATCAGTACTAGTTATCGTAAATACGTAACAAAACAGTAATAATGTGGAGTCATTTATTAAATGTGAAGCTAGTTGAGATTTTAACCTATTACCGCGGCTGTGCTGCTTACTATGACGTCAGCTATGATATCATAGAACAGCAGGTTTAGTATTCATAAAATGATGTATGTAGATATAATGAAATGCTCTAGTTTACCCTATTTATATAATATTCTGAGAAAATAACAAAGCAAATGTTCTGCACCCTCATTACTAAACACACTATCATCAACATTTTAAAGGATATAGCCAATTCAATTATCATAGTCTGCATAGCCTTGTCTCACTATGTCGGTCGGCTTTCAGTAAGACCAGATTCAGTAAAATAAATAAATATATACGGACAAATCACACAGATTGAGCTAGCCCCAAAGTAAGTTCGAGACTTGTGTTATGGCCGTTATGGGATACTAACTCAACGATACTATATTTATAATAGATACATATATAGATAAACATCCAAGACCCAGGCCAATCAGGAAAAGATTGTTTCCCATCATGACCTGGCCGGAGATCGAACCCGGGAAAAATGCCAGTATAATTCATGAAGCGACTGACCCCATCACCATCATCAACCTTTTTATCGTCCCACTGCTGCACACAGGTCTCCTCTCATACAGAGAAGGATTGAGCGTAATCACCACGCTTGTTCAATGCGGGTTGACCCTTTTAGACTTGTCCAGGTTTCCTCAAGATGTTTTCCTTCACCTTGTAGGCTGTGTCCAAGATATACTTAGAAAGTACATATAACTTAGAAAACACTACAGATTGGTACTTGCCTGATCTGGGATCGAACCCGCACACTCATACCTACTTGTGAGACTGGTGTTTTGTAAGTATATTCGAAAAAAGCCTGTTCAAAAAGGATTGACCCAATGATTGTTGCGAAAATGTCAGAATTAAAACCAATGTTAGTGTGTTAAGAAATTACCCCGCTGTCTACTTTAGGGGAATTGTTGGATATAGGAAAACGGGCTTTATCTAGATCGAAAAGTATAGAAGAAAATCTAAAAGGTTCAACGAACGAATGTCATGTTTAACAACTACCTTCCAATAGATCATCGCTAAGGCGGACATGTCCACACGATCCCCAAAACTATGATCTCAAGAACGTTGTACTAATAACTGTTATTGAAGTCAACGAACAATACAAGTTATTCCACGATATAAAACAAAAACCGGACAAGTGCGAGTCGGACACGCTCTTGAAGGATTCTGTATCATTATCTTTAAAAACGGCAAAAAAAAAATCACGTTTGTTGCATGGGAGCCCCGTTATATATATATTTTTTTATATGTAGTATTTACTGTTATAGCGGCAATCTATGAAAATTTCAACTGTTTAGCTATTACGGTTCATGAGATACAGCCTGGTGACAGACGGATGGACAGACGGACAGCGAAGTCTCATGAATAGGGTTCCGTTTTACCTTTTAGGTACGGAACCCTAAAAAAGAATTCTCATCAGTCTCGTGCATCCTATAGCAGACCACTGCTAGATATAGGCCTTTCTAATTCCACGCCTTTGAGCTTCTTAGCAATCCTGTTTTAGTCTCCACTTAACCTGCGAAGATCGTCGTGCCAGCTAGTCTGAGGGTAATTTGCCTTACGTTTGCTAAAAATTGGCTATGATATGGCTCTATCAGCCAAAAATCACTATAGAAACAGCTCAAAACTTAAGCCCCATAAAAAGCTTCAATCAAGGCCCACTTTCACATGCGATCTTGATGCGCGTCACGGTGAGTGCGTTCTACGCGTTGGATGTTTATCGTCAGTAATTAGTTCGTCTGGGGGCGAGTGCTGCGGAGCGTGCAGAGGTCGCGACGTGTGACCGGAGGACCGGAGGTGAGGACTCAATGTGAACTGGGAGTGCAATTGTTTTAGACTGCTGCCTCAAATACGAATAGCTTGTCACCGAACAAATACTTCTGGTAAGTTATATGTATGTGTGTGTCTGTATCACAACATCGACCAACCAGCAGACGGTGGATAACGGTACCCGCTTGCTTAGAACAACCAAATCTGTATTCGTGGACTCATATTCTATCAGTAAACGTAGACTCTAGTCTGTTTAGCATAGATTTCGCGTCATCTGGAAACAAAATTTATTATCTTCACCATTTACCAAATATATGACAGCCTCCGTGGCATAGTGCCAGCGAACGCGGCCGCTGCGCAAGGAGGCGCGGCTTCGATCCCCGCGCAGTGCTAATATTTGTATGCATGAATATGAATATTTGCATAGGTCTGGTTGTGCCTCGGAAACCACGTTAAGCCGTTGGTCCCGGTTGCCACACGAACATCTAATGGCAGTCGTTACGGGTTGTTGGAGCCCTCAAAAGTTCAACAATTGGTCTAACTGCAATGATTCGATATCGTCTTCGGGTTGTGGAGGTCAGACGGCAGTCGCTTCACGGAAAATATCAAAGTTAAGCCAAAATCAGCAGTTAGGTTACTGGTAAAGCGGACCCCAGACTCCAAAGCTACGGATGCGACTGGGATAAACACTGAGATGATGATGAGTTGTGGAGTCATGTTGTGAGACGATGAGTGAGTGTGGTGATCTTGTGTAGAGTGTTGGAGTAATATGACATGTGATTGAGTAATTAAGATCAGCAGTGTGCAAGTGAGGGTGATCTTAATTACTCAATCATATGTAGACTCTGGTCTGTTTAGCATAGATTTTGCGTCATCCGGAAACAAAATTTATTATCATCATCATTTACCAAACACAAGATGCCTACTCTCATGGATAGGCTAATCCCCGATCACCGATCTGCGGTGAACGAACATATTGAGAAAACTGCAATATCCATTCCTTTCAAAACAATACTTTTTCTATAACAAGACTGTTATTACTATTGCCAAGGTCATTAACGTACTACCTTATTCAGTGAACCCTCATGTTTATCGGAAGAACTTCCTCACCCGTATAGATATATGCTTTAAGTGAAAGCTCCCCACCCCCAATTGTTCCATTGTGCAAGCTATCTTTATTGCAAATCTACCCCAAGCTGCTCAGCAGACCGCGGCGCCGTATCACAAGATACCACCGATCTTTATAATCGTTCTATAATTGGTGTGTTTGTTTATTTACATAATAAAATTTCATGGAAGGAAAGCAATATATTTATAATTATACATCAGAAATTTTCGCTACAGACCCACAAGCAGCTGTCCACCAAAGAAGACACTAATGCTATCCAATAAGAGACTTTTAACCATTCTTTTACAATATGTAAAGAAAACCCCGTCCGACCCATAAAGATAATAAAGGTTACATGACCAAATAAAATATGAAATTTTACATAATCATCATAGTAACAATACTAATGAATTTTCTGTGTCTGTGTCTTTTTTCCGTTAATTAATTCAAACTTCCCCAAAATTTGGTATTTTTTAAAAAGTGACAGCACCATTTACGACAGTATTATTATGAGCGATGCGACCGCGTGTCGCGTGCCCTGCATCCCTTCGCCCGCGCATGTATTGCCTACCGCATATGTATTAAGTTACCTCCTTTTGCGAAATAATAGTTATTATGTTAGGAAGATTTTTTATAAGTTTAGCCCTGCTTTGTAGGCATTAGTAGTATCAATTATCGATACCTAACAATACCTTCACGGATCGGACAGGGTTTTCTTTACATATTGTATAAAGGAACAATAACAGCAATTTTAATACATAAGTAAGATTTGTGTGGGAACAATAGATGGTGTTGATGAAGAGAAGAATCACTTATTTAAAACACTTATGAATACAAATGAGTCAGACGACAACATCGATCCGACTCCCACGAATTCCCGTCGCATTTTGGCAAATTTTTATTTTTACCTATTTTATATGCATTTTATTCTTTGATCCAGCCTTTGTTGTTAAGGCAACGGGCTTCAATTTGGCGTTAAAAAAATCCTTTTCACTTTTGCCACTGCCAAATTTTTTAGCCACGTTTTTTTTGCTTTTCAGAAGTTTTAACAATAGATTTATAAGGTTTTATTTGTATAACTAACATTATATGGACTACGTCTGAAATAAATTATTATTATTATAAGTTTTGAATAACATCTCATGTTGATCGACAGTTTTAATTTTTACTCGATGAATATAGTTGCTTTATTAGCCCACCTTTAAAAATCCAATAGAGTAATGAACAACAACTGTATGGAGTTTTAGCATGGTTCCAAAGACGGATGCAGCAAGAGTAGGTATAATTTGAGCTTCCTCTTAACAGCTATTGATGCATGCATGCAAAAAGTTAAGAACAAAAGATTTATTGCTTAATTACACGACCTAGTTTTGTCTTTAAATGAATCCTGATTCCTAATACTATGCCTGGAATTTGTTCATAAATTGGAGGGCCTTTCGATAATGTGCAATACATTCCACATCTTATAACAAATAATTTAGGTAGCTTGCACACATCACGCCTACACTCCGTTCGAAATAAGATTAACTTTTAAAAGAACTTCTGTCACAGATCGTTTAACCGATTTTGACTTTTGCTCTGTTGGCATGACAAATGGTAGCTGAAATAAATAGTAGGCATTGGCCCCACTTCCCTTGTTCACAAACTAAATTAAATTTAAGTCCAGCGCATTTTTTTTTTCTACTTATTTCGTTAAGAAAAGGACAGAAGATAAAATATCAGTTTAGAACTGTCAATATAGTGCGCGCCTGACGTAAACTGGCGTATTTTTAGTCGCCATGTTTTTATTCGCGTCTAAACTGTCTATGGAAGAGGTTTGGCGGGAATGTCAAGATGAGTGTCACGCTCATTTTTCATTGGACTTTTAAAATTATTTATAGTGTCGTTTACTAAATAAAAACGCGTGATTTATGTCGTAAAAAGTGCATTCAGTGAATAATTCAAAAATAACAGTGAAATATTGTAGCATAGTGGCCGCATCATGTCTTTACGCTAAACCGCTCCTTATCGTCCAAACGCGGGAAATGAAAGGAGTTAGATTAGTTAGGATAAGTTTAGGATAAGCTAGGATTAATTAGGATAAGTTAGGATAGAAGTTTACTCAAGAATATATTAACTGAAGACTAGGCTGTATGGCGTACTATGCCTTTGCCTTTTCCGTTCAGAAGAACGGAAAGAATTGAACCAAAAAAAATGTCTATGGAATATCTTAATTTGACAGGATTAAACTAAAATGTTATCTTCTATCTTTTTCATAACGAAATAGAAAGAAAAAGATGCATTTAACTTAAAATCAGTTTAGTTTGTGAATAACAGAATCTTCGCCATTGTGACTGTAGCGGTATCTCCAACCGCCACATGCGAACAACGCGTCATACTGACGTCACGCAAACTCTACATCTCACAAGCAGAGTTTACTGTGCAACTAACATACATCCAACTTCCCAAAATCAACCGTTGGGCAAGTGCCCGTCAGACATAACAGCCGTCTGCTCGGAGGATTCTCCCTTTTCTATGGAGGATGAGTGAACTTTACACCCCGTTCCTTATACCTCCACATAGAGAGTGTATGGCAGGCCGTCACCTCCTTCTGTAAAGCACTGATGCTGGCAAAGGAAGTGGCAGAGCGCGTGAGGGAGCATCCCAGTGCCCCTCATACCTCTACTCCCCTCACCGTATGCCCGTGCTTGTGGGCGGCGAGCGATGGGCAGCTCGCCTTCCGGTAAGGACCAGGCCCGGGTCGACGGCGCGTTGCGTTTCACGCACCTCAAAGAGATCACATCGTGACGGGGTCCACAAGGACCGATGCGTCTTGGCCAGGGTTGTTGGTTGATTAAAATAGAAACCGTGGCCCTGGCGCACAGACAAGTGAAGAAACACTGGTGGGTTTTCGTCAGTAAAAGTCTGATACGCCCTTCCGCTCCGCCCAGAGCGGGAGAGGTCATTTGATGATTTCCCATCTAAAACAAAAAAAAATCCACTGTCGACCTCCGGTCTCCGGACGGGAGTGATATCTACAACCGCCACATGCGATCAACATGTCATACTGATGTCACACGAATTCTACATCTCACAAGCAGAGTTTACCGTGCAACTAGCATACATACAACTTCCCAACGGGTGCTCTCTATCTAGCAGAAACTTGTTGCTCCGAAACCTATTTGGCATAACTCACTTGGCATAAACTTTTTTAAACGAACATTGTTAAGGTATAAAAAATATTTAATGTAATTTTTTTTTTTTTAATAATTATAAGCCAGTGCTTGACTGCAATCCCGCCTGATGGTAAGCAGTGATGCAATCGTTGATGGTAAAGCGCACTAGTTTATTAAGCCTATTCACTTAAAAAACTTAGGAATAGGAAGGATGACGGCAGTTGAGCGAGGTGATGCAATATTAAACCCAAGACCAACACGACCAAACGATGCTGCGCTAGAGGGAGATTGATCTGAAGACTCGCCACGACCAAACTCCCGACACAACAACATTTGGCGCATCGTACCCGCCACACATCGCAACACAACTGCTCAGACCCGTCCTCCGTACGGCTTCATCAGACATCATGCCGGAACACGACGAATCGCTTGGCGGCAAGACTTTGTCTGGTGGGTGGTAACTTCCGTGTTTTTTGGCTTAATGTTTTTATGTACGAATTTATAATGGGATACTTTTATGATGGCAGAATTGTATTGGGCATAATTAC
Organism: Sesamia nonagrioides; assembly: GCA_017933935.1. Classification (NCBI taxonomy): domain Eukaryota; kingdom Metazoa; phylum Arthropoda; class Insecta; order Lepidoptera; family Noctuidae; genus Sesamia; species Sesamia nonagrioides. The sequence goes on along the minus strand of JADWQK010002164.1, from coordinate 740,395 downwards.
CTTTGTCAGAGTTACAATTCGTTCAACATAACGTTTATTTAGAGCGCCGATTTTTTGGCATAATTTGACTTAGCATACTACGAAGATAACAGAATTTTAATAGAAATAATTTTATTAGTCATATTTTTCTATTTAAAAAAAAATCACTATTGTGTGCTACAAAAGTTAGTGACAGAAATGAATCGCTGCAAAACCGACTTCACGTAGTCTTGTCTGCCCTACCCCTAGAGTGTAATCTAAACCCGCGAAGGCGCGAAGGGGAGAGCCAGCAAGCTGAAGCTCTGGTGGTGGGCGTAAAACCATCTGCGAGACTGCGACGGTTAGCTCGCGTGGGACCTCCGGAGCCCCGCAGCACCGGAGCCGTGACAGAAGTCATGCCTGCTGCTTGTTGCATATTTGCTGCATGTTGCATGCTTGAATGCTACATGCCTGCTGCATGTTGCATGCTTGCTGCATGCTTGCTGCATGCTTGCTGCATGCCTGCTGCATGCCAAAAGATGATTCTGGCTGTGAATTTTCTGTAATATGATGGTTCTATTTCTGATTATTATGGATATAAAATATATGCCAAAAGATGATTCTGGCCGTGAACTTTCTATGTTAAGATAGTTATACATATTGATTATTATGGATATGAAATTTATACCTAAACATGATTCTGACTTACAAAACTATGCGTTTCGGTGTATGGTAAATGAATGTTTTTCTGCGAAAAGAGGTTTATGCTATCCGTTGCTATGCAAAATAAAATTATGTCGTAAAAAGTTCTGCTATAAAGGGTGGACCCCTTCCCAACATCAACCGTTGGTCAAGTGCCCGCCATACACAAAACTCGTCAGGTCGGAGGATCCTCCCTTTTCTATGGAGGATGAATCACTCATCCTGTTCCTCATACCTCCACAAACCTATTTTTTTTTATTTTCATACTTTACTTATGACATAAAAATGAATTATGTACTCGTATGTATCAATAAAATTTATATCTACATAAAATATACAACGTTATTTTTTGTTTATACCATACAAACTTTAATTCCAAAATAATATATGCAGGATTATTCAAGACTAGTTCCGGCACGCGGTTTTACCCGCGTAGATTTAGATCTGTAGCCTAAAGCCTTTCTGGATTAATGGGCTATCCAACGCAAAAAGAATTTTTCAAATCAGACCCGTAGTTCCTGAGATTAGCGTGTTCAAACAAACAAACTCAGCTCTATATATATATATATTCAGCTTTATATATTAGTATAGATTGTTTGTGTATGAACCTTACTAAGTATCAGAAAATAGTGTTTAGCAGTTATGTGGACCTTCACGTAACACTAACACTAGACACGCGTTAAACAATTGTTTAAGTTTTTGTGGTTTTGGGGTTTACCGGTTGTTTAAGATAAACAAAATAGAAAAATCTAAACTTAGATTAAATTTAAATTTAGTTCATCGAATTCTTTAAACACCTTGTAAACACTAGATACATTATTATACAGACTTTGACGTAATACTGATACGCGTTAAACAATTGTTAAAGTTTTTGTGGTTAGACTATTAGAGTTAAATGTAGTGATTTGTGGTGAGAGTAGGCTATTGTGGTATCAACAGACCAGCGCTGTGCTAACTCGACTTAGGACATGTAAATAACCCGTCAACCAACCACGATAAAAACAAACAATAGACACCTAAACAGGGGTGAGGCCAACTGACTAAGCATTTAAATACTTAATTTGTAAAAAGCAAAAAACCTACCGCCACCTAAGTTGAGAAGTTCTATATTTTTTGGGATTCTTCACTTAGCACGCTAAGAAAATGTTACTGTTACAAAGAAGTATTTTAATTAGTGGCTAGTGTCAGAATGATGTGGGTTTAACAAACAAACTTAGGTTTTTTTTTTCTATTGTGTCCGTGATTCATTTGTTTGCGGACTTTTAATAATTTAGCGCTACTTTAATGTGATGTTGCCTTACTTACAAGACACACCTAAAATATTGGTAAGGTTTTTTTTAATCCATACGGCATTTTTTCGATTCCTGCCAATTTTGTAGCTAGCTAAGGATTTCTATAATATAGATCAACTGATAGTTGTTAGAATTTTGGTTTTAAAAAACCTTACGAAATCTTTCTTCAACTCCTTTCAGTGTCTTCTCTTTACACTATATATTTTTTAGACTTACTACTTACTAAAAGTTCAATATAATAATTAATAACCAACATCCACCAAGGGTGACAGCCTCCGTGGCGTAGCGGTCGCGAACGCGGCAATTGCGCAAGAGGCGCGGGTTCGATCCCCGCACAGTGCAAATATTTGTATGCATGAATATGAATATTTGCATTGGTCTGATCGTACTTCGGAAAACACCTTAAGCCGTTGGTCCCGGTTCCCATACGAACATCTAATGGCAGTCGTTACGGGTTGTTGGAACCCTTAAAAGTCCAACTGCAAGTCTGCAATGCCTAGATATCGCCTTCGGGCTGTGGTCAGACGGCAGTCACTTCAGGGATAATATCGAAGTTTAGCCAAAATCAGCAGTTAGACTGGTAAAGCGGACTCCAGACTCCAAAGCTGAAACGACTGGGATTAACGCTGAGATGATGATGATGATGATGAAAGTCCACCAAGGGCATTGGCCTCAATTCCATTGTTCTCCAACTAAACTAAATTCAAATTTAGTGCATTTATTTCTTTCTATTTCATTAAGAAAAGGACAGAAGATAAATTTTAGTTTACGTCCTGCCAAATTAGTTCGCGCTTGACGTTGAATGACGTATTTTTAGTAGCCATGTTTTTAATCTCGTCAAAACTATCTATGGAGACAGGACTAAACTAACATTTTATCTTCTGTCCTTTTTTAGTGAAATAGAAAGAAAAAGATACACTGGACTAAAATGACTTTAGTTTATGAACAACAAAATCGACGTTATTGGCATTAAAGACCTTCGATTTAACAAAGTAAACCTTTATTTTAAAAACTTAATAACATCATGTCAAATATTTGGGACGAAATTCAACACCGTCACACATTGAATCGATACGAAATTTAAGGACCGATAAGTTTACACGATACCGATTTTAACAGTTTTACATATCGATTTGAATCGCGGCGAGATTGTAATCTAATGTAATGATGACCTCCCAACATTTTAAGACAGTGCACACAAAATGCTATGTTCTGTACACATGGAAGTAAGTTGTTTTATAGTCATTGTTGAATATCTCTTCTGATTTTTGTGTTTAACGGCGAGTAAACGGAACGCGACCATAGTAGTGTATGCGCTTCCGTTGACCGGCGCACGGCGTGTCGAACTGGCAAGCTAGCGAGTCATGGCCACGATCTTTTAACGGTCACAAAAATAACCCCCGGGGGATTTAGGCCTCAAAATTCAAAATAAATAAAGTTAGGTAGTCTGCTAGTGAATTGTGTCGACGTGCGCCTCCTCGTGATTTGGTCTGGTGGTCTACGAACTCGACATCTGAAGATTGGAGGATTGATTTGCCGCTTTAGCACCTTAATTGGAGGGATATACTCTAAAGGCATAATTCATTTCTAATAAATATATTGCTATCCTAAATACAGTCCACTTGAATTTTGTTTAAAATGTTTCGTGGCAGGTACGTTGCCGCCACAGTCATAGTAGGTAGTGAAGAGTTGCGTAGAGTGTGACGCCCTCCAGCTAGATGAACCGATGACATTCAGAAAGTGGGTGGGATAGACAGACCCGAAGTAGAAGGCGGAGGCAGGAGACATGGAGACATATTGCGGCGCAGTTTGGGAAAAATCTACATACCTATGTCCAGCGGTGGACAGCGGTACGTAGAGATCATTGATCGTTACTCTTAATTTGAAAAAGGATCTTTAGGGTAGAAGACGGATTGTAAGTTTAAGGTGAACTAAACAATGGCCCCGATTCCTTTGTTCACAAACTAAACTAAAATGTTCAGTGCATCTGAACTTTTTATTTCATTAAGAAAAGGACAGAAGACAAAATGATAGTTTAGACCTGTCAAATTAGTCCGCATCTGATGAAAGTTGACGTATTCTTGGTCGCCATATTTATAATCGCGTCTAAACTGTCTATGGAGTATGGAGTATCTTATTTGGATAGGATTATACTAAAATGTTATTTTCTAACCTTTTCTTAATCCATACCAATATTATAAATGCAAAAGTAACTCTGTCTGTCTGTCTGTTACGCTTTCCCGCTTAAACCTCTCAACCGATATTGATGAAATTTGGCACAGACAATCTTTAGACCCTGAGAAAGAACATAGGCCACGGGAACATCAATCCGGAAAAATGTGATGTTCCCGAGGGAAATCTAAAAAGCGCGATATAATCGAACTCCACGCGGGCGAAGCCGCGGGCGGAAAGCTAGTGAAATATAAAGAAAAAGATGCACTTAACTTAAAATTTGTTTAATATCTGGACAAGAGAGTCGGTGCCTTTGAAGCACTTGAAAATTTGCTAATTAAGTAACTACTAGCTTTCCGCCCGCGGCTTCGCCCGCGTGGAGTTCGGTTATATCGCGCTTTTTAGATTTCCCTCGGGAACATCACATTTTTCCGGGGTAAAAGGTAGCCTATGTTCTTTCTCAGGGTCTAAAGATTGTCTGTGCCAAATTTCATCAAAATCGGTTGAGAGGTTTAAGCGGGAAAGCGTAACAGACAGACAGACAGACAGACAGACAGACAGACAGACAGACAGACAGACAGACCGACAGACAGACAGACAGAGTTACTTTCACATTTATAATATTAGTATGGATTAAATAACTGTTATGTAATGTCTTGGAAATAGGAATTAAAATATACATTTGACCTCATTTGACCTGTGGATAATTTATTTCAATTTAACATGTTAAGTCCAGAAGTATTTATCTAAATTTAAATTAAATTTTACTTTATTTGACTAAATTACTTAATCAGCCTATAATGTTCCCACTGGCTTACTCAAGGAAGCTACCACTGGGCAGTGGTAACGGGTCGGACTTATGAGTTATAATCGCATGTTGTACTTTTAGAGAACCGTAGGAGCACGCCACTCTCTCTGCAACTCTGTAGCTATCCCACCGAGAAAAGTTAGGTGAAGTGATCGTGGAGTGAGCTAGCTATAAACTCAACACACATTTCACGGCGAGATTTTTACATTATCGAACAGCTGGTGTAGCAGCTTATATTCTCAAGATATCATAGCAATCAGTGCACACAGTCGTCTCGCCTCGTACAGCCCGCGGCAGCAGCGCCACTCTCCGCTGAATTTATGAAAATAACGTCTGATATTATAAGTATACGAGTACATTGCAGGCCTCATCATTCAACGTACAGGTGGATTTAAACTCGCAGGAATGCGTGGAGATGTCATGCTTTAAAAAAAATAAATAGCGGACACATGCATTGGAGATTTTGTTGGCAATAATGCTAAATTAACTTTGACAATCCATTCGTAGCTGAATTATGCACCGTAATTGCGTAATACACTATCAGTAGGAATGGATTTCACTTTGACAGTTCGACAATATACAACATGTAACATAAAGGGTATATACATAACAAAGGCATGGCATCTTTACTTGATATCAAACGATATTGAAAGGGTTTTTTAATCCTATCTCTTTATGTTAGGAATTTATGAGGAAAAACACCGCCTGAGATAGGCTACTAACATACTAGTCGCACAGAGATATTGAAGACAATTATTGGATTTTGGCAAGTAACGTGACGGGTAACGAGTAGTTATTAACGTATGTAGTGTGCTGCCACGTTTGTTATGATTTGATTTTAAAAAACACACGAAACCGAAAATTTGGTACCAATTTTTTGAGTATTTTATTTTGAGTTGAAACCCTTCCAATATTGTTTGATATCATCTAAAGATGCCATGCCCTTGGTATGTATATACCCTTTTTGTTACACGTTGTATATTGCGTTATTTACCATAATGTGCAAACACAATTTTCAAACATATGGAGCAATGTACTAGCAATAAGCTAGAAATTGCGAGTAATGGCGTGTTACGCAATAGGGGTGAGTTCTTTAAAAATCCATACGCTTTGCTTTATTATTTCAACTAGCTTTCCGCCCGCGGCTTCGCCCGCGTGGAGTTCGGTTATATCGCGCTTTTTAGATTTCCCTTGGGAACATCATTTTTTTTTTCCCTATGTTCTTTCTCAGGGTCTAAAGATTGTCTGTGCCAAATTTCATCAAAATCGGTTAAGAGGTTTACGCGGGAAAGCGTAACAGACAGACAGACAGACAGACAGAGTTACTTTCGCATTTATAATACTAGCTTTCCGCCCGCGGCTTCGCGCGCATAAATTTCGGTTATATCCCGCTTTTTTAGATTTCCCTCGGGAACATAAATTTTTTCCGGGATATAAGGTAGCCTATGTCCTTTCTCAGGGTCTAAAGATTGTATGCTTTCCGCCCGCGTCTTCGACCGCGTGGTGTTCGATTATATCGCGCTTTTTAGATTTCCCTCGGGAATATCAAATTTTTCCGGGATAACAGGTAGCCTATGTTTTTTCTCGGGGTCTAAAGATTGTCTGTGCCAAATTTCATCAAAACAGGTTGAGAGGTTTAGACGGGAAAGCGTAACAGACAGACAGACAGACAGACAGAGTTACTTTCGCATTTATAATATTAGTATGGATTTAACAACTTCTTAATCTCTCTCGAGGCTTTCCCAACACAAGTATCATTTGATTACTTTCTGGGAAGCCCCGGCAACTTACACGTAAAACTTACTGAAATAAATGCATATTTCTTTTTTTATTTTTTTATTCAGATTTCAGTTAACCCACCCAACATTTGTACTTATCTACTTTTTAAATTTTTTTTTGGCAAAAAAAAGTAAATGAATAAAAATAAACAGTCTTTATTGGCGTACTTATTAAGGTTTTTTTTTTCAGATACATATTGTTATTAAATTAAAGACGTATTATAGTCCTTATACAATATTATCTTTCATATAACTTATACTACCTCTCATAATATCCTGAACGCCTAATCCTTTGAACATAAATATTTCAATAACGGAATATGTTGAGTCAAATATCTATGTATTAGGTCGGTTATTTTAGAAGGAGAGAGTTTTTATTGGAAGGTGCAGCAGTTGCGATTTCTTAAATACGTAATATATTAAAATATTCTCAAAAAACATTTTAAAAGTTGTCATCATCATCATCATCAACCTTTTATCGTCCCACTGCTGGGCACAGGTCTCCTCTCACTCATACAGAGAAGGATTGAGCGTAATCACCACGCTTGCTCAATGCGGGTTGGCGATTTCAGACTTAAAGTCCAGATTTCCTCAAGATGTTTTCCTTCATCTTTTAATCAGTCATTGGTGTCCAAGATATACTTAGAAAGTACAATATAACTTAGAAAAGTTACATTGATACTTGCTTGACCTGGAATCAAACCCGCACATTCAAACTTGAGAGGCTAGTGTTTTAACCACTGGAACACCACGACTGCTTTAAAAATTGTCAATCAAAACAAAACTGTATGTAGTCACTTTAAAAAATTAAGTTGACTCCATACAGTTTTGCTGGATTGATAAAGGCTTGAGTGAAAAATAACTGTTGATGTTGTCACCATAAACAATATGTTAAGAAAACCCCCTCCGACCCATAAGGATAATAAAGGTAAGGATAATTAAGGATAATAAAGGTAACATGACCAAATAAAATATGAAATTTTACATAATCATCATATTAACAATCCTAATGAATTTTTAAATAAAGTTTTTTTTTCCGCGAATTAATTCCAACGTCCCCATTAAAAAAATGACAACACTATTTTAGACAGTAGATATTATTATGAGTGATGTGACCACGTGCCGCGTACCCTGCCCCCCTTCACCCGCTCAGGTATGCCTACCGTGTTGCCTACCGCACATGTCTTAAGTTACCTCACTTTTTCGAAATAATATTTATTTTTTTAGGGGGATTATTTTTTAAGTTTAGCCCGGGTTGTTGGCGTTATTAAAATCAGTTAACGATACCTAACAATACCTTCACGGAACGGACAGGGTTTTCTTTACATATTGAATGTATACGTTTGAAATTTAGGCAAATATGATCCTTGAAATTATCCTTTTTTAAATAAGAGCACATTCCGCGACTACTAACGTCAGCACAGGTGTATTAAAACCGTTTGAAACAGTAAAATACATTGAGAGGACCGCCCCACTAAAACTTTCCTAAACAAAAAAAAAAGTTTTCTTTTAAATTAATATCCACTCATAGAATCGAATAAGAAACAAGCCATTTTATGTGGTTCATTTTAGTTTTTATATTTTGCATGAAAGCTTACAAATGTCAAAAGTTATTTATTGCCTTTGGCGGTAGTCGGATCAAATTAACTGAGACCTTTATTTTACGTACAGGTGTGTGGTGATTATTTGAGAACAACATTGACCATGGAGATGACTCGCAACTTTTATGGTATTTTTATGAGCAACTTCATTTTTCCTTCTTTCAAAATCAATACCTTTTTTTAGGCATATAGGTACTTGGGTATAAGAAACTTTAGAAGCTAGGCATAGCTTTATGCTAGCATGGTTCCAATTGTTCATTTCCTATCTTCATGGTTACCCTGTTAAATATAATTGTTGCAATTACGTAACTTGTTTATTTTAAGATTATATCTTGACCTAGTCTTCAGGGACGGACGACAGCGGGTCAAGCCACCCTGAATTGTCAAAAAATCGAAATCACTCTTAAGCCATAATACTTTAGCGATAAAGTTGAAATTTAATAACAATATATGATAAATTCTAGTACCTTGACGTGCTGTCGTCTGTACCTATTAAAAATAACAATGATCTTTCTAAAAATCTAATAATGATCATTCTATAAAAGCTAAGGAATACTAATAGAATTCTTAAAAGAATACTAATAGTATTTTTCGTAGTTACCACCTGAAGCTCAATCAATAGCATAACACATCTAATTTAATAAAATAAAAAGCTTATGAGTAAATTGTCAAACAAACGAACAGAAAAAGTCTTTAGTCTAAAGTCGTCTCCGTGCCACTCGTATGGTGGTATCTAATTAAGTCGGTCGGCGAGTGCGACACGCGACCGACCGCAGATGCGCCGCCGCGCCGTCCGCCGCCCGCCGCCCGGCTGTAGACGCCCTTACGGTGTTTATTTTTTAATTAAACGCCAGTCTGGAACGACGTACGATTTTTATATATTCTGCGACTTTTGTGGGAGACGAATCTTAACAGCAATATGATATCGCTGTAAAACTTAGTACTCACTCACTTAATATTCACGGTCTGTTGGGCCATATAGCCCAGCGGATTAGCTCTTTGAAGTGGCAGTGGGCGGGACACATAGCACGTAGAGCCGATGGCCAATGGGGTAGAAAGGCTCTTGAATGTCGACCACGTACCGGCAAGCGGAGCGTCGAACACCCACCGGTAGGTAGGTGGTCGGAAGACCTGACCAATATCCGCGTCCAACCGGTCTTTTTACATACCCCCCTTTTACAAACAATAAATATATAAGACATAAAATCACCTACGTCGACTTGGTGTTATAAAGGACAACGGCAAGCCTGTATGAGGATTTTGTACCGTTAATAATATTATTACATTATGATTCTGAATTAACACCACGAGTCTGAGAAAGTGACGAAAACCATTAAATGATAAATAATTTTATTTCTGTAAGAAGGCTCTCTTAAATATACTTATATTTAAAAACTAGTTGTGCTCGGCATTGCCTCCCTAGATCGGACTACTCAAGGAAGAAAGAAAGATCAAAATAAAGTCAGATGTCTCTTTTAAAGTCCAGAATCAAGATATCATCATCATCATCATCATCATCAACAACCTTTTTATCGTCCCACTGCTGGGCACAGGTCTCCTCTCATACAGAGAAGGATTGAGCGTAATCACCACGAATCAAGACATAAACTTAGTCAAATAGCAATGCTTTTTTCAATTTACCTATCCACAGGACCTTTGATTATATGGTGAATCCCGAGTGGGGAAAGTGAAGGAAAACATCCTGCATCAACAGGGAAACCTCCAGGTTTCCTCAAAATGTTTAAGTCTGAAATCGCCAACCCGCATAGAGCAAGTGTGGTGATTACACTCAATCCTTTTCTGTATGAGAGGAGACTTGTGCCCAGCAGTGGGAAGATAAGAGGTTGATGATGATGTTGACTAGCTCTAAAAACCTTTAAACATACGACGATATGCTGAATGTCCAGTTTTAGCTGACCTCTCATTAACTACGCTTTTCGTACGATGAAAATTCAGCTTATGCTGGAAATGTGTAGCTTGAATTTATCGTCGAGTCATCGCTACTAACGTGTTCTCAGGTTTTGCAACCAGTGTTAAGAAGTGAGTAGCGAATCTCAGATCGTTCGGGTCGTAACAGAATATCGCAGTGTCATCTTGACAGCAAATTACTTATCACCAGCGAGCGCGGTCAAGCATTAGTTTTTGGCATTAAAAAATCGTCAAAAATTAGTTAAAATGAAGGGAAATAAGAGGTACTTTTGACCCTTTGAGAATGAGATCAGACTGAACATTCTCATTACGAGAATTGCGAAATCCTAAACAAGATTGTTTGCTGTGAGTTCTGATTTTAAATAAGTAATACATATTTAGAACTTCATGGGTTGTGTTGACTTGGGTTAACAGTCAGGGTAAATTAACCTACAAGCGCTATTTAAAAAAAATAGATTGTTTAAAAGGAATCACCATTGCTAATAGACAGTTAACCGAAGAAAACAATATCAAATCACAAGCAAACTCGTTCCAAAAGCTTACTAATAGTATCTCCCATCGTTGATCCTATTGAAACTCCACGACAACCAAGCGAGTTAAATCTTCCCATGGTAGTGCTAACACCCGTAGCATGCGAGTTATATTTACTCCGTGGCGCGAGAGAAATAAACCACGCGCGACCTACCGAATGGATACTTTGGCGGCCGCCGTTCGTGTGCTGCTTACAGATTACAATTGGTGATATCAATCATTTTGTTTCTATGCTGGCACTACCATTACGATCGACGTATGATACTGTTACGAAGATGGATGGCGAAAATTTACAGTAAAATGTTCATGACATGATGAAGTCCATTGAGCAAACGTGATCAATGTTTGCTTCTATCTCTTTGTATTGTAGAATGTTTTAGGTCTAAAGTGGAGCGTAAAGAGTTAAAAGACTGATGTAAATAACAGCTGAACCAATTATTATGCGCTGTATTGATGTAGGTACAAATCAAAGCAACAACTTAGCAACATGTCGCAATATATGTATACAGCGTGGAATTTTAATGGTTGTTTTCCCGCAGCGAAACGGTTCTGTCCTAGTAATACAATCGTTTCATCATGAAATTAAATATTAGAAACTTGAAATGGCAGATTTAACATAGTGATAAAAAAACGCACGGGAGCTTATTATGGTTTGAACATTACATACATTGCTTTCCTTTGAGGCGGTTTCATGTACATTTCGAGTAGTACGGGTAGTACCTACAAGTTGTATCTAGCGTAATTAACTTTTCTCACTTTTTCGAGTTGATGATTTTTTTTTATTTACTTTTTTAATTATTTTATAATACAAACATTTTTGGTTTTTTACTCTATTCATCGAAAGTATTCCTTAAAGCAAATCGTTCTGCCGCGGGAAAACAACCATTTAAATTCCAGCGTGTATACTTAGAGCATTTCATCAGCCTCTATGTGGGCGGAATTTCGATCCTGGATAATCAAACAGTTGCTAACTTTATAGTTTAAAGAGCAAAGTGGAATTAACATCATTATTGTGGAAAAATTCTTTCGATAGGAATTACATATTTCAATTTCAAACTTAACTAAACAAACATTTAGAGGCACATTGAATTGTATAAGAGTCAGTCAGTAGTTATAGCTAGTTGCCCATTCCAAAACGTAAATCTCTATGAATAATAATAGATAAGAAAGTCCCTTCGCTATAAGGATGTTGGTAAAATTGTCTTTGTGATATACTGAATTCTTACTAATCAATTCAACTAGTGACATTTAAGGCTTCATCATTTCAGCTGACACCTAGATAGGTGTCTGAGTGCAATTCAGATTAATGCAACATTTTTATTTCAGATTCAAAATTCTTAGCCTGGTTCTAGTAGATTATTCTACAGTACCTACAGATTATTTTACAAGGTTCAATTAAAATATTCTCTTATTTCGTGAAGATCTCGCTTTCACTGTAACATTCCTTGTTGTCTTCATCAAATTTATGAGTATCTACATTGTATGCCTTTCTGGACTTTAATTCAAACACAAATTACGTGTTCCCACAATAAAAGCTTTAAGGCCACAGTTACGAAGCTCTTAAATCAAGCGAGGAGCGGTGGTCATCAGCAATTTGGTTATCAGTACTGGGCCGATAAATAAATATTTATGTGGCAACATTATGCGGGTGAAATTATGACAATTTAAACAATTATACGGTTAACGAGAACCGAGCGTCACTGAGGGTGGCCTGCCGAGAGTAGCAGGGGCTCGGAAGTGGCTCTACATACAAGAACATTATTGCACCGCTGACCGGACCCTAAACATTGGCGTCAATTCTTCTTGTTCACAAACTAAACTAATTTTAAGTACATCTTTCTTCAAACAAACAAAAATTTATTCAGCATTATAATTAGTATAGATTAATGTACAGAAGAAGAACTAAAAAGGTCGAATTGTTTGTAGAAGCAGTAAATACTGAGATGACGGCTTATAGAGATGAATACTAGAAGAAGACATTTGACGACGCTGCGTATTACCCAAAATAAATATATGTAAAGGTAGACAAATGATAATGTGACGGCTGTGGGCTGTGGCGTAGCGGTAGCGAACGCAGCCTCTGCGTAAGGAGGCGCGGTTTTGATACCCGCGCAGTACAAATATATTTTGTATGCATGAATATGAATATTTGCACTGGTCTGGTCGTGCCGCGGCAAGCACGTTAAACCGTTGGTCCCGGTTGCCATACGAACATCTAGTGGCAGTCGTTACGGGTTGTTGGAGCCCTCAAAAGTCCAACAATTGGTCTAGCTGCAATGCTTGGATGTCGCCTTCAAGTTGTGGAGGTCAGACGGCAGTCGCTTCACGGAAAATGTCAAAGTTTAGCCAAATTCAGCAGTTGGACTGGTAAAGCGGACCCCAGACTCCAAAGCTGAAAAGGCTTCGGATGCGACTAGGATTAACGCTGAGATGATGATGAGACGATAACATTTTACTTTAATTCTGTGTAATTAAGACACTTCATAGACAGTTTAGACGCCATTATAAACATTGCGACCAAAAATACGTCAACGTCTACGTCAAGACCGGACTAATTTGACAGGTCTAAACTAACATTTTATCTTCTGTCCTTTTCTTAATAAAGTAGAAAGAAAAAGATGCACTGAATTTAAATTTAGTCTAGTTTGTGATCGAGAGAATCGGCGCCACTATACTATATTCAACCATAAAGCATTCTCAAAGTCAAATCGTTTATTTGATTAAACATATAAAATGACTTTTTTTATAGTTTTATTTTAGTCATCATCATCCCAGCGTTAATCCCAGTCGCATCCGAAGCCTTTTCAGCTTTGGAGTCCGGGGTCCGCTTTACCAGTCCAACTGCTGATACGGCTAAACTTCGACATTTTCCGTAAAGCGACTGCCGTCTGACCTCCACAACCCGAAGGCGACATCGAAGCATTGCAGTTAGACCAATTGTTATATTTTAGAAGTTAGTAGTAGTAGCATAGTTTCATTTTAGTAATAGCCAAAAACTCATTTCAGAGCACGGTTTGTTCATTTCATTTTCAGAGAAGGAAAAATATTCTTTGTATAAATTGTTTTAAAAAGCTTAAAATTAAACAATATGAAAAGAACAAAGGATTATTATTAGTTTATCTAAAAAAATATAGGTGCTCGTATTATGTGGAAGATGTTTCATAATTAGCTCGCATATTCAGACGCAGACATTAAATCCTTTTTTCTTTTAATTACAAATTAGTTTTTTTAATCATTCAATTTGAAGTTATTTTAATTATTCATTCTTTGGTGTAGGTCAAATACTTAGACTGTCAAGGTTTTAATTGTTGCACTAAACTGCGTGATTAATTGACTGTGAACTTGATCCTTTATGAATTCACGTGAGCTTGTAAAATGTGCTGTTAAATCAGACACAGAAAAACCGACAGACAGGATGACGTAGTTAAGTTCTTTATTATTTCTTCAAGTAGAGCCACTTATCATTCGTTTCGCCACCAAATGTTAGCGTTTCGCGCGGCCACCAACATTATAATTTATTTTGTCATTTTTGCATTAAGATGACTTACTACCGCGGGTAGGCTGTAATGAAGACATCACGAAATTCGACCATCTGGACTATTTTACAAGAACTTACAACTTTTTTGAAGTTTGTTGTCTGAGATAGACATTCGGCTTTTGGGGTTGATGAGTTATGCATTGCTTAATAGATTTAATAAATTAATCTGCTCATCAAGGCAAAGAGCGCAATGAATATGGCTGAACTGTCAAAATTAAATAAGTTGCGATTAGTCGCCATTGCATGCGTATTACGCTACCTCCCTGTTTGAATATAGAACTAAGAACGAATAGAATAACCGTAAATCATTGCTACATGGCTTGGATGATCTTATAATTATGTGTAAAATAATATAAAATGTATTCAGCTATTAACTTATATTAAAACTATGAATGTTTTGATGCCTGCCTACCCAAGGATCAGAATACAACAACATCGAGCTCCCTGCCACCGTAGGCGCAGGCTTGCCCGGGAGCAAGACAAGGCTCGGATCGACGGCGCGTTGTATGTCACGCGCGCCTAAAAGAGATGGTAGCACATAGTGACGGGATCCATAAGGACCGATGCCTGCCAGGGCCTCGGGTTGTTCGATAAAAATATCGTTTTACTTAGTAAAAATCTGACATTCCGCTGAGCGGGAGAGGTCATTAGATGATATCCCATTCAAAAACCAAAAACACCATGCTCGTACAAATATACAACGTGTAACATAAAGGGTATATACATAACAAAGGCATGGCATCTTTACATGATATCAAACGATATTGGAAGGGTTTTTTAATCCTATCTTTTTATGTTAGGAAGTTATGAGGAAAAACACCGCCTGTGATAGGCTACTATCATGCTAGTCGCACAGAGATATTGAAGACATTTATCGGATTTTGGCAAACTATCATACTAGTCGCACAGAGATATTGAAGACATTTATCGGATTTTGGCAAGTAACGTGACGGGTAACGAGTATTTATTAACGTATGTAGTGTGCTGCCACGTTTGTTATGATTTTATTTTAAGAAACACACGAAACCGAAAATTTGGTACCAATTTTTTTTTTATGTGTATTTTATTTTGAGTTGAAACCCTTCCGATATCGTTTGATATCATCTAAAGATGCCATGCCCTTGGTATGTAAATACCCTTTTTGTTACAAGTTGTATATCTAAAATACTCGCATGTTTTGTTTTTATCACAATACACAGATTTACGTATCAAACAGTTTTCGATTCAAGTTACAGGTTGTTTAGTTTAGGGATCACTGTACAATCTGTTCTTGTTAATTACGATTATTAAACGTTCCCGCCCACTGCTAGATAGAGGAGTGGGCTGTAATCTACCATGCAGATCTAGTGCGGGTTGACACTTATCACATGTCTTCGAGCTTTAGTTTTAGGGCATACAGATTTCCTCAAGATGTTTTCTTTCACCGTTTTGCGAGCAGAGATGATGATGATGCCACCTTTTTTTTTGGTTGGGAAAGCATCAAATGACCTCTGGAGGGAGGGAAGGGGGTGTCAGACTTTTATTGGCTTTTTTTATAAATTATAAACCAGCGCTTGACCGCAATCCCGCCTGATGGTAAGCAGTGATGCGATCGTTGGTGGTAAAGCGCGCTAGTTTATTAAGAGCCTATTCACTCTAGCCTTGAAGACACTCAAATTGTAGTGTGACGAAAACACCACCGCCGGCAAATCGTTCAAGTCCCTTGATGTACGCGGTATATAAAAGAAGAAGCGAAACGCTTCGTCCGGATCATAGTGGTGTCAACAACGTGAGAGTGGAAAGTCGCCGTACGACGGGTCGTCCGATGGTAGAATAATGGAGATGGGGGAATTAAATCATGTAATTCTTTATTTAACCAACCCACAAGCCTGATGATGCCACCCTTGCTTATGCTTTATACATTTAAATTATAAAGAAATCCATAAGATGACAATCCATACCCATCAAAATCGCACCTTGTTGCAATATAAAACACAATAATACAAGAAAGAAAACGGTTTTTGACAAACAATTGGTTTTGGCGTTCCCACGACATGACGACAGTAATTACAAACACGTGTCTTCAAACAATACCCGTTTATAACACCTTTACGGCTTTATTTTATTGTTTTACAAAACATTGCTTTTAAACAATTTCGGGACTTTTGTTTGAAAGGCGAAATTCCCAACTGTTTGTAATTAGTACAGCAGGTAAAACGATTGGTAAAGTGCAACCCATGTTGTGTTGCGAGGGCCTTTTTCTCTTAAATTTTGTTAGACAAAGATGTTAATATTTTTATCTATTCTGACTTTTTTTTGAGACAACTTTCACAAATTTGTCTAAGCTTAGAAGTTTCAACATTATATTTTAAAGACTAGCATTATTTTTTTAAGTTCAGCTTATTGCAAAACTAGCGGCGGACAGCGACTTCGTTCGCATGGAGTTAGTTATGTTGCGCTCCTACTGGCCGCAGCGTGATGTTATATAACTAAAGCCTTCCTGGATTGATGGGCTATCCAACAAAAAAAGATTTTTTTTAAATCGAACCAGTAGTTCCTGAGATTAGCGCGTTCAAACAAACACACTCTTCAGCTTTATATATGAAAAATGAAAAATATGTGAATTCATACGTTAGAATCTAAGGTATGAATTTACTAAATTGAATTTTAATTACATGTCGTAGATAGGTCGAAGTCGCTGTTCAGCTAACTACATACGTCGATGTCACCTCAATATAAAGGCAATCCATGCTAACAGACACGCACTCATCCCGATGTAAAAGAAATGCGTGCTAACAGACACGCTCGCACCTCGATGTAAAAGAAATGCGTGCTAACAGACACGCTCGCACCTCGATGTAAAAGAAATGCGTGCTAACAGACACGCTCGCACCTCGATGTAAAAGAAATGCGTGCTAACAGACACGCTCGCACCTCGATGTAAAAGAAATGCATGCTAACACATACGCGCGCACTTGCCAGGCATCAAAGTAAACTCCCATGCAGCCCGCGATGTACTGTCATGAAGTATCTTTCGGTATGTATGTCTGCATGCAGTTTCGTCAATATAGCACTACATCAGAATATGCCATAATTCCCGTAAGGTCACAATATTTATTTGCACCTGATGTTAAATCACCGTTAATCATCCTTAGTAGAGTGCTTTTTTGTGCGAAATATTTAAATCTACACTAATATATAAAGCTGGAGAGTTTGTTTGAACGCGATAATTTCAGGAA
This sequence comes from Sesamia nonagrioides, assembly GCA_017933935.1. Taxonomy (NCBI): domain Eukaryota; kingdom Metazoa; phylum Arthropoda; class Insecta; order Lepidoptera; family Noctuidae; genus Sesamia; species Sesamia nonagrioides. The sequence continues at coordinate 722,868 of JADWQK010002164.1, read as the reverse complement.
GTACTGGGCCGATTTGAAAAAATCTTTTTGTGTTGGATAGCTCCTTAATCCATGAAGGCTTTTGGCTATGTAACATCACGCTGCGACCAATAGGAGCGGAGCATATCGAAACCTACGCTGGTAAAACCGCGTGGCGCAGCTAGTAAATATATAAAGCCAACCATGTCTTCACACAATTCCTTGCTCGAAAAAAAACTGCAGTTTCCATGATTATTGATTTTTTATGGGATTCACTAAGAAAGTTCCAACATGATAGCCTCTCTAGATTTGGCCTGGTAGAAGTAACAGTTGCTAAAAAATAAGACGGACGTCTCTTTAAAAAGTTAATAAATGTCTTGATTTAAGAGTCAGCTGTTTTAAAGAAGAAGGGTGGGTTGTTTAGTGGACTGTCTTATGTAATTTTGAAGTTCAAAAAGGTTTAAGACTCTCAGCCGAATTTAAGTAGAACACTTTTGATTTCAAGATCGCTGTTTTGGGAGGTAATCTATCTCTCCAAAATACAGAATGCGCAGCTATATACCAAGGTAGGAAAACAAGAGTTTATCCTTACTAATGTCAATTAGTTAAAGTAGTACGCTTACATAATGACTTCATTTTAATATGAACGTCCTCCTACAAATATTATGAATGTATCATCTGTCTACCTGAATATAAAAGACTTTGCTTAAATGTTGATTGATCAAAAAGAATATAATATGCTGTTTTATTTTTAAACAGAGTGCGAACTAGCGAGCAAATTCAAAAATACTTGACTTATACTGAATTGTCAGTATATTTCACGGTAGGAACAAATATGGTTGGATACATAATATGGATAAGTTCGACGTCTTCAAAGCTAGAGAGATAAACTAGCGCACTTTACCATCAACGATTCCCTCACTGCTTACCATCAGGCGGGATTGAGGTCAAACACTAGTTTATACATAAAGTATATTTTATATACAGTATAATATAATAAGTGAATATAAACACAGAAGGAACAACATTTCTAATAATACAACTAAATAATTTTACTTTATTTTGATAAATATATTACATATTTACATATTTGTTCAGCTCATGGTGGTAGTTATTAACCAATATTAGCACTAATTCATCTACAAACGGAGGCCGCCTTCACACCGTAACGCACGTGCTTCACTCAATAGTACACGACAAAAGGTAAGTTCCGGCCACCAGGGCCACCCTTTTTTGTAAACGGTGTAAAAAAAAATTTAGAGTCCAGTTTGAGAGACGGGTTCTGTGTCTTTAATTAAAAATTTGGAGGCTTATATCTAAAACAAATACATATATACTTTTAGAGAGAAAGAAGAGTTTGTTTGTTTGTTTAAACGCGCTAATCTCAGGAACTACTGGTCTCATTTGAAAAATTATTTTTGCGTTAAATAGCAAATTAATCCAGGTAGGCGTTAGGCTATACACCATCACGCTGCGACCAATAGTTTCGGAGCATATAAAAAAACCTATCGAAACCTACGCTGGTGAAACCGCGAGGCGCAGCTAAATACGTTCAGCAGGTAATTATACCGGTATCTTATATTTAGGCAACACACGGAAACATTCCTTCATGAATTTATCAAAGAAAAATATAATAATCAGGTGCCCACAAAGTGTGTCTGTTCTTAGGGGCCCATGTCCAGCAGTGATCTTTCAGCTATAATGATAAAACTGTGAAATAGGGATGTATCCAAGGTATGAAAATCAAAAAAATAATTAGTCCGTCTTATAGATAATAAAAAAAATTAAGACACGTATTTTTTATTTTGTCAAAATTACCAAAAACTACTGAGATATAGCGTATTAAAGTTACGGAGTGGGGGCTAATTACGTCACGCCGTGGTATATTTTGTAGCACGGCGCGACGTCATGCGACATTTCAAATCAATATATCTTCCTAAGTATTTGAATGAAAGAAGAAATAAAAAATACGTGTTCAATGTTTTTTATAAATCGATCTGATGGACATTAAATTATTTTTTAGGATACAACCCAATTAGAACCAAATTTGGAATAAGGGACAAAGGACCAAATGTGACTCTTAATATTAAACCCGTCATAATGTGGATTACAAACTGATGACTGCATGCCTTTTCCCAACTCCGTTGGGGTCAGTCTCTACGCTAACCGCCTATCTAACCTCCAATACCCAGTTACTGGGTAATAAGATACCCCTTGGTAATACTGGTTGTCAGACTTTCGGGCTTCTGACGACCAGTAACGACACACAGAGAGGTTTTTTAAAGATGGTCACCCATCCGTTGACTAACTGAGGAAAGCATAGCTTAACCTGATCAATTAAAGCGTGCAGCTTTTGTTATTCATCAACCGGCAGTCTCCCTCCAGTACATCCTACCTTATTCTATTTCATTTTTAAAATAAATCAATTTCTTATCAACCGGCTACTCCAATACATCCTACCTTATTCTATCCCATTTTTAAAATAAATCAATTTCTTATCAACCGGCTACTCCAATACATCCTACCTTATTCTATCCCATTTTTAAAATAAATCAATTTCTTATCAACCGGCTACTCCAATACATCCTACCTTATTCTATCCCATTTTTAAAATAAATCAATTTCTTATCAAACGGCTACTCCAATACATCCTACCTTATTCTATCCCATTTTTAAAATAAATCAATTTCTTATCAACCGGCTACTCCAATACATCCTACCTTATTCTATCCCATTTTTAAAATAAATGAATTTCTTATCAACCGGCTTCTACAATACATCCTACCTTATTCTATTCTATTTTTAAAATAAATCAATTTCTTATCAACCGGCCCCTCCAGTATATCCTACCTTAATCTATTCCATTTAAAAACTAGCGGCCGCCAGCGACTTCGTTCGCGTGGTTTAGTTATGCTCCGTTCGTATTGGTCGCAGCGTGATGGTATATAGCCTAAAGCCTTCCCGGATTAATGGGCTATCCAACGCAAAAATAATTTTTCAAATCGGACCAGTAGTTACCGAGATTAGCGCGAACAAACAAACAAACTCTTCAGCTTTATATATTAGTATAGATAAACCAATTTTTTATTCGAGTTCGATATTCATTTTATATTTTTATTAACTTTATTATGATAAACGTAAAATAGTATTCAGGTATCTACCTACGGATCTCCAAACCCACCGGTCATTCATAACCATTATGAATGAGACCATCTACCTGAGCCTACGAGTACGGCTGAGGCATAGTGTTCACACTATTTACGTTTTTTTTTTCCTTTCCTTACCGGATGTGAGGCAATTGGTCCCAAACCGTTAGGTTTCGATCATTCATTCATTCCTGTGGGAATGGAGGATGGTGGTTCCAGGAATTACAGATATGATTGGGCTTCAAAGTATTATGTTATGTGTGTCTCAGGGCTTTTGTCACGCGTGGGGGTGTTTGTAATCATTTGGGTAATTGATGTCTTTATAAAGAGCTTCGCAAATATAATTGTAAGTTATTAGACTTTTTTGAAAAATTGCTATAAATAAAGTGTACCAAAAGTAAGTGTACAAATTCATAAAGAATATTTTGAATCACTACCACAAGGTCGCGGGTCTACGCCTGAGGTCAAAGCTACGGTGCGTCTACGCGCTACAGCGTCTTCGTAGACGCTGCTACGAAGCGAAAGTGGTTAGTTGAAAATCTCTGCTACAGTAGGTACACAACTTGTTGCTAGACAACTCGTACGTAAGGTCTAATGTACATTTTCAGAAAAAGAAAATGGCTGTAGTGCCGTTGCAGTGTTTTGTTTCAGATTTTTAAGTTTCAAATTATTAATTATTAATAAATACATATAATTACATAAATTTTTGCAAAAAATAAAGAAAAACGAAAAAGATCTTAAAACTCTAAACAAAAAAGTGTTTTCAAACTTCAAACTTTCACTCAACCTAAATCAATCGCACCCCAATCAAACAATCGACATGGTACCCACTAATTACATATAACAAGCGCAAATTAATCATCAGACGAGATAAATTAGCGACGCGTGCTTGCTCCGTACCGCGACTATTTCGGTGTGGGCGGGGAATGATTCAGTTGGGGCCAGTCGCGCGCCGACCGCTCACGGGAGAACATAGGCGCACCGCGAACGAGCAGGGAGTCACCGAGCGCTGTTGCGATGGCGCGATGAAGACAGAAAGGCGCGCGGCGTTGTGGGCTCTGCTGTCCCTGTGCTGTGCCGCTGTCGCCGCGCCGCGCCGCCTCTACTGCGACCGCGCCGACGTCGCGTGGCGGGCCTACCGCGCGCCGGCCGCCTTCGAGGCGCGCGTCCAGTCGCTAGCCAAAGACGCCGCCACCGTCCAGATCAAGCGCGTCTTCCGCCACCAGGGATTCTGGCCCCACGAGAACGCCGTCATCCGACTGAAGCTGCCGCCCGAGCACCTCGACTGCTCCGGGCGCTTCGAAGTGCCTCTGAAAAATAGACGGAACTATATCGTGTTTGCTGAGAGGCGCGGCAACTCTGCCGTCGCCCTCGGCCCGCCCATCAAGAGGACTAGCAAGTTGGTTAAGAGGATTCGTGCTGTCTACAAGCCGCGTTACAGTGAGTGATCAGTGTTTTATTACGGCGTGGTGTGGTGCGAGCCGCGCGGTCGCATGGAACTTGAGGAGACGTATGGAAGGTATACAATTATCACAAATTTTTCAAATCAATCAGTCACTTTTAAACCAACGTTCTGTCAAATTCCATGTGATAATGCATGCTATAAGTCGCATCGAATCGCGAATATATCATTAGCCTTACTATAGAACTTCGTACGAATATTACTGGCAGCAAATATGCGATGACAGCAGGTGTATGGTAGAAACAAGTAGCCATTATGAGTCCATTTTAGGCTGAGCAGTGAATAGTGGTCGGTAAACGTGGTCGGCTGCAAAACATACTAAGCGCATGCCACTTACTCGTACAAAGCCGGACCTCATTTATGCACCCTTCATAAACGGTCAGGTGGCTAGGAAACGGATAACACAAGCTAAAATTAAACGTTACCTATACTTTGAATGAAACTACAAAAAAAAAAAAAATGTTATGAAACATAATCGTGTCCAGTTCCATAAAACTGTGTTTCTTGACAAATCCTTGACACATTTTGCTTATGAAAACACGAAAATTGAGATGAGTTTCAAAAAAATTACGAAATGGGCATGCAATTAATTCTTAAAAGTAGAACACTAATACAAAGAAAAAACGTAGGTAGATATAGGCCGATAAGAATATGGAGAAAACATGTGCAAGTCTAAAATATAAACACGGCATACGAAAAAATAAACGTAACAATTGAATCATGTCGACTCTTAGGACCAGTCTGTTGCACCCTGTTGCTACGTTAAACATGTTACCATAAGTCTCAACAGATGCGGCTGATCATCGACATATAAGCATCACTTCATTAACAGAATGAGTTCCAATAATTGATAAATGAGCTAATTGACCTGAAACAGTTTGTGCAAACACCACGATTGTAATCTCACACAATACTAAGCCACGTAAATTTGGGCGATGCAAATTTATTACCACCCAAACTGCACCTTACCTTTGACTTGTCTAAATAGTCTGTATACAATTGTATTAAATCTTCCATTGTATTAATTAATATTCTAAACACGTGTGTGATCTTTTTTGAATAACTTTTTAAAAAGTCCTGATATAAAAAATATATTACCCTTTAGTTATCAATGCTTCAAATTGATAAATTTTAAAAACTAATAAAAGGTCACCTAAACAACCTTTCTTCTATACTCGTACAAAAATATTCATATCATAAGTAAAAGTATAAGATCATTTATTCTTACCACATAGTTTTATAAGCGAATCACAAATCCATGTGATTACGGAAACAATGCAAAAGGAAAAAGTCTATTAATTAAGTCAGAGTAGGCACTTTGCGTCAACTTTAAATAATAGATACATAATTAATTGAAACTCTGACTGATAACAATGTCCTCCAATGTTTTAGTAAAAATTTGCATAAAACAAAAGTTTAAAAAATACGTTAAAGATTTAAAAGCACTTTCATTCAGATTCAACAATGAACTGTCAATGCTCTGATAATACGTCTGCTCACGCCACTAATCTAAGAGAAGCGTAAAGATAAATATCCAATAATGATAAATTGATGATCCGTTGCGCTTGCGACTCAATGGATGACGTCATTGCACGCTCTAGTTCGGACTTGTCGCTGCCCGTTGCGTTCTCTTACGTGAACTTTTGGCTGCTGGTTTATTGTCAAAACTATTAATTTACGCCTCATTTCGGCCACATAATGGACAGAGAGTGGATTCCAGAGAAACTCGTAATAACGAAGAAATTATCGTGATGATATTATAAAAAAAAGTCTGAAATCATGATAATTGCAATTGCCAGGCCAACCTCGTCGGGGTCAAACTTATTTGCACGTCTAACTAAATAAAAATAAAAAAGTCTGTAAATGTTTATCCACCTGTGGAAAGCAATCACTGATAATGATCACTTTTTTTGTGAATCATTCGCTATTTTATGAAAAGCATTTTATTTGGTTTTCACAAAAAGACCAAGCTCCGTGTTCGTGAATCCGTTCCGTTGTCTGTGAATTCTCCTAATTCATGTATCATCCTAGTACAGGATTAATCATGATTCAATATAATTTCAATCCCACGCCTTCACAATAAACTTTAACGTGTAATAGCTTGAGAATATGCACCTGTCACATCAGGCATAAAATACCGCTATTCTAGCTTTTTGGCTCTGAGTACTGCCATAAGATTTTGTTTTTACATAGCTTCAGTGATCGGATAAACGTCGTAAGACTATGCTATGACAGAGGTTACCTTTTGTATTGAGTATTATTGCTAATCACGTTGCTTATAGTTGTAGACAAAGAACAATTGAAAATTGGTCCTTCTATCCAATATTGTCTTCAATTCTTTCTCTATCGACTGCCAATCAAAACGATTTTGTTTAAGATGTTGGTTACAATATTAAGATTCGAGTAAATATGAAAGTCTTCACCTTTAGTCTATACATAAAACGTGGTTACTGTTTACTTCGTCGGTACGATGTTTAGCCAAAATGTTTACCTTTCAAGATCCTTCGTTTTTTCCTTTGTTAGTGTCGGGAAGTCGGGACTCGGGTGCGATTGTAAATCTTCAGAGTAAGTGTTGTGTGTCTACTCGTCTAAATATCGTCTGGTTTGCGTGAATCTTTCTTAGGTTAGACTTTCATTAGAATGAAATAAGTGATGAGCGACTGTGTGGTTGTTCTTAAAACCATCGTTTAGTCTTCCAAAAAAAAAAAGGATTATTTACAATGAAAGGCTGTATTATTGGTTATAGAAATAGTTCTTGTAGTGCAATGATTTGTGAATGTATTAATTCCTATAATAAATTTTGACAATATTGATGAACAATTTGACTATTTTATAAAAAACCTACATTTATTGCCTGGCATTAGATCTATTACTAGATTCCTGAAACAAATAGATATAAGATCTTTGCGCAGATTATGATGCATTATAAGTATAGGCTCTTATAAGATGAGATGATAGAGAATAATAATAAAATTAACAACTAGCTTCAATACAGTGCTACGGGAGTGAGACTCTGTAAGTCGATTTGCCACCTTTGCCCAACTTTTGATAATGGCAAAATTTTAATCAAGCATTATTTCCACGACAATTGGACGCTAAAACTTGTAGCTGTAAGTCCTACGAGTGTTAACACGCCGTTCCGCCCTGCCACACCTCCATTACCTCGTCGCACTCCGCTGGCTTTACTGTCCTATTATATATTAACATACGTAAAATTATTATATTTTACGACGGCTGCGATCTTTATAAAACTGTACTCGTTAGTATCATCATGGGGTTATTTTGCATTTATCCATGTTGATGGGACGTAACCAGTAGTTTCTCTGTGATCCGGTCATAAGGTTGACAACCTGTTTCACCAGACTTAATGACGAGATATAGATGATGTTAAGGAAAAAAAAAATCGCGACCCACATAGGTAACACGATAGTAAAAAAGAAGGATTTCATTAAATTTAAGTTGTCAGTTCAGATGATGTCTGGATTTAAAAGAGACTCCGATCTTTGGACTTGTATCGGCCTTTCTTTTCAGAGTAGTCAAAGAGAAACGTTGACATCTAGTTTAAAAAATATATATTTGAGATTTAAAACTGCACTATACCATATATAACCTACTTATAGAAAATAAATCATTTATAAAAGATCTCATTGTAACGCTGTCATTTCAAAAATAAAGGCCGCAGAACTGTTAATCTGGTAGGCTCCGCTATGATTCCATAGACACACCTACAGAAATCTATAAATCCCTTTATGGAATTAAAAAAATAGTAAAATCTATTACTTACTGCAGTACAATAAAATTGTTAAAATATCACATTACAAAATAGAAAATCAACAGCAACTACAGCCAGCAAACTACTCATCGAAGACAAGCACAATATTGAGATGATTAAGTTTATTGACACGGAAGAAAGACGACAGATGACTTTGTCAGATCACATACATCTTACAATAAGTACTAGAACTAGGAATCGGAGAGTTTGCCAAAATCAACACGCTTATCTCAGAGTGTCGAGCGAAATGTAGGTAATCCATACTAATATTATAAATGCGAAAGTAACTCTGTCTGTTTCGCTTTCCCGCCTAAACCTCTCCACCGATTTTGATGAAATTTGGCACAGACAATCTTTAGACCCTGAGAAAGAACATAGGCGACCTTTTATCCCGGAAAAAATTGATGTTCCCGAGGGAAATCTAAAAAGCGCAATATAACCGAACGCCATGCGGGCGAAGCCGCGGGCGGAAAGCTAGTGATATTTATAAATTGTCTAGGGAAGCAGTTGACAACTGAACTGCAATGCAGTTATGGTTGCTAAAAGATTCATTTAAAAATTTGGTGCAACAGCTAAGGGTCAATACTCGTAATTTTAAGAACATCCACAGTCTTTAAAAAATGCGTCTAATTTCTCCAAATTTTGACAAGTTTTTGTTTGATTGTCGTTGAGATGATGTACAAGATTTTGAACGATTTAAATTACTAATTCTAATTGCAAGTTCATCTCAGCGAAGGTCACTCAATAACTTGTCAAATCAAAAGTGAGTTGTTTTTGAAGGATTGAGACTGAACCCAGAGTTTGAATTATTCTTGAAATTAATAAGTGAATTGTGCGTCTCCTTTAACTGTCCTCCTGAATTGTAAAAGCATAAAAGAATATATCATCTAAATATCGAGCTTAATTTGTCTTAACTAAGCTTCTATTTCCGGTAGAAAATACTAACAGCAGATTAATTGAGACGTTTTTGACGTTGAATCACATTCGTTGCGTTATTTGCGTTGTTGAACACTACACATTTTTCGAACACAATTTACATATTCGTATGAATATGCTTCAAAATTATAAGTTTTGAGAATAATAGTGTGTTACGTAATTACTTAATTACCTATTTACTAGCTTTAATTATTCTACCAAAATAAAACAAGGCCTGTCTTATTTTGGTAAAATAAGACCTGTATATAGTTATCTATAACTATACTATACAATATGTAAAGAAAACCCTGTCCAATCCGTGAAGGTGTTGTAAGGTATCGATAACTGATTCTAATAATGCCCACAAAGACAGGCAAATCTTAAAAAAAATCCCCCTAAAAAAATAAATATTATTTCGCAAAAAGAGGTAACTTAACACATGTGCGATAAGCAACCCCATTCCGCGGGCGGCGGGGGGCAGGGCACGCGGCACCTGTGACGTGGTCGCGTCGCTATTCGCTTATAATAATACCGGTGTTGTCACTTTTTTAAAAATTACCAAAGTTCGGGGAAATTGGAATGAATTCCCCAGAAAAAAGGATTATTTCAAAATTCATTAGTATTGTTACTATGATGATCTTTATTATCCTTATGGGTCGGACAGGGTTTTCTTTACATATTGTATAGTATAGTTATAGATAGTTCTTAAGTTTTATCTATTAACAAAATTGAGTCCATGTTACTAGAATAAATATATTATTATTATATCGTGATACGTTAAACACAACCGTATTGTTTGTCATAAGATACGGAGATTGAAGTAAAAACTACGTTTTGACTTCCCTAAGTAATTAATTTTAATTTGTAGCTTTATTTGTAAAGATTTTACCGCTTTAAATGACGTCATTGCATTCATAATTACTTATGCTCTATGCTCTTTAAGTTTTATAATTTAAATATCCACTATTAAACATAACTGTTCTCGTTTAATTATTTTCGAAACAATGTTGGCCGCGATTTGGGAAAAATATTTTCAAGCCTTAAAAAAATCTCAATCTGATTTCATATCGTTTTTAGTAAAAGTGTTGCCAACTTTCTAATAAGCTGTAATGTCAATGTCGCTAAGGGCTATTACACTTGCTAACCCCTCTATCTGAGCTAAATATGTCGTGCAGGGAGCAAGTTTGCCACAAAATTTAAACGAAATAGGATTATCTGTAATTCCCTTATTGAAAAGACTAGATCATAGTGTAGGTACCTATAGGTAAATTGAAAAAAACCTACATCAACATACCTGTATCTTTTGGTATGCAAAGATACATGCAATTAAAATATTAGGTATACGTGATTTTTTTTTTTTTTTTTTATTAGTCATAAACAAGCGCTTGACCGCAATCCCGCCTGATGGTAAGCAGTGATGCGATCATTGATGGTAAAGCGCGCTAGTTTATTAAGAACCTATTCACTCTAGCCTTGAAGACACTCAAATTGTAATGTGACGGAAACACCGTCGCTGGCAAATTGTTCCAGTCCCTCGATGTACGCGGTATAAAAGAGGAAGCGAAACGCTTCGTCCGGGTCGCAGTGGTATCAACAACGTAAGGGTGGAAACTCGCCGTACGACGGGTCGTCCGATGGTGGAACGGTGATGGGGGAATTAAATCATGCAATTCCCTTGCACACTCACCAGAATGCAACCTATAGAAGACCGAAAGGCTGGCTACTCTACGCCTGTGCTCCAGGCTTTGGAGACCGTTTCGAGTTAAGTCTGGGTCGCCAATCAGCCTCTTCGCACGCCTCTCCACTGAATCCAAAGTATCCAGGTGACATTTCGCAGCACCAGCCCAAATGTGGCTGATGAATGATTATCCCATTCCATACACCAAGTCGTGGCGGCCTAATGATTAAAACACCAGCCTCTCAAGTATGAGTGTGCGGGTTCGATTCCAGGTCACGCAAGTATCAATGTAACTTTTCTAAGTTACATGTACTTTCTAAGTACATCTTGGACACCAATGTCTGATTAAAAGGCGAAGGAAACCATCTTAAGGAAGGCCAGGTTTCCTGATGTTTGCCTGACGATGGATAAACCTGGACATAAGTCTGAAATCGTCAACCCGCATTGAGCAAGCGTGGTGATTAGGCTCAATACAATCCTTCTCTGCATGAGAGGATACCTGTGCCCAGCAGTGGGACGATGAAAAGGTTCAAATTCAAATTCAAATTCATTTATTAATCTTGTGAACACAGGGTACAGTTATGCAGATGTTATGTACAAAGAATTCTTGTCCATGCTATGTCCCGCCAAAAGGCATACAAAATATCATAAAAAGCGAATGTAGATGTCACAGTTTCATGCAAAATAAATATGTCAACAAATTAAGCGGGCACATTAACTCAATAGGCAGCATCACACGATACAGCCTCAGAAACAATTAAATAAAATGTCAGCAATTTACAATTTTTTAAAAATTAAACAAAAAATAAAATATAGTCAAGAGTCGTCAAATTTAAATAATATCATACAGATTATGTTAATTATCAAAGTTTGTCATTAAGATATTCATTGACAGAGTAATATGTCTTCTCAATAAGTAGTTCAAAAAGCTGACGCTTAAAAATATTCACATTTTTAGCTGATACAATTTCATTTGGTAATTTATTGTATATCTTTGGAGCCATTGCATATATGCTTTTATGTAGAAATTTTGTATTTGTGAAAAGCAAATGTAACTTATTCGAGCGACGTTGGCTTTCGACAGGTCTATAGAGATCCTTATTATTTTTAATAAAAATACAGGCCTCATAGATGTAGAGGGAAGGTACAGTCAATATTTTTAAGTTTTTAAAATGTGGCTTGCATGAATCGGTCCGTTTTATTTTGCATATAGCTCGAATGCATTTTTTTTTGTGCAATCAGTACTTGCTCAATTTTAGTACCATTGCCCCAAAATATCAAACCATATCGCAGGGTGGAGGCAACGTAACCGTGATAAGCTGCTAAGAGTGCGGTCATGTTTGACACTTTACCCAGCATCCAAGGTTGATGATGATCCCATACATATCTACAGTGAAAATGTTTCTAAGTTTCTAGTGTTTCTAAAGCAAAAATAGCTACAGTAAAAAAGTTTATGAAAATAATTACTGTGAGTTATATATGTTTCATTAGCTTAGAAAACGTATCATTTATGATGTTTTTAATGTTCACGTGTTTAACCAAATTCCTAGTTCTATTTCAGCATACCTTCTCATAGTTTTACTAGACTCTACTAAAAATACGCACATAACACCAAAATTGTATGAAATTTAACTTAGAATAATGTATATTTTTTCCAAGCCATGAATTCGGAATAAATCGCTATTGGTATAACTGACTTGTAAGTTAAAACAAAACAAGCAACTGTTAGAGCCTACTATTATTGTAAAAACTCAGACGAATATTCATTATTTATTTCATTTAAAAAAAACAATAAAAGTATAATTTACCTTAAAAATAGGTATTTTCGGCTTTACCATCAATGATTGCATCACTGCTTACCATCAGGTGGGATTTCGGTCAAGCATTGCAAAAAGACGATGACCCCTGAGTTTGTTTCGGCTATTTCTTCTCAGAGATACCTAGTCAGTTAGGAAAACCCGGCAAATTTAGTTAAAAAAAAATATGACGTGTAAAAGTGATCTGTGATCCTACTTGCTTAATAAACGATTTCATTTCATTTCATTAGTTTATTATACAGTATGTTAACTAACAGAGGGCGTTCCCGTTAACCCGAAATAGTATAGCATACATACTAGCTAAAAAAAATATTTCCATTCGTAAACAAAATGTTTTAAAAAATTTTCCAATATGAAAACTTTCAATAAAAATTTTAAATTGACATGTAAAAGAAACACACTGTACACGCGAACATGAAAGACGGCAACGTCGCAATTTATTTATACATGACGACTACTATTTTGATTTAAAACAGGAGGTTTCAAATTTATTTCCAATTAGAATTTTTTTTTATTCGGATTTTTTTATGCTTATTTTTCTATGCTGATATTTTTATTTTAATCTATTAATAATATATATTAACGAGTTTAAGGGAACGCCCTCTGTTATTTAACATACTGTATATAAAAAAAAAGATAATTTGTTTCACTCAAAATGGATACTTACTATTACATATTTATTCCTATGAGGAAAAACATAATAATTAAGATAGCTACAGTTTTACTGTGTTATTAACCAATAAGAAATGTAAAAATAAAATATAAAAACAGTTCAACTTATACATAGTTTAAACAGAGGAGTCTTATAAAAGATTCTTTCAATACTTTAGGTGTAGGTATAGTGTTATAGGCAAACCCTGTTTATAGGATAATCTTTCTACCCTAGTTCTCTGCCAAAATAACTTATCTAACCAGACTAAACTAACATAAAATTCCCAATAAAAACTGCAGTCACCGTACCAACAATAGTCTGGCACATCGTGATCCATGGGGCCCGCGACACGATGGTCGGAGTTTGACAATAGTGTCGATCGATCTATGGGCTCGGTGGCCTCGCAATTAACGCGTAATTCCGCACCCGCCCTCCTGGCCTAGGGTTGCCATGGGTTTATGATTTTTATTATGTCCCGGAAATTTTACAAAGACTTTATATCGGATCAATTAATGAAGTATAGTTGGAATTCCGTAAATAAAATATCAAACGTTCCTTCAATAGTAATAGAAATGAGAAAGTCAGAAATAAAAGAAGTGTGCAGTCGGGGAACTCCACTACGAGCAAAGTTCTTTATGCTATAGAAGTAAGAACATACTGTCATACCTCTAAAATAATAAGGGACAAATAGAAACAGACAGTCGCAAGGAAAAGAGCATATCGCTTTCCTTTTTTCCTGATGATTTTACGAGCCAACTTCTACCGCAAGCAGTATTAAGGAGTTCCTGTAATACTGGTTACTTTTCCAATTAAACGTATTAAAACGTAAAACACACCAACCTAGAGGTGGAAAGTTTATGGTGACGGACTTTTTCACTGTGAACGAAATCGTGTGACTTTAGAGATCGCCTACATTAGGCCTCACGGTTTTACCCGCGTGGATTTCGACATGTATTTTTTTATATGATCCACTCTTATTGGCCGTAGCGTGATATTATATAGCCGAGAGCCTTCCTGGGTTAATGGACTATCAAACACAAAAAGATTTTTTCAAATCCGACCAGTGGTTCCCGAGATTAACGCGTTCAAACAAACAAACTCTTCAGCTTTATATATTAGTATAGATAACGTCTGTAGTGTGATTCGATTAGATACATGAGAACGTATAAACATGAAAGGAAAATCGAAGAAAACGTCTCACAAATAAACTATAAATGTAGTTCGGGACTAATCCCAGCTAACTCCTGCAGACTGGCGTCTCTACTGTCCGGTTACATTAATTGTGTGTCATTGGTAGCTAAACCCGCGTAATGAACAGCTGTAATGAAAACGCATCAGATACGATAAGGTCGAGGAGTCCACTTCTAAATATAATGTAAAAGTAACGTAATGTAATGAATAATAATCGTAAAGTCGGCTTTGAAAAGGTCGCTTGATTTGCATCCTACACTATAACGAACAACTTGATGACTATCGTACACTTAGTAACTTGATTAGCTTTTTTTATAATTCGATATAACTTTTCTTCATCTTAAATAACATTGCGGCACACAATTTAATTATAACATAAAAAATATCAAATTAAAAAAACGTCAAACATTATCTCAAGGACGAATGCATTTTGATCGAAAATCTTTCCATTTTTTTTTTTTTTTTATATTATAAACTAGCGCTTGACCGCAATCCTGCCTGATGGTAAGCAGTGACGCAATCGTTGATGGTAAAGCGCACTAGTTTATTAAGAGCCTATTCACTCTAGCCTTGAAGACACTCAAATTGTAGTCCGACGGAAACACCGCCGCTGGCAAATTATTCCAGTCCCTCGATGTACGCGGTATAAAGGAGGAGGCGAAACGCTTCGTCCGGATCGTAGAGGTGTTAACAACGTAAGGGTGGAAACCAGCCTTACGACGGGTCGTCCGCTGGTGGAACGGAGATGGGGGAATTAAATCATGCAATTCCATCGCACACTCCCCGAAATGCATCCTATAGAACACCGAAAGGCTGGCTACTCTACGCCTGTGCTCTAGGCTTTGGAGACCAACTCGAGTTAGATCAGGGTCACCAATCAGCCTCTTTGCACGTCTCTCCACTGAATCCAAAGTGGCCAGGTGACACTTGGCAGCAATTTATACAAGGATTCCTGCCAAAATCATCATCATAATCATCATCAACCTTCTTTTTAACGTCCTACTGCTAGGCACAGGTCTCCTCTAATACCTACAGAGAAGGATTGAGCGTAATCACCACGCTTGCCCAATGTGGGTTGGCGATTTCAGACTTAAAGTCCAGGTTTCCTCAAGATGTTTTCCTTCACCTTGTAATCAGCGTCTAACATAATTAATTTTAATGAGAGGTTTTATTGATATACTACAACTCTAGGACATGAATGAGACCATACCAAAGAATCCACTGACATATGAGTTACAATATTTTTCAAATTATTGTTTTTTTTGTGTTTTGTTTCGGAGAGCAGGAGTGGCCTAGTGGTATCACCAATTATAAGCTGAGTAAATTATTTCATCACCACTGCTCTCAAAACGGTGAAGGAAAACATCGAAAGGAACCGGCATGTCCTAGAGCCAAAAAATAAAACATGTGACATCTATGAACCCGCACAGGTCCAGCGTGGTAGATTACGGCACACGCCCTCTCGCCGAAAGGAGACCTGTGTCCCAACCGTGGCCACATTATAGGTTGATTATGTATAAATTGTATTTTTTTCTTTGTGTTTACAATTTTTTCTTCCTACAAAATAATTCGAGAACATCAAGATTAGTACTATAAAAACACACTTACGTGGAATATTCACGACGTCGCATTTTATTACCTTTAATTATATATGAATCATTAGTTCACATTAAATGAATTACCTGCACCTCTTCATCAATTAAACGTAGATACACATCGAACATTCGAAACTATACATTAATATATAGCCATATATTCTAGGGCTTATTGTATTATTTTTACATAAATAACACTATAGTTATAAAACTGTTGGAATATAAAAAGAAACTAGTATAAGTAATTTCAAACGGTTAAGTTTTGTCATTCACCAGTAGATAGAAATTCAAGAATTAGGAGTATTTTAGGAGTTATACGAACCGCCGCCATTATAACAAATGTCTATAATTTTTAAGTGCTCCATAATTTTTAATTGACGCTTCTCTGCTACATATGGCGTGAATTAAATTTAATTAAAATAAAAAACTTCAACAAACATAAGCGTATTTTCTTTAGTTTTAACCGGCCTAACTAATGTTGAAGGAAAATTTAATTGTTTGAGGTAACTTTTCAAAGGTGTTCTGGCCTTAAGAAGTCCGTTTTAGCATCCATAACGAATGTTGTGGTGTTGTCGGCCCTAGGATTTAGCACAGTCGTAATCAATTTGTCTCAGGCGTCTGCTGTGACTTGGCCAAGCAGGTACTAGTAAGTCAATCTTCTTTTAAAGTCAATAACTCTAAAAGAAGAACGGTATTTCACTTTTAGGTATAGAATACCTAGACACCAACATGATGTAGGTACAAGGGGTGTGAATGAACAGTTTTAACTTGACTAGTTTTTTTTTATGTTTATTAATTTTTAGGGACTTTTATACAATTATTGTACCTGCCAGTCCCATCGGATCTTATAATTAACAATAAAAAATCTACTGATAGAGCAGATTTTTTTTAGAGTAGGTTTTTTTTTTATTACGTTTTGCGGCAAAACGTAATAAAACAAACTTAATCCTTACTTAATATTATAAATCAGAAAGTGAGTTTGTTCGGTTTTCACGCCGTAACTACTGAACCGATTGCTTTGAAATTTTGCAGACGTAAAGTTGAAGTCCGGAATAAATAATAGGGTACTTTTTATCCCGAAAATAATTGACATTACCGAGGGAAATGTAAAAAGCGCGATATAACCAAATTCCACGTGGGCGAAGCCGCGGGCAGAAAGCTAGTTCATTTATAAGCAGCTCCGGAGGTAGGTGTCGACAAAATATGATGGTGCATACATACAAACATCGTTTACATTTATCTTTAGTTCTCTAACTAGATCCTCTCTTGCAGACTGAAATCTGACACACTTCATCATTACCTACTATTAAAGACATCTTTACTAGTTGTGTAAGTTAACATTAAAAGGTCAATCCCCGTAATCAATAGCGTCTTGCAGACTGAAATCTGACACACTTCATCATTACTATTAAAGACATCTTTACTAGTTGTTTAAGTTAACATTAAAAGGTCAATCCCCGTAATCAATAGCGTACTAAAATTAAAAATATAACAGATTGAGACAATTACACAACAACAACACACACAACACACACACACACACAATACAACAACAACACACAATTTGAGTGTCTTTACCATCATGCAGGATACCGGTCAAGCGCTAGTTTATAATATATAAAAAAAAAAGATTGAGACTAAGATTAAAGTACGAACATTGTTACAATTGCAGGACTTAACCGCCAGTTGTAATGAATTGTTTTTTTTTAGAGAAACCACTAATGATGACGAAAGTGTCTAACCTACCAACTGCAATAATTACTGCATTTTCCCCCTTATTCATAAACGTTGCTTAAAGTTGCCTAGTGATTAGCGATTCTTTAACCATACATTTTTGAACTTTTAACGTCACTTAATTTTAATCATCGTTTATGAATAGACACCACAGTGTTAAATAGGTTTATTCATAAACGATGATTAAAGCTAAGTGATGTGCAAACGTCTAAAATATATGGTTAAACAATCGCTAATCACAATTGAATAAGGGGGATTATTAACAGGTGCCCCCACCCGCTGTTATATTTAAAAGACACACGAAATGAAAAGTCCGGAACATTTGATTCGTTTTACTATCAAACCGAGGAGCGACTAGACCAATATATCCAAATTGTGGAATTTTTATATGTCACATAACGTCGTCTAGGTATTTGGTCGGTTCCAATTAGACGGCGCGACGACGTCTGTGCGGTTCTTACGTTTTGTTATTTTTTTCGCGATCTCTTTTATTTTTTACGTCACTACTTTTAGTGTCGCGAATGCGGTAACTGTGTAGTTATTATTGACTTTAATGATCATCATCATCTCAGCGTTAATCCCAGTCGCATCCGAAGGTTTCTCAGCTTTGGAGTCTGGGGTCCGCTTTACCAGTCTAACTGCTGATTTTGGCTAAACTTCGATATTTTCCCTGAAGCGACTGCTGTCTGATCTCCACAACCCGAAGGCGATATCGAAGCATTGCAGTTAGACCAATTGTTGGACTTTTGAGGGCTCCAAAAACCCGTAACAACTACCATTAGATGTTCGTATGGCAACCGGGACCAACGGCTTAACGTGCTTTCCGAGGCACGAATAGACCGGTGCAAATATTTATATTCATGCATACAAATATTTGTACTGCGCGGGTATCAAAACCGCGCCTCCTTACGCAGCGGCTGCGTTTGTCAAGAACGACTTGTGCGATTTGAAAAAATCTTTTTGCGTTGGATAGCCCATTAATCCAGGAAGACTTTAGGCTATATAACATCAGGCTGCGTCCAACAGGTGTGGGGGCATATAAAAAAAACACGGGTGAATCCGCGTGCGCAGCTAGTTAGTATTCAAATGCCTCATACGTCTTGTCTTCTGAGGGCAGAGTTTTCCAACACCAGACAACTTTTATTCGTGAAGCAAAATTTATCTCTTTCTCTCTCCCTCTCACTCTCTCTCTCTCTGTCTCTCTCTCTCTCTCTCTCGTAGGTATTCCTCCGATAAAATCATGATGATGGTTGAGACTGAAAGACATGTTGCGCCGACCCCAAATAAATTGGGATAAGGGCAGGAGAATGATGATGATGATGGTTAGGTCCGAAAAAATCAGCCTTTAGCTACCTAGTCTAGGGCAGATAATTTAAGGTTGCGATATCTATCGTGGAGTGAAAATTGACATTGTAAGCTCTTAGGAGAAATGTTTCAGTAATAAAAGTTAAAAAATAATAATGCTGAACATTGAAACTAAGACTTTCTAAGACTATTCTAATGAAACTTGTATAAACATGAAATAACTAGCTGCTATCAGCGGTTTCACCCACATAGGTTTCGATATGTTTCTCTTTATATGCTCCGCTTCTATTAGTCCCAGCGTGATGTTATATAGCCTAAAGCTTAACCTAACGCAAAAAAAAAATTTCACATCGGACCAGTAGTTCCTGAGATTAGCGCGTTCAAACAAACAAATAAAGTCTTCAGCTTTATATATTAGTATAGAGTATAAATTTAGACTACTAGAGGTAAAACTTTAGTCGCGCGACAGTTTGTCGATAACTTATGATCAACTTCATTGTCCACAGCTAAACTGTGCCTACTGCTGGGCAGAGTTCCCTGTTCACTCTTGCCAATAATTTTGATATGATAAAGAAAATTATAAACATAAAAACCGGCCAAGTGCGAGACAGACACGCACACTAAAGGTTTTAAAGGTTTCGCTCTATTATCTACAGTTCGACTCAAAAATAGTTCTTTTTAGTATTGGTTATTATAGCGGCAACGGAAATTATACATTATCTATGAAAATTTCAACTGTCTAGCTGGTGATGGACAGATAGACTGACTGACATACAAACAAACACACAGACAGATAGACAGACAGATTTATAGTGCTGTTTTTACCTTTCGATTACGGAACTATAAAAAATACCTATAAAACTTTGCAAAGTGGCCTCTAACAAAATACTGTAATAAACTTTTAGGATTGCATGATTTGATTCCGCCATCTCCGTTCCACCACCGTACGACCCGTCGTACGGAGAGTTTCCACCCTTATGTTGTTAACACCACTACGATTCCGACGAAGCGCTTCGCCTCCTCTTTTATACCGCGTATATTGAGGGACTGGAACAATTTGCCAGCGGCTGTGTTTCCGTCGGACTACAAATTGAGTGTCTTCAAGGCTAGAGTGAATATGCTCTTAATAAACCAGCGCGCTATACCATCAACGATTCCATCATTGCTTACCATCAGGCTGGATTGCAGTCAAGCACTAGTTTATAAACTACAAAAAAAAAAATTAGGTACGCCTTGCATTGTTTATAATAACGTTTGACCCAATGATGCAGTCAAAGTCACGAGTAGGTCACTAGTTCCCTTACATAAATACTCGATGCTTGCTTAAAACATCTAGATATTCGACAATTGTCCTGGGAGACGTTTTAGTCCAATTTACCCATTAACTCCAATTGACAGGTTCAACAGTGCTATTTATTATCTATGTCTCTATTCTGTCTACAAAAAGTTTGATAACGATCTGGACTATCTTGCTCCTTAATTGTTGGAAGGATAATGGATTCCATAATAGCGAGTAACTGTGTAATGTTCATCGCTGTTATCTATATACTTAATATATAAAGCTGAAGAGTGGGTTTATTTGAACGCGCTAATCTCAGAAACTACTGATCCGATTTGAAAAATTATTTTTACATTGGATAGCCCATTAATCCCGGAAGGTTTTAGGCTATAACATCACGCTGTGACCAATAGGAGCGGAGCATAACATGTTCAAATTACTAACTCCACGCGAACGAAGTCGCTGGCGACCGCTAGTAAATTATAAAGTAACAAATCACTTTGTAGAAATTTGGATATCAATTTGTACTTTATAAATACATTTTTTTAATGTTATAAACTAGTACTTTGATAGAAAGCCTGATGGTAAGTAATGATGGAATCGTTGATGGTAAAGCGCGCTTGTTTATTTTGAGCATTGCACTCTAGCCTTGAAGACACTTGAATTATAATCTGACGAGAAAACCGCTGCAGGCGACACCATATCAAGCTACTACAATCTGACAGATTTGTTTATCCGATTTTCAACTTTATCTTTAAAGCATTAAGGCTTAAGGTTGATTGGGAATATCTGACAGTTTCGGGTAGCTTGGCCTGCTGTCGTCCGTACATAGTGCATGTATAGTGTTTATGTTTATTTTCAATGCGATCTAAACAGAACTTCATCTTCGTTTTTACATGTTCCAAACTCTTCATTATTTATTAGAAAAAAACTAAGTATACCGAAGTATCAAAATAGCTATCTTCAAACACTGCATCTAGAAGTAACTACGTTTTCCTTTCAATCCCATATAAAAAATCATTTAAATCAAAACAGTCCACTCAGAGATCATTTGATAACGCTTGCTGGCCGCATAATAATCGTTATCATCGAATATGGCAACATTGCCGGGCCCGCTTTTTGCTGAACGCGTCTGCCACACATACTGGCGCGGTCGAGGCCCGTTACTGTTCGCCATTTTATTACTATAGGCTTTTTACCCCGGATTCACTTGAATACAGATAGGTCACTGCAAAAATACAAGCCACTGCACAAGTAGCAAGCCGCGGTGGCTTACCATACATTTGAGACGTTTGGACGTCACTTAGCTTTGATCATGAATAGACTCATAAACGATGAAACACCCTCACCCTTAAACGCAGTAGTGTATTATTTATACACAATGATTAAAGTTAAGTGACGATAAAAAGTCAAAAATGTATCATTAAAGAATCGCTAATCACTAGTTAACTTTAAGCACTACTTACATCACACTTTGAGTCAGGTTATGTAATACGGTCCTTAGAGGACTAACTATTGAGGAGATCACTTTGCTAATAAGCATCAAATTTTATTGATGAGAAACAATAAATGAAAATATTAACCCACCTATGAATTTAGCTGTACAATATGTTAAGAAAACCCTGTTCGACCCGTAAGGATAGTAAAGGTTAGGTAAACACATGACCAAATAAAATATGAAATTTTACATAATCATCATAGTTACAATACTAGTGAATTTTGAAATTATCTTTTTTTTTCCCGCGAATTAATTCTAACTTCCCCAAAATTTGGTAATTTTAAAAAAGTGACAACATTATTTTTGACGGTATAATTCTAAGCGAACAGCGATGCGAGCGCGTGCCGCTTGCCCTGCCCCTCTTGGCCCGCACCTGGATGGCCTACCGCACATGTTTTAAGTTACCCCTTTTTGCGAAATATTTTTTTTTTGTTTAGAGGGATTTTTTTATGTTTTGCCCGGCTTTGTAGGCATCTCATCTCATATCCTTCACAGAACGGACAGGGTTTTCTTTACATATTGTATAATTTAAAAAAAGCGTTGTTCCCATTAGGAAATATTCCTGTATCGTGGGTGCGTTTTCAAACATTTAAACTCACATACATAAACAGCCAGACCCGGAACAACTACTTGTGGGCCATAAAAATATTTGTTTCGTGCGAGAATCGAACCCGCAACACGCAGCGCAGCAGCCAATCACTCAGCTACTGCACCAACCGTGTCATAATTGAGGTAGTACTTTTTGTAATAACTGGATGACGTATGTAGGTGATATTATGTACATATCTAGGGGCAACACCATATATCGTGATTTGTGATCAGTCATCAACCCAATTTATTTTCTTAAACATAGGTATTATATTGTTTAGGTAGTATATTGTCGAAAAATATGCTCACTATTTTTATATGCCTATAGGTATATGGTGTATAAAATTAACATAAACAAGCAGTTGCAAATTAAAGTGGCATGTCAATATATTACAGTTAAATATTAAAAACGCATTAAAATATGTTAGTAATGTATACAGGTCAATTTCAGATTTATAAACCAAATAAAGAAGTTTTTAACACCCTTGCTCGTAAAGCTGATGTAATTCCAGCGGTTTTAAATATGTAAACCGGGCCATAACAAACGCGTGTGTTATCAAAGCAAATAGTTAAGTTATAGTCCATACAAATTCCACAACAGCATTATTTGCCATTTCAAATAATTATGGAACTGATCGCCGCCGCACGGCTCCAGCCAGTGAGCAGCGCGCTGTTCCATATTTGAAATGGCAAATAACAATACTAATGGCGGGAAAGAAACAGTGTGCATTTCAGATACTTATCCTATTTGAAATAAACAATTTTGTATTTGTATTTAAAATTGTATTTGTAAAAAAAACAGGTTATTCGGTAATTCAAATTTTCTTTTCTTTGTACTTGTATTGTGAATATCTAAAAATGACAACTTTCAATAACGAAGAAAAGCAATATATTAGTTCAACTCCACCGTAATTATAATAATAAAAAACATAATTCCAACTACAAATACGTATAATTTTAACAATTGTAATTTTACTAATTAAAAATGATCAAAATATAAAATACTTTTTTTTTCTGTTTCCTCGCAAGTGTGTTAAAAATGTCCTACGATATACGTGCGTATTAGTTATAACATGCTCGGCTCAATTACGCCCTCGCCTTCGGCTCGGGCTGAAATTCCGCCTCGCATGTTATAACCATCATTACGCACTAATATCGTAATGTACTATTGTTTTATAGTGGTAAAGTCAATTCTATGATCTATAAGACAGAAGACAGGAAAGCTTATAGGATAGTAAAGGTTATCAAGAAATGCTGTTTTTGATCTAACTGACCAGTCAGGATATCGCATTTTTGGTCTGTTTCATAAACAACGTTATTTTTTGTATATGCGAAATCCGAAATGCGTGTCACATTTTTTTTTATATACAGTATGTTAACTAATATAGGGCGTTCCCGTTAACCCGAAATAGTATAGCATACATACATGCTAAAAAAAATATTTCCATTCGAAAACAAAATGTTTTAAAATTTTTTTCCAATATGAAAACATTCAATAAAACTTTTAAATTGACATGTAAAAGAAACACACTGTACACGCGAACATGAAAGACGGCAACGTCGCAATTTATTTATACATGACGACTACTATTTTGATTTAAAACAGGAGGTTTCAAATTTATTTCCAATTAGAATTTTTTTTTATTCGGATTTTTTATGCTTATTTTTCTATGCTGATATTTTTATTTTAATCTATTAATGATATATATTAACGAGTTTAAGGGAACGCCCTCTGTTATTTAACATACTGTATATTATAAACTAGCGCTTGACCGCAATCCTGCCTGATGGTAAGCAGTGACGCAATCGTTGATGGTAAAGCGCACTAGTTTATTAAGAGCCTATTCAGTCTAGCCTTGAAGACACTCAAATTGTAGTCCGACGGAAACACCGCCGCTGGCAAATTGTTCCAGTCCCGCGATGTACGCGGTATAAAGGAGGAGGCGAAACACTTCGTCCGGATCGTAGTGGTGTTAACAACGTAAGGGTGGAAACTAGCCGTACGACGGGTCGTCCGATGGTGGAACGGAGACGGGGGAATGAAATCATACAATTCCCTCGCACACTCCCCAAAATGCATCCTATAGAACACCGAAAGGCTGGCTACATATTTTAAAGCAAAAAATTTATGTACAAAATTTCAAAATGATATCACGAAAAACCACTACGTTATGACCTTGCTATCTTACTTGGTTGTCCAACAAAAATATGGTCAACGCATCGGGGGTCGGGACCTGTCTCACTATGCGCCTAGTACTATGATCTACCGTCAGCAGTTGCGCGATCGGTAACCACACTGCAACCATTTCTAAATGTATTTGGGAAAAATATAACAAAGTGTAAAAATGATTGGAATCAATTCAGTTGCTTATTCTGAAGAAACTGTATTCAGGTTTCGTATAATGAAAAAATAACGTAGACAATAACCATGACTGATTCGACCGGGAGTCTAGCGTATCCTTTGTCTTGCAAAGTAGTAAACATCATTTATAGCATGACATCAGGAGCATCATTAAAGTTATCGGGAAACAATGAAATTACGAAAGAAGAAAACATTGCACCAATTTTTCTTAAAAACAAGTCACACTTGTTTACTGTATGTACAAGAACATTTTATGACAAGGGCAGTATACTTTAGTCTTAGCTCTAGCACAAGAATGCAGTGTCAAATCGGATACATGTTAATAGATTACAATTAAAACTTTAATGACTGACACTTCTGGCGTGAAATTTTGTTAAAACCTAATCTAAGATAAGATCTAATGAAAGCGGAATTAAGTTCCGCATTCATTAGATCTTATCTTAGATTAGGTTTTAACAAAATTTCAACACTGACACTGACGTTCTTTGGCGACATTTAACATATAGCACAAAATATCCTCTATAGACCATTTGTGTTATTTCTGGATTAAAAGCTTTCCAATCAAAAAAGTTCTGAGAGCCATTTCCAGTTACCTAAAAAATGTACAAGATTCTAGTATCGAACTTGTAGAGTCAATATTTGACCCTTAAAAGCGAGAATATTTTTTTTTTGTTGGTATCATAGTTGCTATCATATAGAAAAGCAATGTGGAGTAGGTAAAAATTGAGTCTGTATGCAATAAATTACTTATTAAAACCGAATCAGAAGAAAATCAGTATGTTGATACGTAATATCGTAGGTCATATAACCCAATAAATGTGATATCCAAATCATAATCATACTGTATCATCAGACATAAAAGCTATAGTTTTTCTAGACGAGAAACTCTTTACTATAACACTCTAAAATAGATCTTCCTTAAATAAATAACACGCGAATAACGAGGCCAATAAGATTGTGCGAAGCCACTGAACAGTAAAACGGATTCACCTTTAATTTACTAAAACAGACAAATATACATTTATACTGTTATTCTTTCGGAGTGAGCAGAATATTTATGAAACAACGATTAGGACAGAGACCAGTATATTTTTGAGACTCCCACTATCACTTTAGTCCAGTGTCAAAATAGGTCAAATTGGATGGAATCAAAGGACTAAAAAGCTATACCTACCTATGACTTGCGTGCAGATTCACTTTAAAAACGTTAAACATTTCACTGCCCAACTACTTTCCGAAAGGCAAAATGTCGGTCACTGCTAAAAAATACGTTGTTTCAATTTCTCAAATAACAATCTATCACCTTTTAATTTTATTGAAACAACTTCAAACCTACTCGTCCAAACTTTTTTCTTTATTGTTGTCGAAAAGGAAGCGAACCGATGAGTGATATGCGACATGTGACGGCACATTGAAACCTAAAGGAGATAAATACTAGAAAAATTCACAGTACAAAATAAACTTTGTAATTGAGTAGACAAGGTTGATATTGCAACAGATGTGGAAGCCAGAGCACGGTCTCTGAACTCCTAAAATAATATTTACTTCAGACCACTCACATGTTACGCAACTCACGTTATAATTAAAGTTAGGACGAAGTTTTAAGGCAAAGTTAACGCGAATCGGCCGTTTGATCATCAAACTGAGGTGGGCTTTAAATAGGTTTTTGATCTAGGATTTTATTTTACGAATAGCCATTTAAAGATGAAGAAGAATACGACTGTAGTTTAAGAAATTTAGTGTACACATTACTTAGAAAGTTTTGAAAATTGCTCGATCATAAATTTTATCATTTGTTCTAAATATTGCTGTATGGGCATTGTTCCCAGACCAGTTATAATACTTAATGAATTTACTAGCGTAAAGTTATCAAAAATTATTCTGGGTGAGAAACTTATTTAGCCCCAGCTTAGTTAATTCCAGATGCCATTCCGTGAAGCGACTGCCGTTTGACCACCACAACCCGAAGGCGATATCGATCAGCATTGCAGTTCGACCAATTGTTGGACTTTTGAGGGCTCCAACAACCCGTAACGACTACCATTAGATGTTCGTATGGCAACCGGGACCAATGGCTTAACGTGCTTTTCGAGGCACGATCAGACCAGCACAAATATTCATATTCATGCATACAAATATTTGCACTGCGCGGGGATCGAACCCGCGCCTCCTTGCGCAGCGGCCGCGTTCGCTACCGCTACGCCACGGAGGCTGTCGAAAACAATATTTTACCAACCGCCATTATTTTATCAACTTAAATTACAGCGACGTGTAACATTTTCTTTAACCTCAAACCATCACATATAATCAAAAAAATTACCAATACATAAAACAAATTGTGTCTATATACGGTTCCTAAGCCATGTATTCCTTCGTACTGACATCTAAGGTGAAGACATTAATTTTCGAATCGCTAGAAAAACCCTGATCCCTTTAAGGAGTGGCGCCTACCTGATCTTGCGATCAGAGCGACGTGAGCCGCCTGTTTATATAATATTGAATATGGATATTTGCGGAAACTAATTGCGTTAACAATACTGAATTGGGAACGAGAGAATTTATACACTGGGCAGGTCTATTCTATTCCTTGAAGAAATCGGTGTAGGATAATGCGCAGGAGTCGATTTAATTTGTACCTTCTCTTGCGCTTTTTTGTATAGAAGGAATAGAAAATTCTATTTTTTAACAAGATTATTACCGTTTGAGGAATTTAAAAGGTAGGTATCTAAAAAAGATGACGCTTTACAATAAAATACTTCTTCTCTTCTTTTTCTCAGCCTATAGAGGTCCACTGCTGGACAAAGGCCTCCCACAAGGCTTTCATTCCATTGCGCATTGCCATAATCCCCACGCTTGACAGACGGTTTGGGGATCGCAGTAATTTGTTATTTCACAGGAGACGCGTCCTGTTTCCCTGGTAAGAGTTAGTCGCCTCTTACGACACCCACGGGAGGATATAGGATGATACTACTTATTCTATGCCCGGTACAAAAAAATACACTGCTTTGCAAGTCATGCTTCATCATTTTCTGAAAAGCCTTTTCCCAATTGATACTTGGGCTCAGCTACCAGACTAATTCATTGTAGCTACAGCTTTACATGGAGCGGTTGCTTATCTGACCTCCAGTAGTTACTGGAGGTCAGATAAGCAACCGCTTCATACGATATGATACGATACGATACCCCTTGGTAAGACTGGTTAGGAAATCGTAACGAGGACGTAATGAGGAGATCCGCAGAAGAACCAAAGTCACTGACATAGCTCTTTAAATCGCTAAAATTAGGTGGCTGTGGGCGGGGCACTTTGCTCCTAGAACTGATGACCGATGGGGCAGTAAGATGCTGGAGTGGCAGCCACGTAACGAAAAACGCAGTGTAGGGAGGCCTGCAACAAGGTGGACCGATGACTTGGTGAAGATGGCGGGAAGCCGATGGATGCGGGCAGCACAAGACCGGTTATTATGGAAAGCTTTGGGAGAGGCCTTTGTCCAGCAGTGGACCTCTATAAAATGAGAACAACGTAACGTAAAGACTGTCAAAGATCCACGAATAACAGCCAGGATCAACGACTTATTGGGTTTTCTGGGCATAGAGGGGTCTGGACTCTGGACATATACGGATGGTTACATCCACAGGCCAACAAATTCAACCTGATGGATCGACCCGTATCGATCGATCGGCTTTTAGAATTGACCACAAGCCATTCCAAGTCCCTGCAAGTCGTGCTTAAAGTGACCATAACTTTTCCCGCTTTTCGTTTGTTAAACATTTCAAATTTCTCTCAGGTTCTTTACTTATAGCAAAATATGATGACAGGATCAATACATCTTCGATTATATAGGACATTATTCTTATAATATTCTCACCAGTTATATTCAAGGGATACGGTAATACAGGAGACATTAGTGACCACACGCATTCTATAATGACAAAGAGCCGCGCACCTGTACGCATGCGTAATGGACTTCGCTAAACTTCGGCTACACTCGTGTTTAGTTATTTTAACATTTATTATAGCGATGCATCGGCGCGTCAGGCTGGACAAAATTTGAGCAGTAAGTATTGGTTTGTTGGTTAATTATTGAACTACGCGTATTATAATATGTTTAAAGTGAGACATTTATTGACGGTTAGTAACCGAAATAATCAAATAAAAGTGCCATTTATTCATATTCGCCTTAAAATCAGCACTTTTTAGTCATCAAAATGCTGCCAATAGGTACCAAAAATAACCGCTGTTATAGTGTCATGATTTTCTGCGCAAAAGCCAAAGCGCGATGTAGACAAGGAGGCTGATAACTTCAAATATGATTGGGCAGGTCACATCAGCCGTATTCAGAACTACATATAGGTAAAACCAAAAATTCCTGGACCTTTTACGTCTGTTAATATTTTAATCCACGTGGGATTGTTGCATGATGTAGCAAGAACTTCATCAAGATAATCAGACCATCTCACAAACCATTTAGCACTTGCAAAGTTCGTCATAATTCAACCACCAAATCTTCTGATAGCCATCAACTAATAAAGCATTTTCCAAATGAGCTGTCTACAATAAATCGGGTGCACTTTTCCCTCCATGATAAAGTGGAACGATCTTATGGTCGACATATTACGTAAACGTTGACCGGGTTGCAGCTCGTTTCGGTAAAATTTACCATGTGCAAATGTCGAGGGCGAACTTGTGTGGTGCAAACACGAAGCGGCAGCGGGAATCTTGTGTCATCATTTTCTCGACCTTCCTTCTTTGTTTTTCTTTTTTCATTGGTCTTATATTTTTCTACTTAGGATTTAGGTTCGTTGAATTATCCCTTTACACCCGACAGTATACGATAGTGCGGGTAACTTTGAAAAAATTTCAAGACCGCGCGGATTCATTTTTCTGAACGCAACCGAAGACGATTGATCGTGAGTGATGTGTACTTACGCGTAGATGCACCCGATCCGTTGAATCGGTTGCTAGTTCGTCTCAATCGGAGGTAAACGATGGCCACGTATTTTGATTCGACCTACGGCACATGTAAGTATTGTTTATTATTGTTTATTGTTATATTTTGAGTATTATTATTATTTTATTTTACAATTTAAACACTAATCACATGATATACAATAAATTTTTGCTATTTTGTTTTGTAAATTAGAAATAAATTGTACCTAGAATTCAAGTAACACGATCGTGGCATTTCGGTCGTAACCTTAAACATTGATTTTAACGTATTTTTATTGTTTATTGACTAAAAGATGGTATTGTGGCTAAGTAGTTGTTTGCTTTTTTATTTTAGCGCTTCCTATATCTGATTACCGTATCTTAGAACTGCTTGGCGATGGAACTGAGTCAGATATTGAAAAATTCTACGACGAAGAAGACTCAGAAATGGAGCCACGTGTTCTCGCTGAAGTTGTAGACGAGGACGAGAATTCTCAAAGTTCAAGCGATGAAATAGTACAAGAACCTCTAAGGCAGGTAACGACCCCAAATAGTACTACATCACGGCAAATTGGAAACAGGGGAAGGTCTCGTGGTACTACTTCGCAGCGAGTGCATTCAGGTAGAGGACGTTATCGGCAAATCGGCGAAATCTACAGCAACATGGTCATGGAGACACCTGGAAGAATATTCCATTTACCGATAAGCCACATGACTATACTGTAACTGTACCTAAAACTCAGTTCTAACTCATCCGAACATCTTAATGATTATTTTAATGATGTTTTCTACGAGAATACTGCTCTGTGTACAAACTTATACCACATGCGAAAGACTGGCCGAGAATTCAAAACTACAAAAGCGGCAATAGCTAAAGTGTTTGGTGTGCATATTCTCATGGGATGCCTTCCATATCCACAAATGCCGATTTATTGGCGAGCTAACATGAAGATCGGTCTTATTGCTAACAAAATAGTTCGCGACCGGTTTATAACTTTGCGTAATGCTCTTCATGTCGTTGATCACGATCAGCCAACTACTAATGAGACCAACAATCCACTTTGGAAGGTACAACCGATAATCAAACGGATTCAGGATACCTGCAAAAAACTGGAAAGAGTTCCATCCAATAGGATGGAACTCTTTCCAGTTTCATAGATTCGTTTCGTTCCATAGATGAGCAAATGATACCCTTCACTGGCCGATGTATTAAAAAAAAATTGTTTTAACGACTAGCGAAGGTCTGATGCTCGATTTCGAGATTTATAGAGTCGCTGATACAATGTTGGCTGATATGCCTTTGGGTCTGAGACCTTCGGTAATACTGCATTTGACCAGAAGTGTAGGTACCTTCAGGAAGTTGTGTTTATCATTATCATTTTTTCACTACGGCACCTTTAGTGGAAGAAATATAAAGGCACAAAGGTCTTGCATGATGGAGAGATGCCATAGTCGATCGAAGATCAAATGTTCCAAGTGTGTTGTTTATATGTGTCTTTTTAGAAACCAAAACTGTTTCCAATTTAGTTACGTTTTCTCAATCTTTGTTAATTATTGCTATTCTTACTATATTTCAGCATAATTTTTGATCTTGTTTTTATTCCTAAATGTTGAAATAATTGATATTTTATGATTTTAAGTTTGTCAGAGGTTGATTTTGTTTATTTTGAGAATTTTATTGATTTTTTGTAAGAGAATTAGGTAAAAGTAGCTTTAGTTTACTGTTAATTGGTAAAAACTGATTAATGAAGAGGTTATTCAAATAAATAAATAATGATAAGTACCTAATTCATTGTTTTATTGAAGAAAATTTTAATTGAAAAGATAATACTCACTACTGTGAGACTAGTAGATTATACCTAAGCGTCACGATCGTGAGGGCACCTTTTCAGGAAAACTGAAAACTCTGGATTTTTTTCTGCATTTTTCCTAGCTTCCTTGTACTCCTAGAAATCCGTAACATTAACTTTTTCTTGAATATTCGTAACTTTTTTTTCTCGGGTGTAAAGGGTTAAAGTCTACCATAAATGATAAATGTTTATTTTTCTGCAAGTAGGTTTGAATAAACAATTTTACACGTCAATAATACTAAAATATTTGTAAATTATTGATTTAGTCTCATCTCTACCAGCTTATTATAGTCTATTTCCTTGACCTTGAAATCCTACCACTATATATATACTATAAAATGTATATACATAGTATAGGTATGTATTTTAAGTTATATTTTAAACTAGAACCTGCGCGCAGTTTCGATCGTAAACGTAGGCGCTACCGACATTAAAAGTACCACATGTTTTAATACAGGTTATAATTTATCTGTTTGTTAAATATCATCCCAATTCGTACACCTGTTTTTGCACCAATACGGAACATTTAGGCGTAGAGTAGCCAGCCTTTCGGTCTTCTATAGGATGCATTCTGGTGAGTGTGCAAGGGAATTGCATGATTTAATTCCCCTATCTCCGTTCCACCATCGGACGACCCGTCGTACGGCGAGTTTCCACCCTTACGTTGTTAACACCACTGCGACCCGGACGAAGCGTTTCCCTTCCTCTTTTATACCGCGTACATCGAGGGACTGGAACAATTAGCCGGTGACGGTGTTTCCGTCACATTACAATTTGAGTGTCTTCAAGGCTAGAGTGAATAGGCTTTTAATAAACTAGCGCGCTTTACCATCAATGATCGCATCACTGCTTACCATCAGGCGGGATTGCGGTCAAGCGCTAGTTTACAACTTATAAAAAAAAACATACACCAAGACAAACAGATTAATTCTCTATCACTTTGACATCGTAACCATTTTCTTGCAATATAAACACTTAAACACAAAACTCATTCAAAAATTTTGGCAAGTGAAAATATGCCTAAAATTAAATAGTGCGCTTCGTCACTAAATGCGTGTACATTGCAACATGAATTCCCACGATAACCGCTGTCAGTAAATAACTTAAATTAAAATTAAAGTGGGCGATTCATATGACATTTAGAATTAATTGCAGGGCGCGCCGAACGGGTGAAAATGTCGACCGAAATAATAAAATGTCGACGAAAGTGCAATCACTTTGTAATTAGGGGGTTACCGACACCGAAAATAGACACTTGCTAAGATACTTATCTTGTTATAAATTCAATAAAGCATGCACCGGCACGTCCGCTGCATCGCTTTCCATCGGATCCGATATTTATTTATTTATTCATACCTATAACAAATCATAATGTGTTTGAACTATGTAGTTTCATTAAATCAATCTATTACAGTTAATAATAGGACATTATTAATTTCAAAACAGTGCATTTTTTATTATTTTATTTATAACTTAATATCAATAACCCCTAGTTGCTAAGTTATTTTTGTACTAATCACCGGACCATTGTTGTCAAATAAATAAATAAGTAATCATAATAATTATTGTGATATTTATTGTAATTATTATCTCTAATGATTATAAAATTTATTCCATAGAATGCAAAAAACCAATGATGGTTTCTAATACTTTATGTGTAAATTCTATTTAATGCATTAGTAAACGAAAAGCTTAATTTCTAAATATAAAAACTCACTTCATATCATTTGAAACTAAGCCAGATAGGCCAATATCTGGATTGGTTGCACGCGAATCTGCCATAAAGCGTTCAAAAGCTAAAAAAAATATAGCATTGTCCTAAATTACGAAACAGGGAAAGGTATTTTAAGTAAATAATTTTATTTTATGAAAGAAAAAAATAAACAAAGTTCATGGACCAAAAATCGTGAAATCTAGCAACCTGAACTGAGCCAACTTGGTATAGGACAGTCCGTTTCCAAAAAGAAACCGATCGTCCATTGTCAAAGGGGTAACGAAGTACATTATAGTATAACAATATGTGGAGAGGAACATAGTTGAAAACAATAGACAATGCTATAAAACTCTTTCTAACATAACTCACTATCGAAAGTGGGTTTATTAGTAACTATGTTATTTATTAACAGTAACTTGCGTTGTAACGAATCAATCAATGTTAACGACCGACGCGGTGAACATCTGAACATTAGTATTATAATTGACTTTTGTATTTGTTGTTTACATTATTACAATATACCTATACGAGAAAAAGAGAAAAAATGAAAAGAGACTCTGTCTTAGTCTTTAATAGAATCTCATCTCTCTTCATCAGTGGACGATTTACGGCGGTAAGTAATGATTACAGCCGAAAATCCTACTTCCACAAGAAGGTCGAAATGGAGGCGCTTGGTATCTCCACTTCGACCGGATTGTGCTTCCTGCATACTTGCGACCTTCAAATGCCTATAAGGATATAGGGACGGTTATCTGGATGGGATACAAGATATAGACAAAGTTATCTTGTAATTGGCTCTCAATACGTCCAGACTTGTAAGTATGATAAGGTTCGCTAATATCATTTGTCCCTACACAATATAAAATTTCGCGCAAGCCATTCGTCTTAATCGTAATCGCAACTGACCGGTTTCTGATTACGCACTTAAATGTGATACATATTTAATTACTCCATTAAAATGTCCTGTTATCAATTCATCTCATGCAACTAGGCTATTTGATACCAGACGGACCTTTAAACACATAACTTGAATAGTTCGTATTATTTATAATAACTAGTAACTTGTAATAGACAGACTTTAAATTGAACTCGAATTAAATATGATGTCACCTAAATGGTGAATTCTACAATCTCTATGCCGTTAACAATGCTATATGACATGTTTATATTTACGATTGCGCAAATACTGAGCTCTCGTGAAACTAAGTCGCGATCAATTAGAAATAATGCAATCAGAACTACGCCTATTGCAATATTCTTGGCCTATTTCTAGATGCAACCAACAATTTATTCTTCTTTAAGTTTGAACAGTCGAAATTTTACCTTCCCAATTCGGTTCTCTTCCTCTTTTCAACCCATAGAGGTCCACGCTGGACAAAGGCCACCCCATGGCTTTCCGTTCCATTGGGGGAGTTTTGTTTGATATGGATTGGTATTGTTTCCCTTGTTGTTGTTGTTGGCCTTTGGAAATTAGGTTACCTGATCCATATATGTATTACTATTTTTTAGTAGCCCTTTTATGATATCACTAGACTACATAGACTCTCTACATCATTTCCTCCCTTCAAATAGCAAATCAAATAGTATTAGAAGTAGTGTATACGGTAGTTAGTAGGTCTAGTAGTAAGCCAAGTGCTCATTGCTAACGCGCGTCACATAGTCTGACCAGCGCCTAATATGTATGGCCGACCTCGGTCGTGCTTAGCGGTGGTTCAAGAAGAAAGGGGTGGCGATTTTAGGAAACATTCTAACACTTACTGTTAACGAACATACTGTTTTCGCTGTTATCGTGATTTTTATGTAAACCACTAGAAATCAGTTTCAGTCAGTAATCGATATAATCTCAAATAAACAATTTTCCATTAAATGTTAAGCAGACATTCTTATGTTGTTAAGTGCTGTGGTGGCTTAATGGCATCTGCCGCGACTTACAAGATGTAGGTCGCAGGTTTGAACTCTACCAAGCGCTTTACTTTGTGTAAATTATTTCACGTATAACTTTGAAGACATGTGACATCCAGCAACCCGCACTGGGTCCGCGTGGTAAATTACCACCCACTCCCTCTCATCAAAAGAAGAGGCCTTCTTTGGATGAGAGGGAGTAGCTTGTAATTTACCACGCAATTTATTTATTTATTTGACAACAATGGTCCGGTGATTAGTACAAAAATAACTTAGCAACTAGGGGTTAGTGATATTAAATTATAAATAAAGTAATAAGAAAATGCACTGTTTTGAAATTAATAATGTCCTATTATTAACTGTAATAGATTGATTTAATGAAACTACATAGTTCAAACACATTATGATTTGAATAAATAAATAAATATCGGATCCGATGGAAAGCGTTGCAGCGGACGTGCCGGTGCATGCTTTATTGAATTTATAACAAGATAAGTATCTTAGCAAGTGTCTATTTTCGGTGTCGGCAACCCCCTAATTACAAAGTGATTGCACTTTCGTCGACATTTTATTATTACCAAAATAGGGTGTTCCAGGAGTGGGGACATTATAGGCTGATTGTGTGGAGTTTCTTGTCCGTTTTTCTTCATGGGTACCTACTATGCTTTGGAAAGGACAAACCATTTTCCTCTTTCTCACTGACCGACCCCTTGAATATCCAAAAGTGCCTGAAATTGCTTTACCCTAAAAATGTTGATGATATTTGGCACGCAAATACTTTAAAATACTTTTGATAACGATTTTCGACAGGAATGAAATTTATGCGAGTTAACACCGCAAATTTCAAATGGAATTAAAAAAAAGGATAAAAATAAAATAGCAGAAATAGAATGAATGTCTAGAATGTTAAAATAGACAAGTGTAGGGTATTGTTGCATTTTAATCATGCAGAACAACATTAGAAAACGACGGTTAGAAGTGACAGGAATTATAAATGCAAGACACATGCACAAACATCCGGATTCGAAACAAATATAAACATGTAGATATGTGAGACATTAACTTAACATAATAGCGTGTAAGACAATCGAATTCGTTACTTGTTTCCTGCAAATACTCGGTAAATTCGCAAATATACATTATGAGCTTTGTGTTTGTAGTGATGAATTCTGATATAGACAACTTGTATCATCGGCCCTATATCTAGATACTATACCTAAGACCTACTTCAGACGACCTATTTTATATAAAACTCACTGTATTTAGATGAAGTGACCTTGAAGTGAGGGTCAATTCAATTCAATTCTTGATTAATGGCCTTTGTGGGAGAGACGCTACAATTTTGCCAAGAACACGTGCGAATGATTAATAAACCATCAAACACTTGACTATATCACGATGGACAGAGAAGAAAAAGGGAGAGAGAGAAAAAAAATTGTTACAGCTTCATTTTATTAATTTCAATAAATTTGCATAGTTTGAATATAAAACGCGTAAACACAAAAGGTAGAAGACATTTGACCGATGTAGGACGAGGAATATGAGGGGGAATGATTTCATGAAAGGAGAAGCGTAATTTAGGACAGGAGAGAAGTGAGGGTCACTTAACTGATGCTATGGTTTGATACTTTTTACAAACTCATTTGACATCAACCTTAATGAGGCTTTTACAGACACGATTCATGCATAGGCGGCATGCTGCGCCAATCGGCCCGTATACTAGTCCTTTTGGAAGCCGCATCCCAGTCAGTTGCCACCAGCCTTTAGTGTTCCACTGGGGGTCCGGAATGTTGGCAACTGGCGGGTGGTGGGAATTAATCCTTTTTAAAAGTGACTTTAAGAAATATTTTTTAAGTTTGGCCTGAACCTGTCATTGTTCAGTTTTGCTTGGTTCGTTTGCATTTTCGTTTGTTTATAGTTTAGATTATTAATAAAATAAATTGTAATTCTGCGTAGTTTCACTATTATATCACACACACACACACACACACACACACACACCACACACACCACCACAACACCACATTACAGACTACCCAGTTCCATTGCTATTCTGAATGCTGACTTTTCACATTATATAATGACAAATTAGAATTTTGAGACACATTATTATATTGTTTCTTGTGTCCAATGAAGTAGACAAGGGAGTGAACCTCGTTAGTATTACAATATTTATAATAACATGTTTAACAGAACTCGTTTCTACTCATAACTTGTGCCACAACCACCCGTCCTAATCAATCTAACGTTTATAGAGTTACAAGCTGACATTAACACAGTAATCTTTTATATAAATTAGTACCGTTTATTTGTCATTGCTGACTGATCTTACCGGCGAATTGGCGGTTTATTTATTTAGCACTGATTGACAGCTTATCATGTTCGCAAAACTTGTTTTTCATATAGGTATTACTTATAGTAAGTTTTGATCAAGCAGTTATTTTGTTCTGATTGGTTCTATTACAATAGAAGCAGGGTCTAAAGAAAAACAAGCTGCTGTATTAACTACAAACGTTAAGTGCGAACGACATCCTACTGACGTCACACAGACTGTACATCTCGCAAGCAGAGATTACCGTGCTACTACCATTATATGTACGAATTCCCAACTTCAACCGTTGGGCAAATGTCCGCCAGATACAACACCCGCCTAGTCGGAGGATCTGCTCTTTTCTATGGAGTATGATTGAACTCCTTTCGTACAGAGAAGGATTGAGCGTAATCACCACGCTTGCTCAATGCGGGCTGGCGATTTCAGACTTTCCTCAAGATGTTTTCCTTCACCTTATAATCCCTTAATGCGCCCAGCAGTGGGACGATAAAAAAAGGTTGATCATGATGATGATGAGTGAACTTTACACCCTGTTCTTCATACCCCCATAGATTCTAGTAAATTATACTCAATTACTCATACATTAGATGACAAAATCCGAGTTGTAAGTTTGCAAATCTAATCATTAGATGAAGGTATAATAAGGAAAAATAGAGAGAATCGTGTAAATCAATAAATAGACACAATCGAAACACGTCTATATCAGAAACAACCGTCGACAAATGTTGATGGCAACGCAGGTCGGCGACAGTCGTCGACGGTTGCAGTTCAAAACACTCAGTCAAAAGCGGTTAGGGTTGGAGCCTAATTGCTTAAGACAATCAGTAGCAATGGGTTTCATTTTGACAGTTCAACAATATTCATTGTATTATTTACGTTGTTGAGCAGACACGTTTTCGAACACATGGGACAATGGATAAGTAATATACTTCGAAATGATATTCAATGATAGTAATCATATGTTCCGCAATAATTTATTAAAACCAAAATAGGGCTATTGTTAATTATTATGCTCGAACTGTTTTAGTAGCAAGGAACGTACTAACACTACTTACGTACCGCTGGGTGGCGCTATATATTTTGGCATCTATTCCCCTTGTATCATAGCATATGAGTCATTTAGTCGTTTATTAATATACGACTAAGTGAATATATGTATTTCTTAGAAATTCGCTTTTAGACTGTGTTTAGGAAACTGGGGAAATAGGTCTTCGTTGATCTTGCAAGGTGCCTCATTATAAGAAATAGTTCTTGGTGGATCTTGCAAGGTGCCTCTTTATAAGAAATAGGTCTTCGTGGATCTTTCAAGGTGCCTCATTATAAGAAATAGGTTTCCGTGGATTTTGCAAGGTGCCTCATTATAAGAAATGGGTCTTCGTGGATCTTGCAAGGTGCCTCATTATAAGAAATAGGTCTTGGTGGATCTTGCAAAGTGCCTCATTATAAGAAATAGGTCTTCGTGGAACGTGCAAGGTGCCTCATTATAAGAAATAGGTCTTCGTGGGTCTTGCAAAGTGCCTCATTATAAGAAATAAGTCTTCTGGGTTTTGCAAGGTACCTCATTATAAAAAATAGGTCTTCGTGTATCTTGGAAGATGCCTCATTATAAGAAATAGGTCTTGATGGATCTTGCAAGGTGCCTCATTATAAGAAATAGGTCTTCGTGGATCTTGCAAGGTGCCTCATTATAAGAAATGGGTCTACGTGGATCTTGCAAGATGCCTCATTATAAGAAATAGGTCTTGGTGGATCTTGCAAAGTGCCTCATTATATGAAATAGGTCTTGGTGGATCTTGCAAGGTGCCTCATTATAAGAAATAGGTCTTGGTGGATCTTGCAAAGTGCCTCATTATAAGAAATAGGTCTTCGTGGATCTTGGAAGGTGCCTCATTATAAGAAATAGGTCTTGATGGATCTTGCAAGGTGCCTCATTATAAGAAATAGGTCTTCGTGGATCTTGCAAGGTGCCTCATTATAAGAAATAGGTCTTCGTGGATCTTGGAAGGTGCCTCATTATGAGAAATAGGTTTTCGTGGATTTTGCAAGGTGCCTCATTATAAGAAATAGGTCTTCGTGGATCTTGCAAGGTGCTTCATTATAAGCTTACTGGTTATTACATATGTTACTTGTACCTCGTTGATAAGCAAGACAATAAAAATACCTTTTTGTCATATTCGCTTTTATCGAAACGAATTGTTAAAGCCAATTTTAGCAAAGTTAGGTATCCCGTATCGCCACACGTTGTGTGAGGTATCGCCGGCTAGATGAACAGACAACATTAAGAAGACGGTTAGGGCAGACTGAATGGGGAAGGCGGAGGATATAGTGTTGTGGAGCAGCCAGTGAGAAGCCTATTATAAGCAGTAAACTGTATAATTGAATTATTTCATACTGTTTCACCAATAGAACACAACCTCAACCACCTTCAAACACTGAAGTTGATCTGGCTCCAAAGCTCTGCTATACGAGGTGAACAGATAGATATATATATGCAAATATTCCAGAAATTTCTCGAACCGTTTCCCACTTCCTGACATCTAGACTTCACAAAACACTAGACTAAACAAACGGCCCTGCCCTGTCTGGACTCAAGTAAACAGTTGAAGGGAATTCATTCCTACCGAACGTTATTGAAGCGCCTATACATTTTCTTTTATCTTTCTAACTGCTTCTGCTGCATTATAGTGTGTGTGTACTATAGTGTGGACGGTTTTTGAAAGAAACATGAATTATTATAATAAATGCTATTGAGTTTTTCAGGAAGTTCAAGTTTCCTACGTCTTCTGATAAATTGATTAAGACTTTTATCTAATTCTTCTTTATAACTCGATACTCGTTTGTTAGTTCTTTAAGTCTTTCTTTATATTTTAAGTTATGTGCTTTCTTAATGCTATTGCTTTCTGACAAAATCCTCCACACACTTTACTTTATACTTAGTTAGCTGTACAACAGATCTATTAATTGTTACTATTAGCCTTATTAAAATAACTGAATCTGCATCCACCAAACCTGCGGCATGCGGTATTCAGACTAATTCCCTATACCTACATAGATATTCCATCAATTTTCAGTGGAGAGTGACGGAACAAAACAAAACGTGTTTACTTTCTGAACTAAACTTATAATAATTGATACGGTTCATGATGTTCTGGGAAACTTGGCTCGTGGGCGCCAACATTCTGATCAGTGAAGTAAACAATGAGTGAACAGAAGATTCGGCGCAGATAAAAGGTGGGTTAGATAGTTTAAAGTGTAGTGTCAGATAAAAAAATGGGTTTATTAGTCTTCTTATATAAAAGTAGTTTAGGTATATAAAAGTTATTTATACAATTTTAATCGATATGAATATCCAATGAATATGAAACTACGCCCAGTTTCTTGTTGAATGAGCATCAAAATAAAAAATCATGTATTTAAATTAGGCTGAGAATCAGCACTTATTGAATGTCAAAATTACAAAAGACAATCCCCCATAACAGTCACCCTTCGCTCTGCGTAATGCACTTTTCCGTTATGGCCATTATTATTTTCTTTTTTATGATTATTTTATGTCATGTCTATAAATGGAACTCACAAACTTGAATAAGTATAAGTTAGATAAGTTTACAAAAATCATTTACAATTAAAACGAACGTTCAAGTTAAAAAAAATCTGCCACCCCATCATGCCACTTGTTTGAAACCGTGGAATCTGTACACGATTCAGTTTGTAATCTACTATAATTATATTCAGTTCCAAAATCACGAAATATCATCATTATCATTATCAACCTTTTTATCGTCCCACTGCTGGGTACAGGTCTCCTCTCATACAGAGAAGGATTGAGCGAAATATCTCGTCGCTTTTTTTAAATTGTAGTTTTTGCACTTTAATTTGAAACAGCTGATTGTTTATTGATTTCCACGTTCCATTATGTCTATCATTCAAATCGTATAGCAAGCCGCGTTAAGGAACCCCGTTCCCAAAATTTAACATAGTGTCGTTCTTGTATTTGGCCTGAATCAGACACGTGGCTTCTTTGATGTTAATTCTTTAAATGATATACAGCATATAACTTAGCACGGAACTTTAAAATTCAATTATGATTATAAAAATGACGACCGCCTTAAGAGAAGCTGACAACCGACTGAAGTGAAAGAACATCGTGCATAAAGCCACGAGGGCTTTTCAGGGACAGGACCTGTTATGAAGTAAGCGACCAAGAAGAGGAATAAAAGAGCAATACGAACGTGAAGTACCACACGTTTCTCGTAAAGAAAAATCGCGTGAAGTTTATAAAATCAAAATCAAAGCATTTATTTCAAATAAACCAGTACAGGCACTTTTGAATTGTCAGAAGGTCCGTCAGTCAGTAAGATGAAGCTAGTCGCCCATTCCAAAGAGTAGGTACCTATGGAGAAGAACGGGCAAGAAACTCCATGGACACTCTTTTAAAATTATCAAGCTATGTACAAACCGGTAGTTCCTCGTATCTTGTGGGACATCACAAAACAATATCAGAATGATTCGTTACCTTGATCGTGGTTAAATAGAAACATATCGAGCATAAGATTTAGTATTCGCGGAATCTATCAGGCCATAATACATTGACCCGACTGTTTACATTAGATCAGACCCATTTTTATAGAACTCCGTATATACGTGTTAAATGGAGTTTACTTGTCTAGACTATATTGTATATAGGTGAACTAAATCACGGCGGGATCGCGGTCAAGAACTAGTTTATAATATGTATTATAAAAAAATACCTGTTTTGCGTAATAGTGCAAAACAGGTATTTTAATATTTATTATAATAAATTATGGTTACGTAGATGCTAGGAGAAAGATGGAAAAGAAAATTTTGGGGAATCTAAAAACAAAGTCAGATTTAATTTTTTATGTTTATTGGAATTGTATTGGGGCATATTATTATATTTTATTTGTATCTATTTTGATATTTTAATTGCATTTTGATCTTAATGCGATTGAATCGTCTTTGTTTGTATTTAATTGTTTTTTCTTTATCTGATGAGTTATCGTGATATGATATTATTGATCTGCATCATATTAACTCATTTAAATTTTGCTTATCTTGGACATAATGTATAACTGAACTTTAATTTTTCACTTCCTTATTTGTATATTTAAGTACCTTTTTTTTTTTATTAGTTTGGCCCCATCGATGACCGATGATTCTGCCAACGTCAAGGTGGAGAGAAATAAACTAATATAACTATTATTATACGTACCTGCATTTTGGCAAGTAAATAACTTGACTGATTGATGACACCATACCTTCACTCAAACGCTGAAACAATGAAAGTCTTTCACTGAACTGAAACTCAAAAAGATAACTTTATCGTTAATGCTACCGAGGCGGGCGGGACTAACAAATATAATATATTTGCATTTTATGACTTTGATCTTTTCTGTCAATAAGTTAATACTAATCATTTTGCATCCTTTTCTTTTTAC
The DNA here is from genome assembly GCA_017933935.1 of Sesamia nonagrioides. NCBI lineage: Eukaryota > Metazoa > Arthropoda > Insecta > Lepidoptera > Noctuidae > Sesamia > Sesamia nonagrioides. The sequence continues at coordinate 679,735 of JADWQK010002164.1, read as the reverse complement.
TTTAATCCCGTCAAATTAAGATACTCCATAGACAGTTTAAACGCCATAAACATGGCGACCAAAAATACGTCAATTTACGACAGGTGGAGACTAATTTGACAGATCTAAACTAACATATTATCTTCTGTACTTTTTTTAATGAAATATAAAGAAAAAGATGCGTTTAACTTAAATTTAATTTAATTTGCGAGCGGGAATCGGGGCCATTATCGTTTTTTTTATTGTCGGTATCGGTGATCGACAAACGTTAATTCAGTCCGTTAATTTGTCTGTTCACACGCACAAATATTAAAACTACAAATAAATAATACAACACTAATGTACCTAGACTTGTGTTTACACAGCAACCAAAGTATATTTTTCAGAATTACTCTTTGTGACCATTGTTATGCTTGATTTGGTTTAATTAATATTTATTCGTGCATTATCAACTCTGAAACCACAAACTGCAGTTACTGGCATGTTGTTCCGTCTAAAATTATGTAAGTAAACTTAAAACAACTCGAAAAAACACTATAGGTATTATGTAGAATAAGTCATGTTTTTTACAATTATTAGGTAACTAACCACATATCGTGGGAAGTAAACCAAAACTCTGAGAAAAATATGATAGGACAAATTGCAACAATCTAGCCGCATAATATGACCATTTACTGTACATAGACAACATACTATTACGCTTACCATATTACCTCCTTATAGTATAAGACGTTTATAAGGCCATTATTTTTCATACAGCCATGAAACAAAGGAAATAAATCATTCGACAGATTGTCTATTTATGTTTATTACAAAGACGTTTGTGAGATGTTTACATAGATGACGTAATATTTAAAAAGGTGACAGATTGCGGACAGGTGTTGGATGGAAACTAATCGATCTTCGTCAACTGGAATTCAGTAGATATTAAAAAAAAAACAATAGCAGTAATTGAAGATATTGATACTTTAAAATTTTGAAGTTTTATTTACGATCTAAAGGATGATATTAAACACGCAGTGTTGACAAGTTTGCAAAGAGTATATCATGTAATTGAAAGCTGAAATTAAAAAAAAAAAACCGTATTAGACACCGATTTAATTTAAAAAACTGCTACAGACACAACGCAGAGACAATCATTTAAAATCAAACGTGATTTATTTAAGTGAGGTCAAGATTACCTAAGACAGTCCTCCAGACAATAAATATAATAAAGATACAGACAAAGCTAATACAAACAGGGGCAACAGAACAATTTATAATTTTCTCTGATAAAGATGATATTCAAATCAAAGAGATAAATGATCTAAAATCACGTTAACAAGATAATGCGGGGTAATTTTGATGTGTGATGTATTGCACGCCTCATGAAGTGGGTGAAGGTTACGATGCGAAAGGTTAAAGCCTCAATATCCAAGATCACTTACTTATGAGTAATATTCAAGTTGTAGATGAAATAGTCACTGAGGAGAGTTTTAAGGACGGGATAAGAAACGATAGGGCTGTGTGAATATGATGACTAACAGAGCAGTATAGAAGCAAGGAACGTAGCCTCAACACCAACCCCAAACAAATTGGGGTAAGAGGAGTGATGAGGATGTTAAAAGAAAAATATATGACTAAATAGGGTATTTGACTAATTAAAACTAATTAGTCCGTCAGGGAGATTTCCAATAAGTACTAGACAGGTTTTTCTTTATTCATATAAACAAAAAACGAAGACGACACAGTCCGTTGAAAACTCGTGTGACATCACTGCACGCTACACTTTTTAGCGAGGAGTGACGTCACCAGCCACCATCTTTGATGCCTTTTATATTTGTCATTTTTTATTGATTTGATAAAACAAAATTTACGTATACAATATTTTTCTATAATCTAAACGACGGACTAAATAGAATCATTTTTTTTACCCAGGAAACATCCCTATTAGCTATGCATTTCATACGAAACTTATCTTGAATACCATCGTCACTAGTTATCAGGGAAAAATGAAAACTAAATAGATACTTCAGAAAACATTATAGTAAAACTGTTCCGATTTGTGCTCAGCAGAAAAGCCCGGTTACAAAAAATTAAAAAGAAAGAATCAGATTTATTACTTCCGTTAAAAATATCAGGTCAACGTTCTTCCAGCGACATTGTTATATAACTTGGATATATTCTTGAATTTTGGATGATTTCATTCAACAGATAATTTTAAAACACCTTCTATGTACTTATCCAAAAAGAAGAGTAGTTATTGTTTCGGCAAAAAAAAAAAGAAAAGGCATTTTATTTTGATATTATACAATAAAGTAATAACACTAAAAGAAAACATGTAGCACAAATTCGTACTCTTGTAGTAAATTCTCAGAAAATCGGAAAATTCCCGGAACAAAAAACAAAGATTGATCATGCAGAATGTGTAAAAATGACACCGAATCTTATTGCACATGTTTCCAGCTGAATATGAGTCCAGACATTTTTTTATTTAGTACTGGAGAGGTGCCAGGACCATCAAAAAATAAGATTTAATGCACTGTAACTTAAAAATGCATTATGAAATGTCCTCCCCGATAATAAAATGTAATACTATGTTATTATCATGATTGTGAAGGTGATATAACTATTGCACAACAAATTTACATTTTTCCTGTACGGAGAAATGTCGAAGGCTCTAGGAATAGGGGAAGACCAAAGATACTATAGATGGAATTGGTGAATTCAGATATGGATAAATAGAGGTGATTACCTAGATGACGATAACAGAGAAATATGGAACAAAAAAAAATTTTAAATGATGAGTGTTCTATACATCTGTTTAGAAATACTCATCATTTAACATTTTATATTATTATAAAAGGAGATGTTCCATTTTGACCCACCACTATGTACACTATAAAGAAAAAAAGGAAAAAAAAATATAGATTTTCTTAAGATTATTTTAATAAAAGTACAGGTATATATAATTAATTATTTGTAAAGTTTTTTAGTGAGATAACTCTTTTGTAAGGTAGCCATGATAGTAGTTATGACGTTTGATTGACGACTTCGACAGTTCTATTTTTCCGTTGTGTCTGTAGTTAGTATTGATTTGAGTTGATTGTGTTTCGGAGCTTTTTTACCCTGTTTACTAAAGTTACGTCCAAACCGTAGTTATTTACTAACAGCTAACAAAACATACAAACAGGTAACAAAAGATATGCTGCCGTATGTTTGGAATTAATGTTTTGTTTTGCTTACTACTTTTGTTAAGTTTTACATGACACTTCAATCAAATGTCACTGTCAAAATATTATTTCGCTTATTGCTAATCGCCATATTTATTAGCAGTTGTGTTACACTCCTTGATCGAGTTAAATTGAATGTACATAAAAATTAAGCCAAAATATAGGTAATCAACATAAAAAAACAGTTAATTATAGTGTATACTGATATTTTCATTAAATGTCCATAGTACTGGCCCAGGCTCCATACATTTCTGAAACATCTTCAATTTAATATTCTTAAGGTTCAAAGTTCCTTAAGAATATTGAAGTAGTAATAAGTAATTTTACTTCGACTTACGATATGCAAATATTTTCCTTATACTGCATTACATGTTATCAATTACCATCTAATTTGTTTACGGGATGTTTAGTAAGTAGGTAGGTAATTCACCGAAAGTTTTTAGTTTTATAAGTTTGTGTACAACGTGTAACAAAAAGGGTATATACATACCAAGGGCATGGCATCTTTAGATGATATGAAACGATATCGGAAGGGTTTCAACTCAAAATAAAATACTCAAAAAATTGGAACAAAATTTTCGGTTTCGTGTGTTCCTTAAATTCAAATCATAACAAACGTGGCAGCACACTACATACGTTAATAACTACTCGTTACCCGTCACGTTCCTTGCCAAAATCCGATAAATGTCTTCAATATCTCTGTGCGACTAGTATGATAGTAGCCTATCACAGGCGGTGTTTTTCCTCATAACTTCCTAACATAAAGAGATAGGATTAAAAACCCTTCCAATATCGTTTGATATCATGTAAAGATGCCATGCCTTTGTTATGTATATACCCTTTATGTTACACGTTGTATATCGTAATAAAAACATCTTTTTATTAATAATAGATAAAATAAATGTATAAAATTAACCGATGATCTTTAAATGTAGACAATGATTATCGTTTTCATAAGCTGTGTAGAAAGTCTAAGTATTATTTCTAGTCTATTTGGTAGTATGTATTTGGGCTAAATACAGAGTGGTTACTGAATAAACCCAACAACGGAACTCTTGAAATTCTGCATATCAATTTAAATACTTTTAATTACCATTTCCAACTGAGTTACCAATCAGGTGCACGTGGAGTGGACTTGAGTAAACAACTTTGTTATCATTTCTTTAAATTGCACCTCTCGCCAAGAAAACTAGAAGTAGCCACAGCCAGAAAGTACTCTGATCAATGACATTAGTCACGCCGCTGCCAAAGCAAATGAAAAACTAAAACATTGGCAAGTGCAAATTCAACAATAGATGAGTTACTCAGCCTCGCGAATGACTTGTTAGACTTATTATTAGATCCAGTCAGAAGTATAGCTTTAGATGCGTTCGGATATTTTTAGCTAAGAATGTTGGTTTAGACGTTCGCTATAGCGCTTAACACAACGGACTTGGTAGTAGCTCATGTGGTAATACGGATGAAGAAACACCATCGATTCTCGCTCTACTGCCCGCCGTACGTGAGTAGTTTTCAGGTTCCACACTTCAGTACGATCTTTCACATCCTGGTTGAGTTAACAATCATAACATTCTCGCTTTTTCCCATCGTGGTGGGCAAAACAACTTGGCCAGTCATATCGACAATCTTGTGGTTGAAGTTTCATACTGAATCAGACAATTATCTAAAAGTAAAAATAATGTCCTTGTATGTATGATATTAATAGTGGTATTTTTTTTTGGAATGTTGTATCTCAGTTAATATTTAACCTACAGGGCTGATTCTGGTCTGAAATTGTAGCATTTTTTCGAGAATGGCAGCAATTTTGCGGTTTTTCGAGTACTGCAAAGAATTGTGCTAGTCTTTCGAAACAGCAAAATTGGACAGGTATACGCTACACCAGTAGCGTAATTTCTATATGTTGTTAGGATAACTACCAAGTTATCTTATCAACATATAATCAATTCAAAACTAGCTGTTAGTTTGGTAATTTAGCAATTTCTAGTCTTATTATAATTATATAACTCGCCTAAACAGTAAATTAGTAATTGCAAAAAAGATGAATACATTTTCAACAACTTAAAGTAATACTGCTGTAATACAACTTGAGATCAAGAGTTGATGAGGATACATGCCTTTTGCCTAAATAAGCCTATTAGGAATGACGTAGACACCTTTAAAGCTTCCTCGTTCAAGATTGATTTACTCTTTAGTGACGATCAAAGAAATGCAAATCTAAACAGACACTTCTAGTTTTATAGTTTTACAAACCAATCAAAGACCTAATATCGTTTTTTTCTTACAGAAACATGCGTGCGTTTTATTTAGTCTGCGTCTTATGTACACCTACTCAGGTGCACTAAATCTGTAGGCTAAGATTTTTCTGGAAATATCTCTTACGTGGAAATATCTGCTGTTCATTTAAGAAGTAGTACATCAACTCCACGTCAGCCTAAACAAAATTATGCCTCATTATTACCTCCTAATTTCATTATTACCTGCTTGTGATTCTATATGTCCTTGGGTAGGTACAACGCCTGCCTTAAGTTTTCTTCCTAACTACGTAATGAGACACTTTAGCTTCAGTCAGATGAAACGAAGGTGTCATTTCCAGCAATTTTGTTCATATCAGCTGAATGAAACCTTTGATAAAGTAATTCGGATGTATATAATGAAAACACCTGTCGATACATACCACGTGATCTTTGAACGCTAATGTTACGTCACTCGATCTATCGTTACAACAAGTACAGCAGATGTTCGTCTGTTTGTACAGATGTCTTCTACGTGATGGCGGTGCAACTACATTGGATACAATCCTCAAGCATGAACACTGAAATGGGGATGATTGATCTTCACTATGGTTATTCAATGTCGTCTTTACAATTTTGTATTGCTATAATTCTAAATTTTACACAAGATTTCAGATCTTCTGAATCATCCGTGTTCTAAGCACGTGTAAAGCCCATAAAATCAATCACACGTGCCCATCTGCCCGATCACATTAACGTCAAAATCTATCTAGTATGTAGCAGTCAAAACTCAATCCGGCCTGCCAGGTATATGAATTACTAAACTGTTTCTTTTTTGTTTATCCTAGAACATAATCTATAGTCGATCGATTCTATAAAAATCTCATAGTGAAAAGTTAAGTGAAATGATAGTACTTTTGACTTTAATCCCACCTGATGGTAAGAAATGATGCAATCGTTGATGGGGTAAAGCGCACTACTTAGTTTATTAAGAGTAACAGCCTATTTACTCAAAAATACTGAGTGAATAAGAAGAAAGACGGCAGTTGAGCGGAGTGATGCAATGTTAAACCCAACAACACGACCAACGATGCTGCGATAGAGGGAAATTGATCTGGAGACCCTCCACGACCAAACTCCCGACACAACAACATTTGGCGCATCGTACCCGGTACGCATCGTAACACGACTGCTCAGACCCGTCCTCCGTACGACTTCACCAGACATTATTCGGAACACGACGAATCACTTGGCGGCAACACTTTGTCTGGTGGGTGTGATGATCTTATGGCCTACTAGATTACAGATGATTTCGATTATTCAATACTTTACTAGCTCTTTGTGGTCCAAGAGATTCAGAAACTCCTTTAAAAAGCCTCCTAAGCACTAATAGAAAGACTGCTGTGTAATAAATAACCGGCCATCTGAGAATCGGACTTGCGCAAGATGGGTTCCGTACCAATGTTTATAAAAATTACGCCTGCTGTATGGTAAAACACAAAATATATTTAATAAATATTTAATTGGCTCCCCTTTTTTATTTGTTGTTATGGCGGCAACAAAAACAAATCATTTGTGATAAATTTTACTGTTTAGCTATCACAATGCATAAGCCATTAAACCTGGTGACAGATAGATAGTGGAAAATTTATAGGAACCTTTTAAGACAGGACTCTAGTGCCGAGGAATTTGAAAAATAGGTAATAGAAACGATTGCCTTCGCGCCACTTCCAACTTCTCCCCGTAAAGTGCGAAAGTTGTTATTGCAGTTGCAGCTCAGGCTGATTTTACCTACTAAAACGTTGACCAAAAGACGTTTCGTATTCCGCTGTTTGCTTCTTCAAAACACGACAGATCTCAATAAATTTTATATCAAATTTAAAGGAAATGTATGCTTATGCTCCTATTATTTTCTTTTTTGTCAAAAACTTACCACATTTGTCTAATAGTCGTCTGAACATCTCGGTAAAAATGGATTACTTTTCGCGGTTTGAAAATATCATATTTCTTTTATTTATTAAGTTTTGGATAAAATCAAATGATAGTGTCACGTATAATCAAGGTGCAAAATTGAAAAAGTAATGCTATAAAAGCGTTATCCGCGAAGAAAACAGCGAAATACGTTTGTATAGAGAAGACACTACTAGAGTCCCCTTTTAACTCTAAAAATACTTTTTGAATCATCAATGAGTTTTAATTTCCTGGATAAGTAACACTATAGCAACAAATTTTAGATAAAACGTATAGATAGATGTGCTAGAACATTTTGGAAGCGCATGCTATCGCCCGCCCACCTCTCTGAGTTATATGCTGCCGACGGATCAAAGAGTCGGAGCGATGTGCGTAAGGCGCGTAACTGAACATGCCTAATCTCGTGAAAACCACGTGGTTTGTATGTCGATAAACTCTTTACATATCTGTATCATTATTAGTTAGTTTAGCCTTTTTCATCATCATCATCATTTCAGCCGAAAGACGTCCACTGCTGGACATAGGCCTTCCCTAAGAATCTTCACGAGGCCTTTTTTTGTTGGGGATGGCAAATCATCAAATGCCCTCGCTCGTTCTGGGCGGAGAGGAAGAGCGTGCCACACTTTTACTGACTAAAACCCACCTTTCTTCACTTGCCTATACGCCAAGGCCACGGTTTCTTTTTTAAACTACCCGAAACCTTGACCTTGACTCGGTCTTCGTGATCTCCACGAGGCCTTTGTCCTAGCCTTTTTAGGTTTCTGTAATTAAAGTGTAGAAACTGGACCCTTTTACTAAGACTCCACAGTCTTTTTGTCTGTCTCCAGTCTGTATCTCATGACCCGTGGTAACTAGACAGTTGAAATTTTCACAGATGGTGTATTTCTGTTGCGGTTATAACAATAAATCAACATATATTATTTCTCCAAGGGTCTGAAACCATTTTCTCCCTTTTTCTCTCTTTCTATCGAACCAATCTGAACGTCCGACCCACCAATCGACAGATATTCGTCCCTGGTACCATGGCATACTATTTTCAAATTATTCCGCTTCACTGTTTGTTTATAAAAACGACTTAAAAATTCTAATTGGTATAGTGCGAATTTTTCGCACAGGTCAGCTAGTAACATAAATAACAACAAATACTATTTTTTTTGTTTGTTTGATAATGGTACGGAACCTTTAACACGCAAGTCCTACTTGCGCTTAGCCAGTTTTCTTTTGTAATTAGTTTGAGGGCAGTTTTCAGGTATATGCTAGCGACTCTCCTTCATTCTTTTAGCTGTTTGACATCTTCTTAACTTCTTCTAAAACTCTACTTACTATAAGTGCATTTGATTTTTCTACATTGGCGCCGATTGCATTGTACGGACGACAGCAGGCCAAGCTACCTGAAACGGTCAAATATTCCTAATCAACCTTGAGCCTTAATGCTTTAGAGATAAAATTGGAAATCTAATAAAGAAATCTGACAGAGTGTAGTAGGTTGATGTGCTGTCGTCAGTGCAGAAACTAAAAAGTTGCATCTCTTTTTTTCTATGTCATTAAGTTAATGATAGATGATAAATATTAGCGTAGTCCTATCAAATTTGTCAGCGCCTAACGTAGCCATATTTTTAACTAGCGGCCGTCCGCGACTTCGTTCACGTGGAGTTAGTTATGCTCCGCTCCTATTAGTCGCACCGTGATGTTATATAGCCTAAAGGTTTCCTGGGTTAAAGGGCTATCAAACGCTAAAAAAGTTTTTCAAACAAACAAACAAACTCTTCAGCCATATATGTATATTAGTATAGAGTATAGATAACGTCCAAAACTGTCTATGGAATAATTTGACAGGATGAAACAAAACTAATATTATTTTATTTTCTGTCCTTTTCGTAAAGAAATGGAAAGAATAAATAGCACTGAAATTAAATCTAGTTTAGTTTTTGATGAAAGGATTCGGGGCTGAAGTCTTTCAAGTTATTAAATGCCCAGTCGATCATGAGTGAACAGTATTTTGCTGCTTTGTTATACCTACCTTTGAGATACGATAACAAATTGACACGTAATTATGTTAACTTATTTGTCGGGCGCTAAGTCGTAAACGCAATGATACATAATTGCATATTTCCATGCGTACCAACAATGGTACCTAATGATCATTATTCGAATTTCTTAACTAAAATTGTATGTTATTCTCATTAGACTTAATAACCTGTGCAAAAGTAAGAAGCAAAAAACATTAGTTCTATACTTAGGTATTTTACAGATTTTTTCATTGAAATGTCTACGATTGTTTTTGTGGAACCAGAAACTGTTAACTTTGCTATAATTTTGTGGCTAATTAGCCGAAATTGGGGTATCTTTTGTAACTTCGGATTCCGTATTTGTACTCTTTAGATAGTGTGGAGGTATGTGGAACAGGGAGTAAAGTTCACGCATCGTCCATAAAAAAGGGAGGATTCTCCGACCAGGCGGGTGTCATGTCTAGCGGGCGCTTGCCCAACGAATTGATTTTGGGAAGTTGTATACGTATGCTAGTTGCACGGTAAACACTGCTTGCGAGATGTAGAATTCGTGTCGCGTCAGTATGACGCTTTGCTTATTTGTATCCTTTGTTGATACTTCTACAATAGTTAAGTCAAGGTAAACAAAAAAATTCACGCGGCTTATGTAGTCACACGACTAAACGTAATACCAGTCACTTCAGTCGTCATTATATGTACATCACAGTACTACTTTACAATTCTTTAAAACACGTCTTTTCCAACTTAGTTTAAGTTTTAGTTTTAAGTTGAATTCTTGTAAAACTCCATTTTTGTATGCATGTGGAGTTCACCTATTGTGTGTATAGTGATTGTTACACTACCACCACTGTCACCATTTAAAATTATATGTTACCTTAGGTACGGACGACAGAAGGTCAAGCTACCCGAAATTGCCAAATATTCCCAATCAACCTTAAGCCTTAATAGTCTAGGGATAAAGTTGAAATTCTAATCAAAGCAAAGGAATCTAACAGATTGTAGTACCTCGATGTGCTGTCGTCTGTACATTCGTTCAGACAATCGCATTCGCCCTTAACTTGCACAGCTTGCACGGCCACTGATGGTAAAAAAGTGTTGCTATGCTCCGCTGCATCGACTGTCGATTTCGTTCACACCGACGACGCTAATTATGTTCCTAGGAAAAAAAAATAAACAGCTTGTACGGAAACAATGGGATCATTTGTATTTGGTATCTATTTTAAACAGAGAAAAATGTACTAATGCTAATTTTGGTCCATTAATTTCCGTCTAAGAAAAACTTATCGATAGTAAAAAGACAATTTGTAGAAGCTTTATACCTATAAATTAGTACTTTGGTCTTCAGAGTCATGCTAGAAAAAATCTTACATCATGTTATTGAGAGCAAGAATTATAACATGATGCCGTACAATTGTACTTCTAAGCTGTTTCTAATGTCAATTCATCGCCACTTAAAAATACAATGATGGGAATCGAGTTACAGAAATAAAATGCACTGCACTTAAGCGTAGTCGTTTGATTTCCTCTAAGAAGTTGATATGGTTACCCAGATCATAAAGGGTTTGTTTGTTAGCTGAGGGTCTTGTGGCTACATCTATCGCCCCCAAACATCAGGACCCGAGGTGGCGGCGCGAAATGTTCCACGCGCGCCTCTCTTAGACGTCACGGGGGAGTCATACACCTCACTCCCCCTCATGACCCAAGGAGGCCCACAGCGGTAGGCCGGATCAATCGGGGGTACGGAAGCAATGTTCGTTCTTGGGTTTTTAGTCAATAAGAGTCTGACAGACCACGTCGCACGCCCCAGGGCGGCGGACATCCATGAGGATTTTCCACCCCGGGAAAAAAAGGGACTTGTGGCTAAATATTAAAAGGTGCACAGCACAGGTCCATCGATGAAGTTAATCTAAGCTTGCCGCGGTGGGTCTTTAGACAGATGAACATCTTTACTTAGCGAGATCCTTCCACGACATTTTACGCCGATGGTTCCGACTGTCATTTGTAGATCTATGGCAGTCGTTATAGATCGTCTGATATCCGAAATTCTGACTACTAGTATTACCAAGAGGTGCTTTGGGGTCCCACCACCATCTTTGGGACCCAAGTCAACCCCACCTGAAAGACGGTGCACCTGCTGAGTTGAGTTGAGGGGTTGAGTGGTCAGACGGCAGTCGCACTCGTAAAAGCTGAGATGATGATTATGACTTTTACAAAGGGGTATCGTATTAAGTGGCTTATGGAGGTTATATAGACATCGCCAATATTTTTCTGCTAAATGTGGTAAGATTGGATGCCGACCTCAACATACATGAGAAAAGGATATAAGTAATTTCCTTGCAGAAGTATCAGTAAATTGGTATATTATTTTTTGCAAACGCAAAGACTTAGCTCAATTCTTGAGGATGATTATAAGTTATTTTAGATCACGCTGTGGTACTTGGAAGCTGAGAACCCTAAGCGAGTACCTACGAAGTGATAACGAGAATACGAAATATGGAGATGGTTAGGACGGGGAAACCCGAAAATTTTATTTGGATGGAATCACGGTGTTATATGGTTTTTGCCGTTTAGTCACCCACCTGGTCTTCGGAAGTAGTACTCGCTTCAGATCGATCTCTCCGCTGGTTTACTTACTGTGACCATTCTGGCTTACGTGATTGGTTCCAGTTCCAACCTACACTATAATTTATTGAATATAACATACTTCAGGCCGTTACTTGAACACCGTTTACGTAAAAAGCTAGGCAATTAACTAAACTAACGACTAATTAAACCAGTTAGTTGCAAGATAAAATTATAATGTTTCGTATCAACCATATTTAAATCGTTGACCTTTTCAGAGTCGAGATATCACGTGACTCTGTCTAAGAGGAATTACTGTCTCGCGTAGCCGTGAAGTGTCAGGATGGAGATTCCAAACAAAAGATCATAAGGACCAATCCGTCATCTAGTAATTATCCCGTCTGTGGCCCACCTACACGCTCAAACCTCGTCAAAATCCGAACAACATTGACTCGATGATATAACATTGTTGTGACGTGTTTTTTCGACGGAAGCGACCGTGACTAGTGGTTGACTGGCGAGCCAGTCGGTCGGCACTAATTACTGCGCCTGCGCCGCCCCGTGGTGGCGCTACGCTGATGATTATGATTTTAATTGACTAACCAGTAGTTGTGAATTGTTGAACTTGAATGCAGTGATTTTTATTTTAATAAGACTGTCCGTTTACGTTGAATGTAATTAATAAATCATTCATTATTTGGAAGATAGATAAGATAAATGAAAATATTATATACATAATATTAAGAAAAATGATTTTTTTTTTTATGGGAAGTCCCAGGGAAGCCCTGGGATCTGTTATTTTTATAAATTTGTCATTCCAACACGATTCCATTGTCATTATGCTTAAAAGTTCGTAATCTGCTAAATTCATAATGATCGATCGATCTCAGTCGTCTCGTGAAGGAATGGTGATAGAATGACATTGCCGTATTGTCATTATTATAAAACCCGTTAGAAGAAATGATTTTCTAAAATTTATTACTTACTCAATTTGAACATTTATTAATATGGAGTGGAGTGTCAGTGATTGACCACTGGAAAGTCATAATGACGCAATTTTATTAGTACCTAGATTACGAAACTTGTCAAAATCGATCATTATGAGATCACTGATCAACCATTCTGACACTATTGTAATAGCAGACTAGGGCCCCTGCGCCCTAATTGCGTAACATACTATTCACACTTACTATCATTTGGAATAATTTTGAAGCTTATTGCTATTCCATTGCACCATATGTTCAAAATGTGTCAGCTCAACAACGTAAAAAACGCAATAAATGTTGTTGAATTGTCAAACTGAAACCCATTGCTACTGATATAATGTGTTACGCAAACCCTGCGGATCCTGCAGCTACACGATTACTTAAAAATCACATGATGTTTTTTTATTTGTAGATTTTTTGCAGCTAGCAACACAAACAGTGTCAGATTGTTTGATAACTAATATTAATGGCTGTTAATAGGGTTTATTCATAAACGATGATTAAATGTAAGTGACGTTTAAACGTCAAAAATCCATCGTTAAACAGTCACTAATCACTAGTTAAGTTTAAGTAACGTTTATGAATAAAGGGTATTGAATGTACAAATTAAAAGTGAATTTCTACCGCCATGTATTCATTTTTAGCAAAGGTGATCTCAAAACTGAAGTCTATAGGTAATTAAAAATGCATTGAAACCGACTCTTTAATGAAACTAATGAATTTATTCGCTAACATCTCCAAATGTTAACAAATTATCACTCTCAAATCCAATCCCCTACAGTACTTAAACATCGATACAGATTTCAACACAGCACTCGAGACCGCACTACATAATAATATTAACGGACATCATTTGCCGATAGCGCGCTTCTCTAAACTGCTAATAACAGATGAGTAGCCGACACCGACGTACTTGAGAAATGAATCATGCAACTCGTGAAGTGGTTCAGCGATAGATATAGGGATATCCCTGGAAAAGAACAGTATTAACGATTTAGAGGAGATTGATTCTTTAGAGTGTAGCCTTTAGGGTTCCGTAGATAACTAGGAACCAAGTTTTTTTTTAAATTATAATTTACAAACTAGTGCTTGACTGCAATCCCGCCTGATGGTAAGCAGTGATGTAATCGTTGATTGTAAGGCGCGCTAGTTTATTAAGCCTACTCACTCAAAAGAACTGAGTAAATAGGAAGGAAGACGGCAGTTGAGCGCGGTGATGCAATGTTAAACCCAATAACACCACCAACGATGCTGTGCCAGAGGGAGATTGATCTGGAGGCCCTCCACTACCAAATTCCCGACACAACAACATTTCGCGCATCGTACCCGGCACGTACGGCTTCACCAGACATCATGCTGGAACACGACGAATCGCTTGGCCGCATGACTTTGTTAGTTCTTGTCAAGTTAGCCAAGTCTGTCTGTCCGTCCGGGCATAATCTCAGTGACTGTTAGCACTAGAAAACTGAAATTTGTTACACCAATCAAACCCGTCAATCACGCCGACAAAGAGGTAAAATAAAAAGTTGAATAGCGGGTCCCATAGACGTAAACTAAGATATAATTTTTTCTCTTTTCAACTGTAATGTTTTTCGATAGGTATTTAAAAATGAATAGGGTTTACTAAAATATTTTGTTGATAATGGCGCCGATTCTGTTGATAACAAACTAAACTAATTTTAAGTCATGTGCATCTTCTTCTTTCCATTTAGTTAAGAAAAAGATAGAAAATAACATTTTAGTTTAATCCTGTCAAATTAAGATACTCCATAGACAGTTTACACGCGATTATAAACATAACTACTAAAAATACGCCAGTTTACGTCAGGAGCGCACTAATTTGATAGGTATAAACTGACATTTTATCTTCTGTCCTTTTCTTAATGAAATAAAAAGATGCATTGAACTTAAATTTAATTTAGTTTGTGATCGAGCGAATCGGGGCCAATGTTAACATTTTAGTCCTCTACTTTGTATAAATTAGTAACCCAATTTCCCGAGAGATGGCGTTGTACTTTGGGTTACTTCGAGCTGTTAAGATTTTTCCCAAGTTGATGGGATACCCGTCCCCGGATATGACCTAAAGAATAGTTAGACTTTTTCATTTTATTTTTAGTTATCATTTTCCTTATTTCTCTACTCAGTATGTCAATTAAATTTAACCTGGGTTACTTGTGAGTTTGTGACGGGTAGGAAACTACGGAACTTTACTTTTAAGGTGACCCGACACGCTCTTGACTTTTCTTACATTCATCATCGGAGAGTAAAGTTGGTTTATGTATTTGTTGAAATTGTAAACTGAAACTTATTTGGAGGAATATACCCGTAAGAGCAGAGATTAGAATGTCAACGTTCTTAATACAAGGATTTCCTCTCAGGAGATGGTTTAGAAACTATTGACAATCTTCGGCTGTAAAAAATATGTTAAGTTACCTAGGACATTGGATGCGACCACGAATAGAAGACACATGCCACCTTGGACAACTACCGAAATACTCACGTGTCCTTCGAGGTTAGTTCAACATCGACAACTTGTGCTTGGAATTGAATATTACGATTATTATCTAATTTGGCGCGGTGCCTATCACATAAGATCTGACACTGACAGCAATACGTTACATACAAGTCTTCGGAACTATTGAGGCCATGCTGACTCTGACATTGAACAAACAAACTATGAAACTGAAGTTCTTGGAGACATTTATAAGATGTTCTAGATAACTAATGGTACTATTGACTTCGTCCAGGACGAGGACAAAAAGTTACTCGAGGAATAAAATCATTCTATTAAGATAATTTTATTCCTCGAGTAATGAATGGATTATATTGGATAGTTTTTGTATAGTAAATTTTCGAAAATATCGTCCATATTTATCGGAGACTAAGAATTTGCCGGCAGTCAGGTTTGACCGACCGACTATATATAATTAGGTACGTATATTTCCCACACCGTGGGATAAAAAAAAATAATAATAATAACGCGTTGCATTCCGGTCCGGGGGTGCCAACAGAAGTGAAATTTTGAACATTAACATTGTTCATTTTTCGAACATTTCAAAATGGTAAGGGAATAATTTCACACGAATTGATTAATTACTTTATATACACGAATTTTACAAGTATACAGACGGCCAAACTATCTATCAGCAGGCACAATCCATGGATGAGTTTTGCAGGCTGTAGGTAGTACAATACAAACACGCACGCACACGGAAGCCGTGCTGAAACGAAACAACGAGAGCAGGCATACATTTTCGCCGTGCTATTGCAATATCTCCCTCTCTATTTATTAATAGAGAGTGAGATATTATGCCACGCCGGTCTACTCTCTCTCCGTCTTGAGAACTTTCTATCAGTCAAGTGTCCCGAGGCTAGTTTAACATTTTTATCCATCTCAAAAAAGTACACAACGCGTCTAAAAATTTTACCCTTTAAAATGCTGAAAAACTTAGTTGGTGGGCATTGATAAAATATTAAACAGATACGATATATTCTAACAAACTGACCAAAAAAAATGTGCCGAACACAGCAGCAGCACACATGCATATTTTTATTCGGCATACATTGGTACAGTGTGAGTGAGATGGGGCGCAATCTAAAGCATAGAGAAGAAAAAGATGGCTAGTGTTTGTCGTTTGCGCTGTTAGTGTTTGTCGTTTGTTTTTACGAGTGTATCGAGAGTGACTAAAGCGAGATACAGGACTTACTTCCTTTTGTACGCTTCATTTTTAGTGCGTTAGTGACATATCTACCTTAGTTTAATATTATATCAATGTTGGTGGGTATGTAATCCTACTAATATTAAATGTCACAGTTTCTATGTGTTTGTTACTCTTTCACGCAAAAAGTACTCAACGGATTTGGATGAAATTTGGCACACAGATGGTTTAAAACCAGCAGGATCATTGCGTAACACACTATCAATAGCAATGGGTTTCATTTTGTTAGTTCAACAATATTCATTGCGTTCTTTAAGTTGTTGAGCAGACACACTTTAGGAACACATTTATTTATTTATTTATTTATTATGGCACACCAACGACATATTTACAATAATAGTGGTATAAAAAGCAATCACAGGTCTTCAGTTTTGTGTAAATACATCACTTATAGGTATGCACAATATTCACAATAAGAGATCTTAACTATTAACAATTCTATTCAATAGAACATATATCATCATCATCATCATCACAGCGTTAATCCCAGTCGCATCCGAAGCCTTTTTTTCAGCTTTGGAGTCTGGGGTCCGCTTTACTAGTCCAACTGCTGAAAATGGCTAAACTTCGACATTTTCCGTGAAGCGACTGCCGTCTGACCTCCACAACCCGAAGGCAACATCGAAGCATTGCAGTTAGACCAATTGTTAAGACTTTTGAGGACTCCAACAACCCGTAACGACTGCCACTAGATGTTTGTATGGCAACCGGGACCAACGGCTTAACGTGCTTTCCGAGGCATGACCAGACCAGTGCAAGTATTCATATTCATGCATACAAATATTTGCACTGTGCGGGGATCGAACCCGCGCCACCTTGCGCAGCGGCCGCGTCCGCTACCGCTACGCCACGGAGGCTGTCGTCAATAGAACATATATATTACAATTAAACTCAAAATTAAATGACATGGAACAATGGATTAGCAATATGCTTAGAAATGATTCCAACTTAAGAGTGTGTTACGTAATTAGGGTGCTGGATTTTATCCGGACATTCCCATAGGATCCGAACTTATAAGGGTAAACCGCGGGGCGCGATTAATATAACATAATATCCAATATAACAATAACAAATACAGAGCGGCAAAAACGCAATCGTATCAAAGTCCTGAATGAAATCCCCGGACGAATCCGGAACTAAAACACATTGACGTATGTTATTCACAGGAGTATATTTTGCATTACAGTCTAACACGTGGGAAACCAGTGAGTTCACGTTATATACTAGAGTTTACGACTTCTAGGAACAGATTTAAACTGCATTAAATTGTTTCGATTGTTTTGTCTTGGTAATGAAAACTTATGACTAATACTAGCTTTCCGCCCACGGCTTCGTCCGTGTGGAATTCGGTTATATCGTGCTTTTTAGATTTCCCTCGGGAATATAAAATTTCTCAATAAAAGGTAGCCTATGTCCTTTCTCAGGGTCTAAAGATTGTCTGTGCCAAATTTCATCAAAATCGGTTGAGTGAGATGTTTAAGCGGGAAAGCGTAACAGACAGACAGACAGACAGAGTTACTTTCGCATTTATAATATTAGTATGGATTCTAGATTAACGTAACTAATGCAATGAATGTTGTTGATCTGTCGGAATAGAAATCAAAGAGGGCTTTCATTTTCTCTCGCAGGTATTACTATCAAATTTCTCTTCGTAAGCATAGATTCATAACATTTATTCCCAGCAATAAACATAAGTCATCAATTCATCATTCACTCGATTGCCCATAATTTAAAATTACCTACACCTACTAAGCGAACCGGAGAGGAATCAGCAATAAGAACTGTAACTCGCTTACTACCTAAAACACTATATCAAATAAAATCTGATTGACCACGAAATAAAATTATTACGAGCTATATAACACCTCAAGTGCATACTTAAATATTATATTTCTAAATATTATAATGTTGATCGTAAATTAGGTAGTAACTTCTTTAGATGCCTGGAAATGTCTTAAAAAGTCTAGAGTGTGATGAAATGAATGTTTATAAACGGTTGGATTGTATGAGGGAGAAAGGTTATAATATTTTGCTGGGCTGTAATTGACATGTTAGTGTAATGATGATGGTTTCTGAAGCTTTCAGTTGATAGTTAGGTATTACAGGGTACTGGGAACTAGATAGCTATATTTTATATATAATGGCTTTTTAAACAGTTCCCTGAAAGGCTTTCAACTACATATATCTAAGCTCAATTTTTTATCCTAAATAACGTTTTTAAATATAAGTCTTGCTTATCAATCGAATAATGTGAAATTAATATTGAGAAAAGCAAAATAAAAAAGTAATGATCCAGATAACCCCACTACATTATAGGACCAATCCAAAATCACCTTTAATCCTGAACCTAACAAAGACACCATAAATTAATGAACTACAAACAAATAAGACACATCAAAAGACACTCCCATAACGTAAGCTAGTTTAGCAATTGGGTAACAACAAACAAAAATACTTCCCCGATCAATGTAAACGTGTTTATCATCGGTTAGGTCGGGTTATATTAGGCATTAAAGTCGCACCAGTTCGTCGAACTTTGTGGGAAAATCATCTTTAGATTTTTAGTGGAGTTTCAGTTTTTTTCTAAGAGCAACGGAGTTCTTTTCTGGGTGCTTTTTTTTTAAAAGGTGTCGTTTTTCTATCGATGTATGAATGAACGTTTGGATAGTATCATCTCAGTTCTTCTTTACTTTTTTTGACATCCTCTCCTCTTTGTTCACTTTACTTTTTTAGCTTTAGATTTGTTTTCTTGAGAAAGTGGTGAATGGTCACACAACAACGACTGCTCAATAACTGTGCGTTTTATGTCACTTACCTAAATGTCACATTCTGGTGAACATTTCCAATTTTCATGCCGTCATTGTATGACGGATCATTTTCCTAAAATACCGTAGGTTTTCCCTGATATGCTCAACCACCATAGACTTTACCCTCTACAATGTTGAACCCCTAATTGAATTCTAGCTTAGCCACTGGGGATGGAAACATTAATTTCAATCCAAGGTAATGGATATCTTGTATTGAATTGATCATACGAAGACCATGTAGATGGCGACATGGTCTTCGTATGATCTAAGATTATGTCTGGAGTTTAAACGTCGATATAAAAAGCCTAGAGTACCTAGTGTAAAAATATGATTAACGTGCAAAGGTGTTTCCTGAACGATTTAATATCTATTCAATTGTTTTCAGAGGAAAACTGTTAAAGTTGTTGGGTAAAAGCTCTCATATCATCATCATCATTTCAGCCGAAAGACGTTCACTGCCGGACATAGGCCTCCCCCAAGGTTCTCCACGATGACCGAACCTGCGCCTCCCGCATCCAGCGGTTTCCCGCGACCTTCACCCTCTTCAGCTCTCAAATAATCATTCACAAACGTTATTTCTCAATACAAGTAAATTAGTTGT
The DNA here is from genome assembly GCA_017933935.1 of Sesamia nonagrioides. Taxonomy (NCBI): domain Eukaryota; kingdom Metazoa; phylum Arthropoda; class Insecta; order Lepidoptera; family Noctuidae; genus Sesamia; species Sesamia nonagrioides. The sequence continues at coordinate 659,658 of JADWQK010002164.1, read as the reverse complement.
TTACTCTAATGGGTACTCATAAATTCTTCAGTTTTTCAGTTACACTATGGCTATTACATAAATATGTCTGGCACTGAATACATGTTGATATTTCTAACTGTAAACGTCAGATATTATAAACAAACATGTGAATACTAAAATTATTTTATTAGAAAGGATTTATTTTAGGGATTTTTTGTCCCCTTCTACATGGTATTACTCATGTATCGTGGGTGCGTTTACAAACATTTAAACTCACATACGCAAACAGCCAGACCCTCAGCTGGTTATGATCATCATCAACCTTTTTATCGTCCCACTGCCGGGCACAGGTCTCCTCTCCTACAGAGAAGGATTGAGCGTAATCACCACGCTTGCTCAATGCGGGTTGGCGATTTCAGACTTAAAGTCCAGGTTTCCTCAAGATGTTTTCCTTCGCCTTCAGTCATTGGTCAGCTGGTTATGATATTCCTTTAGAAATTTCAGTTTTACCATCAATTTATTATTCACGATTCTGAACATTGTGAACAAACCGCCATGAACAGACGCTGCACATGAAGCTACCAACTATCAAATTGCTTCAATATATTTTCGACATTTTCGCTAAAGCATACAAGTTCAAGGTTGATTGGGTAAATTTTAGAGTCAGTAAGTAGCATAAAAGGATAAAAATGTGGCTTTTACGAACCTGTACTGAACCTGAGTGATAGATTACGGCTACCTTGCACTCCCACCAACAGAAGGCCTGTGTCCCATCAGAGGGAATACATAAATACGCTGATAATACATCAAATTACAAGATATAGCTTAGAATTCAATTTAGTTTGAACGAATAGGGTTGCTCCTATGCAACTACGACACTGTTACTATTTTTTTTTTATAAATTATAAACTAGTGCTTGACCGCAATCCCGTCTGATGGTAAGCAGTGATGCAATCGATGATGATAAAGCGCGCTAGTTTATTAGGCCTATTCACTTAAAAGCTTAGTGAATAGGAAGGAAGACGGTAGTTGAGCAAGATGATGCGATGTTAAACCTAACAACACGACCAACGATGCTGCGCTAGAGGGAGATTGATCTGGACACCCTCCACGACCAAACTCCCGACACAATAACATTTGGCGCATCGTACCCGGCACACATCGCAAAACAACTGCTCAGATCCGTCCTCCGTACGGCTTCACCATACATCATGCCGGAACACGACGAATAGCCTGGCGGCAAGATTTTGTCTGGTGAGTGGTAACTTCTGCCGGTAGCTGATATTATAGCCTACCACTTAAAGATAAAGTACGTAACTAATCATCATCATCTCAGCGTTTATCCCGGTTGCATCCGCGGCTTTCGCGTTGGAGCCCGGGGTCCGCAAAGTACGTAACTAATACCTTTTTTTTTTTTATACGAGTGAAAATGCGTTACGCACCGTACCCGCCGCTAGCTAGGCGACAGGCGTGTGTGGGACTCGCCCGGCCGGAGCCGGGAATACCCACTAAAAACACTCGGTTCCCTCGAGCCCTGCGTTGAGAGTGACCCGGGCTCGGCCCGAAGATCTGACTCCGAGCCACTCTCAGGGCTTACCGGTCTAATTTAGGCCGATTTCCGCGCCTAGGGAGGATTACCCGGGAACGGATAATCCCCAGACGTGGTGACCAGTACAATGCGCGTGCGGGAGCTACCCACACACGCTGGTCACACTCGGGGGCTAAAGCAGACGGGGGTTCGTCCCCCGCCTTCTTCGCCCCGCCCGTCTACGCCGGATGGGAGCGGCAAGAGCATTCTCTTCCCGCTCCCTCTCCGCTGCCTCCTTCTGCAAGAGGACGGTCTCGCAGAAGGAGGCGGCAGCCTCCCATGCACTCTCTCTTTGAACCATGGCTCGTACCATGGTTGCCAGGGAGAGGCTTCCGCCTCCGAGCGCCGCAACGAGATTGCGGCGCTCGTTTCGCCAGGCCGGGCACTCCACCAAGGTGTGCTCGGCCGTGTCGTCGAGAGAGTCGCAGTGGTGACACCGCGGCGACTCCTCCCGACGGGCGACACGGTGCAGGTAGTGACCGAAGCACCCATGTCCGGTCAGTACCTTTTTTTTTTTTTGATGCTGTGGGAATGCCTTTACGCACCGTACCCCGAAGGGCGTGTGTGGGACTCGCCCAGCCGAAGCCGGGAATACCCACTAAATCCACAGCGACACTCCGGCATCGCCATAGTGGCGGGGGAGTGGGAAACTAGCGCAGCCTGAGCTACCTCTCCCCCGCCGGCGAAACCCGCCTAATAAGGCGGGCCCTCAATTGCCCTCCTGGGGAGGGGCCGTGGCTCCCGCGTGATGAGCGATGTAAGGCGGGCGTCGGCCTCATGCCCGCCGCTCACCTCAGGGAGGGAGAAAGCGGGCGAAATCCCGCCTTCTCCTCCCCCTACGCCGCCTGCGGAGCGCCGGAGCGAGGGGATCCTCCTCCCGCTCGCGCTCCGCGGCCTCCTTCTGCGACATCACGACCTCGCAGAAGGAGGCCATCGCCACCCAAGCCTCCTCGCTCCCCACCATCGCTCTGACGATGGCGGGCAGCGAGAGGTCCCCTCCAACCGCCGTGACAAGATCGCGGCGCGGCACGGCCCACGACGGGCACACCGCGAGGGTGTGTTCCGCCGTGTCCTCCGCCGCGCCACAACCATGGCACGACGGTGTCTCCTCTCGTCCTATCCGGTGCAGATACCTGCCGAAACAGCCGTGACCGGAGAGCACCTGCACCAGACGGAAGGAGAGGAATCCGTGACGCCTGTCGAGCCAGTCCTTCAGGACCGGCCCGACGGCGTCGAGGGTACGGCGGCCGAACACCGCGGAGGCGAGGTACCGCGTCCAATGCTGGACGATGGCGTCCCTCGCCTCCCAGCGGACGGCTTCCCTCACTTCTGGGGCCGGACGCTCGCCCAGCGCCCCGCGCCCCGCCGTCCACTCGTACACTCTGGCGAGCACCCACGCCTCGAGCTCCCAAGGCGGGGTGCCCGCCAGAGCGCAAGCCGCTGCGAAGCTCACCGTGCGGTAGGCCCGCGATACCCGCGATGTCCGCTGGGCGATGGCCCTTTGGGGCGTCCGAAGGGCGGTGAGGTTCTCCCTCCTATTGATGGAGTCCGCCCAAATAGGGGCCCCATAAAGGGCCATACTCCGCAGTATGCCGGCGCATAGACGCCGGCACCGCATGCTGGCCCCCCCCAGGTTTGGCATCAGCCACGAGAGGGCTCCCGCAGGTCCGGTCAGTACCTGCACCAAGCGGTAGGTGAGGCTGCCATGCCGGCGCCCAACCCATCCCTCCAACACCGGACGAATCGCTCCAATCGTCCGGTGGCCGGCAGCTGGTGTGCGGAGTGCCTCCCTCCACCGACTCAGGGCCTCCCCCTGAGCCGCTATTCGGACCCGCCTTACCTCCTCGAAGGCGGGTCGTTCCCCCCGTTCCCGGGCCGCGACACGGTGTCGATGCACCTGGGACAGAACCAGGGCATCGACCTCCCACGGGAACGTGCCCGCGAGCACGCAGGCAGCCCCATGGCTGACCGTGCGGGCGTACCGCATCCGTCCGTGTCGCGATGACCCTCTGCGGCTTCCGCAGCAGGGCCACTGTGCGCCGGGAAAGGCACTCCGCCCACACCGGGGCTCCGTAGAGTGCCATCGACCGCACCACCCCATGGTACAGCCGACGGCACGCCGAATTCGGCCCCCCCAAATTGGGGAGGAGCCGTCCGAGGGCGGCTGCGACAGAACACAGCCGCGGACGTAACTAATACCTAAGTTAGTTAAGACTATTTAAGTTCAGAGTCTACTTCAAAAGGTAGATTTTGAAGTAGACTAGTAGTACCATTGTTATGAATATCTTCTAACTTAAAGTACCTTCGTAATTAAAGCAATGCAATGCAAAAAGATCATACATAAGCGAAATTTCCGGAAGACGATAAGGATTGTAAACAAATGGAAAGAATGCATATCGAGTGTCAAATGATGGCTGCATAATGTAGATCAGGCAGTAGGGCAATTTAATTCAGTTTTGAAAATCAGTCTTACGGCTTAATTTAGACTAGAGGATGTTTAGCGACCGAGATAAATTCTATGCTATAAAAGATCCATTCTTTTGGAACTTTTGTAAAGAGAAGTTTTTAAAAAGACTGTTAAATATTACTAATACCTTAATAATTTACTTTTAAGGGAAATATGTGCTTAGTCGTAACTTGTATATAATATGTATATCATTAAAGCGCATTAATTTGAAGCATCCGTAATGACTAGAGGTTGAATATTCCGGCGCTTTGACAGGACTGACATTTGTTTTTTCGATTTTATATTTTCAGCGAATAAGGCTGCAGGTATGAAATCTAAGAGTCAGAGAGAGGTCAGTCATCATCATTTTGTTTATTGTTTGAATTGTATTTTGACTTTTTTGTATTTTGATGTTATTGTGACTATTAGCGATTTCGACTGAATTTGTTAGTTAAAATGCGTTTTATGTATGTTTGGGTAATTTCCGATCTCTAGTTATGACATATTTCAATACTCTTAAAACTCTTTATTCTACTGAAACCTCTATACTGTGACGAGGTATCATATTAACAAGATAAATGTTTCGTATGACACACACTGATTTCCTGTCTGTCTGTAGTCTAGACATTAAACATATCTACCTACAGGCATTATATATGTATATGTAATTATGCATACATATATCGGTATTGTATGTCGGTAAGTAACCGTGAAATTAAATTCTAAACATGTACTAAAGTTAAGTTGGTACTCGTTTCCTGAAGCTTTATTCGCATAGAACTTTTTTTTAATTATTATAAACTCTAGTGCTTGACTGCAATCCCGCCGTAAGCAGAGATGCAGTCGTTGATGGTAAAGCGCGCTAGTTTATTAAGCCCATTCACTTAAAAAACGTAGTGAATAAGAAGGAAGACGGCAGTTGAGCGAGGTGATGCAATGTTACACCCAACGATGCTGCGCCAGAGGGACATTGATGTGGAGACCCTTCACGACCAAACTTCCGATATAACAACATTTGGCGCATCGTACCCGGCGGCATACATCGCAACACAACTGCTCAGACCCGTCCTCTGTACGGCTTCACCAGACATCATGAGAAAACGACGAATCGCTTTGTGGCAAGACTTTGTCTGTTGGGTGGTAACATCTGCCGGCAGCCGATGTCATGGCCTACCACCGATGTCCTTCAAGGACTTCTTGTCTTCCATGGAAAAGAGTCTCTTCTTAGCAGATGCGTTAAGTCTTTGCAAACAGTTTAGAGGGATAATTATACTAATTTTAAAAACATTCACACTCTGATCTCACTTTCGATCACCGGGGTAGTTTTAGTGAGGTGAAAATCCCACACTCCCCGACCTCGGGCCTTTTAAAGATTCCCTCCACACTAAAAAAGGCGTTTGCAATATGCTTTTTAGTGCTCGAGACTCAATCTAGATGGAGCTATCAAGTTCTCTTTTAATAAAAACTTTCCTCAACTACCGATCTATTGGTTTGGAATATTTTTACATTTTCCCTTTGATTTTGTAGCGATCTTTCAGTGGACTCACGTACATACGAAAATTACGAGACAAACATTTTCCCTCAAAAAAATCCTAAAAATTGTCTCAAGCGTAAAAAAAAAAATAACAAAACTTAAACAAAAATATCCGAAGCCAGCGTGTTTGTTGGCAAAACGATATAATTCAACCTTGACCTATCTAGCGACTAATTACTATTGGCAATGTTACCCAAATACACTATTTAGCGTTCAATGGAATACGTGGAAGAAATTTGTTTGTTCTCTCTGTATCGTGTTACGTGATACACGTCTTCATCTCGCTTTAACACCTCGAGAAAGAAAGGGATGCATAGTCATTTGATCGTTAGCTTCAAATGTTGAAGGTGATGGTTTTGTTCGTAGATTCACGTACCTATATGTCATCATCATCCCAGCGTTAATCCCAGTCGCATCAAGTCTTTTCAGCTTTGGAGTCTGGGGTCCGCTTTTACCAGTCCAACTGCTGCTATGGCTAAACTTCGGCATTTTCCGTCAGATTCACGTATACATATGTATAATATCTAAAACGTTAGTGGATGAATGAAGGGATGTTAAAAATGGAGAAATGGTGGAGACAAGAGTCTAATGGTTAAAATGATAAGAAAGGTAGGATTGAGAGGTAAAACTGAAAAAAGAATATATAAAAAATAAAGAATATATAAATAAATAAACTGAACACAAACATAATTTGCTCCTTTACTATCCTGTCATCTGAGATACCTACCTACAGGATTACCCAGTTTAGGAGATAGATAATCGTAGATTATTTATAGTCTGTGTAATTTTTTGTACATATTCCTTGTTTCTTCTGACATCTGCTTTTGCGCCTTTAGTGTTTCATAATATTTTTTTTTATATTACTTTACCCCATATTAGGAATTTCTCCTTTCTCCTGTATGTGTCGAAGGTACATATGTGGGTTACAAACGTATAAACTCATAAACACAAACAGGCAAACCCGGAACAACTAATTATATTATAGGCCATAAAAAGATTTGTTCCGTGCGAGAATCGAACGCGCGACAATTTTAATCACTGCTATCCTCTCCCGCGGCTGTTCTGCAAAATCCCTGGCTAGCGTACAGTCTGTCTCAGCCAACTTCCAAATCAAATCAGTTATTTCAAGTAAACTTATTATAAGCACTTTTGAATTATCAAAGGGTCGGTCAGTAGAATGAAACTAGTCGCCCATTCCAAAGCAGAGGTCCTATGATACATATATTGATGAGAGGACCTATGGAGAAGAACGGATAAGAATCTCCAGGACTTCTCTTTTCACAAACTCTTTTTTACCATTATTTTATTAGGTTCATAATTGATTACACAAAAACAACCAAATAATACCTACATTTCCAAAGGTAGATAAGAAGTAAACACAACATGCATCCAAAAAATTAATCATGAAGATAAGATAACTTACTTAACAATAAGCGTTAATATTGATCAAAATATAACATTGGAATGAAATTTCAAATAAACATTAAAAAGTCAAAAATTTGTGGTGTGATTTAAAATTATGAAGTTAATAGAATTGAGTAAACTATAATTAGAGAAAATAAGTAACTTTAAGTAAATTCTATTTTTTTTTTAAGATGTAGTTAGGTATATGAATTTAATCTTAATAGAGCTGATATTATGTCATGCTCACTCAAATGTCTTGCTGATGGTGGCGCGTGTTGTTGGGTCATTTGGTTCCCTTCAATATGGTTGAACTAAGTGGGGCTGATGCGCGCGTCATGCTCGTGAACGGGGGCCGTCAGTGGAGACTGGTCATCTCTTAGCTGCCAGTGGGCTTAATTCATTTTTATATTTTAATTAATTTTACATTGTGCTCACATGATAGAAGCAACATAAATATGTAACGAAGAAATGTAACCCATATATTATGATTTTAAAAGAGTGTCCATGGAGTTTCTTGCACGTTCTTCTCCATAGAGATCTACGCTTTGGAACGTGCAATTTAGCTTCACTTTTCTTGAACTGACCGACATTGACTATTCAAAAGTACCAAGTGATGGTTAATTTGAAATAAACGATTTTGAAATAATTGATTTGATTAAAATTAAGAACAATAAATTGATTTAAAGCAATTGATAATGTAGTAGTACCCACAAACGCCACAAAAATGAACAACGCCTCATAGTGACGTCACACGAATTCTACATCTCGCAATCAGAGTTTACCATGCAATTAGGATACATACAACTTCCCAATTTCAAGCATTGGACAAGTGGCCCACCAGACATAAACACCCGTCTGGTCGGAAAATCCTCCCTTTTCTATGGAGGATGAGTGAACTTTACCCATGCCTCCAAAATAACATTAATATAAATAAAATGTAAAATTAACAAAATAATAGAATAACAGTGGTACCTAAACTAATATCCATAATCAAATCGAAAAATTAACTACTATTAACTACTATTAAGAACTATTAAGTACTTACAATTAGAGAATTTGTTTCACGGATAAATCATAAAATTGTTCCCTAAACATTTTATTACATCAAACATCATCATCATTCATATTGAAATTAACCATGTGAGAACGATGTCAATAGACGTGCCTGTTAAAAGCATCCGTTACAGAACGCCTAAAAACAATTCAGAAATTTACATTAGACGTGGCAGGCAATGACTGATTAAAAGATGAAGGAAACATCTTGAGGAAACCTTGACTTTAAGTCTGAAATCGCCAACCCGCATTGAGCAAGCGTGGCGATTACGCTCAATCCTTCTCTGTATGAGAGGAAACCTGTGCCCAGCACTGGGACGATAAAAATGTTGGTGATGATGTAGCAGCTAAAAAATGACCAGTCTTTACTGACAGTGCCCGTTCACGAACATGATAATGTGAATCAGTACCATTCAGTTTTGCCAACTACTTTGAAGAAAAGCACACGCCGCCACCAGCGTGACATGCTCACACAGCGACATGCACAGCGAGCATGATGTTCCTTCAGCATCCAGAGGTTTTTTTTGTCGTCAGTGCATCTAGCTGGGGGAAGAACACTTTAAGCTTGCCGATACGCGGTGCTGGTCATAATAGTAATAGGTAAATAATTGATCGAACTTTGGCAGGCAAACTGGACTAGACGACAAACGCAAATGCTTGCATACCTATGCATGTGCATTTTGGTTGTATAAATAGTCAAATTGACATGTATATACATTTCCGAGCGTGACGAAATTGCATATGTGACAAAGACTTTTCGTTGTGTTTCCCAGCAATGATATTCAAAATAATTAAAAACACGTATAAATCCAGGTTCAATAGAACCATCTCCGGTCATGTGAGATCTTGCAATTAAACAAAAATCCTCCTAGAATAATTTAGAAAGATAAAAGAACTATAAAAAATAAATAATGATTTGTATGTACTTTTAGTATGTATATGTGTTGCGGGTCGTGGGAATATTGCCGTAGACACAATGGCGGCAAGAACTGCTTTGCACCGGTTAGTGCTAATTAACTCAATTCGTACGATGAGCTTCATTTACACGTTCATGTTGGATTTGGATGCGTTTTACTGATATATACTGTACTAAAATGTACTGACAAATTTTCACACACAATATACTAACAAACAATGACATTAATTCATGGATACATTGTGTTCATTGAAATTAAAATACTGTGACATTCTAGGATAGCATGTGCAATCAAGCCCACTTACAAGGAAATCCCGGACAATTTGATTATTCGCAATTTCCACCAGAAGCCACCAGAAGTCTTCTGAATACCAAGAATACTTGAAAACACGTTTTTCAGAAGTAGATATCACCTACCAAACTTATTTATTTCCATGAAAAATTGTCTGCATCAAGAGATGAGAGACCAGCCCCCTAATCGGCGAACACATTTTTGTCAAATGATTGCGACTAGTTGGGATCAGTTAGGATCGTTTGGACCGCCCATTGGTCCGTTCGGTCCAAACGATCCCAAGTAGTCGCAATCATTTGACGAAAATGTGTACGCCGATTAGGGGGCTGATGATAGCAACGCTAATGAAACGAAGGCACTTTACTTTCCATACATTTGCTTGGACTATTTTATATACCTAAATGTTATTTTATATAGGTATACCTACTAGGTAACCTGAGCAAAGTATTCACACATTATCGAAAATTTTCGGAAAACCGCTGAAACGTCAGTAATTTGTAAATTTTTCGGTATAGCGATCCAGAAAAGCTTTAAAATGATGCCTCTTTTATATGTATTGATAAAGTATGAATGAAGTTCTGAGGTACCGACAAAAAAGCCCTTGAGAAACAATATACCTAGTATATGATGGTAAATATTCTAGACATATCACAGTCCGAAATTAAGAACATAATCTAGAAAGATAAACTTGCACGTTTCAGCCAGCGGATTTTAATTTCCCTTTATCCGATCTACGGCGAACTCCACTCAAACTAAACAAAGATGTATGATTAGCGTAAAAGTGAATCGTTTACGTTAGTTGGGAGCGCAGGCGCCGGGGGGCGGGGCCACACCTGCGCCACCTGGTGGCGGGCTGCCCTACTTGTGTTTATGTAGTATAGCGTACTCGTTGGGAATAATGTTCTTTATCTACAGATTGGTGTGGAATAAGTCCAATTTTGAGAAGTTGAGTTAAGATTGTTGACTAAATACAATGATTGTCATTGGGTAGTGTAGGATTCTTTAGCGACGATGCTGAAAGATGTTTTGTCATCATTTCATCAATCATCATACCAAGTATACATTATAAATGCTTATAGGGCTTAAGTTTTGGTATACTAAGAAAGCGGCTCCATAAATTACCACGGCTATTATGGAAATATGTAATTTAAAAAAAAATACATTTCAGGTGTTAAAAAAACGGTCTGTACTTGGAAAGCCTTCAGATTGTCTGAACGTTTACCACTTTCTTAAGGTAATAATGACATCGCTAATGATTCACCCACTGTTACTGTTAAAATAAACGTAAAAAATAAACCCATTTACAAAAATCTAAGTCGGAATGTCGCATTTCTCACGCGTACGATGACAAGTGAACACAAAATCTTGAGTGAATATTTTTGCAACACTTAAAATTAAGTTATAACTCTAATCTCTATTAAACACGTCAGTAAAACAAAACAAAAGCCTAAACAAACCCCGACGGTCATAACAACATAATTATGACGTCACCGCGGCATCGTTGACGCGATCTCGTTACATTTCGCGAGTCGCCTGCGCAGCTGCTTTAACATCTGCCCTGTGCACGCGACTAAGTACTTATGATGGAGTTCGTATGTCTGACTGTAAGTGAATCGGAAAGTATGTCTTGGATGGTATTAATTTATTATTAGTTTTTGCTTTGTAACATTTATAGTTAACACAAAAATTGTTAACTTATTTTCAAAAAACCTATCATACAAGTTCAGTTTACATTCTAGCTATATTGGTATAGTGAGATCGTTTTTATATCATGCTCTATAAGTATCACTTGTCATTTATTGAAAATCGTCATTATCTCCATCCCTTAAATCCATACTGATATTATAAATGCGAAAGTAACTCTGTCTGTCTGTCTGTCTGTTACGCTTTCCCGCTTAAACCTCTCAACCGATTTTGACGAAATTTGGCACAGATAATCTTTAGATCCTGAGAAAGAACATAGGCTACCTTTTATTACGGAAAAATTGATATTCCCGAGGGAAATCTAAAAAGCGCGATATAACCGAACTCCACGCGGCCGAAGCCGCGGGCGGAGAGCTAGTTACCCATAAAATAACCACTGGCGTAATATTAAACAAAAAAGTGTACAAGATCATTATGTTCCTTCATTTTCTTCTAATGTAGGACCCTATTTTTCGCATCATGAAAACTTTTACGCTCATAACTACGAATATAATTAAACTTATTTTGTTTTCAAACATTTTTATATAGCGTCTAATTTAGGTTGCGTTTATACGAATATACAACATCAAACTTTTATAAAACAAACAACTCTTCATCATTTTATTAAAAGAACGTTTGACGTAAGTAACATTGTTGAATATGTATAGTTACATTCACACGTGAAAAAACAATGTTCGCTATTGTTTCTATATACAGGCACCTTCTTGAATTGGTTACCCCTGATACTTATCCAAAACACGCATTATTTGACTTTCTCAAGAAACAGGACTCCCTAGGAGAGATACCTACGGTCATCTTAGATTTTTCTTTATAAGTATTAGTGTCAGGCTTAATGAATATGCTGTACTTAAATACTGCAACATAACATCCTTTTTTTGAGTATTTCATAATCTTGATTATAAGGTTAGCATCGAAAAGCTTCGTGGAACATATTCGACGTTCCAAATAATATTTTGGTGCATGCTCACCGTGCATACAAATAATGGCGTTGAAATTTTTTATTTGCCTTCAACACGTTCCATAAGTCCTATCTTAACGGGATTGAGAGCTTACTCACTTCTAGCTCCTTTTGACATTTCAGTTCCGTCTTTAGCAGCCATACATTTTGCAATATGTGATTCACGTTCAAACGCTCGCAGACAGAGTTCAAGCCAGGACCGTTTCTGCGTTTCGTCTGTCTCCAAAAGGCCATCAAACTCAAACTCCGGACCACGTATTAGCATGGCACTAGCAAGCACTTCAGCGTGAGGTATTAGCAGTAAAACCCCGGCATAGTATAGCACGTTAAGTCGTGTCAATAAACTTGGCTGGGCGGGCGTGGACCGAAATAGCGCGGCAGAGACGGCGCGTCGGTGCGATACAGTCGGCATGGAAAACTGTGAAAACCATTAGGAAATGTCGCGTGAGCGAGTCATTTTTTTTCCCTAATATGTTTCGGGGTCTCGTAAGTGAAAATTTAGAAAGTAGGATATATGTCAAAGAACAAGAAGAAAATAATCATTTTTCTTACTAAATTAAGTATTTACCTACAATTGGCAAGAAAACAAGACATAACAGAAGATACAGAAGATATAACAGCAAATGGTTTAAAAAAATCTGCAACAGCTTCTATAAAGTACCATTTCCAAAGACTGCTTAAAATCGGCCTTTATAGATGGAAAACACTTGAACTCTAATCGATATGCGATATTTAATTTTCACCATCAATATTCCATATTTCTCTGCTGACTCTACCGAACTTTTTTCTTTTCCCCATAGTGCATATTCAAATTGAGACATTACGTGCTTCCATATAAACGTTTGGCTAGTGGGTATCCCCTTACACCAAGTTTTCATAAGTACCCTCCATTACGTATCACTGAAATCATAACATTTGTACTTCAGTGTGATTGCGTGTAGACGCCACTTTAGAAGTATGATTTAGTTGGAAGGTTCTTTGAACTTGCACTTAACTAGCATGGATTTAGAGGAAGGAGAAATAGACGTCATTTTTACGTGATGAAAATAGATTTTTACAATTGTATGTGATTATTTCAAAGGAATTAAAACGTTCGTGATCATGATTAAGAGAAAAAAAAAATATATCACGTGTTCCGTAATCCGTCTGATCCAGATCGCCATTCTTCTTCGAGTCATCATCATCTCAGCGTTAATCCCAGTCGCATCCGAAGCTTTTCAGCTTTGGAGTCTGGGGTCCGCTTTACCAGTCTATCTGCGGATTTTGGCTAAACTTCGATATTTTTTCGTGAGGCGACTGCGGTCTGGCCTCCACAACCCGAAGGCGATATCGAAGCATTGCAGTTATTCTTCTTCGAGTGTCCCCATATATTGCAGTACACACTATTTGCAACGTCTTACTGGTAAATGTCAATGAGGCAGATTAGTGTCTGCTGTAATAGTCCTAATAAACAGTTGTTCGCAGAAACGATAGGTATCTTCAGTTCGAAGCAAAATAAAAAGAAAAGACAACAAATATATCTTGATTTGATTATTTCGAATGGGTTGTTAACGTTCTTACTTAATCAATTAACAAACGTATAAAGAAATATTTCATTCGTATGACATCATTTAGGCTTCTTAATTATACGTAAACGTGATATTTTTGCCAAATTAATAACTCAACGAATACGTCATTGATTTTCCAGAAAATCCGCCATCTTCACTGAATAAATACAAAAATTGGGGTCAGAAGCAGTCAGGGAAATAACTTTATACACATTAAAAATGCCGCACTCGACGATTGCACGAAGTGACATAAGCCTTTTACCACATGTCAACACTTTCTTAGCAAATAAATGTTCCTCTATGAAGAATCAGCAGTTATTGATGTTGTACCGAATCAACGAATGAATAAGGTTCTTGAAAGTATGGTAAATAATAAATCATCGAGAACTATGACATTTGACTAATAAAACATGAAATAAAAGAAATTATTATTTACAGCAAAATAAAATTGAATAAGTACAACAATGAGAGAAAATATTTTCAGTATTTTATTAGTTTATATTATATTTTATATTGAATATCAATTTATAAGACTATAAATAGGTAATAACGTTAGCATTCTCACTTGAGTCGAAACGGTATTTTGCAACCAAAATACTTGACGCGACGAAAAAAGTCACTTGGGTCTAAATATAATCCGTCTGGACGAGCGAGCGAACGTTTAACGGAATTTGAACTGCAGCCGAATAGTTTATGAATGAAAATGTATTGTTGTTATGTAAGTTTTTTCTCTGTAGTGTACGAATGTGTGAAGCTTTTCGGTATGACATATTTTTTTTTTGAAAAGTTTGGTAAACTTTTGAAGAAGTCATTAATAATGTTAATGTAGTATAGGAGTAGTTATAGCAAATTTAGAAAATAGATATCGAACACGCCACACATTGCGCAGACACTGAAAAATAACACTGAGGAACGAAAAAAAAAGCTCTAATAATATCTACATTAGACTGATGTGAATTCTAATGAGAGTGCCACTAGAAGTAAAATAATATACCATATTCTATGACACTTTTCACACTCTAGATTGACATTCTGAGTCAGTTTTCCGCAGAACAGAATGGAGACTGATGATTACTCACAGACAAAATGCAGACTAGTTAGTTACAAACGGTAAATCTTATTTATTTATTTCTGGGTTTTCTTTGATTTACTGTCATCTGCTTTGCTTTAGTCATATCTGTTTTGAATAACTAGCTCATGATTTCAGTGTTGCTCCTAGGTATATCAAAGATTCCTTCATTTGTCTGAAAGAGATATTTAATGTGTCCAGATGAAAATTTATTTTTGGTCGAAGAACATTTTTTTTTTTTTTGTTTTTAAGCCATAGGAAGTATATAGGTAATACTGAATATCTATCATCATACTTTCTTTTTCAACATTATCTTTCAGTAGATGTTTTGAGTAAAATTCACAGCCATAGTTCTATAAACATCAGCTTTAGGCAAAAGTCACACTATGTTATTATTAGACAGCCCTCGTAGCAACTCCGTCGTGCATTTTATTTTATTTTAAAAACTTGTGAAACTATTTTTTACTACTAAATTTTTCGCGTAAGCTCCCAGTGCGTGAGTCAGAAGTAAACACGAAACATTTTCGTATTCCCGCACACATGTCATATCAAAAACACATGAGTTAATAAATATTTAAGTAAATTATTATAAGGACCACCGTTTGTACCTATGTCGGTACTGATCTACTGATAGGGATATTAAATATTTGACGCCGCCCAATTGTAATAATCTCTAAGTTACTAAAACATGAAGTTTTACCACGAACAGTTTCTTTATAAATGCTTGTTCATACATCAAATGCTTGTAGAAACAGTGCAGATGAACTTTCACACCCTATCCATCAGACTATCTGCATATTGGCAACACGCACATACATTTTACATCGTTAGAGATCACACTACACCAAGCCAAGTTTAATGCAGCTTTAAATGAAACAATAAACTGCTTATACAATGTTTCTTATCTCCCTCTTAGCGTGTGATCAATGTCATGCCAATTATTGTTAGTTTCTTGTTCATCCCCTCGGGCTTTAGGGAGGTAGTCCTCACCAGCTGTACAAACATGTTATGGTAAATGAAAAGTGCAACAGTATGGTAGAATATCGGCAGGTGCAATAGTATCTTATTCATTAGCAGGGTAGATAAATTTCTAGATAGCGACTTTAGTAATTTAATTGTGTCTTATTTTATTGCTAGTTTTTATTGTACATTGTATTGTGTTGGGTTCTTTGTTTTTTAGATTACCTAGTATTTTTCTACATTGTAGAATTCAGTTTGTTCAATATATGTGACATAATTGTTAATAAGCATTTCTTTTCAAAATAGTATGGTGGTAATTATATCGAATGTTATATTATTATTTAGCCATAATTTATTAGATAACAGCAAAAACTGTATTAAAATATCAAGTAGTGGTGTTTATACAATATGTAAAGAAAACCCTGTCCGATCCGTGAAGGTATTGTTAGGTATCGTTAACTGATTCTAATAATGCCTACAAAGCCGGGCTAAACTTAAAAAAAAATCCCCCAAAAAAAAAAATATTATTTCGAAAAAGCGAGGTAACTTAATGCATGTGCGGTAGGCAACCCATCGCTATTAGCTCCGTCACAAATGGTGTTGTCAGTTTTTTAAAAATTACCAAATTTCGGGGAAATTGGAATTAATACCCGGGAAAAAAAGATTATTTCAAAATTCATTATTATTGTTACTGTGATGATTATGTAAAATTTTATATTATATTTGGTCAAGTGTTTACCTAACCTTTATTATCCTTATGGGTCGGACAGGGTTTTCTTTACATATTGTATACTTAAACATTTTCCATTTTACCGAGAAAAGTTTTGTTCGGATAGTTCATCATAATGTATTCAAAATCAAATATGATTATTTCTGTTGTAGAAACAGAGAAAGTCAAAGTACATATTTCACTGATAATTTAAAAACTAAACGAGTTACAATCTTTCATTGCTATTACTACCTAAATCCCATTCATCAAGTCTGCAAATAGTTTTTCTCTTAAAAAAAAAACGTTTTGCGTATCTCTAGGCCCGTGATTTATGATTATGAGAGCTACTTATAATGCACCTTCCAAGTTTTATAAAACTCAGTAAATAGCCGTTTTGTATTGATTTGATGCCAGAAGCTTTACGCGGGTATTATAACAAATAGGCCATTCGTCATTCGATTAATACATAAGTCGGATTTAATCGTAGGTTTGGAATTGGACCTAGGAATAAAATAATTGGTATTAATAACTATATCAATTTAGAAAATCCTTTTTATTAGAACGTAATATGTATTTATTAGGCATATTAAAAATAAAGCGTAGGTAGGTAGTGTATGCATGATTCTTACACAAGATATTTTTGTTATTATTTTAAACTATTATTATAGACGTTTTTCTATATATTTTTATATTTCTACTGGCCTTGCAATGACAGCCCATATAACTGTCACCAGATAATGACTACTGGCTTCTTTATTTAATACTTACCCATAGCTTTGAATCTACAGACGACAACACATAAAGCGACTACAATCTGTCAGATTTCTTTATTAGATTTTGAACTTTATCTATAAAGCATTAAGGCTCAAAGTTGATTTTGAATATTTGACAGTATCGGGTAGGTTGACCTGCTGTCGTCCGTACAAAAAATAATCCTATATTAATAAAAACATTAAGTGACGACCTCAAAAATGAGTTAGAATAATATAAATTAAAATACCTATTAAGTCCATCAGAAATAAATAGCCTGTAGACTATATTCGTAAACTTATATATATATTTAAAACGCTTAGAAGCATTGCTAACCCTACTATCATACGTAATGTATATTTTGCCTTATGCCTATCTATTATTACTTATTGTATTCCGTGTTGGGGTGGTGCTGCAAAAACTATCCTTAAACCATTGGAAGTAGCGCACCGGGCCATTCTAAAAGTGGCTACCTTCCGTCCACTAATCTATCCTACTAATCAATTATACACAAATTGCAATGTCCTCAACGTCCGGCAACATTTTATTTTACAAACAATTTTACTGCAACACCGAATAACCCCCTATATTGAAATTACCAAACGCCGAAAAGATATAATATGCACCACACCAAAAACTCGCTTCACGTTTACTAAAAGATTTTTTTATTATTTAGGTCCGTACCTTTACAATGTAATTAACAAAACATGTCCAATTTATAGACTCTCCTATCATAATTGTAAAAGGGCTCTCCGCACATTCCTCCAAAATAAAACATATGACGAAACAGAAAAATATTTAATTTAATATTGTGGTATGACAAGTTTGTAACTTGTACCACACCCTAAAACATAGACACACACTAATTAAACCCACTCACAGGACTACACAGCCACGCACGCTTTCACAGCAGCTTGCTTACACACACTTACTCATTCATACACTTATGCATTCACCATACACGACACACGCACACTCACACACATACTCACACACAAACAATATCTGTCATACAAAAATGATAAAATGATAATATTTGTTAAGCATTTTACGTAAGATAAGTTTTTTAAAATGAAATTGTTATCATCCAACTCTAGGGGATAGGCACTGTTACTTCTTAATACAGGCTATTTCATAGCCTAGCAAGGAGAACAGTACGTCACCCACTTGATTGTCAGAAATGTAAAACTACCCACTATGTAAAAAAAATGTAAAATGTACTACAATCTGTCTTCTATATAAATAAAGATTATTATTATTATTATTATATACGTTGGACTTTAAAATTAAACAAAATCATCACATATTTATATAAAGCTAGTGTGAGTAATACTGGGTTAGAAATTCTGGGCAATACCGCTCGGGTGAATCAATTCTCGTAATGATAGAAAATATTATTACATAAAATCATTGGCAACGTATACCGAAAGTTGTTATTAAAATACAAAAGAACGCTTTGTTCTAATCGTATGAGAATCGGCTGATCTGATTTCAGTGCAGATGTTTATTTTTTATTGAAAAAGCCAGCCTGGCTTTTTCAATGTTTTTGATAGAAAACTTAAAACTTTGGATCACAAGCATATTAAAAGCTGAAGTGTAAATCACATATTGAATCTAAAGTTCTCAATACCTATGTTTCACTCGATGCAGTTTTATCGATAGATACAATTAATCTAGTTATTAAAAATACTTTTTTTAATATTATATATTTTTAATTACTGGTATACTATTTTTTAGTAATAAATATTATTTTTAATTACTGTAATCGTATTTTTATCATTTTTCTTCTTCCTATTGTGTACCAAATTTAAATACTTAGTAAAGGACATTCACTTAGGTAATAAGTACATTCTATTTATATCTTATACAAAAACTCGCGAATATAATGAAAATATTTACGACTGATGCCCCGCGTCTTAAAACAGAACGTGCCAAACCTAAGAATCGTAAATTTTAGAATTGCAATGTTTTATTTACAGCACGCCGATTCTGGCGCCGACTTTTTGACAGTCGGCCTCTTTGCCGATTTCAAACTGTCAGAATCTAATTACCAAACTTACTATTTCAATTTGCTGCCAACATCGTCTGTGTTTTTAGCAGAATAAAGCTTATTTTTGGTGGCTCATCTGCCCCTTGATTTTGTAATGTATGGTTTTTGCTGCCCATTCTTTATAGTAGCGGCGGTAGTTTTTTTTTTTTTTTTTGCCAAAATGGGGTGTTGGGGTCAGTGAAAAGACGGCGCCACAGCTCTTTAAGATTGATGACCTGTTTCGGTTCGACTCCTGGGTTGAATATATTGAAAACTAATTTGAATTTCGATTACTATGTCTCAACTTTATATTTTAGGGTGCAAAAGCACTTTGACAGACTGCATTAGGGTATTTTTAAGGGAAATTGAACATTAAAAATCAATATAATTAATTGTTATAAATAAAACGTATCCCAGTTAAGTAGAAATACTACAGTACACTATAACTAAGTACATAGGTACTAAGTACTCAACAGATCCACGACTAGGCGATTGAATGAAAGAAACAATCCAAGAACGAAAGAAAATGTGTCTATTTACGCTGGCTCTGCAAACTAAAAAAAAACAAACTAGTTTAAACTAGTGCGCTTTACCATCAACGATTGCGTCACTGCTTACCATCAGGCAGGATTGCGGTCAAGCGCTAGTTTATAATATATATAAAAAAAAAACTAAAAAAATGTAATACAAAACATTTATTGGAAAAACTTTCCAAAACTTTCATGAACAACGAAAGCTATATATTAACAAACAAAATATGTAGCAACTTTTGAAACTGGCAAAAAAACAGAAAACAAACAACAGTGTTTGCCATTTACGAACAACTGCGCGTACGCAACTACGAAGCAACCCGTTCCTTCTGCGGCGCCTTAGCGGCTCAACAAAGACTCCTCGGTATTTATGTAAATGGCTGAATTCCGAAAATGCCTGCAACCATCGGCCAAAAACAATGTGAGTGTGCAAAAAACCGTGGGAGGGGAAAGTTCGCTTTTTCGGGTGATGACGCTTTCGCACTTGGACTGTGTTGTCACCTTATGTACTTGATTAAGTGCATGCAGTTTTGGCTTTATATTAGTGACTTCTGAGTTTGACAGCCTCCGTGGTGTAGCGGTAGCTAACGCACCCGCTGCGCAAGGATGCGCGGGTTTGATACCCGCGCAGTGCAGATATTTGTATGCATTAATATGCATATTTGCACTGGTCTGGTCGTGCCTCGGAAAGCACGTCCCGGTTACCATATGAACATCTAATGGCAGTCGTTACAGGTCGTTGGAATCATCAAAAGTCCAATTGCTGTAACTACAATGCTTCGATGTCGCCTTCGGGTTATGGAGGTCAGACGGCAGTTGCTTCACGGAAAATATCGAATCTTAGCCAAAATCAGCAATTAGACTGGTAAAGCGGACCCCAGACTCCAAAGCTGAAAAGCTTCGGATGCGACTGGGATTAACGCTGAGATGATGATGATGATGATAATGATTGAGGCTTCTGAATTTATGTGTATTAAGTACCATACAGCATCCTATCATGCCAGTAACCAACTACCCTATTCCTGAATTTTATTAAGCTGAATGTTTGCATCTTGATGTCACGGTTGGCGCAGTGACTGAGCGATCGACTGCTGCGCTGCGTGTCGCGGGTTCGATTCTTGCACAGAAGAAATATTCCGAAAAGAAATACTCCGGGTCTGGTTGTTTGTGGAAGTGTGTTTTAAATGTTTGTAAACGATACAGGAGAAATTCCTGTGTAAGGCAACGTTTTTTCAAAGAAGAAGATTTCAAACAAGATCACTATGAAAGACTATTAACACTAGGACCAAGTATTAAGTGCCTGTCGGTTACCAACTCACTTTTGCAGGTTTTAACCAAAATTAATGTTTTAAGTAGGTAGAGCAAATATAACAAGCGTCACGAGATCTACCTTTACTTCACTATAAAGAGCTAACCATCACTTTTATAGTTATACTTATTACGCGATTTCACCCGCTTAAGTAGTAGTAATATAAAAATAAATAGAAACCTATTCACATGTTTAACGAATGTATATACGAAATTTCATTAAAATCGCTTCAGCCGTTTTGGAGAAGTTCGAGGACAAATACTGTGACAGGACAATTTTATATTATAGTATTTTTTTAGCTATAAATCTTCCATGAATAAAAAATAGTCCTTACGTACTAAAAAATCATTCTGAAGTTTTAGATTTGCGAATATGTGCGCAAGCGCCTCCGGCAAGGACTAACGGAATGCTTTTTGCTCAACTAACAGTATCTCAATTTTATCCAGTGCTTTTCGCAGTTTTATTTTGTCTGATATTCGAACTCAGGGTTTGATTTAGGGATTCGGCGATAAAGATAAACGATTTTATTGTGTTCGTTTTTATTATTTTGTCGACGCATTTAGTGTCAATAATTGGATGAGAAGTCGGTGTCTCAATAAAGATAGCGTTTTGATTTACTTAAGCGAATATACTTAGTAAAGTCAGTGCTCATTTATTTTTGCGAGGTTAAATTCTTCAGGGTTTTGGATTTTATGTGAAGTCTTTTAAACTTACCAGCTAAACCACAAAAAAAAAAATTGAGATGCAGCCGTTTTCATATGTGAAACTGTACTTGAAAAGTAGATAATTCATTTATGCCCAATTATTATTCCCAGTAAGAACTAAATTAATAAATAGAATTGCATAATAGAAGTGAAATTAAAAAGCGCTCTAATTGCACAACACACTTCTTCTTCTGCCTATAGAGGCCCACTGCTGGACAAAGGCCTCCCCCAAGGCGTTAATTGCATTAGGGGGATTTGCCTCAATCCCCAAGCTTGGCACGCAGGTTGGGGAGCGCAGTTGTTTGATATTCCACAGGAGAAGCGCTGCTGCCCGCTTCCCTGGTGAGAGTTCCCTTAGTCGCCTATTACGACACCCACGGCAGGATATGGGTTGGTACTATTCTAAGCCCGGTACCACACGGTATTACCGTACGTAACATACTCATCATCATCATCATCTCAGCGTTAATCCCAGTCGCATCCGTAGCTTTTCAGCGTTGGAGTCGGGGGTCCGCTTTACCAACCTAACTGCTGATTTTGGCTAAACTTCGATATTTTCCGTGAAGTGACTGCCGTCTGACTTCCACAACCCAAAGGCGACATCGAAGTATTGCAGTTAGACCAATTGTTAGACATTTGAGGGCTCAAACAACCCGTAACGACTGCCACTAGATGTTCGTTTGGCAAACGGGACCAAAGGCTTAACGTGCTTTCCGAGGCACGACCAGACCAGTGCAAATATTCATATTCATGCATACTAATATTTGCACTGTGCGGGGATCGAAGCCGCGCCTCCTTGCGCAACGGCCGCGTTCGCTACCGCTACGCCACAGAGGCTGTCCCGTACGTAACACATGCTATTACCGTCAAAATTAATAATTTTGAAGCATATTCCTTAGACTATTGCTCCATATGTTTGAAAAAATGTATCAGGTCAACAACATAAATAACTCAATGAATGTTGTTGAATTGTCAAAATGAAACCCATTGCTACTGATAGTGTTACAAAATTACCCTGCTGGAATTACTAGGCAATACAAACTGAAGAAGTTGCAATGTTTTTTGTGAGGTCAGGAACTCAGGACTGGAAGACAATGCAGACATAGTGTCAAGGTTCCCGCCCACTTGGTATCGTCAGCCATCCAGTAGGTATTGAGGCCACGCCACACTATTTTGAATGAGACTTAAATAAAACGTGTCATGTTTTCACCACTTTCCGCTGTTTCACAATAGCCCAGCTTTATTATGTTGATCGAAGGTTTTCGTAAGTTTTGGGGCCACTTTCATTGCTTTGTTTTCTAGTTTGATACCTATCTTTATTTTATGTAATATTATGTTTCCTAGGTTCCACACAGCCTCCGTGGCGTAGCCGTAGCGGACGCGGCCGCTGCGCAAGATGGCGCGGGTTCGATCGCTGCACAGTGCAAATATTTGTATGCATGAATATGAATATTTGCACTGGTCTGATCGTGCCTCGGAAAGCACGTTAAACCGTTGGTCCCGGTGGCCATACGAACATCCAGTGGCAGTCGTTAAAGGGTTGTTGGAGCCCTCAAAAAGTCCAACAATTGTTCAGCTGCAATGCTTCGATGTCGCCTTCGGGTTGTGGAGGTCAAACGGCAGTCGCTTCACGGAAAATGTCGAAGTTTAGCCATAATATAGGTATCAGCAGTTAGACTGGTAAAAGCGGACCTCAGACTCCAAAAGCTGAAAAGCTTCGGATGTGACTGGGATAAACGCTGAGATGATGATGATTATGTTTCCTAGTTCTATATTGACATTTTTACAGTAGAATAAAACTGGGTTTTTTCCAGATTTCATGCTGGGCAGATCACTTTTGGTACAGGTGTCAGCTTATCCAGCTACTACAGTCTGAATATCCTAAAATTCTTTGTAAAATCTACATAATTTTCATGTTCTGTAATGTCCGGTGTACATAATGAAGGGTATCTATCTTATTCCATTCTATTTTAATCTACAATCTGTCATAATACTTCAATAGATTTTCAACTTCATAGTAAAAGACTTATGGTTTCAGGTCGACTGGGCAAATTTGACGAGTTGGCGTCTGTACTAGTTAATAACTGCGTTATCTTTGACATTAGGCAGCATTAAAATATTTATATACTTATTTATTTTTTTAAACGTTGCCCCACACTTGGAATTGTGAAACTCCTGTATCGTGGGTGCGTTTAGAAACATTTAAACGCACATAAACAAACACCCAGGCCCGGAACAAATATCTGTAGACCATACAAATATTTGTTCCGGGGATTGAACCCGCGATCGCAGCGCAGTAGTTGATCACTCAACCCCTGCAGCAACTTTGACTAGTAAAATATTAGTGGTGTTGCTGTAAATGAGCATACATAGCAATTCATAGTATATATTTAGGTACCTACGTGGTACTTAGTTTACTGGTTCAATTAGCCGTCTAGTTATCAATTTAGCCTTTTTACTAAACGGCGACCGTTAAACCAATAATTTGCGAGCTGAATTGGTTGCAGTAACTAAGCCAGTGCACCCCGACCAAATGATTTAGGTTAAAAATGTGATTTGCGTGTGAGCCGAGAGGGAGAGGTGAGCACTACTCTCAAAGGCCAAGCCATTGCCTACACGGCTAATATAAACATATATATATATATACAATATGTAAAGAAAACCCTGTCCGACCCGTAAGGATAGGTAATAAAGGTTAGGTAAACACTTGACCAAATATAATATAAAATTTTACATAATCATCATAGTAACAATACTAATGAATTTTGAAATAATCCTTTTTTCCCGGGAATAAATTCCAATTTCCCCGAAATTTGGTAATTTTTAAAAAAGTGACAATACCGGTATTATTATAAGCGAATAGCGACGCGACCACGTCACAGGTGCCGCGTGCCCTGCCCCCCGCCGCCCGCGCAATGGGGTTGCTTACCGCACATATATTAAGTTACCTATTTTTGCGAAATAATATTAATTTTTTTAGGGGGATTTTTTTTTACGTTTTGCTTGTCTTTGTGGGCATAAGTAGAATCAATTATCGATACCTAACAATGCCTTCACGGATCGGACAGGGTTTTCTTTACATATTGTATATAACTAATTAGTACCTTGCTGGTCACTTTCACTTACCAATAAATTAATATCGCCATACTGCCACAGTAAACAGATACTGCTAAAACATCAAATTTTATCTCAATTGGTAACAAAAACTTTTTAAATTGATTTCGTCTGCTTCCCGGGTCTAGCGAGTTCCGGCTGAAATCGTAGCCAAATCTTTTTCTGAATTGAGTCTAACCAATTACCTAATGCAAAGTATTATGGTGTATTCAACGAATAATACGAAATATTTAATGTGCACTCGATAATTGGAGAAAACAATTACTTAGGATCCTTCTTTGATGTGCAAGTGGCAGGTATTCAGGGTACTTAATACCAACAATACACCTATTGATATTGTGGGTATTAAGTACGACGAAGACGAAGAGTAAGACACGAGTAAGACGAAGTCTTATGATAAATTTGTTACTAAGAGCATGGGTTCTTAGTAACAAATTTATCATAAGACTTCGTCTATTTCAATAAATTAGAAAGCTTGAAGAATAGGGTCACACAAGCGAGAAGAAGAATTAGTAACAATAGCACACAAACAGCAACTGTCATTAAATGTATATCTTACCAAAAAGCACAGCACCATTTACCGTTCCATCAACAAAAAAGGCTAAATTCCATTATACCCTTAGTTTCAGCAATTTGTTAATTCATTTCACTCATGGAAAGTTCAAAAAATTGGCCTCACAGACAGCTTCGTCGTGCTGGCATCTCCCACGGCCGAATCGATAGCAATCGCCTTCATTACCGACCGATTAAGGCCGATTATGGCTTCCTCGGTAAAAAGTTCACGAAACTGTTTAATTAGACCTCTGCGATGTCCTCAAATACATTCGAATAAGAAATTTAGTTAGGATTAAAAGTTTGTAACTGCTCCACTTAGATGTATTTCTCTAAAGGAAAAGCGGGCTTATACTTAGTTTACCTTTTTGTTGATTATCTATGTAACTTTAGCATACAATTGAATACCGACTGACCTTACAAAAAACTTAAAAAAAAGCTCTAGAAGTCGGAGTCTAGAGGTTTCTGTTGTTTAGCTCGCCACCGACTTCTAGAGCCATGACAAAAGTAAAATTAATTTTTCCTTTTAAGTGTTTTTTTGAAGTCGGTTTCTGTTTTTTTTTTAATGTTTTTATTTTTTTTTAATGTTTTTATTTTATGCTTTTCAGTGTCTTAGTCGAAATCCGAAATTTACTTTTTTTCCACCTCATAACAACAGTGGCAGCTATAACCTATGTTAGAATAAGTTCTCATCAATACGAAAAAAATCGCTACCTAAAAAGCTACTGAACCGATATTGATGAAACTTACAATATTCCTTATGTTGAACAATACATAGTACCTACAACAAAAAAAGATTTTTTTTATATAAATTAGAAACTAGCGCTTGACTGCAATCCCGCCTGATGGTAAGCAGTGATGCAATCGTTGATGGTAAAGCGCGCTAGTTAAGCTTACTCACTCAAAAGAACTGAGTAAATAGGAAGGAAGACGGCAGTTGAGCGCGGTGATGCAATGTTAAACCCAACAACACGACCAACGATGCTGCGCCAGAGGGATATTGATCTGGAGGCCCTCCACAACCAAACTCCCGACACAACAACATTTCGCGCGTACCGGGCACGTACATCGCAACATAACTGCTCAGACCCGTCCTCCGTACGGCTTCACCAGACATCATTCGGAACACGATGAATCGCTTGGCTTGGTGAATTACTTAAATCAGACTTGTAGTTTCGGAAATATGCGCGCACAAACATAAAAACATACATAGGTACACACATACACTTGAAATTTGGCTTAGGTACATACATACGGGTCGAATTTATAACCTAATTTTTTTAAAGTCGGTTAATAACGTGTAATAAATTAGATTCTATTTAACTACTACTTCATCTGTCACCTTGCGCAGTTTCACGGATACAGGACGAAATATCCTGCAAACAGAGCATTATTTCCGATGGTCTGATCGATTCTGCATATCTGCCTGACTAAAATGCACAATGCTGACTTGTAAACCATCCACGTTGCTATTGATCATTAAGTGGCGCCGAGCACCTAGGGTTGATACTTCATAGAAATAGCATTTAGATTAAATAGAATCAGCAAACGAAGGAAAGCCTTCCTCTCATGGATTCAGTATCAAAAAAATCCTCTATCAATTTCTGATGTGACACAAATTGTTGGGGCCCATTGAATTGCTCTCTCACTGATTGTAATGTTGGCTGCACTTGCCTGCGTTCCGATTTATTGGTAAATCCGAACGCACCCGGGCACGGGCACCGCCAACTACAAAGGTGTCAAAATAACAGTCTACTACTAGCTCTTCGCGCTGAACCCCGACAAGGCCACACTTCCGCGCTCGCGAACTCCTTCCTCAAGATGTCAGGAGAGATTCCCGAACTTAATTGTTGGTGCATCCTAGGACTGCCGAGACGCCGGGACACAGGTGAGCACTGGCATACTTTTGGTGGGAGATAATTTTATAGGCACCCGCTGTCATTCTGAAATTTTCGAAATATACCTATATTGAACCAAAAATCTTAATAAAGTCCACTTCTACCATCAAGGATTCGTTCTGATCCTTCTAGCGCCACCACAAATTGTTTAATAATTATTATCAGATCTACATTTTCCATACGACAAGTGAGCTTTAAGCTAACACATAGCCTCGTCATTTGCATTACTATGCCAACACTCCTCTAATTACAGTAATAGCGGCCATGTTCACCTTTTAACCTACTTGTTGCCGTCTCTGGATTCCATTGCATTGTCACCAACACTCATTTGTATTCTGTCCGTCCTTTCATCACAGACCGCTGTGGTCTCAAGTGTCTCAACCTTCTCTCCTTTTTCATTTCTAACTAAATCTATATTACCATCCTTGTCTTTATAATATACCCAATCCATGTGGAAAACAAATACAGTATGTTCAGTATTGTGATCAAATATTGTTTAAACATCACCATGTGATGGTTTTCTGGAACTATTGTTCTGCATTTTCTTTGAGAATGTTTTGATTAACGCCGACTACTTATCATGTTTGGGTTTCGTTATGTACTTTGTTTATTTATTCAATTGGTTACTTCACATTCCTTAAATACGATGACATCTGTATTAATACGCTTTTCAATATATTCTTCACATACATTTTCATCGTTTTCGTAGTTACTACGCCAAAAGCTCATACTTTTTCTGAGCTTCAATTTGCTCATAATTTTGAGAACACATGTATGTGTTTATACTTTTTATTTATATATCTACATAGTTTCATAAGTTGTTGTATGCTTTTTTTTAATAAAAAAAAAAACTACTTACTTTAAATTGAAAATTTATGCAATAGGTATACTTATATTAGATTTCTGAAGTTGTATCTCACCATCGTCCCTGCAATAATGATACAAAAATACATACTCTTCCAAGGTAGTACATACCTTTACGTAAGGTCACTAAAAACTTTTTCTCGTGCTTTATCGGTCATAATCAACACTCTACTGCTCCTATCTCAATTTACATATTTGGGGTCGGTCACCCCCTTTCTAACCTTCTGATCACTTACGGAGCCCATCGGCGACAATACCTACAGCATTATTTATTAACCATCTTGCTCAATATGTACCTAAATTTTACACACCACCGACGACTACTTAGCAAACCTAACCCAAAGGTCCTGCCATCTCTAAGCGCATATCAGACAAATTACCAATGCATGTCGTCCTGAATTAATTCCAGACTACCTACTACACCGAAATCAATCGGTCATAAGCCGGAGAAAGGCAGGTGTCTTGTGGTATCACCATGATTGGACTCATCCTGCCCTCTGCATGGCAACCCACCATGACCTCTAAGCAAGAGTCATCGAACCTTAAAATATTTCCTAAAACGGTTAATGTCCTGAACAACTTGCCAATTACTAGGGTGCGAATGGACTGAGCTTTGGAAACTCCATAAGTTAAGGTAGAAATATGGATGAAAATAGAATTGGTTTGTGTTTGTTGAAGAATCAAATACGTATAGTAACTGCTTATGAGTATTTATAATTAAGTGAAATTGATTTCCTAAATTAAAAAGTTAAGTTTCTCAGTTATTTCAATTTTTAGAGAAGATGAATTGAAGCGACTGAAATTAAAACTTATTTTAACTTAGGCCTTATTATAATTAGGACTACTCAGTGTGCATCCAAATAGTGTCTCCGTAGTTTATTAAACAAAAATTGTTTCAGTAAGTCAGGGTTTGTTTCAACTTTGTGTTAAATCTAAGTATAAAATCCTGGACAATCCTAAACTTTTGGTGGCACTATATTGAAATATCACGCGATTCTAATCTATTCACAATAAATTACTGGAATCCACAAAAATTATACGAAAATTCGCTACCACGCGTGCCCTATAAATATTTAAATTGTAAACTGCCTAAAGCTGGTATTGTTCGTGAATTTAAAGTATTCCGATGGCCTGATCATTTCGTACGAAATGCTATAGGTAAGGTTTTAATGTCGATAATTTGTTAAATGTGAGCTTTCGTTTTACTTTCAAGTGAATGCCAAAAGTAAGAATTAATCAGAGTCGAAATATTTTGCATTAGGTTGGAATTTTTTGATTTCGGTTCGTGTGTCATCTTCTACCTTTTTCATTTAATTTTTTCAACGAATAGTGGTTTATGGTTTGCACGATTTTATGTGTAGTATCAAAACTTCATATTTTGTAAGTACTTCGCAGATCCTTTAATCAAACACGTCCATGAATTTTTCCCAAATTTTTATAAGTTTTTTTATTAGTTTCGACTTTCTACTCACCTCAACGAGAGGAATGTTGGAACTCCGTTCAGTTGATTTTTAAACACCCAATCTTCCTGATATCGCTAAACATCTTAAATGGAATCGTCGCAAAAATAAGGAAAAACGCAAGTAAAAATGAAATAAATAAAAAACAACAATAAATGGATACTTTTACTGTCCTCGGCCGGGATGGGATATGGACTCGCTTATCGTAACTCCGAACCATGTGGGGATGAACAAAAGATTGTATTTATTTGCCGACTGCAGTCCGTGCGCGCAATTCTAGTGCGATCTTGGAATCGGATAATCTTCTTGCGCGTAGAATACAGAGTAACAGGAAAACTGACGCATGAATTCAGCAAATAATTCTAGACCTCCTACATTTATCGTCTGTGTTACATAATAAATTGACTGAAATATATAGAACAGTCATTTTTTTTAATAACCTTTGATGATAAAAGAATGCTCGTCGATGTGCCTGGGACAGTGTATAGTAAAGTTTGAGTTTTCCGAACTTGTTTGTATTTTCTTCGTTAGTTCTTTATCAAAGCGAAATCATAAAGCAAGTGAAACTATGTTAAATGGACTTAAACTTTTGAATTAATAGTACCACAAATTTGACTAGGTATGGCTGTCTATACCTTATACAAGCCAGGACACACTAGTTATAAGCTGTATACGGTAAATTCCATCAGCATATAAAATCATACAAAGGGCGCACTCTAAAGCAACGCGCGTCACGTCGTCTGCGCAAGCAGTCGTCATTTAAAAACAATTCTGCGGGGTTGCCTCTCCAGTGTAACTGTATATGGAGTTGCTACGCCAAACTGGGCGCTAACGAAAAAACCAGGCGCTCGAGTCAAAAGGAAACCCGATTGTGGTAAAAAACGAAGTCATCGCCGCCGTAGCGTAGTAGAATGCCTCCCCTCTCCGCATCGCGCATGCGTACTACGTGCTTTTTTCGCCCGCGCCGCCGGCGCGCAGCGTAAACAAACCGATCGCAACTGCGTTTGTCGTGCGGTTTTTAGTTTTTGTAAAAATGTTTAGGATTAGTAGATACTGAATTAGTTTTCTTTTCTGAAAGATTTGCATTTCATGTATGCATTGAATCTAAAATATGCCCAAGTCTACAAAAGCAATTCGTAAATGGGTTGACTTGACGGAAGATGCCACGAATGACGAAGGTGCGTGATGGTCAAATTTTTTATGAATTATCAATTTTTCTTAAATTTCTGTTTTTTTTTTTCTTCAAAAAAGTCTCAAGGTCCTTTCCAGTACACAAACTTAAACTTAAGGATATGACCCTACACTGTATTAAAGTTCACGAACCAATCTAGAGGTTTCAATTTAAATCTGTATAGAAAGTTTGCATACTTGGTTACAATATTTATTTCAAAGTCGTCTATTACTTTGATGCAGTTTATGAGTCCGTCAGTGTATATAATGAATATCTTTATTCTTTGTGGACTGCTACAAGGGCCACTATTAGGACACCATCGACATCATTTCGTCCATTTTCAATAAATATAGGAGAATCATAATTATATTTATTTTTTCTTTGGAGCAATCGCAAATCAGATGGTACCGAACTTTTTTCTTTTTCCTTTTTTTTTTTTTTAAACTTTGCCCCACGCTAGGAATTTCTCCTGTGTTGTGGGTGCGTTTACAAACGTATAAACTCACATACACAAACATCCAGAGTCCAGACCCGGAACAACTACTTGTAGGTCATACAAATATTTGTTCCGTGCGGGAATCGATCCCGCGACAACGCGCTAACTCCAGGGTGAAATATTTGTTACGTTTACCTTAATATCGATACTTTGCCATTACCAACTTATGAAATCTTGCGCAGGCTGTGTCGTTTTCTCTAATGACCGGCCTTTTCAGTCATTAATTAAGTAACAACTTGTGTACCTCACCATCTCATAATTTATACCGATTCAATCGAGTCGTAAAATTACGTGTTCATCCTCAATTACGTGCCCTTTCACTAATAAATGCCAACGACCATCGAAATCGTGGTCATTCGCTAAATTAATAGGGCTGCGAATTTGCCAACTTTTAAACACTTTTTAAAGACTTGTTGACATATATCTTTTTTTTTATCGTGGGTGTGAAAGCGCATTGACCTTTATATTGAGACATTTAGGAACACTTCATAATCCCGGTAATCCCAGTAAGTAATAAAAATGTAGTAAAACAAATGTTGGTGAAATCCTTAGTTGTTATAGTTTAGGAGCTGAACATTGATGACTATTTATTACCCATTTTGGTGATATTTATGTCTGCTAGTTATGTAGTAGGTATATAAGAACACCGTTAGAGTAACGCATACTCATACCAAGGACTTTTCTATAGTTTTCTTATGTTGGTATTATATCTACATAATAAATAGACAAGTATACCTACTATTATTAAAATATCTACAACAATACATCATGTCATCAAGATAAGTACCTAATGAAGTGAACACAGCTGAGTAAAACCTGGAACTACAAGAAAATGGCTGGTATAATCCATGAAAAATCGCAGCATACATATTCGCATTTCGAGGAAAATCTGTGACTCAAGGGAACGTATTTTATTGTTGAGATCGTTACATTTAAATTTACGCACACGACTTACACCGACCGTGTCTTTTCGGAACCACCTATAGTGGGTGAACTATTTTAAAATGTAAAAAATGAGAACGTCATTCGATCAGCAATCTAATTACGAATGTTCGGAAGGGTATTGTTGTTGGAAAATCTTCGATGTGTCGTTTGTAGGTAACCCAAAAGTTGTTGAATTTGTAGCTATGAAGTCTTTAATCTGTAATGTTTCAGTAAGACTAGCTTTTTAGTATACTTACTGCTTTAAATTTTCGCCTTCATGCAAAGATTTTCCTTAAATAACGTATACACACAAAAAATTCAAATCTGTCTCAATTATTTACGAGAGCAACATATCAAGAGAAAAATATAATAAAAATAGTAGAGTTAATAGCCACCTGAATTTTAATGCCCATCCTTCATTTAAAGCTAAATATAAGTATAATGAAAACCAAGCCGTTCCATGATTGAATGATGTTTTTTATTATGGAATTATTACTGATGCACTTAAATTTTTACGACGAGTCTCCTGATCGACCACCGACGTATTTAATATGAAGACATAACCTGACTCTATGGATGGGTATAGACAGCCAATACAGAGGAGATGAAAAATTAATTTAAAAAAATTTGGTTGACTTTCAATGTTGTTGAATTTTGTAGGTCTAGTTGATACAGCAAAAGGAGAACTTAGATTGCAAGGTATAGAGGTAGGGTCGTGATGGTAAATGGAATCTTTGAACAAAGTTTAAAAATCTCTATTTTTAATATTATTCAAGGGAACTAATTACCTTTGCGTTTTGTTATGTATATTATATATGTGTATATACATATATGCAACTGACCTAAGTACTAATACTTATATATATCTCTAGTCTTGGACGATTTGGATTAAACTTGACACACAGTTTATACTCAGGTAATTATAATAAACAGGATACTTTTTATTCTGAAATTCCCACGAAATCGGAACTGATGCGTGTGACACCGTGCAGCTAGTCCTACAAATAATATTAGAAATAAGAAAGGTTGTGAACATGTACGAATATTTATTACTCTTTCAAGCAAAAAGTAGATAGGTACTGAACAGATTTGTATGTTTGACACACAGGTATTTTGGTGGTTTATAACCAGGATATTTATGTAGGTATATTATATAAAATAGTTTTTATCCGCATATTCCCACAGGATCGAAAATTATTATACGCGTGCAACCGAGGGTCGCAGAATGAATATAAATACCTATACTTTTTACAACTAAATACTTTGCGCTAAGTCAGCTCCATTTGTGTGTCATATATTTCAGTCATGTTAACCTGTAAAGTATAACAAACTACTCTGAACTGTGAATTAGCAATAAAGGGAGCCCTCACAGCCGATCATCCCGATGAAGATATAAACACGTGTTTTTATGGCGATTGTAACGCAATTTCTCGAAGGAACACACACGATGCCACCACGGTAGGTAGAGATTGGATCAGATCCCCAGTAAAACATAAATTGCTGCCGATATTATATTATGTGGAAAAAAAAATTAAATGCCAGAAGGTTTATAAAGACCGTGTATGAATGTGATTATTGGTTTTAATGTTGAACTTACATAATCAATTGGTTTTGATTTAGAATTTAGTGAAACAAGTTTTATAAGATGTTGAAGAGCAATTGATAATATTGACGGAAATAAAACTGAGTCTTGGTAAAGGTAAATAAACGAGCTTAGACAAATTAAAAAGAAGAGGACGTGGCTCAATCACTGCAAAAAATACAGAAGAAGAAGAGAAGAAAGAAGTTGTTAATAGAGTACATAGTAGTAATTCATCAATGTTTGACCTTAATTTGTTAACCCATCAACAATTAATCTATGGCATAAATGATGGACAATAGGAGGCAGTTTTTACTAAGGCTAAAAGTAATTAAAACCATAAATAATTGTACAGACGACGGCACATCAAGCAACTACAATCTGTCAGATTTCTTTATTAGATTTTCAACTGTATCTATAAAGCATCAAGGCTCAAGGTTAATTGGGAATATTTGAAAGAAACGGGTAGCTTGACCTGCTGTCGTCCGTACATATCTAGGTGCAGAATATTATCAGAATTGGCAGCCGGTGTCACATGAGTCAGTGTTGCCGATTTGATATTACACAAGATTTTAACTAATTTCCATTAAGATATAAATATTAAATAAATGATCATCAACAAAGATATACCTAAACACTCAAACTAAGCTGCATCTATTGTGGCTGCAGAGTTAAAAATAAAAAGCAGTTTATTTTGAAACTGTCGGTCGGCCCGTCTGCGCTGTCTTTAATTACCACTGGATATTTATATCGGCCAAGCACACTAACGCTCCTTATTTTCATTGCTGAGTAAACAATTTGTTTTATAGTTCTTTTGATTTGGATAACGTATCAATCTGTGAATAATTTTCAGCTGTTATTTTGTGTGGTGCGTTATGTTATGTTCGGTTGTTGATAGTAACTGTGTAGCTAGCGCCATCTGTTTTTGAGTGGTAGCAGTTACCGCAAAAGCCTTTGTAACAGCTAGTTTTATTAATTTTTCTAATGCATTTGGAAAATTGTACAAGTGGCAAATTGGTTTAATGAGTTATTTTAATTCACTTGGTGCATGGTACGTGTAGTTAGTTACCTACTGAGAGATTTCATATATGAAACAAAGTCACGTCACCTCTGAAAATTCAACACTTCGCAGAAGTCGTTGCAAGCTTAACAGGCTTCTGAGTCTTAAACAAGTGCGTTCATCTTCTTATATTGCCAAATGCCTTTCAGCTTAGCAATGCTCATTATCAGTACTACAGTCGCAACAGGTAATGAATCTCCGACCTTCGGCTCTTCACATTATTGGACAATTGTTTGTCATTCGGTCGTCTCCAACGACACTGTTCTGAGTCATTTGGCTAGTAGCCAGTTCACCTCACCTGTGATGTTCCAATTCAGTTTCCGCTCAGGATGTGGTCCCTAGCTCCCAGACTATTTATATTAGGTGACGATGTATTTGATTAGCCACGGTCTACGCTCGTAGACTGATTTTTTTGTAGATGTTTTGGTAGGAGTGATGCAATCAGCACCTAAGGTGGCATAGCTATCTCTCTTGGAGTGTTACTGAAAAAAAAAATAAAGGCTGCACTTAAATTAACACCCTCTACTAATAAAAATAAATATAAGAAGGAAAAATAGTCA
This sequence comes from Sesamia nonagrioides, assembly GCA_017933935.1. Classification (NCBI taxonomy): domain Eukaryota; kingdom Metazoa; phylum Arthropoda; class Insecta; order Lepidoptera; family Noctuidae; genus Sesamia; species Sesamia nonagrioides. Next base: position 624,517 of record JADWQK010002164.1, on the reverse strand, counting down.
AGGCAATCAGCAGCCGTTCACGAGTATAACGCAAAGATCAGCCAATTCCCCCTAGACATATTTCAGGGAAAGAGGCAACCCGAGCACAGTAACAGTGCCTTTCAGGGAGCATGACGAACTTGCTTACAGTTGCTCAGGCAAGGATGATATGATCAATTTTCGAGGTGGCTAGCTAACCACATATTATATAAATAAAACTGAATTGACTAATACAGTCAAATAAGATCAAACAAAATCATATAAATTTTGGGTTAGCTGATACTGGAGAAAGAACATTAAATATTGTCTTGAGTTTAATCTGCGCAAGACGTCTGTACCTATTGTATCAAGCCTATTTACATTGGCAGCTCTAAGCTAGGTACTTTTGTCTACCGTAATTACCCACTTTCGTCAATAGAAATGGCGTAAAAATCTCATTCATGAGCCGAAAACTACTGGTTAGAGACCTGTGACGTTAAGCCGACAAGCGTGGGTGCTAGGATTGACATGAATGTCGTGATCCTCCATTCATATGGTTTTATGGCATGCCATTCAAGCGTGGTAGATGCTACTGAAACGCTACGTTACGCCTACATTCAATTTTGACAAAAAACGTGAAGTATTTGGACCGACATCAACAGAACTGTACAAAAATGTAGGTACATTAAGAACATTCATACTAATTGATACTGAAAAATTTATATTATAGATAAAAACATCATTACCAGAATCAAATTCCTAACGTTCTAAGGACTAAAGTACGAGCGGTTTCGCGAACTAAGTAAATCTATAATGCAGACAACATAAAATCTAATTCTTTATCCGGACTAGTTGTAAAGGGAAATCTTGAACTACTTTGCACAATTTTAGCCGAAGAGACCTCCATTTAACAAGCAGGTGCAACATCTTACCAAAGTCTTTAATCTCATCGTACCTACTTGAAAATTATCTTAACATGCACACTTCCTATTAAATACCTTCCACAAAGGAAACCCATATTTCTAATGTGTTCCCAGAAGTATCAATAAACATTTCAACAATAAATAGCAAAACGATATTGATAATATAGCGATCAAAGAATATCCTACCTTAAATCTGGGAAGTCGGAATTATGAATTTTATTTTATTTAGAAACAATAAGTGAATGTGAGGTTGAATTAGTGACGTCATTGTAATGACCTCTTATGGTAGAGTCATCATCAACAACTTTTTTATCGTCCCACTGCTGGGCAAAGGTCTCACTGCTCCTCTCATACAGAGAAGGATTGCGCGTAATCACCACGCTTGCTCATTGCGGGTTGTCGATTTAAGTCCAGGTTTCCTCAAGATGTTTTCAGTCTTAATTTCTCTGGGTGGTAGGCAACAACATCAGCCGCCGGCATAAGTTACCACCCACCAGACAAAGTCTTGCCGCCAAGCGATTCGTCGTGTTCCGGCATGATGTCTGGTGAAGCCGTACGGAGGACGGGTCTGAGCAGTTGTGTTGGGATGTGTGCCGGGTACGATGTGCCTAGTGTTGTTGTGTCGGGAGTTTGGTCGTGGAGGGTCTCCAGATCATCCTCTGGCGCAGCATCTTTGGTCGTGTTGTTGGGTTAAACATTGCATCACCTCGCTCAACTGCCGTCTTCCTTCCTATTCACTCAGTTTTTTTGAGTGAATAGGCTTAATAAGCTAGTGCGCATTATCATCAACGATTGCATCACTGCTTACCATCAGGCGGGATTGCAGTCAAGCACTAGTTTATAACAAATAAAAAAAAAAGTCATTGTATGGCCGAGTATGGTGTATCAAATGATGTACCCTGGACATCGAATAAGGAACTTAGGAGGTTTTATGAAGATAGATAGGGCATATATCTTGGCTATATGTATAGCAACGTGACCTTACAGGTAATTTTAAAGAAGATAAGACTTGATTTAAGGAAAGGTGTGGAAATACTATTGTTAAACGGCTGATTACTGTTAGTGAACAAAAAGTCATTGAGATTTAATTTATCAGTGTTGATTTTGTTGCACAGTAACTGAAGGTCTATCTATATCTTTTTTATTACAACCTAGACTGAATCTAATTGTAGTTCTGTGTGAACACACGCATGCAGCTGTTACAAAACTACACGTAACGCGGCGCTCTGCCAAACTTTGTTAACGTTTGGTCAAAATGTACAATATGAAGTTTTATAAACTTTTCATCGGGTGAGGCGCCTAGGAAGTTGAAGTTGAATGCATATAAAAATATGTATATGTCCAATATAGAATGTGTTCGGCTTTCGCAATCTCATCTATTCCGACCAGACATTAAGGATGACACATCCTAAAGAAATAGTTAATGATTTACGCTTTCATTTTTTTCGCTTTACACACTGAAACACAGCCAATTTTTTCCGTCCCTGTGGATGGGATGCTGTCCAAACGAATGAGTCCCGTTTAGATAATACGTGTTTATTTCGGTTCTTACATATGTTACTCGTCACACAAAATAATAAGGCCATTGGCCTAATGACAGCGGCGTATTTTTAGTTCGGAACTTTTGAAGGCGACTTGTTTAAGTGTTTGCGTGGAGATAGTGATTTTTACAATTTCCTTTGAATGTGATGCTTCGATCTGCAGTTGTGTGTCGTCAGTTTTCGCGATTGAATGTAGGATTCTGGAACACGCCTACTGGGAATTGGATTAACGATGGATGTGCGAAACTCAATTTGCCATCTCAATTAATTAGCCAAATTCTTAGGAATACCGCTAAAACTGATTCGGATATGTTTCTTATTAACATTTCATGTACCTAGTAGTGCTATATGTGTAACCTGCCTAGTTTTTGCATAATATTTTGAGCCTTTACCCTAAAAATCTTGTCTAATAGTGTTACCTTGTCCCCAGGTAGCCCAGCGCGCGTGGAACCAATGCAGTCGGTGCGGACGACACGAGGCAACCGGGTGCGACTGGAATGCAAGGCAAGCGCACGACCGCCCCCTCGCATCTCATGGTATAAGGACGGGAAGCCCGTCGCCGATATCGCGTTAAGGAGATTCCGGGTGCAGAATTATAGGTGAGATCCAAGTTAAATCTGTAGAAGATTTCTGGTGATAACTTTTATGGTTCAACGTAGGTACTTTAAAGAGCTTAGGAAACTTCAAAATAATAACCCAAGTCAATAATTAAACTTGGGACATTCTTATTACCATAATAAATCTACGCAGCGAAATGTCATACATATAAAGACGCTATATTCCCCTTATAACAGCCATAATGATGACCATTAATAATAAATAAACGCACATTAAATTTACGAGTATTTATCTTCCAAGCTGCTACCGTAATGACCCAGTTGACTTCAAGCAATGTTGATCTTGATCCAAAATGGGAGCATGTTTGTGTACTAGTAATGTATCTGCTTCAGCTAAATAGTAACAATGTTGTCTGCAAACAAATGAGGCATGCACTCATATGGTGCTAACATTAAATGCAACGATTATTGCACTAATCGCAATTGCAGACAGCTGTCATTGACCGACCTGGAAGTGCATCCCCAAATACTTTTACTGCTGAATCAAGCAAGAATAAACCTTGAGTGGAAGTTATAGAAGACAAGACAATAACCTTAAGAGGTCAAAATGGATGTATGGAGTAATTATTGTTTGAGCGTCGCGGACAATTTCATGGGTTGTTGGGCGTTTTGATGATGATTCAGATATTTGCACAAGAGTACCTACTGTGTGCCAAATGAGAGTAACTTCGTCTTGGTGTGCTTTATAACATGGTTTAAAAATGTGTTATACTTCAACTCCAATAGAGTGCCATTGCGTAGGTACTTATTTTTCTATTGAAGTGTAAGCCGTCAATTTTATTGTTCTTCATAAATATATTATGATATTGGTGACAATTCTATTATGTTAGTTTTAGTTTGTGAAGAAAGGAATCGGGGACAGAGTCTTACCTTATTTTGTGACTTCATATTTTCAACATCTATTGCAACAAATTTCAGGAGGCGCTCGGTATTAGTGATAAGGCACGCGCGCAGTGAAGACTCCGCAACGTACGAATGCAGGGCGCAAGGTGCGGTGGGGCCTCCGGCCATCGCCAGCGCCAATGTCAGCGTCCTACCTCCAGTCACAGCCGCGCCTGATGACTCGAGTGAGTACCTTCTTTATTACTTTGCCCTATTGCTGCCTGAATATGTGGCATGTTCTGGTACCTATAAGCTTGAAGTCGAGGTTACGGATGATAGCAAAATTCTCGGATGTTTTATATCCTGTTTAAGGGTTTCCACAAGGCTCGATACTCGGGCTAGATAATACTGAATTTTGAACATTAGCATCTGCTAACAAATCATCAAATTAAAAAGGTTCAGCTAATAAGTATAAGCAAACTATTTCAATATTATCTTGAAAAGTTCACAATTTAGTTAACAAAGAGAGCTTCATTCGAGTAACAACTATCATATCGAGGTACCCTTTACTTGATTCAACAGTATTGATACATAAACAAAGGAAGACAACAAACCATGTCACATTGTTTACCGATACTCATACCGTTGTACTGGGAACACTTGGGAAACTTACTGCTTCTTCCGCGAATGTCGCTCAAACAATGTCTGTATACAGGCCAATGGGGTGATCGGTTACATTGTATAATGAGTTTGTTGTATCATTCATTTTTGTATCGTGTGTGTTAGGGACGAAACGCATGATTATGAGATGCGTCAATAGGTTAAGAATCAATCTATCTAAAGCTACCTATAGAATATGGACCATTATGTATTTACATAACCATTGAAACGAAACAAGAGGTTTTAAGTAATTCATTCGAAGATGAGTAATATAAGCATGCTTTTTCAAAAACTAGTTTTGTTCCTGAAAACTTTTCAGGTAAGGTATCTAACATATAACGAGCAACTTGAAATTTTTTGTTCATCACGAAAATTCACAAGGATAAATTCAAGAGTAATTTTTACCCGACTACGGCAAAACAAAAGGAGGGTTATGATTTTGACAGGCTATGTATGTATGTATGTATGTATGTATGTATGTATGTTCATCTGTTCCCTCGTAACTTCTAAACTACTTATCAGAATTTAGTACAGTCAATCTGCAATTTGAGCTCCGAAAAATGACAAACCGGAATTTGACTCGATGAATCGTTAGAGGGGCAAGTAATAAACTTAATGTTAGATTTCCGAAGTCCCTCCTCCTGCTGTTTTTGAGAAAATCCAAAAATATTTTGAAATTGATTTATCTCAGCAACTATAAGGGCTAGCGACCTTTTTTTTTTAAACTGTTAAGGACACTTAGGACTACATTTTCTTTCATTGAAGTGACATCATCCGACTTAAACTGCAAAAGCTAGATGGCGCTAAAGTTTGAAAAAATTGGTTTTTTGCCATTTTCATTATGAAATAACAATTTTTTGCAATAATGTAAATGAGAAAGTTGTTTGTCACAAAATTAGCTACAACTTTTGTTTAAAACATTTTTTCGTAAAACTTACCGTTTCCGAGCTGAAGCTTGTTGAAGTGTACAAATCGTACATTATGTGCCTTGCTGTAGGGTGTTTGTCATACAATTCATGGATAGATCAGTGAATTGAAATGTTTACATAATTTTAAATTTTTAAACTTTTAAAACTTTTTTAAACAATGGATTTTATGGATTTTTTTTTTTTTTTTTTGATGGATTTTTTTAAAAAAAGGTCGCTAGCCCTTATAGTTGCTGAGATAAATCAATTTCAAAATATTTTTGGATTTTCTCAAAAACAGCAGGAGGAGGGACTTCGGAAATCTAACATTAAGTTTATTACTTGCCCCTCTAACGATTCATCGAGTCAAATTCCGGTTTGTCATTTTTCGGAGCGCACGGCTTTTTTTTCGACATATTGACTGTACTAATTCGACAAATGACTTATCATTAGAAGCGTCTTAATTGTCCGCTGGTTATAGGCTATATGGAGTTTCACAAAATCTAATGTGGCGCCCTCTAGCTGACAAAACATACAGAGTAAAAAAATAAAGTTAAGATAAATATGCCGTGTTTGGTATCATTTGAAAGCGCTTTACTTGTACATTTTGAATATATATATATATATTGCTAGCATTTGCTTGTGACTTTACCTATATTCATGGGCTGATTGCGTTTAATTCACATCTTTTTGTTCATAGCTTCTTTATTACTTATTAGAATAAGACCACTCCAGTACCATTAGAAGGGCCTTAATATTCTGTTAGTTATGAGCTATAAAGCTTGTCACCAAATTTAGTATAGCGCCATCTAGCGGACAAAAAGTTCTATGTTAATATAAAATTAAAATAAATATACCGAGTTTGGTATCACGTGAAAGAGCTTCACGAGTACTTTATGCTTTTACATAATTACAAGAATGCTTTAATGATGTTAAATATGAGCGATAAGAGTAAAGCGCGGATCACGGGAACTGTGAATCGCTTTATGCAATGTAGAATAGTGTGAACATTAATAGAATATGTAATGCACTAATGAAAACGACATAAGCTGGGAGTAACTCCACGCGGTGAAGGCGGAAACAGTTTGATAACTGGCTAAAACTCCCATAAAAAGGCCTCTGCACATATGCCTTCGGGCTTATGTTGTTATATGTGCGTGTAGATGTAATATGTCAAGTACCTAGTTTTTAGTTCATCAGTTTAACTTTTGTTAATATTATGCGCCACAAATACACTTTAACACCAAAATAGTACAAATAATAAAAAGTAAAAAAACTAAAACCCAACTACGACAAAAAACGACGCTGAAAAAGTATAAAACAAGATTTTCAGAATACTGAACAAAGTTGCTAAGGCGTAGTCACACGTTACATATACCGTAGTCACACGTTACCGTAGCACCTTGATAACGTGTGACTACGCCTTTCCAAACATGAAATTTATCTCTACATAGTGAATATTGCATACTTCAGAATAGTATTGTATGACATTATTGTCAATTTACAACGAAGGCATCTTGGTAGAGTCTACTGTGTCCATTCACTTGCAACTACATTAGCAACTTTGTTCAGTTCAGTATTCTGAAAATCTTGTTTTATACTTTTTCAGTGTCGTTTTTTGTCGTAGTTGGGTTTTAGTTTTTTTACTTTTTATTATACACACATCAAAAGTGTCTAGGGATCAAGCATTTTTATGCGGATTTCTTGAGATTGAGATGTGGCTTTGTAATAAATTTATGATTTTATAAATTTATATGGATCCTTTTTGGTGCATTTCATAATTTGAATCAGGAACTGTGAATCAAATTCGAGTAAAAGATGAAAATCAGCTGTCAATATTTTCCCTATAAAAACATACAACGCATTGAAGACATTATTAGTGCTACTGTTTCCCTACTACTGATTAAAACCAACGTTATTATGGAGCGGCGACGTCATTTAAGCAGGGAAGAAATGCTCAGAGCCGTGGGAATGATAGAAGCTGGTTCCCGGCAACGTACTGTGGCTTTAGCTCTGAATACAAGTCAGAGTGTTATCAGTCGACTTTGGACACGTTACCGAAGCACTGGTACCGTGGCTGAGCGCCATGGAGGACGGTATCGCTGCACCACACGGAGACAAGACCGATACATTCAAATCTTAACTCGAAGAGCTCCAACAATAACCGCCATGATGTTAGCCGTGAGGCTTCATCACTCTTCAGGGAACTTAATTAGCGACCAAACAGTCAGAAACCGCTTGCATGAAGTGAACCTTCATTCCCGAAGACCGCTACGGGTACCACCTATAGCAATGCACAATCGTAGGATTCGATATCAATGGGCTCTTGAACACAGAAATTGGGCAGAAGAACAATGGCGTTTCGTGTGCTTTTCTGATGAGTCTCGTTTTGGTATGAGACCGGATACAAGACGTATACGACACTGGAGAACCCCTGGACGCCAACAGCGATTAAAATCCTGCCAGGAAGTCCATCCTTATAGTGGTGGAACCATCATGGTATGGGCGGGTATTTGGATCGGCGGAAGAACTGAGTTGATTTGGATCAGAGGCAACCTCAACGCTCAAATTTATGCTGAAACGATTGTATCAGACGTCATCGTTCCTCTACAAGTGCAAATCGGTCCCTTATTTCAGTTAATGCATGATAATGCACGACCGCACACCGCAAGAGTTGTAAGACAGACTCTCGCCGCAGCTAACATCAATGTCCTGCCCTGGCCTGCTCAGTCGCCAGACTTGAACCCGATTGAGCATGCATGGGATATGCTACAGAGAAGAGCTCTGCCGAATATGGAGGGTATCCAGTCGCAAGAAGACCTTTTTTTGTTGTTGCAACGAACATGGGCGGCCATTCCACAGCGTGATTTGGATGAACTCATTTTGAGTATGCCAAACCGATGTTCTTGTGTTGTTAGTGTTCGCGGTAGAAACACGGATTATTAATTGTTTAAGTTACCCAATAAAATTTTAGAGAAAACTGTTATTTCAGTCTTTTTTCGAACTTTTGTGTTAGTGGTTCAAATGTCAAATATCCCTTTATTAGGAAAATGGCAAATTTCTTTATTAATGCAAAGGTGACTTGGTTTATCGTTACTGTGACAAACGAAAACACTTTATTTGATGAATCCTTAAAGAAAATTTTAATTAATATCAATCAGGAGAAAAGTTATTGCAAAAATATATGTTGATCCCTAGACAGTTTTGATGTGTGTATATAAAAGCCCCAGATATTGTTAGTCTATGTTAAAACGTGTTTTATTCTCTTTTCCACAGCGACGCTGGGCTCGCCATGTCCGATGCCCGACCCGTCGTCCTACTGCCTCAATGGAGGCACCTGTTTGTTCTTCGAGATAGTTCAGGAGCAAGCTTGCAAGTGAGTATAGAGTTTAATTAAGCGACAGGTTGCTTATTTTGACCACTTTTCAGATAAGCTCTAACATGGCCCTTTTTTTCTTCGTCTCCAGATGTCCGGAAGGTTTCAACGGGCAGCGTTGCGAGAACAAGGATATATCGAACAGAAGCAGTATGTCCCATTCCTACACATGTAAACTGGGCCTCTCGAACACGTACTACTGTTAGCCAGCGAACCGCAGGCGCATAACCCACCTCGTTCCAATTTTAAATTTAAAATTTTTAGCTCGCGACTTTCCGACGCACTCAGCTGGACTGTGAAAACTTTACGTTTTACGAGACACATATCTGCATCTATTTGTAGATTTACATTCATATATCTTCAAATTATCAATGTGAAATACGTTTTTATTCGTTTTATAATTTATAGATACTAATGGTATCGCACTTTTATTTGGTAGGTATGCTACAATTTGTTTTATGATTACAGTTTTTATAGTTTTCATAGCCCTTACAGTCCAGTGATTCCATCGCGAACGCTTGTAGGAAAATACGAGAAAATATTGCAAATACAAGCTCTCGCAAATGTTGCGACAGTGTATTTTGCTGAATGCTTAGGATTTTTAGTAGCCAGCCTCGCGTATGGCATTTGTAAATAATAAAAAAAAAAACATTTTTTTTTTATAAAACTCGAGTCTGAAAAACGATTTGAAGATTCTAACTTATTACTTTTTACTCGTTAATATCTATCGCTTTTATGTATCTAGGTATATTTCATTTGAAATCGGTAATATTTTAACTTCACGGAGCTTTAAAATTATTATTAAATTATTCATACTGATAGCCCAGTGAGATTATAAACTTTTAAGTATATTTCCATTTAACAGTTCCAGCAATTATATTAACTATAATTATAATTGAACTGATTTTTCTTAACATTTCATGAGTTTTATCGATTTTTTTATGGTGATAACCGAATAAAGTCTATTGTAAGACTTAGCTATTATGTATTATTGCAAAAAGTGCTATTTCTTTAACTTTTACTATGAGCGATAACTTTAGCAATCCATTTTTTTTTCTTCTATTATTGAAGATGTAAATATTTTAAACATTATTTGTAATATTTGCAATTTATTATTGTTAATGTTAACTGTAAGGTTTGATAACTAGTAGTATGTAATAATAATTATGATAAAGAGACTTGCAACTTATGTACATATCTATTAGGATAAGGGTTTTTTTTTTACAAAAATACAATTCTGGAAATAGTATTGCGTGCTTGCTATGCGATTCTGTCTAAATTATTAATTAATTACGCTAACTCAGTAACAACAAAAAATAAATAGTCTCGTAGTGGATTTTATTTTAGTTAACCCTTCAAGTGTTGTCAAAATCAAAATATTACTAGACTTGCTAGGATTTAGAACAGACCAATTAATCTGTACATCAAGCATAGCCAGTACAGCCAAAATCGTAGTTTAAAAAGGCATCCCATATTCAGACCAATTAATCTGTACATCAAGCATAGCCAGTACCTACAGCCAAAATCGTAGTTTAAAAAGGCATCCCATATTCAGACCAATTAATCTGTACATCAAGCATAGCCAGTACAGCCAAAATCGTAGTTTAAAAAGGCATCCCATATTCAGACCAATTAATCTGTACATCAAGCATAGCAAGTACAGCCAAAATCGTAGTTTAAAAAGGCATCCCATATTTACACCGGTCCATTACATCACCTAGTCAGATACCAGTTTTAACTATAGCTAGGTAGTACTTAATAAATTAATTTATATATAATTTTACGAGTGTGTCTAATTGGTAAACGTATGGTTGTGGATATAGCGGTAACATTTTTTTATTTCTCCGTTTTTTTTAACTCGCTATATGGGACCGAAACTTGCACAATAGTTTTACAATTCTTGTTTTTTTTTTTTTAATTTTGTATAAAGTTCTTACGAATTTTAAGTTCACTATTTATATTATGTAATTAAAGTAGAAAACTGACTATTTATTTTTAATAAAGTATTGAGGATTTTTAGGGCATTTATACGACTAAAATGAAATGGCGTCGTTTGGGAAAATTCTGGACTCGTCAACAAATATTTAGAGGTTTACGTTAATAAAAGTCAAGTACTTAAAAGCTTTTCAATTGAATAAATACCACTCGGTATTGCACTTGCACCATCGACCCGTGTCAGTGTTTTTTTGGGTGACGTCATTCCATTTTTAACTTGAGTTTTTGTATTCTCACAACAAATATTAAGGCGCGAACACCATGTTAAGTCAATGTAATGGATATACCAAAACCACAATAAAAGAATGAGTGTTGGAATTAACAGAAAAGCGACAACTTTATGTTTTTATTTTTATTTGCATTTTCCTATAATCCTTAAAAATGCGACGGAATGAACATTGGGATTAGAACAATATGAAATGGTATGTATTTCGAAATTTATTTTATGTCGTGCACTCGTTTAACAATCCGCACTCATCTTCGATGAATGAAAAAATGTAACTTCAGTATTTCCTTAATTTTCCTCGCGGTTACATTTCTTCATTTTCCTATCCTCACGGCCTACTAATGCTTTTTATGTACGTGGGTTACTAATAAACAGGGGCCAAGCATGCAGATCGCATGTTTCTCTTCAAACTTACTATCTGTTGTGAGATAACAATAACTTGTAGTTATAACACTGCATGCGAAGAAGGTTCATAATGAGCTTACGACGTTCCCACTACTGCCTACACAGGCCAGGCCAGGGGCGGAGTCAAAATCAAAATATTTTGTCCACATAAACCTATATGAGCACTTATGAAACGTAGGTATACGGGTCCAATTGACCTATGGAGAAAGTCCGTCAAGAAACGCCACGATTTAATTCTTTAAAAATAATCATCTCTTACACCAATTTGGAGCAAGGCTAGTGCGCTTTGGTAGATGTTAGGACAACCCATACCCCGGTATCGAAGGTTCCTTTTAGAAAAATCTATACCTTTTTTTCTGTATGCAGGTAAAGGCGAACCATTGTGGTGAAAATCGAGGATAAAGAAACGAAACGGTACGACTGAAGCGATATGGTATTTTGGCATTTTTATATAAAATATTAATAAGAAAAAAGCATTCCTGCATTTTAATGTTATCTGATGTAGGTAATACTTTGCTATTTGTTAATATTGCCGCAGATTCTTTTGTTCACAAACTAAAAAATCTTTGTCATTCTATTTTATTAAGAAAAGGATAGAAAATAACATTTTAGTTTAATCGCGTCAAATTAAGATAGGTACTCCATAGACAGTTTAGACGCGATTAAAAACATGGCGACTATAAATACGCCAATTTAAGTCATGAGGTCTAATTTGACATTTTATCTTCTGTCCTTGTCTTAATGAAATAGAAAGAAAAGATGCACTGAACTTAAATTTAATTTAGTTTGTGAACAAGGGAATCGGAGCCATTATCTTTGCCTGTGAATATTACGAAGGATGGCAACTAAAGACACGATTTCCCACTGTACCTATATTTATTCGTTGAATTTAATCATTAAAATATACCTACTGGAAACTTGGTGCAAGCCGGTTAATGTTGGTAGTCAAAGGAGATGTTTCAGAAATGTATGGAGCCTGGGCCAGCACATTGTACACTTAATGCTAGGTATAATTACGCTATACTTAACTGTTTTTAATGATAATTTCCTATATTTTGGCTTAGTTTTTATACAGATTAAATTTTACTCGGCCAAGGAGTGCAACACAACTACTAATAAGGTCAGCAATAAGCGAAATAAGATTTTGACAGTGACATTTGATTGAGTGTCATGTATCTAAGGCTATCGTATCTATATTATCTACCATATGACTGCGAAAACAACAAAACATGAATTATATAAACATACAGCCCATTAAATAAACACAATCAACTCAAATCAACACTCGACACGAACACAACGGGAAAATAGAACTGTCAAAGTCGCCAATCAAACGTCATAACCACTGTCATGACTACCTTAATAAAGGGTTATCTCACTAAGAAACGTTTCAAATAATTAAGTATATATAATTGTATTTCTATTCAAATTAATTTATTAGTATTTTTATATTTTTTTTTTCATTTTATCTATATAGCGTACATAGTGGTGGCCCAAAATGAAACATCTCCTTTATACCCTGCGCAGACGAGGGATTTTTGTCCGCGGACTTTTTTGACCGCAAAAATAGATCGCTTACAACTGTATCGAGTAACGCAAACGAGGGATTAAAAGTACCGCGTACAAAAAGTTCCCCGAATTACCGAGGACATGCAAAGAGCGGACCGGACAAAAGTACGGGGGAGTCCCCGAATAAAATAGAATTCGAGTGGCTGGGCGAAGCAACGCACATGGCGGACTTTAGTCCGCGTTCGTATGCACGACGATTAACGACTTCTGGGCAACAAAAATGTCCGCACACCGTGTGTTTTGAGTTCGCGGTAAATCTGCGGTGGACTTTTTAACTCGCGGAGCGTACTTTTTTCTTCGCCGCGGAGAAAACTCCGTCGTCTGCGCGGGCCGATTTATTTGAAAACTCGCGTGTTTTTGTTTCGACGCTACATGTTTTTTTAATAAGATAAAATTACATGATAGAATAGCATCTTGCTCCTGGATTACAAAGGATACGCGTTTCCCACTGGGCGTTTGAGTTACGGCTTGCACATATAATTATTATGTAAATATAAGTAGGTCCAGTATACCTAGCTACATATAGGAAAATATGTGCTTTAGACTTACCTACTTTTGTACGATATCTAGATGTAAGAAAATTGTGGTGCTTAAGAAAATGTGAGTGTTAACAAAATTAATTCCATTATATATGTTCCTAATATTAGAACCGTACACTTAGGGACTTCGTTTCAGCTCTCTCATTGCGTAACACATTATTACTCTTTAAGCATATTGCAAATCCATTGCATTATCGAGTTCAATAATGTACCTAAGTAACCCAATGAAATTTTTATCAAAATCTTTTTGCTGCGTAACGCAATTACCCTGAATAAATATTTGAAATTTTATGTTATACGAACATAGCATTTACGAATCCTTAGCTTTATGTAAAATGTCATTGCATTCGCTATTTCACGAAAAATTACAATTGCAAGTGTATGTGTGTGTATAATTGGTACTCGTGAGTACAAAATTAAAAGGGGTCCCCAGACCTCTCATATACCGCTGACCTAGTAATATATATTTCGGCACATCCAGGTTTTTCATATTTTACAGACACAAAGATCAAAGGCTTGAAATTGATTTATGAGTTAATTTTACGTTTGATTTTTTAGATTCATGCGTATACTAGTAACCAAACGTAGTGATCAACGGGTTCGTGGAAATATTTGTATGCATGAATACGAATATTTGCACTGGTCTGGTCGTGCCTCGGAAAGCACGTTAAGCCGTTGGTCCCAGTTGCCATACGAACATCAAAAGTCCAGCAATTGGTCTAACTGCAATGCTATACCGCCTTCGAGTTGTGGAGGTCAGACGACAGTCCCTTCACGGAAAATATCAAAGTTCAGCCAAAATCAGCAGTTAGACTGGTAAAGCGGCCCCAGACTCCAAAGCTGAAAAATCTTTGGATGTGACTGGGATTAACGCTGAGATGATGATGACTAGTAACCAAACGCAGTGATCAACAGGTTTGAGCCTTTGAGGTACTAGTATGACTGTAATAAACTCAGTGTCACATTTTTATCAGATACTAGCGGCCGCCAGCGACTTCGTTCGCGTGGAGTTAGTTATGCTCCGCTCCTAGTGGTCGCAGCGTGATGTTATATAGCCTAGCCTTCCTGAATTAATGGGCTATCCAACGCAAAAAGATTTTTTCAAATCGGACCAGTAGTTCCCGAGATTAGCGCGAACAAACAAACAAACAAACTCTTCAGCTTTATATATTAGTATATGTAGATTACTCGATGAGCGATATTATGCGGTAGTATGGTACAGAATTGTTCGTGTGTTTTTTCAGGACTACCCTCATTTTATATTAATGAAACACTCATTCTGCAAACATTACTTGTATCATTTAGAGATAGGTTATTAATGGCCCCGATTCAGTGCTTCTTCTTCTATCTACTTCATATATTATGAAAAGGATAGACGATAAGATATTAGTTTAGTCCTGTCAAATTAAGATACGAGTACATATACAGTTGAGATGCGATTAAAAACTTGGCTACAAAAAACGGGGGGTTGCAAGTCCAACTTTTAACTTTTAGAATGAGTAATCTTTGTGCGTTTTAGTCGCATGCGGTTTTTTGCCAATTACAAGGGGAGTTCATACATGTACAGCGAGATTTCTAGATTTATATGCCGCCCTGCTCTTCAGGAGCGGAAGCCTCAATGTGCAGTGTGATCATTTTAGGGTAATGATGATTATTGATTTAATAACTAGCCTGACCTTCGCTTTGAATGTAAAGCAATCTTGAAAAATATCTGCTCTGAACTCTGCAAATATGCACCTAAAATTATTCCTAATTATGTTACATCTGCCTCATAATTTTGGTCAATGATTCCTATTTTGCCTTCTTAGTTGTGACTGTATTATCGAATAAGCCAATATTAATAAAAATGTTAAGTTATATTAACAATCATGTACAGTATTATTTGCTGATTAGGTGTTATTTATTGTAGCTTGTAACTGCTATGTCTAAGTGCTTTGTTATATAATAAACGAATGTGAATATTATATGGAGTTTTTAGTGGTTTTGTACTGAAACCAATGGCGTTGATTCCCTTGTGAAACAAACTAAACTGAATAAAATTTAGTTCTAGGCGTCGTCCTAATTGACGAAGATCGCACGATGAGACGATGCGTTCTCTTCGTGCGATGAGTTCAAACATACAGATTTCATCAGTGTCCTATGCGTACGATCGTTATTAAGCATTTCATGTGCTCGCACGATTAGTTGCGAAGTTCAAATTAGAACACTCTGATGAAATCTGTATGTTTAAACTTATCGCAAGAAGAGAACGCATCGTGTCTTCGTGCGATATTCGCCAATTAGGACGACGCCTTATTCTTCCTATTTTACTGTGAAAATAAAATTTTTGTTTGCCTGTCAAATTAGGATACTCCATAGACACGGTTAAGTCGTTATTAAAAATATGGCAGCTAAAAATAAATTACTTACATCAAGAGCTGACTAATTTGACAAGACTTATAAATTTATTTTCCATCCTTTTCTTAATGAAATGAAAAATATAAAAAGACAAAATATTAGTAGCCAAGTAAGTAAATAAATAAGTACTTATAAGGAACAATAAATAAAAAAATAGACTTATTTTATATTACAAACCTAGTGAGTACATTATACAAATACACATATAAGGAATCGGAGTTGATGGCAAGAAATGGTGAGGGCGACAGCCACCGTGGCGTAGCGGTAGCTGACGCGGCCGCTGCGCAAGGTGGCGCGCGTTCGATCCCCGCACAGTGCAAGTATTTGTATGCATGAATATGAATATTTGCACTGGTCTAGTCGTGCCTCGGAAAGCACGTTAAGCCGTTGGTCCCGGTTGCCATACGAACATCATCTAGTGGCAGTCGTTACGGGTTGTTGGAGCCCTCAAAAGTCTAACAATTGGTCTAACTGCAATGCTTCGATGTCGCCAAAGGGTTGTGGAGGTCAGACGGCAGTCGCTTCACGGAAAATGTCAAAGTTTAGCCATAGCAGCAGTTGGACTGGTAAAAGCGGACCCCAGACTCCAAAGCTGAAAAGGATGGGGAAGCTGAAGAGGGTTCGGTTGCGACTGGGATTAACGCTGGGATAATGATGATGATGATGGTAAGAAATGGTGAGGCAAAATAATACATAAAAATAAATCAGCCTCTACAGAAAAATCTTCCTGAGGACCACAACTCGTTTGAAAATAGTGCTATGAAGAAGGTACATAGGTATTACTGAAAAGAAAATTACAATGTATGAAAAAAAAATTTACTAAAGCTTAAAAATTTACTTTTCCAAAACTTAATGTATATGTCTTAAACGAGGATTCTCAGAAGAGCCACTTCTTATTGTCACGTCTTACATGTCTCATTGATTTCTGAGGTAACACTTGAAGAGTAGGTACCTACTTATATTAAATGGCACATAGCCATTTAATAGTGTTTCATATGTTAAAAAGGTAAACTTATTATTTAACTATTTACATATTAAAATTTATCCAATACTTGGACACAATTTATAGGAATGTATAAGCTGCTCTTGGGCCTGACTGCAGGACAAATTATATTATGCATAGTAATGATCTTGATATAGAGTCAAGGATCAAAAACAAAATATTTCATGTAAACCTACCGCACATGCATTAAGTTACCTCGCTTTTTCGAAATAATATTTTTTTTTTTGGGGGATTTTTTTTTAAGTTTAGCCCGGCTTTGTAGGCATTATTAGAATCAGTTAACGATACCTAACAATACCTTCACGGATCGGACAGGGTTTTCTTTACATACTGTATACTTTTGAAAAAAATGTGGCTTTTACAATGTATTGCAATGACAGTCTTAACAGATATGGGAACGCAGTGACGCTGATTCTATTGTTCCCTAACTAAAAAGTAAAATGCTTCTTTTTCTATTTCTTTAGAAAGAGGACAGATGATAAATATTGGATTGGTCCTGTCAAGTTATTCAACCATTCGCCTGACGGAAATTAAAATATTTTTAGTAGAAAAAAAAAAGTATTTTTAGTCAAGTCTAAACTGTCCATGGAGTATCTTAATTTGACAGAACTAAAGTAATATTTTTACATTCTATCAAGAAATGGAAAGAAACAGATTCTCAGAACTAAAATTTAGTTTATGAACAAGGAAATCAAAATCAATGTAGGCTTGTCAACAAGTACCAGATACTTTACAAAAATAAAAACGATCTAAAAAACTACTGTCTACTATGTACATTCTTGCATTCACATAATCTGGATGAATCTATTTAAGAGATGATTAAAATAGTAAAAATGAAACCTATTTAAACTATAGGTATTACAATGAGTGGCTAAAGTTAGAACTAACCGTTTTGCTATTTCAATACATTTTACAAATTATGTCGCAAATGTTATGCAAGCATATAGGTAGGATAGATAGGGTTTCTCGTTATTGTTTTATGAACATATTTTAATTTCACGAAATATGATTATTTTCTAAAATCATCTGCATCTTTGAGTATAAGCATGTATACTTCAAGAACTGTAGTGATTGGGTCATTTTCTGGAGTCAAGGATCAATAACATCATGAAATTAAAATTATAATTTATTTTGTTTTTCTACCTAATTTGTATGATGGCCAGTCCCTACTCCTGTGTTAAATTAATATTGCCAATTTAGTGCCACATGAGTTACTAACACCACCTACATGTCAACATCATTAGATTACTAACAGATCGGTGTTGGACTCGATTGTATTGAAAACACGTGACAACAAAGCATGATAATGTTACTAAAAATAAAAGTTGTGGCATTATCAGTTTGTGGTAACACTCCATACACACAGTGTGTTGAATATGTTTAAATTAATAAAATATCTACAGGGTGGGGAGATTTACGTGCAACCTGCTACCATGGAATCAGTCAGTTAATTTAATATTTGTAGTTTAAAAAGAAATGCTCTTCTATACATTACTAATACACTTCTATATATTAGAAATTCTACATTGGAAGCTATAATCATCTGCTGAAATCATGGTTACAGTTGAAAGCCGACTTGTACTTACAGCTACAACATTGATTGGCATATGTTTATCATATACTGGTAACACTTCAGACACACAGTGTGTTCAACATGTTTCTAGTAATGAAATATCTACAGGTTGTGGAAATTGATGCGCTACTGGCTACAATGGAATCAGTAAGTACATGATTAACATTAGTCCTTTAAAAAAAATGCTCTTCTATACAATAATAGGCACTTCTATAGGTAAACTAAAACTAGTTACAATTTGCAAGTTGTTGTCTTTTACTCACAGTTACAACATTGATGCTTAACAGATGTTTTCATGCAATCAGGCCATAATGGTTAAAAAAAATTACACAAATTAATTAAAAACTAAAAAACAAAGTATTAAACAAAAACTTTGGTCAATGGACTTCCAAAATCAAATTTAATACTGTTAAAACCACATGATCAATTAATCTAAGCAACGTGGTAAAATTTTGTAGATATCATTTATGTAAAAATGCTACAAACAACACTATTCTAAAATTCTATGTTAATCTGAAAGCTTATAACTAACAACAGTTTCCATTTTATGAAGACTAGTGGAAAATGCCTTCAATTGCACATTTTGTGCATTTGCTATTGCTATTGGTTCTGCTTCAGCCCATTTATCTGGTACATCGCAATCTGTTTTAGCGTGAACTAAAACATCAAAGGAACACCTACAATCTAGAAAAGGTAAAAATGATATTGTAGAAGCTACCTGTAACATGACATCTCTAATTTCCTGCTGGATTTTCTTCAAGTCTTTACTGCCTACGGTTTCATTTTTCTCTTTGGATAATGCTGCGTCTCCATCTTCATATTGGACATTGAAGTCCCAACATTCTAGAACTTCCTTGTTAGCTACATTGAGGATGATGAGGGAGAGCTTACTTACTTTCTTGTTAACTATCCATTCTGAAAATTTAGAAGGTATATTTAATATTTTTATTTAATTTATAGGTATAGGAAAATTTACCTTTAGAAACAGCATTTAATAATTTTTTTTTGAAAACTAGAGGAATAATGAAAGTACTATTAACATTATAAGATTGCATTTACAGTTTTTTTAACAAGTTATTGCAGAGCAGCAATTGGATAATTTGTTTTTCAATTTTATGTTTTTATATATACATAAAAATAACAATATTATGCACATTAAACTAGAAATTGAATTGAAAAACAAAATACATTATTTCTTACCTTCACTCTGTGTGAGAAGATTTGATAGAAAACTTTTGATCTGTGCATCCTCAGACATCAGCAGTGTAATGCCGTAATGTTGTTCTGTCTTGAAAGTTTCTGGTGGATATAATCCTCTTTGGAACAAGACCGAGTTTATGGCGTATTCTGTAAAAAAAAAAAAGATACTACAATTAATTTCTTGTTTACATAACCATGCAGGTCGAATATCTACGTTTAACTAATTTATAAAAGAACATAACAAACAATTTGTTGTTAGGTTTTTATTTATAATGAGCTCTTGTTATTACTTACTGAGATATTCACAAATAATTTGAGCCGACCCTCGGAGTGTTATACAGTTTTTAACTTGTTGTTCAGACATGGTGATAGGTATAACTAAAGTTAAGTAGGTAGCTAAAGCAATTGTAACTATAATCAGTAAGTTAATATAGACCTAAAATTAATTAATTATTTAAAAAAAAAAGTTGAAAAAAGTAGTATGTGCTACAAAACTGCAAACGAAAAACAGTTGACTGACTGTTAGAATTCGAATGTGAATTTGAATAACAATTGACAAGCAAAGTTTTTGAACGATAATGTAACGTTTGGTTGTTGAAGTAGTAGGTGCGCTTTTAATTTGAATAATTGAAAAAAAAATTAAGTAGATATTTATAGTATTATGTTATAAAAATAATATTTAGAAAGTAAAAAAAGACAACAGATGTGCTATTAACAATCACTAGTTGTTAATAGCACATCTGTTAGTTCACAAACCGCAATTGTTTTGTATGTGTTTTTGTTAGTAAATAAGTAAAGACTTGCTTATGAATGCCGGTTTCTGATAATATATGACGATTATTATATAAGTACTTAATATTTATCTATTTTCAATATTAATGTCACACTGTTTTTCCTATTGTTAGGCTATTTCTGAACGCCTAAAATGTTATTGATTCTACGTTTTGCTAGTTCCCATTTAAAAAGATTAAAACAATTAAACGACAGTATCCTTTTAAAAAAATATAAGATATATACCAAAGTACGCATGTCATTACTTTTTGGATAAAATTATCAACTTTATAATAGTAATTGTTCATTTTTTATTGTTAAACTAATGTCCAATGGTCGTTGGAGCGAACCAAAATTAAAGCAAATAAAACGTTGTATATACGTCATGATAAGCGCGACGCTGAGGCTGAGTGCGTGTGTGCGAGTGTCATGACAACAAACAAATTCGATTTATTATTGTTCGATTTTAATATCATAGTTAATTAATTGATTAGTCTGAATTGATGTATCATTTAATTAAAATTCAATTGTGTGCCATGCGTTGAAGTCAACTATGGGCCGAACTCAGCGGAAGCGAAATACAAGAAAAGCGCGCGATTTTTGCACTTGTGATGATAAAGACGAAATAATTCAATTGAACTCTTGGTTGTCTGAAAATGGCTTCGATCGCAACGACAAGCTGTTCCTGGCTGTATTCGACAATACAGGCCGCGGAGTCTTGGCAAAGAAGAAGATACAAAGCGGAGAGGAACTTATGAATTTACCCCTAAACTTAACTATCAATGTCACAACAATTTTGATGGACAAATTATTTTATAGAATATTTTTAGAGAATTCCAAACGTTGTTTAGTGGAATATAAACAATCTGTTTCCTTTCAGTCTTTGATGGCGTTATATCTCGCATTTTTAAGATTCCAACGTGACAAAACAAAGTGGCACATTTACTTGGAAAGTTTGCCAAAAGAGTACACTGTTCCTTACTTTTTGCCAAATGAAGTGAAACAATATATTGATAGTGACATTCTATCTGTGATCCTAAAGCAAAAAGATATCATTGATTCCTCCTATAGTATTTTTGAAAATATTTTATCGAATAATGTTAGTAAAGATAAAACAATCCAAGATTTCAGAAAGTCTTTTTCCTTGGAAGGATATGAATGGGCATACTTCACAGTAAACACTAGATGTGTGTTTATGGATCTCACAAAAGTAGTAGATTTGAAAAATATAGAAAATTCCATTATTACTCTTATAAGTGATAATACAAAAATATCATTATGTCCATACCTAGATATGATTAACCACAGTCCAAACGCAAGAAATGAGACCAAGTTATTGGTTAGCAAGAATATAGAAAATGTTAGCATAAATAGTTTAAGTGAAGACTTATTTTCAGATGTACAATTTTCAATATACACAAAAAACGATTTTGATCCCTATACACAAGTTTTCATATGCTATGGAGACAGTCACAATTTGAAACTGATCACAGAATATGGTTTTTACTTACCAGAAAATGACTTGGATTATGTGTCATTTACATTTGAAGAAGTGACTTTATTTTTGAAAACAAAATCTATCAAATTATCACAAGATCAGATTTTGTTTATTAATAACCATGGATTAAGTAAAGACCTCTATATAGATTGTAAAGGCCTTAGTTATAATTTCTACGGTTTATTACTCGTAGTGAAGTACTACTATGATGAAAGTAAAGATGTGAGTAGATTAATATACTCGGCTGCCATCTGCTCCAATGATAATAATCTGAATATTATTGTTGCACCGATGGTAAGAGATAAGTTAGAGAGTGTGAAAGAGTCGATAAATAAACTAAGTAATATCAATAAATGTGTTATTTTAAATAATTGTGTAGAACTTATGTGTCAATATGTTAGAATATTGGAGAAGTTTATTAAATGTTAGATGTATAGTAACTGTTTTCAATTTATTTTGTCTATTGATAATGCTTACGTTAATTATTTCATATATGAGGAAAAGTAGTAATTTTATATCTGAACAGAGAGTTGAGCTTTCAAAAAAACTTGTGAACAGCGCCATCTAGTAGTCTATATAAAAAGTATTATAAGGATCCACTTCGTAGTTTTACAACGCTTTAGGTCTTATTTTAATTGAAATAAATATAGATGGCAGTTGTATTTTTGATAAGTTTTTGAGCTCGGCAAAGAGATGGAGCTAACAATCTTTATTAGATCAGATTAACTTCAAACCTACCACCTACAACCAAGGATTAATCTTATTGGGCACGCCACAATAGCGGCGGTAAGTCCCCTTTTTGAGGAGTGGCTAGAAAGGCGCCACGGTGAGGACCTGCGTCAGGCGGAAGGTGAGGACCTTCCGCCTGACGCAGGTCCTCACCAGACACGATTGTTTCGGAAGGTACCTGTTCCGTGTTAGGCGGGAGGAAACGCCAGGGTGTCACCATTGTGTGGATCGCCCTGTGGACACGGTGGAGCATACGGTGTAGGTCTGCCCGGCTTGGGTAGAGCACCGCCGTGTCCTCGTAGATACCCTCGTCCAGGCCATGGTCCGGAGTGAGAGTGCATGGTAGGCCGTCACCTCCTTCTGCGAAGCAATGATGCTGGCAAAGAAGGAGGCGGAGCGCGTGAGGCAACGGGAATCCCAGCGCCCTCACGTCAGTAGCCGCCGCAGGAGACGTCCTGGTCGGGAGACGACACCGTACTCCCAGCAACAGTAGACGCGGGCCTGCGGGCGGTAAGCAGTGGGCAGCTCGCAAAGAGATGTCAGCAAATCGTGCCGGGCTCCACGAAGACCGATGCCTCCCTCCTGGGTCAGGGTTGCGAGTTGGTTAAACAAGAAACCGTGGCCCTGGCCGTCGCACATGCAAGTGAAGAAACATGGGTGTGTTTTAGTCAGTAAAAGTCTGACACGCCCTTCCACTCCGCCCAGAGCGAGAGATGTCATTTGATGATTACCAATCCAAAAAAAAGGGATTAATCTTATAAATGTTTGCCCATCCTCAATAATTGTATATATGAGAAATATTGAAAATAAATGAAGTTATGATTTAGACCTTAAGCTGATAAATGTGTAACCAGTTACCTATGGCTAAAAAAAAATTGTAACTAAAACTATGGGCAATGTCTTAATTTTTTTTTAATGATTATAAATTAGTGCTTAACTGCAATCCCGCCTGATAGCTGTAAGCAGTGATGCAATCGTTTATGGTAAAGCGCGTGCTAGCTTATTAAGCCTATTCACTGAAAAAACTTAGTGAATAGGAAGAAAGACGGCAGTTAAGCGAAGTTATGCAATGTTAAACCCAACAACAACACGACCAACTCCCGATACAACAGCATTTGGCGCATCGTTCCCGGCACTCATCGTAACACAACTGCTCAGACCCGTCCTACGTACGGCTTCGTCAGACATCATGCCGGAACACGATGAATCGCTTGGCGGCAAGACTTAGTCTGGTGGGTGGTAACTTAGCTACAGCTTAGCGTCAGCTACTGTAATTGGTATAACTACCTACCTATCTATATATTTCTACTGAGCATCAGCTCCCTATGAACCCGACCACACCCCAGACGTCCTCGACGTAGCGCTCCTAAAGAACGTCAACCTACGGTTAGACTATAGAAGCGCTATCAGAGCTTTCGTCTGACCATCGCCCAGTCATCATTCGACTCTATCGCTGACACGACAGCCGCGATCGACTCGTTCACGGATCACGTACAGTCAGTCCTGAACGAATGTTCAAGGGAGGTTACAGTGACAGAAGACTGTCGCTGGAAAGTCCCTGCTGACTTGCGTGAACTGTTGACCGAGAAGAACGCGGCGGTCCGTGCCCACAGCAACTTCCCCTGCGCGGCTAACAAAACCCATATGCGCTATTTACAGAGAACTGTAAAAAGACGCATATCGGAGTGGCGTGAGGCTGGCTGGGATAAGATGCTGGATGAGTTAGAGCCCACCCATCAAGCCTTCTGGAACCTTCAGAGGAAACTAAAATCCAATGAAGTTGTGACCATGTCTCCCCTAGTTTGTCCTGACAATTCCATCGCCTTCGATGACGATGACAAGGCTGAATGCCTCGCCTCCTGCATGGAAGCCCAGTGCTCCCCCAGCCTCCTACCAGTAGACCAAGCTCATCTCCTTGAGGTTGACGCTGAAGTCGAACGTAGAACCTCCCTCCCACCCTTTGACGATCCTGAGGATCCCCTGCCTCCCATCACCCCTGATGAAGTGCAGGACATCGTCAAAGGTCTACAACCCAGGAAAGCGCCCGGCTCTGACGGCATCACTAACAGAGTGATCCGCCTCTTCCCTGCCCACCTAATCATCCTCTTGACCATCCAGGCCATCCTCAATGGTGCACTGGGGAATAACATTTTCCCACAAACGTGGAAAGAAGCCACAGTCATAGGCATTCCCAAGCCCGGTAAGCCTAAAGCCGAACCGTCCAGTTACCGTCCCATCGGCTTACCCAAAGTTCTCGGTAAGATCTATGAGAGGCTTATATATAAGCGTCTCAGAGCCTACGCCGAGAACAAGGGCCTTATCCCATTAGAACAATTCGGGTTCCGTACCCAACACTCCTGTCGGCAACAGATTCTACGCATCACTGAACATATTCACGCAGGGTTCCTGCGTGGTATGTAGGCACACAGGCGTAGTTTACTTCGATATAGCGAAGGCGTTTGACAAAGTCTGGCACAACGGCTTAGTCTATAAGCTGTACCAAGTCGGTGTGCCTGATCGTCTCGTCCTCATCTTACGGGACTTTCTATCAAACCGCACCTTTCGCTATAAAATCGAGGAGCGCTCTCCTCCCCCCGCCCCATCCGTGCAGGTGTTCCCCAGGGCTCTGTATTAGCCCCCCTCATTTTCACGTTTTTCACCAGCGATATCCCGAAAAGCAGTAAGGCTCAACTCGCTCTGTTCGCAGACGACACAGCCATCTACTGCTCGGGACGCAGTCCAGACTGGATTCGCCTCCATCTTCAATCCGCGGTCAACAAGCTCGCTGACTGGTTTATGAAATGGAGGATTGAAGTCAACCCCCTAAAAAGCCAAGCGGTACTCTAAACCGCGGGTTAGTGTCACCCTTCCACGACCCATCTCCTTGGACGGCAAGCCGATCCCTTGGGAGAAACAAGCCAAGTACCTAGGTGTGATTCTCGATCAAAACCTCAACTTCTTAGAGCACATTGAGACGGTCCGCGCTCGCGCCGCCTTCGCTCTAGGTCGACTCCACTCCGTCCTCAACCCGCGTAGCAAGCTATCGCTCAGGTGCAAAATGCGCTTGTACAAAGCTTGCATACGCCCGATTATGACCTACGCTTGTCCAGTCTACGCTTGTCCAGTCTTTCTTCAGCACATGCCAAGCCACGTCATATCCATAGGATACAAGTAGTCCAAAACCGATTGCTCCGTAAAGCCACAAACGCCCCTTGGTTCGTCCGAAATGAGATCCTCCATCTTGATCTCAAAATCCCCACCATTCAGCAGTTCATGAAACGCCATTCCAAGCGTTTCTTTGACACTGCTGCCAAGCACCGCAATGCTCTTATAGCAGCGGCCGCTAATTACACTCCCTCCACCATCTCCCGATTTCGCCGCCCTCGGCATGCTCTCTCAGACCCCGATGACCCCATTACCCTCCTCCAAGAGGCCAATAGGGCCACCAGCACATTACACAAACACAGACCGACCTACCGACCTCGCCGCCGAGGTCCACCGCGACGCGCTCCACGTAGTAATCCCCTCCCCCGTCCCTTGTTCGATGAAGGCCAGCCCGCGCCGCAGCTGAGCCAGTAATATCATAATGTCCCAACAATAACCTCTGAGTTTGTTTCGGCGTTTCTTCTCAGAGCTAGTACTAGGAAACGCCGCGGTCATCAAACCATTAAGTATAACTTTCGATCCAGCCGTCCCCTGCTGTCCTCTCTAGCGACGCACTAAGCCGAGGTTCATACCCCACAGATGGTGCCCTTAGTGCGTAGTCGCCTAATTTTAAGTTAGTTTTAAAGGGCCCTGGCTGGAGGCTTTAATTTTTAATTAAGGCATCCACAGGAAAGTCCGGTTACTACGAGATGCCACATAAAAAAAAAATGAGCATCAGCTACTGTAATTGGTATAACTACCTACCTATCTATATATTTCTACTAATTAAGAGGTAGGTATTAATTGTGATTTTGTTTGCAGGGCTTATTTTAGGAACTACTGATACGCATTCTAAGTAATTGCATAAGACTTACTCTCAATTTGAATAATTTTGAAGTAGGTATATTGTTAATCCGTCCATACGTTCAAAAATGTGTCTACTAAACAATGTACTTAAATAACGCAACCGATGTTGTTGAACTGTTAAAATGAAATCCGTGTTTTACGCAATTAAGTAAGGGAACTGCAGCATATTTGGAATACAAGTTTGTTTTTTTAAGAATAAATTTAAATAGAAACAGGATGGCTCAATAAAAAATACATTGAAATATTGTCAAATTATTAAACTTTAATAAAAAGAACAATTAACTATAACAAAAACCAGAAATTTTATCACAATGCCCACCAAATTAAAAAACCCAAAAATCGAGATTTGGCTTAGGGTGCGGGTAATTAGGAATAAGGTGGGTGGACCATGGATGGCCACTCTAACGAGTAAATATTTTTAATTCGTATTATCTTGTTTTTTTTACCTAACTTAAGACTACGACTTCTGAATAGCTGATAAGATAAGGATATTTTCCTAGTAATTTGTACATCAGGCGTAGTAATTTTTTTTTCACTAGACAACATTTTGTATGAAGTAATTGCAAAAATCACAATAAAATAAATGTTTCTTTAGTAATATTTGCCAAAGTTTTTGGCATTTTTGAACTTTTAATTATTAACAAAGATTTGCTACGGCATCAACTATGATATTAACTTAAATTTTGGTACAGTCGCGCCGTAAATTATTTTTAAATTGGCTCCAAATGATTTTATCTGTGATTTTTCATAAAAATACTAAAAATCGAACTAACTCAAAAACTACTGAATTTCGGTAGAACATTTGGTGGCTTAATTTGTTGCATTTTAGCCCTACTATGACGTCCTGTAAGGAATACGTCGAGTTACCAGTAACCCTGTATGTATTCCAAATTATATTCACATTATTTCTTTGACAATTGCTAACACTTTTTCTTAGAAACTAATAGTTTTCTTATCTTTGTAACAGTTTTAGTCTTTAGTTCTCTAGATAATCAATCTTTTTTAAACAAAATAACAATGTAATTATTAAGTAATCAGTTACAATAATCACAGATCAGTGTTTAGTTTAAACTTACAGTTTACTATTCTTAGTTTATTGCAGTAATCACAAATATGCACACCGGATTCATAACGACCACAACCACCGTGAACCCACAATTCGCAAAAAAAGTAGCCCTATGGGAGCATTCTTGAAGCAGCTTGACAGTTTTGATCCTCGTCAAAATTTGCAACAGCGCCCGTGTAATCAGCTTGAGTAAATATATTTCAATTAAACGGATATATGCCACCAACTCTGAAATAATTAGCAGCAATTTCTCCCGTTTCGCACTTGAAGTACATAGGCTTTTCCGAATATTTCAACAATATCATATGGTGTTAAGGGTGTATTAGTTTCTCTGAGAAACACTTCCTCACTATACCTAGTAGGATTTTAAGGGTCCCATGAAAGTGTTATGCACTTTCATGGGACCACTCATTAAATTTGGAATATTCCAAATTATGTTCATTCTCGGTATTTCAAATTAACAACACATCATCCTAATCTAAAACTCCATGTCATATTTTTATTCTAGAAATATCTACTAGCGGCCGCCAGCGACTCGTTCGCGTGGTTTAATTATGCTCCGCTCCTATTGGTTGCAGCTTGATGTTATATAGCCTAAAGCCTTTCTGAATTAATGGGCTATCCAACGCAAAAAGAGATTTTCAAGTCGGTCCAGTAGTTCCTGAGATTATCGCGTTCAAACAAACAAAAAACAAATAAACAAACAAACAAACTCTTCAGCTTTATACATATATTAAGTGTAGATAAATATAGATGATTTATTAAAAATCATCATAATGTCTTAAACTAATAAGGTCACTCAGCAGTATGAATAATTACGATAAAGATTTAAAGTATTACAGTAAATAATTACCACTGATTAGGTACATTCTTACCGATAAAGTTTTCAAAACAGTCTGAAGTATTCCAAGTTACCTTCGGTATTCCAAATATGTTGCACTTCCTCTACTCGATTTTGATATTTCTGACACTGTATCTAATGGTACGAGTGTCTTAAAATCACTCTAATGAAATTGCGGGCAGAGACTACTTATAGTCTTTAAGTGTCACTTATAGGCTACTAGCTTTCCGCCCGCGCCTTCGCCCGCGTGGAATTCGGTCATATCGCGCTTTTTAGATTTCCCTCGGGAACATCAAATTTTTCCGGGATTAAAGGTAGCCTATGTCTTTTCTCAGGGTCTAAAGATTGTCTGTGCCATATTTCATCAAAATCCGTTGAGAGTTTTAAACGGGAAAGCGTAACAGACAGACAGACAGTTACTTTCGCATTCATAATATTAAGTAGTATGGATAGGTAATTATGTAGTTTCTGCCTACTTACAAGGTAGGTAAGATAAGACTTATAGGTTACGTACGACAGTCAAGTTAAGACGTAAGTAGGTACCTATAGTAGGTACTTGATGATGCCAAAAGCTACCATCATACCCAAATATTTTACCCTCCTATTTAAAATAATAAGGAAATGCAACAGTTTTCCAGAAACGATTCAGCATATCACTGACGCGTAAACTTACATTTAGTTTTTATTGGGAATAGGCGTCATTGGCGCCGATTGTCTTGTTCACGAACTAATCTAATTTTAAGCTAAGTGTGTCTTTCTATTTCATCAAGAAAAGGTTAAAAAGATAACATTTTAATTTAATGTTGTCAAATGAAGATATTCCATAGACATTTTTTTTTGGTTCATCTCTTTCCGTTCGGGCGAATGGAAAAGACAAAGGCATAGTACGCCATACAGCCAAGTCTTCAGTAATTTTTTTTCTTCATTAAATATCTATCCTAACTTATCCTTTTTTTTTTTTTTTGTTTACCCAGTGGGAATCTCTACCAGACCGTCCTCCGTCTGAGGGTCGACGGAGGGTGTGCCGGGCTCTCACCGGCTATACCCACTGGAGCGTTCCTCTTCTTGCCTATTGCCGGGGGTACGGGGCCTAGTTTGCATTCACCGCGTCCCCGGCAGGCCTTGACCCGCCGCGCGCGAGATTGGCGGGTCCCTCTTCCTCCTCTCCTTCCATCAGGTAGGCGTGTAGGAACAGCCACTACACGCCTACTCCGGCCCTAGTGACGGACGTCGGACTCCCCCAGTCCTCGGCCCGTCGGCCTCTCCTTATGGAGGAAGCGGATCGACCTCGGCTTCCCTCCTCCTCCGGCCAGCGCGCCGTCGGCGGCACGGGAGAGTGCTCAGTGCTTCCCTCTCCCGCTCGGCCGTCTCTTTCGAGGAGATTACCTCCTCGCAAAAGGAGACGACGGCGTCCCATGACTCCCCGCTGTCGACTATGGTTCTGACCACGGCCGGCAGCGAGAGGTCGCGCCCGCCGATCGCTGCGGTGAGCGCACGGCGCTGCTCGTCCCATGCGGGACACTCCTCGAGGGTGTGCAGCGCCGTGTCCTCTGCCCCGCCATCGCAGTGATGGCACGCCGGTGTCGGCTCCCGACCGATACGACACAGGTAACTGCCGAAACACCCGTGTCCGGTCAGCACCTGCGTCGCACGGAAGGTGAGCGTCCCATGCCCCTTCGGGTCGATCCACTTCTCCATGCAGGGTCTTACCGCCGCTATGACGGCGTGCCCCGCACTGGGTTGCGCAAGTCTCGCACACCACTCCGCCACCAGGAATCCTAACTTATCCTTATTTATCCTAACTTATCCTAGCAAAACTTAACCTAAACTAACTCCTTTCGTTTTACGCGTTTGGACGATAAGGAGCGGTTTAGCGTAAAGACATGATGAGGCCACTATGCTACAATATTTCACTGTTCTTTTTGAATTATTCACTGAATGCACTTTTACTACATAAATCACGCGTTTTTATTTAGTAAACGACACTATAAATAATTTTAAAAGTCCAATGAAAAATGAGCGTGACACTCATCTTGACATTCCCGCCAAACCCCTCATTTCCATAGACAGTTTAGACGCGATTATAAACATGGCACCAAAAATACGTCAGACGCCCACTAATTTGACAGGTCTAAACTAACATTTTATCTTCTTTTTCTTTCTTTCTTTTTTTCCGCTTCGCACGGTTTGTCCATTTAGCCAATGTCACGTAATGAATTATTCATGTCGAAAAAGACGGCTGCGTGAACCGTCTTAGAAGGGAGGTTTGAGACAAAGTCATGATGTGGCCACTATGCTGCGATATTTCACTGTTCTTTATGAATTATGAGCTTTCCACCTGCGGCTTCGCCCGCATGGCATTCGGTTAAATCGCGCTTTTTAGATTTCCCTCGGGAATACTTATCAATTTTTTTTCAATAAAAGGTATGTCCTTTCTCAGGGTCTAAATATTGTCTGTGCCAAATTTCATCAAAATTGGTTGAAAGGTTTAAGCGGGAAAGCGTAACAGACAGACAGACAGACAGAGTTACTTTCGAATTTATAATATTAGTATGGATTTACTGAATGCACTTTTTATTACATAAATCATGCACTTTTATATTATAAACAACACTACAAATAATTTTAAAAGTCCAATGAAAAATGAGCGTGACACTCCATTAACTCTCTATTTTGTTTTCTGTCCTTTTTTTTTTTAAATAATTATAAACTAGTGGGATAGCAGTCAAGCACTAGTTTATAATTATTTTTCTAAATGAAATATATAGAAAAAGTTGCACAGAACTTGAATTTAGTTTAGTTTGTGAACAAGCGAATCCGGGCCATTATCAACTATAAAACAATATCAATAATTATTGTCTAAGAGTGATGGGTAAAGTAATAAATTAAAACAACAACAAAAAAATGAGCCCTGACTCCTAAACAAGGAAGATCCAGAAGCAGTGTAAATTAAGGCAAAGTTGTTTACCTATCCCGACAGAACAACACAAAAGACCATAATCGTTTACTCTGGAACAAAAACAAGCGCCACAAATAATATGAATAACAACAGTTTCTGCGCCAATAAGTTGTCAAACAAAACACATAGGTTTGTTCCAAATATTCACGCTTTGAGAATTTGATTCAGGGTTGTTTAGAACAAGGGGTGGCGAAGCGGGTACGGGACGACCGACGATGTTATATAATATGTGTATAGTAACGTGTCAGTGGATGCGGGCACCACAAGACCGGTTAATGTGGAGATCCTTGGGATAGGCCTTTGTCCAGCAATGGATGTCTATAGGCTGAAGAAGAAGAGGAAGAGGGACGTTTGCTACGGTATCTTTGTACATCGGTAAGCACGTTAAATCGTTGGGTCCCGGTTGTCAATCATGAATTGACATGGAAAAAACCAAATCTGACAACCAGTCTTAATAAGGGTGATCTTCCACAATTCAGTTACTGGGTTTGGTTTGGGGTATTTTTTATTTATTTTTGAAGTGTAAACTTTTTTAGAGCACTTTTGTTTGAATGGGGGAAAAGCATTGAATTCGTGTGACCATGACCGACCAGACACCGTGATCGTTTTTTGTTTTCAAAGTGAAACTTTTATTATGTGACTGATATATATATATTGTGGCCGACATAGGCAGCTAGCGACCTCTGTTGTCGAAAGGAGGCGACAGCGTCAATGAACGTATTACGCATAATATTAGTAGTACCGCTTTTCGACACTGGAGGCGCTGTATTATGAATGAAGGCGGTCGCCATATTGATCTTGAGAACTGTAGTACCGCTATTGGCCGCCAGATGTGCTGGGTTTATGAATGAATCACGATTATTTTTCAATGAAAGTTGTAGTTTTAAACCCGCCTCTCGACACCTGGGGGCGGTGAGATAAATAAGTTCGAATGTTCTAGAAACTCTCCAACCGGAAGTTTTAATATATCGGCTTCTTCCGCCCACGTTGTACGCGGACGATACAGCTTTATTCTACTTTGGACACTCCGTGGACGCTGTCATGTGCGACGCTCAGGATGACTTACAACTTTTAAATATGTGGTTTCAGTGCAATCTACTCACCATAAATATAGCCAAAACCAACTACATAATCTTTGCTGCAAAGAATAAAAAAACGTTATATAATTCACAATTAACGATAAATAACCAACCAATCAAAAAAGTTGACCATGAAAAGTATCTTGGATTAATTTTGGATAAGAACTTAAGCTGGAAGCCGCATATAGAAAAGGTTAGGACTAAATTGACGTCTCTCACGGGAGCCCTACGAAGTGTCGTCCAGTGTCTTCCACGTCAAGTACGATATAGTGTATATAACACTCTTATAAAACCTCACCTGGACTATCTGATAGAAGTATGGGGGACATCAGCCAAGACAAATATTCAAGCATTACAAACGGCACAAAATAAGTTAATAAAAACACTCTTCCAATATGATTATAGTACACCCACACAAAAAATATACAATGAAACCAAGCTAATGAATATATCACAAACATACATATACAATAACTGCATATTAATTAGAAAGATACTCAATAAAAACATTCACACACAAATACATTTCACAAAAAAACATCAAAAACACAACATTGGGCTTAGAAACGCTAATGATATACAGTTATACTCACCGCGCACTAACTATGGCAAAAAAGTGTAATGTACGAAGGTGCAGCATTGTACAACAAATTACCAAAAAAAATTAAAAACGCAAAGTCTATGTTAATATTTAAAAAGCATTTAAAATTGCATATATTTAATCAAGCGAGCGCACCTTAGTACATGCCACATCTAGTTGTGCGTGGTCCATGTTGTGCTAACAATCTACCCTACATATTTTTATTTTCTTTATTTTTATTTTTGTATAATGTCTTACTGTACTGTACGTCTTAAATATTTGTTTAATTTAGTATTTAAAAATTTCTCATGTAAGTGATTAATTTCTTATGGGAAATAAAGATATCTCAAACCTCACATACTGTGGTAAAGCCGCCTTTTTGCCCCGAGACGCCGTAGAGTGCGGGTGTGTTAGTTTAGTCTCGTAAAATGTAATCGTGTTTTAGATTTTAAGACTACACCGTGTCTTTACTTGACCGAATCTAGAGATTGTATACTTTAAAACCTGTGGAAATACCGATAATAAATCTGGTAGTAGCATCCGCCTGTTTTTCATTACTATTCAGTATTTATTCCTATTTTACAATAGAGTCGGTCCGCTTCTGTGCTCTATATTGGTCCATTCGAGCCGGATGCTCCAGTATTCTTCCTAAGATAATCGGATTCGGTCAGGTAGGGCTTCGGTATAGTTTTACACAGAAAGTGGTAGTGGTGTGTGTGCCGTCGACATGGTGAAAACACGCGGTATGCAAGAAGCCGTCACAGGAGCCACGGATGGGGACTCCACGGAATTGGCGACAGCGTTGGGACCAGCAGACCCGCCCAACTATTCCGTCACAGAGTCGGACGAGACCCAGCCTCACAGCCCTGTGGCGACCACACCCCCACACAGACAACCACGTGGCGAGACGAAAGCCGACAGGAAGTCGTTGGCCCGAGCGAGATTGGAACTCGCCGCCGCTAGATTGGCACTCTTAGAGGCAGAATCGGCAGACGAAGAACTGCTAGAGGAGAGCTCTGCTGCGACATCGAAACGTCAGACGGAAGCCGCAGACAGACTCAGTGAACACGGCGGCTACATCAGCCCACCGCAGTCACAACTCGTGTCGCCTCACAGGGATTCACCCACTCAGCCGCGACACGACGACACGCGGAGGACGAGGGCAGCCGACACGGCGCCGTTGCCACTGCGGCGTAGCGATGAAGGGAGCCTGCTGCAAGGACTGACTCAGGCATTGTTAGAGGTAGCGCGGGGCAAACCCGCTGCCAGCAGGTATGAATTTGATTTACCTATTTATAGTGGCCTCCCAGGCGAATGGCTGCATTTTAAAGCAGCGTATAATGAGTCCGCGTCGACTCACACAGAGGCGGGAAATTTGGCCCGTCTCAGAAGGTCCCTGAGAGGGCCCGCGTTCGAGGCAGTTAAATGCCTATTCCTAGGATCCTCGGCCGTTCAAATTATGCAAAGATTGGAATCTCGATTTGGACGACCCCACGCATTAATAACTTACGAATTAAATAAAGTACGTCAGTTACCTAGGGTATCAGATAACCCTACAGATATATGTGTGTTTGCATCAAAGGTCACAAACGCTATTGCCGCGGTACAAGCTCTGAAAAGAACAGAATATTTATATAGTCCGGAGATGATTTCTGCCATTTCAGAAAAGTTGTCAGTTACGTTAAGGAGCCGGTGGTACGATTATGAGATGGCGGCAGGTGACACAGAGCCTGGCCTAGTAGTATTGGGACGATTTCTCGATAGAGAGGCCGATCTTAATGCGCGTCACGCCACAGTAGAGGTGGAATATAAACGAGACCTTCCACGACGACCGGCTCATAAGACATTTAAAATAGGGACTGATAAAACACCTTGCATGATTTGCAACGGTAACTGTAGTAGAGTGACTATCTGTTCTAACTTTAATAAAATGTCGATAAATGATAGATGGGAAACTGCATGTAAAAATAAATTATGTTTCAGATGTCTAAACCGACGAACGTGGAAGCATAGATGTCGAGGCAAGCAGTGTGAAGTGCAAGGCTGCGAGTATTATCATCACAGGCTACTGCACAGCGACAGCGGGCAGGGAGCGCGCGCTGCAAACGACTCGGAAGAGCGTCTTCGTGTGACAGCAACCGAGCACGTAGCTTCGCGCAACGATACGGCGCCAAGCGGTGACAGCGCGCCACACGCCGTCATCAACAACACGAGCACGCCGCGCGCTTACAATCAAGTCCTGCTGAAAGTAGTACCCGTAACACTATCGGGACCAAACGGTAAAGTAGATACATTTGCTTTGTTGGACGATGGGTCGACAATAACCATTCTTGCCGCTGACGTGGCGCAACGGATAGGCGCAAAAGGCCCAAATGATCCATTTTACATCGAGGCCGTAGCAGGCGCGCGTATTGACGCCACGAACTCGCAACGAGTGAAGGTAAATATACGAGGCAAGTACACATCTGAAGGCATAGACATCGAAGCCAGAACCATTGACAGACTTAAATTATCAGGCCAGTCGATACGGGCAAAGGACTTGACGGGTTTCGAACACCTGACACCAATAGCCGAGCAGCTAGCATACGATATGGGCGTGCCAACTGTTCTGATAGGCCAAGACAATTGGGCACTCCTGCTCGCCTCTGAAGCACGAGTAGGCACAAAGAACCAGCCGGTAGCGTCACGTACACCACTCGGCTGGATTTTACATGGCAAGACCTGCGACCTGACAAAGGTACATGTATTACCACAGATTGGAGAACGCTTCGGTCACATAAGTACAGAGGAATCTATTGAAAAACCCATCGAATATAGAATGGAAACTGTGTTGTTTGGTGCAACCTCTTCCCCAAGCACTGCGATTTATGTTAAAAATCTCAACGCACAAGTTCATGAGGTCGACTACCCCGAAGCTGTTAACCCTATAGTACGGAATCATTATATCGATGATTTTTTACAGAGCTTCGACAACGCAGAAGAGGCGAACCAAGTGTCTACAGCAGTCGACGTTGTACATCGACGAGGAAATTTTGTGCTGCAAAAGTGGGCGTCCAACGAGCCGGCCGCTGTTGCTGGCCTCTCGACCGAGCCGGCAGAGGAGGATACGCTGCTCAACAAGGAAGAGAAAATTCTCGGTCTTATTTGGCGACACCAGGGTGACACTTTAGGATTTAACTTCAGGAAAGTAGACCCTTCTTATTTGAGCATGCGGGTCATGAAACGACAGTTATTAAAAACAACAATGTCTTTGTATGATCCGCTGGGTCTAGCCGCACCGTTTACGACACAGGCAAAGTGCCTATTGCAAGACGCTTGGCGATT
The DNA here is from genome assembly GCA_017933935.1 of Sesamia nonagrioides. Classification (NCBI taxonomy): domain Eukaryota; kingdom Metazoa; phylum Arthropoda; class Insecta; order Lepidoptera; family Noctuidae; genus Sesamia; species Sesamia nonagrioides. Next base: position 587,950 of record JADWQK010002164.1, on the reverse strand, counting down.
AAAAATCGGTTGGGACGAACCCCTACCTAAAAATCTAGAACATAAATGGTGCGACTGGATAAATGCTCTGCAAATTCTGAAAGGCATGCATATTCCACGTTGTCACCCAGGTTATAACGACTCGACTGGGTTAGAATTGCACGTTTTCGTGGACGCGAGCGAACGAGCCTTTGCTGCAGCAGCATATTGGCGTTCAGTGAATGACACAGGTCATGTAGATGTGTCGCTCGCGGCAGCGAAAGGGCGCGTTGCGCCCCTTAAGGTCACATCTATACCTAGACTTGAATTACAGGCTGCCGTGCTCGGCGGGCGACTGGCGCGCTGCGTGGAAGGAGAGCACGATCGTCGCACCGACCGCCGAGTCTTCTGGTCCGACTCGCGCACTGTGCTGGCGTGGCTGCGCGCGGGCGCGCGCACTTTGAAGCCGTTCGTCGCACACAGAGTAGCAGAATTAGAAGAAATCACAGAACGGAACGAGTGGCGCTGGGTGCCCACCGCTCACAATGTCGCCGACGACTCAACTCGCGATACACCGACTGACTTCACGGCGAACCACCGTTGGTACATTGGCCCTTCATTTCTCTATGACAACGAAAACGATTGGCCACAGGAAACAGACTCACACCTCTATATCGACACGGGCGAGGAGCGTGTTGCCGTCACTGCTGCTCACGGTCAGTCTATTTTAATGAAGGCGTTACCTGATGTTACGCGTTTCTCTTCCTGGCTGCGACTCATCCGGGCAACGGCCCGCATTCTTCAATTTATCGACAAACTTCGAGTTCATACCGCAGCAGCTGTCCGCAAGCGCAATAAAAACATCAGCATTGAAGACCCGAACTGGATGGAGAAGCAACGGGAAGGTACGAGAAAGCGGTGCAGAGAGCAGAACCGCAACCCCCGCGTTACTCCAACGGTCTACATATCCCTTGGTACACAATACACACGTCGGGCAGAGATTCTTTGGACACGCGCTATACAGGAAGAAAGTTTCGCAAATGAGTTACGTCACGTCACCGGCGGGAGAACGGTACCGATTGACAGTCGGTTGAAGCGACTATCGCTGACAATCGACGAACACAAGATAATGAGAATACGCTCGCGAATCGCGGCAGCAGTCGATATAACACGCGAAACACAGTTACCAGCAGTATTAGACGGTAACCACCGTTACTGCCGCTTGTATATAGACTGGATACATCGAAAGTTACACCATAGTGGCGTGGAATGCGTCGTGAATGAGGTACGGCAACACTACTGGATTCTACGCTTGAGACCATCCGTCCGTGCAGTTATCAAGCTATGTCAACCCTGCAGGCTTCGTCGAGAAGTATTGCCTACGCTTCAAAACCGGCGGGAGCTGCATGGACGCGGCGATTCGATTAAGGTGGGCGATTTGGTTGTCATAGTGGACCCAAACTTACCAAGAAACATATGGCCAAAGGGGAGAGTCGAACGCACGTACCCAGGCGCAGATGGTATCATAAGAGTCGTCGACGTCAAAACCAAGAGCGGTGTGATGCGTCGTCCTGTTAATCGTCTCGTCGTTATACCAGTAGAAGTTTAGTTATTGTCATGAATAATTGTTTGTCTTGTATTTGTAGACGCTAGTGTAGAGTAGAATAAGTTCTTACGTTATGTGTCTCCTTGATGGCGTCGCTCCAGAATTCTGCTACAAGCAGGAGTTTGTTTTTAGTTAAAGCTGAACTAATATATAGCAGAGCAGGAATTCTGGGGTGGCTACCCTTAACTTAAATTGTGTAATATCGCCGTGATATTATAGCAATTTCAACAATAAAACTTCAATTAATAAGAAAGACGCCATGCCTTTAATTTAACCACCATTTTACAATTAACCAAAAACTAAACTAACTACAAATTATAATCTATGGAAAAGGGTTGCCCTATGGCAGTTATAATGTTGCCAACACTTAATACACTACAAATACTCCCCCTCACAAGTTCAGACGAGTGGGTTTCCTTATAATTCGACTTGAACGTCTTAATCCTGGACTTTCCAAAACCTCATCTGCTTTAACTACATTTTCATTCTGTGCTACGCTATTGCCAGATTCCTCTGCAAATGACTCTTTGTGAAAATCCAAGCTTACACTTTGACCCTGCTCTGTATCCTGAGTTTTGGGAGAATTATCAGATTCACAATCTTTTAAATAATCATCGTTTCCTGATGTTTTATTTGAATCACTATTTTCATCACTATAATTTGTGTTATCCGTGTATTTATCATGGATGTTGCTCTGGGGATCAGCAGAAATAATCTGGTTCAAATGTCGTTTCCAAATTAAATTTTCACCTAATACCTTACATAAATAAGTTCTACATCCTAGAACTTCATCTATTACACATTTAACAAATTTTTTCTTACTAGGATTTCTATAATCCCTACAAAACACTATGTTACCCTCTTGGAACCTTTCATCTCTACCTCCCTTTGATTTCCTTTCCTTATTCCCTTCTCTCTTATTAGTTAACAAATCAAATCTTGTTTTTAATTTTCTTTGAAACATTAACTCAGATGGAGCTACTCCAGTTGTTATATGTACTGAATTTCTATAACTAAATAAGTATCTGTTCATTAATGTTTCAAATGAAATGCCTCTATTTCTTCCATCCTTTAAAGCTTTATTCATCCCTGATTTAAAACTTTTAACTGCATTTTCAGCAAAACCATTACTGGCTGGGTGAAATGGAGGCGAGGTTTCGTGCTTAATACCATTTTTGTGCAAAAATTCTGAAAAATCACTAGACATAAATGTTGATGCATTATCTGTAACTAAAACTTTTGGCAAGCCCAATCTACTAAAACATTCTCTAAATTTTTCTATTGCATGCTTAGATTCAAAATTTTTCATTATAAATGCTTCTGGCCACTTGGTATAAGAATCTACAATTAACAATATTGTATTTCCCTGTAATGGACCTAAAAAATCTGCATGTACACGTTCATAAGGAACACTGACCCTTGGCCAAGAAATTATTTTTGCTCTTCGCGGTTCAGGCCTTTCCGACATACATACATCACAAGATTTTACAAAATTTTCGATGTCCTTATCTAACCCTGGCCACCAAAAATATGAACGAGCATTACTTTTCATTTTTATTATACCTTGATGAGTAGAATGTAACTCATTTAAAATTAAATTGTGTAATTTCTTTGGAATAACCACTCTATATCCCCACATTATTACTCCCTTTTCTATATATAATTCGTCTTTTCGACTCATAAATGCCTTAAATAAATCATTTGTTACTTGTTTTGGAAAATTATATCTAATCATATTAAACACTTGACTTAAAATAGAGTCTTTTCTAGTTTCTGAACGCACTAAATGTAAATCAATTATACTCTTTCCCTGAACAAAATTAATGTAATCATTATCCCTGTCTCTTTCAATATTATCACCTACTGGAACGGGTAACCTAGACATACAATCTGCATTGACATTTTCTTTGCCCTTAACAAACTTAAAAGTATAATCAAATCCTGCTAAATATAATGACCATCTTTGCAATCGGCCCGCTGCCATTTGTGGTAAACTTTTATGTTCCCCAAATAAGGCCTGTAATGGTTTATGGTCTGATACCAATTCAAACTTTCTACCTACTAAATATTGGTAAAATTTTTGTACTGCCCAGTATATAGCAAGAGCTTCTTTATGAATCATTGAGTACCCTACTTCTGCTTTGCTATACACCCTAGAAATAAAACTAATAGGTTTTTCTGAACCATCTGACAATACATGACTTAACACTGCCCCTATGCCATTTTGTGAGGCGTCACATGCTAAGCGTAAAGGTAAATCTCGACTATAATGAATTAATACTTGATCTGAAATAATATCTTTCTTTACAATTTCAAAACATTTTTGACATTCTCTTGACCATGTGAATTTTCTATCTTTTTTTAATAAATCATAAATAGGCTTTAATTTCCCTGACAAATTAGGAATAAATTTAGAATAATAATTTACCATTCCCATCCAGGATCTAACCTCTGTAATGTTTTTAGGTGCAGGAGCCTCTAAAATACCTGACAACTTTGATTTATTTTTTGATAAACCATTCTTTGAAATAATATGACCTAAATACTCAACTGTATTTTGAAAAAATAAACATTTACTTTTATTTAAACGCAAACCTGCCTTCTTAAATTTCTCTAACACCACTTTTAAATTTTGCCAATGCTCCGCATCAGTAGAACCTGTTATGAGTATGTCATCAATGAAATTGACTACCCCTTTAGATCCTAATAGTATTTTTTCCAATTTTGACTGAAAAATTGAACTCGCTGGCTTTGTGCCATATGGTAACCTATTTACCTTAAAAATTCCCTTGGTTGTGCTCCATGCTAGTAACAGACTTGTTTCCTTATCTAAAATTAACTGATTGTAAGCATTCCTCAAGTCTAATTTTGTAAACTTATCACCACCTTGCAACGCTGTAAAGATATCTTCTATCCTCGGTAATGGGTGATTAACATCCTTTAAATATTTGTTAATAGTAATTTTATAATTAGCACATAAACGAATGTTTTTTCCATCCTCCTTCAGGATTGGAACTAATGGAGTTCCCCATTGTGAATTATCTATTTTCTCTATGATACCTTCCTTTTCTAATCTACTTAATTCTTGATCCACTAATTCTTTAAATGCAAATGGGACAGGTCTGGGCCTATGAAAAATTGGTTTAACCTTATCATCTATTAATTCTAACTTAACAGTCTCACCTTTTAATGTACCTAACTCATTTCTAAAAACTTCTTCATAATCTTTTATTAACTGAGATAAGTCTGGGCTAGGTTTTATATTTTTATCAATTGAAAGGCATTCAGTAACATTTAAATTGAATTTTCTGATTAAATCTCTACCAAATAATGTTTTACAACCTTCTTTCACAATTAACAAATTCCAATCTACCCTTTCATTTTTATAACTTACTTGAGCAAACATTTCCCCTACTGGTTTAATTATTACCCCATTATATGCTTTCAATTCCACCTCAGTGGGTTTTAAATCAATATCTTTGAAGATGCTATTATATACCTTTAATGGCAAACATGATACTGCTGCTCCGGTGTCCAATTCCATTGCCACCGGCTTATTATAAATATAGCAATGTAACATTATAGGTGCAACATAATTCATACATTTATCAATAGCAAAAACGTCTAAGGACTCATTTTCACTTACATTTATATTATGGGTTGGTGCTTTACTTCTACATACCGATGCTAAATGACCAATTTTTTTGCACTTTTTACATTTATAGGTTTTAAATTTACACTTTGCAAAATTATAATTAGGTTTTCCACAATGTATGCATGTTAACACTTTTGAATTGTCTCTTTTACACCTTTGTTCACCTGAATCAACTTTACCCGCATTTTTAAAAACCTTGTTTACTGACTTTACCTCCTCCTTTAACACTGATTCCTTATTCAAAGCAATGTTCAACAATTCTGACGCTGTTTTGGATATGCTTTCTTCACAGAGTCTCTCTTGAATAGGGGTTGGCTTTAATCCCGCTACAAATTTATCTTTCACGCGTTCCTCCAACGAAGATCCAAACTCGCACTCCGCCGCCTTTTCTCTGACTCTAGCATACCATTTTGCAACATTTTCCAATTCTTGTTGTTCCATTTTATCAAACTGAATCCTTTTTCTAAAACCGGAAATTCTCTTTAGATACCTTAACCGTAATAATTCTTCCAATTCTTCATATTGTTTTTCCTTCGGAAGTTTGGGATGACACATATTCTTCAAAACTTTATAAACATTCTCCCCAATAGAACATAATAATACTGCAACTTGCTTCCCTTTCTCCACGCCATTAGCGGAAAAGTATTGTTCCAATCTTTCTAGAAAACACGCTATATCGTCGTTTTCTGTAAATGGGTTGATTGAGGCTACCATAGCCGAATGTAAAACGTTTTTGTTCATCCTCGTCGCCAATTTGTAATATCGCCGTGATATTATAGCAATTTCAACAATAAAACTTCAATTAATAAGAAAGACGCCATGCCTTTAATTTAACCACCATTTTACAATTAACCAAAAACTAAACTAACTACAAATTATAATCTATGGAAAAGGGTTGCCCTATGGCAGTTATAATGTTGCCAACACTTAATACACTACAAATTGTTATGTTATATAGTTGCTTGAATTGTTCATTTCATTGTTAATGTCGTGTAGTATATACCAGTCACTGGTGATATTTATGTACACTGCATGTACACGGCGGGAGAAATGTGACTGATATATATATATTGTGGCCGACATAGACAGCTAGCGACCTCTGTTGTCGAAAGGAGGCGACAGCATCAATGAACGTATTACGCATAATATTAGTAGTACCGCTTTTCGACACTGGAGGCGCTGTATTATGAATGAAGGCGGTCGCCATATTGATCTTGAGAACTGTAGTACCGCTATTGGCCGCCAGATGTGCTGGGTTTATGAATGAATCACGATTATTTGTCAATGAAAGTTGTAGTTTTAAACCCGCCTCTCGACACCTGGGGGCGGTGAGATAAATAAGTTCGAATGTTCTAGAAACTCTCCAACCGGAAGTTTTAATATATCGGCTTCTTCCGCCCACATACTGTGGTAAAGCCGCCTTTTTGCCCCGAGACGCCGTAGAGTGCGGGTGTGTTAGTTTAGTCTCGTAAAATGTAATCGTGTTTTAGATTTTAAGACTACACCGTGTCTTTACTTGACCGAATCTAGAGATTGTATACTTTAAAACCTGTGGAAATACCGATAATAAATCTGGTAGTAGCATCCGCCTGTTTTTCATTACTATTCAGTATTTATTCCTATTTTACAATAGAGTCGGTCCGCTTCTGTGCTCTATATATTACGTCCTCTTAAACTTTTCCATCTGTGTGTTGCATGTCGCGGACGGTCGGCTGCGGAATAGGGATAAAGTGACAAGCGGTCGACAGAGCAGCCAAGGCTAATATGGCGGCGTCTACAGTTCACAGCAGCTGACCGTAGTATAAAAGCATCACTTTTACCGTGTTTTCAAAAAACCACACAAATTTTAACTTTTTTGTAAGTACTCTGTTTTTAATGATTTCAGTTTTCACTTCCGGCAGTCAGTCCGGTCCCACGACTGCTAATTTTTTGTTTGTATCAATAAAAGTTTAGGCGTCGCTCTTTGTAAAATTTTAGTAAGTCGGTACCTATTTAGTTGAAACCGGTTCGACTAGAAGGCGACTTAAAAATACTTAGGAAAACGCTAGGCAGAGGAGTAGGTAGTCGAGGGAAGGACCTACATTGACAGTAGCTAAAAAGCTGAATGTAATTATAACGTAAATTATTGTAAAAACTTTCATTTTTAATGTCTGGACTTGAAAAAAGACGATGATCCCTGAGTTTGTTTCGGCTATTTCTTCTCAGAGGTGACTACCTCTGAGAAGTTAGGAAATGCCGGCTTCAAAAGTTAAAAAAAAAAAAAACATATGACGTGTAGGTACAAGTAATCAGTGATCCTACTTGCCTAATAAACGATTTCATTTCAGACCTTGTCGATTGATTGTAACTAGGTACGGAATTTACTTATCAAAGAGGTCTTTTTTCTGTTTTGTGACTGTAACAGCATCAGTCGGACAGTTTGATTATTTGAATACCCATTACCTACGTGTCAAAGAAAGCCGAGGGTTTGTATAGAATATAGCTCATGAATTATAAATAAAAATAAAATAAATCATTGTTTATTTCGGACATAAAAATCCATAGAGTGTTAGTATGTACAAAGAAAAACAAAACTTATTGCCTAGTGTTAGTAATTATTAAAGTGGGCACAAATTTTTGAATTATTGGAGAGCCGAAGCTCTCAGCTACAGTTTTCAGGATGCTGTTCCGACTGTCCCTCACTCTTCTCAGCAATGACGCGATCTTTTTGCGTATAATAGCATAAAAACCGTCGGTACGGGCTTGCGCAAACATTTCCGACGCACTACAGTAACGAGGTAGTCTCAACAACATCCTGAAAGCATTATTATATTGGACACGCAGGACGTCCAGCGATCTTTTAGTACAATTGACCCACAGACTGCCCGTGTACAGACTTTGACAATAAGCCTTGAACAGTGTTATTTTTACTTGGTCTGTACATCGGGAAAATCTACGGGACAACATATTACTCCGGACCGCAAGCGCCCTGCGCTCCCTTTCAATATCTGCATCGAAGCCGACCTAAAAAATATATTTTTAATAAGTTAGTGTGGCCCCGACTCCCTTGTTCACAAACTAAACTAATTTTAATTTAAGTGTATCTTTTCTTACTATATTATTAAGAAAAGGATAGAAGATGACATTTTAGTTGACTCCTGTAACCAAGGTGGTGAAGATTTTTGATTTGAGACTTCCTCAAGAGTCAATCCAATGGGTTGGTTACCTGACATGCTCTTAACCGAAAATCTGAAGGTCTCACGACTCCCACCTCTACAAAACAGGGTTACACTACTGGATGAGTGAGCTGTCACATGAGTGTGCTGCTCCTCCCGCCTACCGCCAATTGAACATTTTTTAATAACACTTACAATTCTTTTAAACAACATTAATTCACTAAAACATGGTGTAAACAATATAAGCGCATTATGTTCAAATCGGCTGTGTACAAAAAAACAAGCCCTATAAACCTAGAATCATTAAAAAACCATTGCTCCATATATATATTCGAAAATTGTATCTACTCAACAACGTAAATAACGCAATGAATATTGTTAAACTATTTTTTTTTTAATAGTTATAAACTAGTGCTTGACTGCAATCCCGCCTGATGGTAAGCAGTGATGCAATCGTTGATGATACAGCGCACTAGCTTATTAAGCCTATTCACTCAAAAAAACTGAGTGAATAGGAAGGAAGACGGCAGTTGAGCGAGGTGATGCAATGTTTAACCCAACAACACGACCAACGATGTAGCGCCAGAGGATGATCTGGAGACCCTCCACGACCAAACTCCCGACACAACAACATTAGGCACATCGTACCCAGCACACATTTCAACACAACTGCTCACACCCGTCCACCGTACAGCTTCACTAGACATCATGCCGGAACACGACGAATCGCTTGGCGGCAAGATTTTGTTTGGTAGGTGGTAACTTATGCCGGCGGCTGATGTTGTTGCCTACCACCGAGAAAAATGAAACCCTTTGCTACTGATAGTGTGTTACGCAATTACTCTGTTGGTTGCTTATCTTAGGAGGAAATACCTACGAGTTGCAATAATGATGCACTGACTTAAAGAATTAAGTTCAAGATCGAGTCCTATATTGTAGATTTTAAAAGTCAAGTCGCAGAGTATAAAATGCTGTAAATTTTAAACTCGCGGTTGAGTTCGAAGTTGTGGATAGTGTTGCGAATTGTCGCGATGATTTCATTATTAAAGTTCTGCTACTGTTTGCTAAGTTTTAAATAGATTTTAAGTTAGTTAAGAGCCTGGTAGTGTGTGAAGCTGTACTTAGCTGAAAAGTAGTTTTGTGAGAGTTCCAAGCGATTTTCTACACATGTGTTAATATCTAGTATTTAGACCTAAAAAGCATTGCCTCATTTATCATAGATTGATCACGTTCAGATAAAAAATAAGTAAAAGAAGACAAAAAAAAAATGTAGTTAAATTACCTATTGTCATATTTTTCGTGTTTTGTAAACTTATGGTTCAAAGTTAGAAGTGGGAGGGGGGATCTTTCTTTTTACTTAGGAGTGATTATTTCCGAGGATATTAACATTATCAAAAAGTGAGTTTAGTTAAGCCCTATTCTTTTTTAAATACCTGTTCTGCAATATATCACACATTAGGGTTGAGAAGAAAACAAAAATCTCTTCCAACTTAACATGTATGAGACCGTCCTATAATGAAACATTTTTTAAAATTTTTATTTACCTAAGCCTGTTCACCTGATTGATTTACAAATTGGTACCAAAATTTAGCGTTCTAATGCTAACAGTCTCTGAGTTTACTGGCGGACGGAGAGACAGACAGACTTGGAAAAACTGTAAGGTTTTCTAGTTTACCTGCTACGGAACCCTAAAAACAGTAGGTACGGACGACGGCAGGTCAAGCTACCCCAAACTGTCAAATTTTGTCAATCAGCCTTGAGCCTTAACACTTTAGCGATTATGCTGGAAATTTAATAAAGAAATTTGACAGAATGTAGTAGCTTGATATGCTTTCGTGTGTACCTACCAGTAACCTAAGTACACCTTTTCATTATGTCTGCGATTAGAAACCCAACCTTTTACGTTACCTTTAATCTCACATGGTTCTTCTGTAAAGAATTTCAAGTACCCGATTGATTTTAAAAAATCTTAGCGTGAAAAGCTAGGTGATCAATCCCTTGATAGATATCATTTAAGTTGGAACGACACCTCTACTCCAGGCGCACTCCACATAAGTTTCGAGGTGAGATGATTACAGAATCGTAGGTACGTTTTTTCTGCAAATATGGCCATAATCGTATGCCCAGACTGGTTCTAGAACTAAAAACTCTGTTCCATCGACAAGTTCCAACAATTTCCCTACTGTTGTAGTTGGCGAGGATCGTTTACGACGATCCCAATCAAGAGGCGACGCCGCGACTAACTGTCGCTCTCTGGGGAACCTTATGACGCCCGGTTACACCGAGATCGCCAGATTTTAATCATTGTTGAGAGATTTAAGCATTTTTGTTGCTTGTTGTAAGGAAGAGCATTAAGATTCAGCAGATTCTATTACGGACAGGGTGTACCTATATGGTTTCTTTAGGTGACATCAAACGACATTGGAAAGGCTGTTAATCCTATCTCTACATGATAATTTGGTATGTACCCTTTCCGTTACACGTTGTTATATTATGATTAGACCCTTTATTTCTTTGTGTCCTACAAAGGGTATGTTTCATTTTGGGCCGCCACTATGTACCTACGCTATATAGATAAAAAGGAAAAAAATAAAAGATTTTCATAAAAATACTACTAAATTAATTTGAATAAATATACAAGTACACATAATTAATTTTTTGAAACGTTTTTTAGTGAGATAACCCTTTATTAAGGTAGCCATGACAGTGGTTATGACGTGTAATTGGCGATTTTGACAGTTCTATTTTCCCGTTGTGTTCGTGTCGAGTGCTGATTTGAGTTGATCGTGTTTATTTAATGGGCTGTATGTTCGGAATTAGTTTTTTGTTTTTTTCGCAGTATTATGGTAGATAATATAGATACGATTAGAGTAAGATCCCAGAGCGATCAGACGTAACTTATTTTCACATGGATGAAACCTTAGGTTCGTAGTAGTGCCTCATGTACTTAGAATACCTGTGTGTTTGTGAAACTTGCCGAGTGACACCTGGGCAGGTACCAGGTGAGAAAGGTAACTAAAAATTAGAGTTATTTTACTTAAATTCTGATGGCTGATATTTATATATATTATGTAGAATATTATACTAAACTAGTATCATAAAGTGTCAGACACTTTTCATGGACCAAAACTTTTGTCAGACGCTTTAAAGCTCCATAAAAAATAAATGAACTTTACTTATTTTCACATGTCTGACTTTTACATATGTTACTGAAGTAACTACTACAAAGTTATATTTCATAAGTCAGACAAATTTGACTGACCAAACATCCCTTAAGACAAAAATTTTTCGACTGGGAGTGCGAGCGCGTAAGCACTATGCATGCATTGAACAGCGAATGAGATGTCCATAGCAACTCGATTCCCCTTCTTAAACTTACCATCTGCTCCACTTTACGGTGTGTGTGTATGTGCCTAGTACGTGTCACGTAGTATGGAGTTTAGATCCGTAAAGAGCACATGTTTTTTTTGTTTATGCCGTGTATTTTTTTACCAGGGTTCGAAGGATATATATCAATTGATATATATCATGATATATATCCGATATATATCTGATATACAGTATGTTAAATAACAGAGGGCGTTCCCTTAAACTCGTTAATATATATCATAAATAGATTAAAATAAAAATATCAGCATAGAAAAATAAGCATAAAAAAATCCGAATAAAAAAAAAATTCTAATTGGAAATAAATTTGAAACCTCCTGTTTTAAATCAAAATAGTAGTCGTCATGTATAAATAAATTGCGACGTTGCCGTCTTTCATGTTCGCGTGTACAGTGTGTTTCTTTTACATGTCAATTTAAAATTTTTATTGAATATTTTCATATTGGAAAAAAATTTAAAACATTTTGTTTTCGAATGGAAATATTTTTTTTAGCATGTATGTATGCTATACTATTTCGGGTTAACGGGAACGCCCTCTGTTAGTTAACATACTGTATATCAAACCATTTTTTGTGATATATATCAAAATTTATAGTATGTTGCATCCAAGTGCTTTTACCGACGCGCTGCTGGCATATTCTATAGGGTTCTGCAATCAATAGTAATGGTGTAACGTAAAAGAGCCAAAATAATTTTCAATTCTATCATCTGCAAACATCCCTACTCCATAAAAGTGAAGTGTAGTGTTAATCCTTTAGGAATGTCAACAGGCGATTTGACAGTTCTAGCTGACTAGAAAAAGACTAATTTGTTATTTGATTATAACTCGACTAAGTACAAATATTAGGATTTTTAAGATATTTTAATTTTGTTTCCCTAATATTTATAGAGTTTGTTTTCTCAGAAAAAGATAGTTGATTTTGGTGAACTATAAGATTTTATGTTTATTTTGTTAAAAAAAAAAACTAAAAATATGTTGTTTTTATATTGTAATAAATTCATAATAATAAACTGTCATGTACCTGTGGCAATCGTATAGGTAGTAATAAGATAATAAAATGGCAGTCTAAAAAAATGGATATAAATATCGGATATACAATATGTAAAGAAAACCCTGTCCGATCCGTGAAGGTATTGTTAGGTATCGATAACTGATTCTACTAATGCCCAAAAAGACAGGTTAAGCTTTAAAAAAAAATCCCCCTAAAAAAATAAATATTATTTCGCAAAAAAGGTAACTTAATACATGTGCGGTAAGCAACCCCTTCCGCAAGCGGCGGGGGGCAGGGCACGCGGCACCTGTGACGTGGTCGCGTTGCTATTATATTTTATATATAAACCGGAGTTGTCACTTTTTAAAAAATACCAAATTTCGGGGAAATTGGAATTAATTCCCGGGAAAAAAGGATTATTTCAAAATTCATTAGTAGTGTTACTGTGATGATTATGTAAAATTTGATATTATATTTGGTCATGTGTTTATCTAACCTTTATTATCCTTATGGGTCGGACAGGGTTTTCTTTACATATTGTATATCCGATTTTGGATATATATCGGATATATGTATACCTATCATAAATATCCGATATTTTGATATTTATTATAAATATCGGATATTTTCGAACCCTGTTTTTTACTCATATTAAGTAATTTGTGATAGTGAAAAAACCATGGAAGACGGAAAATTGAAGTGTGTATGTGTACCTCAATAACACATGTAAAAGTCAGACATGTGAAAATAAGTAAAGTTCATTTATTTTTTATGGAGCTTTAAAGCGTCTGACAAAAGTTTTGGTCCATGAAAAGTGTCTGACACTTTATGATACTAGTTTAGTATAATATTCTACATAATATATATAAATATCAGCCATCAGAATTTAAGTAAAATAACTCTAATTTTTATTTACCTTTCTCACCTGGTACCTGCCCAGGTGTCACTCGGCAAGTTCCACAAACACACAGGTATTCTAAGTACATGAGGCACTACTACGAACCTAAGGTTTCATCCATGTGAAAATAAGTTACGTCTGATCGCTCTGGGATCTTGGACAGCCTTAGATAAATGACACGTCAATCAAATGTCATTGTCAAAATCTTATTTCACTTATTGCTGACCGCCATATTTATTAGTAGTTGTGTTGCACTCCTTGGCCGAATTAAATTGAATCTGTATTAAAAGTAAGCCAAAATATAGGAAATAAACATTAAAACAGTTAACTATAGCGTAACTCTAACTAGCATTAAGTGTACAATGTGCTGGCCCAGGCTCCATACATTTCTGAAACATCTCCAAAAGTTTTTACAATGATGACACATGTTTAAGTTTAGGTGTTGAAATATGAAAATTAATGCAAAACATGTGACGATTGATTAAACATCCTTAAACCTCGGTTTAACAAATACCCCCATGGTGCAAACCCCTGCTAAAATTCCGTCAACCAATATTGGTTAATAAAACCATGATCATCAAAACTTGGCGCCGATTCCAACACCATAATGTAAATGGTTCCTGCAGAGACACACCATCAATTTTCGAACACAGTGTTTCTCACTACTATAAAATCTGTACTAAAAACATTGCACAGTAAAACACAGTGGTATACTTTGGAAAACATTGTGGGGGATAAATAATAAGGAACGGAATGTCTGTATACTAGTTGTAAAGTTAATTTTTGTTATCTGTTTATTGTTGAGACTTATTGTATCGTTTTGTTTAACTAGTTTTTGTTGGGGGACGAAAACATCATATTTTAGTGTTTGGTCCCAAAAAGACGTGACTGTCTCGTGTTATACAGCCTGTAAACATTTTATTTTGATTTGGTAGAAATAATTTCTGGCAATTTACCTTTGCCTCGTTATGGTGGTGGCAGCTTTAGGCAATTCCGTGTTTATTGACGACCTAGAAAATTTATTTTTTTGTGATCTAAATTATTTTCGATTGTCATTTGTTACTATGGACATAGTGCTTTGAATATTGTTTGTGGATTGATTCTTTTGAACTTACGAGGTTTATTTATGTAATTTTATGTGCGTTTTTGATTGACACTTTCTTAGTATGATTTACAAGGGGAACGGTGCTGATAACCGATATACAGGCTATGCCTAGTTCCGCTACACACGCTAAACTCTTTGTTTCAATTGAAATTGTTGCCTGTACTTACTAAGCTTTTCGAAATAAACTATTCTTAGCAAAAAAACTATTCAATTAATTGCAGTAACAACATTAACAATGGAATGCATTAAATGACTCTTTCCATTTTTATGGTATAAGTACCATAAAAATTGCAGATAAAAATGTAAAAACAAAAATGGTACTGTGTGATCTACAGATGACATCACATCAAGCTACTACAATCTGTCAGATTTCCTTATTAGATTTTCAGTTGTTGTTGTTGTTGAAGTTGATGCTTTAGCATTAAGGCTCGTGGATGATTGAGAATATTTGACAGTTTCAGGTAGCTTGACCTGCTGTCATCCGTACTTAACTATGTGATCTTTAAAAATATTCCTTACAATTCTCATTCTGTTATCATTTCCCAAAGACTTTCTAAAACAAAGTTGGGTAACATTATAAATGACTAGGGTAATATTAATAAAGAAAATATGATATAAGGCTTATTTGCGGTCGTATTCTGCAATAATTCACCGATTGTTTTCGTCGCATACTCAATAAGGCAGAACGTAAGCTTCGCTTGCAGAATAGCTGGCATAATTTATAATCGCCGTAAGTATGTAATACATTATTACCACTGCCTACTCAAATTGAGATAAGTAGGCTATAAAACACGTTCTAGCGTTACATAAATAAGGAATAAAGTTTTATAATAAGCTTAATGGTAAAAAGAGATTAATTAGACCATCTATTCTATCCATAATTTTTAACATAAAAATGTAGTTTTTATTTTGTTGGTAGTCTTTCTGATTATATTTTGAAATTGATTGTATAATCATCATCAACTCAGCGTTAATTCCAGTCGCATCCGAAGCTTTTTCAGCTTTGTAGTCTGGAGTCCGCTTTACCAGTCTAACTGCTGATTTTGGCTAAACGTCGATATTTTCCGTGAAGCGACTGCCGTCTGACCTCCACAACTCGAAGGCGGTAGCGAAGCATTGCAGTTAGATCAATTCTTGGACTTTTGAGGGCTTCAACAACCCGTAACGACTGCCATTAGATGTTCGTATGGCAACCGGGCCAACGGCTTAACGTGTTTTCCGAGGTACGACCAGGAATTAATTGCATATTATCTGATAAATACTATTTCAAATTTATAATTTAAGAACACAACAGCCGGTTTGCTACCAGTACGTGTCATCATGTCTTCTTCTTCAATCAGCCTACTGAGGTCCACTGTTGGGCAAAGGCCATCATCATACAAAATAAGTTAAATATCATAGAGCCTATTCTAGTAATAATAAATATTCTTTTACCAAATGCATTTTTTCAAAATTTTCCAGTATGTTATGAAGGATGAGGATTTGCAATTCCTTAAAAACTTTTTAAATTGTAGTTAAAAATATATTAGTCTGTTAGGTTGTCGGCATGGTAAGGGTTTGACGCGTACTTACCTACCTAATTATCTCTAGTTTTGACTATATGATTATTATTTATTATAAGAACATTGAAGCTGGTAGAAACGAATTAATATTCTTTAAATTGTCCGCCATTTTCGTCTTTGGGTCGGTTTCATTTGCTTTTCCCTTTAGGAAAATTAAAAGGTGTTGTCATTGATTTTAAATGAAATGCTGACAAGATATTTCATTTTTCAGAATTGATCTTTCTCTCAATCAAAAGCTGTTTACCAACAAAAACCGTACCCCTTACCATAACACCATTAATCATAATCGGACTTTTCTTAGAACTCAGTCGAGTTTTTCCTCCATTAAAGAAAAACTGTGAGTCCATAGATTTTATCTGTCAATGGCGAAAACACTGTATCTACTGATTGACCATATAAAAAACCGGATGATTTATCATTTTTATTGCGACAAAAACATGTTTATGAGCATCTTAAGAGGGGTAGAGGGTGAGAGGGCGCGTATTCTGTGTGAGGAGTATTGAATTTGATGCGAGTTTTTTGGGTTTTAGCTGAAATGGTTTAATTTTTTTAAGTTGAAAGTTTAGAGGCTTTTCTCAATTTTGAATTTTTTTAAGCAAAATGTTAGACCAGGGCAAGATTTGTGCCTTTAAAACAAATTCAGGTTTATTGATAACCAGCTCGTGATGTTACTTGCGCGTGTAATCACTAAACTTGGCCTTTTGGAATAAATCTGTCATTTAAAACTTACTATGTCTTTGATTGTTTTTTGTAACAAAAAAGTTCAACACACATTTTATTCCTCTCACGACCGCTACCAGAATCGGCCCCCAAACAACGAAACAAAATAATCATTGGCTAGTTATAATGCCCTCGCGGGACTTTTCTCTAACTATAAACGCGATATTGCCCCGACTGGGATGGGGTGACAAACTTTGATCGCTTTTTGCTTATTATTTTTTCGTCACTATTTATGTTCCGTTTGGGTTTAGTTTGGGATTGATTTGGTAGGCGCTCACTAGGTATAACAGGCTTTTTTCTTCCTGTTGTGAAATCTCGGGGAGGTTTGCATTGTGTTCTAGTCCCACAGCTTCTTTGGTTCGTATTTAAGTCAAAAAATACTTCAAGAGTAAAAGTGAATTGAGTAAAATTACAATATAAAACATTTTATCTACAATTCTAACTGCCAGTTAATTATAAGTATTTAATACTACCGCATCACGATAAATTGATAAATGAGTATTTTATTTGATTCAGAATAAATTAACAAGATACTGCGATATTACTCGAATTCGAAAGAATGGATGTTAAATTTTATGGTCCCTCCAAATCAACCTAAAATGGTTTCAATTAACCAACATGCTAGATAACTAAGAAATTCTGTATGGCACCTAAATATGCGAATTTTTGCACTGCTCATACTTTTCACTCTTCGAACCACATCCCTTGTTGGAGCTTACCATGATCTCACTGTTTTTATCTACCCACTGGTGTAGCTACCTTGCAGTCATTATGTGGTCAGACGACAGCACCTCAAGCTACTACAATCTGTCAAATTCCTTTATTGGATTTTCAACTTAATCGCTAAAGTATTAAGGCTCAGGGTTAATTGTGAAAAACAATTTGGTTAACCTGACCTGTTTTCGTTCGTACTCTGATTTTAACTGTCATTAATGATTGGCATTTCGATAAAAAATCTCGCTAATTGAATGATATCAGCACAGAGGCTAATCTACCAATTCAAAATCTGCTCTAATCACGTTTTGATTGATCATATATTTTCTGTCCATTTTAACCCTATCTCAACTTTACCATTTTCAGAACTCGCTGCCTTCGAAGCTTCTTAACTAAGTACACAGAGCGCTGTAACCACCAAAATCTCTGTTCCGCGCAATTAATTTATATAAAACGATAAGGTTTAAAGGCGAGGAATATGCAAGGCGCGAGCCCGATCCGCGTTACGTGATCTAGATAACGCTGGAGTACGCTTCTTGTGTTCTAGGGGTGGTAGAACTTTCTTAGGCTGCTTAGAGACAAGAAAACCAGGTGAATTTGTTGGTATTAATTATCACGTGAATTTTATTATGTTCCTATTTGTTTCTATCACATTTATATTAGACTAGCTCTTCCCTGCTACTTCGTCCGCGTAAATTTTTCAAATTAAAAAGACACCTGGCGCCATCTACATATTATCATAATAACGTTATTGTTGTTTTCCTCGCTAAAAGCACCTTTTTCGGGATGAGTGGTACCCTATGTATTTTTCTATAAACCTAACAAGTATATGGAAAATATGAAAAAAAAAACGAACAAAAGTCTCTTCAGCCTCATACTCCTCATCCAATACTTTCCCATGCATGTAGATGCTTTTCTTCTAGTTCTAAGCTATTTCCCCACCAATTTTCAGGGAAATTGGTCATTACGTTGACGTCCGCTGTCATCGATACTAGCGCTGGGGCCCTGTCTTGCATAGAGTCATAGCACAATGCTGAGCTATAGTCGTTTTGCGTGAAGGTGACGTATATTTCGACCCACCATTTCTTATTTTTGTTTTTTTTTGCATTTTGTTAAATAAAGACGTTTTTTCTTTATATAAATGTTGAAGGCAAGAGAACAGGTCAGAAAAACTAAAGCTTTGATATTAGAAAAATCTTAATAATGTTGGCGCATAAACACAAAATTGAAAATATTTCTGAAATACCCTTCCCTTCCCGGAGTATACAGTTTCGCAAATAGGTACCACAAATTTGGACCTATTTTTATTTTCTTATTTTTTTTTTAATGATTGAAAACTAGTGCTTGAAAACAATCCCAGCTGATAGTAAACAGTGATACAATCGTTGATGGTAAAGAACGCTAGTTTATTTGGAGCATATGCACTAAAAAACTGAGTGAATAGGAAAGAAGACGGTCGTTGAGCGAGGTGATGCAATATTAAACCCAACAGCACGACCAGCGATGCTGCGCCAGAGGAAGATTGATCTGGAGACCCTCCACGACCAATATGCCGACACAACAACATTTGGCGCATCTTACCCGGCACACATCGCAACACAACTGCTCAGACCCGTCCTCCGTTTCGTCGTGTTCCGGCATGATGTCTAGTGAATACGGATTCACCAGACATCATGCCGGAACACGACATATCGCTTGGCGGCAAGACTTTGTCTGGTGGGTGGTAACTTCTGCCGGCAACTCAATTATATTTATTGTACGTTCACTGTCCAATTACTTCTATAATAATTTATATAATATAATATAATATATAATAATAATTTATTTCCAAAAAGCTTATTACTATTACACATGACATGCGGCAACAATTTCAATTAAAATATGAGAGTTTAGCGTCTGTAGCCGAACTAGGCATAGCCTGTATTTCGGCTCTCAGCACCATTCCGCTCGTGAACTACAACAAGAATGTGCCAGTCAAAAGGCATATACAATTACTTTAGTGCTGTGTAAAATACAGAATAATAAAGAACAATAAAATAATAATAATTGATTAAAATGATAAAGAAATACAAAATTATAATTTTTGAGTAATTTAGAAATTAATTTGAAAAAAATAATTAATTAATTTGAAAAAAAAAAAAATTAATTTGAAAAAAAAAAAATAATAATTTGAATACATCGATTAAATGGAATAAGTTGATTACATGCATATATATGTTTTTTATTGCATGGCTGTGTGAGTGGCTTATGATAATGTGTGTGTATGTGTGTTTGAGTAAATATGCAGTGACATGTGGATATGAGTGTGAATGTGAGTGATGAGTGTGTTGGTGAGCTTTGTAGTAGTTTTATCTTTGTTTTCTGAGCTCTTCTCTGAACAGTATTCCTAAAGAGGTACGTATATTAATTGTTCCGTCTCCTCGTAGTTTAAATTCTGTAAGAATTGGGATACTTTAATTTTGCATTGTTTTGTAGTCAATGTGTATATATTTATTGATTTGTTAATTTTATTGTAAAGGAAAGGGCCTAGAAATCTTAGAAATCTTTTACCAAAGGTTGTTTTAAAAGTACTTAAGTAGTCGCATACATGATGTTTACGTCGTTTCTGTAGTAACACCGGGTTGTAGGGCTGTTTTTTATGTTCATGTAGGACAGTTTTAACTTAACAGATCTATTCAGTAAACAATTCCGGTTGCCTTTCATAAGTTTAAGATCAAACATTCCCGTTTTCACGAGAGTCAACCCTAAGGAACAGCGCGTTCTCCGCGAATCTTGCTAATAAAATATTAAATGCTCACTTAAACATCTATATTGCCGCGAGTAATGACTGGCAACACCTTCTGAATACAAGAGAGGATTGAGGTTGAGATACTCACGCGGCGATGTAGAGTAGCACACTTACTGATAAGAAGTTTTTATGGAAGAAAAAGGCATTATATAGCAGAAGATTTGTCTTGGTTTTCTTTAACAACTTGCTACAATTGTTATATTTTTTTCTAAATATGTATAGAACACAATATACAAAGAAAACCCTGTCCGATCCGTGAAGGTATTGTTAGGTATCGATAACTGCCTACAAAGCCCGGCTATACTTAATAAAAGAGGTAACTTAATTACATGTGCGGTAGGCAATACATGCGCGGGCGAAGGGGGGAAGGCATCGCATCGCTCATAATAACGCAGTCGAAGAAGGTGTTGTCACTTAAAAAAAAAACATATTTTGTGGAACTTGGAATGAATTTGCGGAAATAAAAAAGATTATTTCAAAATTCATTAGTATTGTTACTCATCATCATCATCATCATTTCAGCCGAAAGACATCCACTGCTGGACATAGGCCTCCCCCAAGGTTCTCCACGTAGTAAGTATTGTTACTATGATGATTAATTATAAAATTTCGTATATAATTTGGTCATGTGTTTAACTAACCTTTATTATCCTTATGGGTCGGACAGGGTTTTCTTTACATATTGTATAATTAATGCGAATAAACTTGTCATGTAAATGACAAGAAACTATTAAAAAGAGGAAATCAGTTCTGATAAAGAATTTATTTACAAAAAAAAAAAAACTGTATAAAAATCAATGGCCTCCTCCGGCTGCTCCAGAAGGGTGAAGACGACTGTAGCAACGGCCTCCCTGTATTAAAGTTGAAGGCTGTGTCTTTGGGCTGAGTAATGAGTCCTAGTGTTGTAAAAAATAATCAGAACAGCGGCTCATATCACTGTAATGCGTATTTTGACATATAGAAATGAATCCAAATGAGTATGAGTACAAATAATAAGCATGAGTTATATTATTCCTTATTTTTTCTTTATACGAAACCTGAATATATTTTGTTTAGAATAAGCAACTGAATCGATTCCAATCATTTTACACCTTGTTATATTTCTCCCAAATACATATAGAAATTTTTGCAGTGTGGTTACCGAGCGCGCAACACAGCTGACGGTAGATTAAGATCTACCGTCAGTTGCGTTGCGCGCTTGGCGCGGGCGGCGAGCGGTGCGTTGACCATATTTTTGTTGGGAAAACCAAGTAAGATAACAAGCTCATAACTTTGTGGGTTTTCATGATATATTTTTGATATTTTGTACATAGATTCTTTACTTTATTTTTATTTAACGTCCTCCGTGGCGCAGA
Source organism: Sesamia nonagrioides (assembly GCA_017933935.1). Taxonomy (NCBI): domain Eukaryota; kingdom Metazoa; phylum Arthropoda; class Insecta; order Lepidoptera; family Noctuidae; genus Sesamia; species Sesamia nonagrioides. Next base: position 566,055 of record JADWQK010002164.1, on the reverse strand, counting down.
GGTCAACACGCCTGCCTGCGACGTGGAGGCCCCGGGTTCGATCCCCGGCCAGGTCATGATGGAAAACGATCTTTTCCTGATTGGCCTGGGTCATGGATGTTTATCTAAATATGTATTTATTATAAATATAGTATCGTTGAGTTAGTATCCCATAAAACAAGTCTCGAACTTACTTTGGGGCTAGCTCAATCTGTGTGATTTGTCCGTACCTATATATTTATTTATTTATTTACTTAAAATACTGGACACGTGTTTCGAGTTTCGCATAAACCAAAAATCTAGTCAGGAGTGTTCTTCGGTATGACTGAGTAACTTTTGGGTCCGTTTTTGTAGAAATATTGTTTTAAGATAATATACGGTTTTATTATTCATTAATTATGCTTTGAATCGGACAAATGTGGCGTTATTTCTGTGTTGTCTATGAAAATAGTAAAAAAGCTAAACGCAAATATTAGGGTGTTATAACATTTTTAATAGCATAACGTTATGCTATATTATATAAATATAGCTAATCCGCGCACCTACACGTTGTATCCATGGACGTATTTTTGAGAGTTGGTAACACTGTAAGGTTGGCACCCGTCAAACATGTCAACCCATTAATTATTATTTTTATATTTTGAAATTTAAATACACGATTTTATGTGCTAAGTTGATATTATGTTGTCGATTCAAGTCTTGTTTTAATGCATTCTTCAATTCGAGTGGAACTGAGAGTACATTCCTCATGTCAGTAGTTTTAGCCACTGTTCACGCAAGATCCAACATTGCCGTTGCAGTTGCTTCTTCTGGAATAACAGCCACATTGCTAGAAGGCATATTCTGCATCAAAATTTCCTTTACATCTTCAATCTATTGAAGAACCAACTTGTAACATTACAAAGCGCTCCGCTATGGCCAAAGTTTTATCCGAATCGAAGATCATCATCTGGGACGAATGCAGAATGGCGCATAAACGTGCATTGGAAGGATTTACCCGAACACTGCAAGATCTAGGTAATGACTCGAGATGTTTTGGAGGCGCAATGATTTTACTACCAAACATGCCAGTAATTCCCAGATCGACTGCTGCCAACGCAATAATCGCTTGCCTCAAATCATCGAAACTATGGCGCTATGTTAAGAAACTTCAGCTGACAACAAACATGAGAGTTGCATTGCTGAACAATACATCTGCTCAAGATTTCTCTGAGAAATTGTTGAATATCGGTAATGGTCGAGTACCTTTCGACGAATCGAGCGAACTAATTTCATTTCGTCCGAATTTCTGTAACTTTCTCTTATCAAAAGACGAACTCATCAACAAAGTATTCCTAAACATCATTACTAACTTCAAAAATAATGAATGGTTGAGTAAGCGAGCAATATCGGCAGCAGAAAATAAAGATGTAGATGACTAAAACTACATAATTTTGAATGACGATCATTGGTACACAAAATTGGTTCTTTCAAATCTATTGACTGTGTAACAAATGAAGACGATGCCACCAACTATCCAATGGAATTTTTAAACTCCTGGGATGCACCTGGCTTGCCACCGCACAATTTACGAATAAAGGTTGGTTCTGTAGTAATCATGCTTCAGAAACTTAAAGCAGCCATAACTGTGCAACGGAACACGGTGGTAAGTAAATTGATGAACAATTTGATTTACGCCACAATACTCAAAGAATTCAAAGGTGAGGATATATGCCAATCCATCACCTCCTTCTGCGAAGCAGTAATGCTGGCAAAGGAGGAGGCGGAGCGCGTGAGGCAACGGGAATCCCAGCGCCCTCACGCCACTAACCGCCGCAGGAGACGCCCTGGTCGGGAGGTTACACCAAACTCCCAGCCACCGTAGGCGCGGGCCTGCGGGCGGTGAGCAGTGGGCAGCTCGCCGCCCGGTAAGGACCAGGCCCGAGTCGACATCGCGTTGTGTTTCACGCGTGCCTCAAAGAGATGTCAGCACAGCGTGACGGGGTCCACGAAGACCGATGCCACCTTGGTCAGGGTTGCGGGTTGGTTAAACAAGGAACCGTGGCCCTGGCCGTCCCATAGGCAAGTGAAGAAATACGGGTGGGTTTTAGTCAGTAAAAGTCTGACACGCCCTTCCGCTCCGCCCAGAGCCGGAGAAGTCATTTGATGATTTCCCATCCCAAAAAAAAAAAAGGATATGTGCCAATTAAACATGCCACGTTCACGAGTTGGAAGACCTTCCACGTCATTTCTTTTCGCGCCTGATAAAAAAAACAAAAATTGTAGTTTTTCACTCAAAAACTATATTTTTTTTATTTACAACTAGCTTTCCGCCCACGGCTGCGCCCGCGAGAAATTCGGTTATATCGCGCTTTTTAGATTTAAAAGGTAGCCTATGTCCTCTCTTAGGGTCTAAAGATTGTCTGTGCCAAATTTCATCAATATCGGTTGAGAGGTTCAAGCGGGATAGCGTAAGAGACAGACAGACAGAGTTACTTTCGCATTTATAAAATTAAGTATGGATTATCCTAATTTAAAAAGTAAAAAATGTGATCATGTGATATTGCCTTTAAGGTGGAACAAAGTTCGCCGGGTCAGCTAGTAATTAATTATATTAAAGTAAAATAAGTACAATTCAACTTCAACTCTTGATCAATGGCCCCTGTTGAACAGATACCACAATTTACCAATGACACGTGTAACAAATTATAGAAACTCTTTGGAAATTTCATTTCACAATAATGGCGGATATCGCCAATGACAGTCGAAAAAGACGGCCGCTTGAACCGTCTACGAGGGACGTTTGAGGCAAAGTCACGATAAGGCCACTATGCTGCGATATTTCAATGTTCTTTAGGAATTATTTACTGAATGCACTTTTTACTACATAAATCACGCGCTTTTATTTAGTAAACGACACTATAAATAATTTAAAAGTCCAATGAAAAATGAGCGTGTGCAATATTAATGTCAATATTAACCATACAACAGACGCGATTTTTATAAATAATAATACAAAACTGTCAGTGGTTTCGAACCTCAATCAGGGTTTTTGTTTGTTTTGTGATAATTCTTTGAACGACATCAAAGGTAAAAATTACAGTACATAAATAAATTATACAAGAAAGATTTGCAACGGCTTTGCTCCCTTCAAAAAATATTTTACCAAGCTCGAATGAAATAAACAAAAACCCGCATTACGAGATATCTGTCACATCTACATACGTAACATCTAAACTCCGCAAAATCTGATACACGCCAAACATATCTATTGTTTATCACGAAAAAGTACGCCAGAAAACAAACGTCCAATAACATTATTACAGTCAATAAATCTGGTTGATAGTAGAAACGGAATCAGATTCGCGGTGTCGGCCCGTATCTGTTGAAGTTTCACGATAAATACCGAGCAAATCTGCATAACTCCCATGTGAGTGGCGGCGCTGGGGCGCGCCCAACGATCTTGGAAACAAGTTCAATTGTTACTACGGTATCTTTCTCCTGCTAGGTACTGTTGCATTTTGCATTGAGGAATTTTATTATCCCCTTGAGCAGTACTGATGAAAAACATTTCAGTCCTTTTTTATAATTATAAAATAGTGCTTGACCGCAATCCCGTCTGATGGCAAACAGAGATGCAATCGTTGATGGCGTTAAAGCGCGCTAGTTTATTAAGCTTATCCACTCAAAAAAATGGAGTGATTAGGAAGGAAGACGGCTGTTGAGCGAGGTGTGCATTGTTAAACCCAACAACACAACCAACGATGTTACGCCAGAGTGAGATTGATCTGGGGACCCTTCACAACCAAACTCCCGGCACGACAACCTTTGGCGCATCGTACCCAGCACACATCGGAACACAAACGCTCAGACGCGTCCTCCGTACGGCTTCACCAGACATCATGCCGGAACACGACAAATCGCTTGGCGGCAAGACTTTGTCTGGTGGGTGGTAATTTCTGCCGGCAGCCGATGTTATTGCCTACCAGCTACCACGATTTTCTTCTGAAAATGCTCTAACTGCAGTGGACAAGGCTTTACCTTTCAATCAGCCAGACTGAATTGAGCGTTCAACTTAAAACGTTTTTTTTCACTAACACTAGGCGATACCAATATCAGTTCCTAAATGAGGTATTCAATTGTAAACGCACAAACAGCGTGTTTTATTTAAGTGTCGTTAACTGTTAGGTGAAACAATCATGGGTCCATCAAATATTGCTGTGAGCAAATTCTCAATATATGTATGCAACGTGTAAGAAAGAGTAAGTGTAAAGAGCATATATATGTATTATGTACATATACCAAGGACATGCTTTCTTATGATATCAAACGATATTAGAAGAGTTTTTTAATCACCTATCTCTACTTGTTCAGAAGTTATGAAAAAGGAAGTACTACTACGGTACTAGGTTGCACAGAATGACAGAAGGGATTTATCGTGATATTGGCAAGTGGAGTAACGTAATTTCTTTTGTTATTGACCTATTCGTTCGTGTTGGGGTGACACGTTCCTTGTCATCAGCTTTTAAGGAACCAATAATTTGTTATATATATGTATAATAAGTTGAAACCCTTTTAATATCGTTTGATATCATCGAAAAAGCCATGTCGTTGGTATGTACATTTACAACGTTATTTCATCTTTACACGGAACCTGAACATAGAGTTTATTTAATATAAGCAACTGAATCGATTACAATATTTTTTAAACCGTGTTATATTTTTTCCCAAATATATTTAAAAAATGTTGCAGTGGGGTTACCGAGCGCACGGCAGTTCACAGCGGATCATAGTGTCCTGGAGTCCCCGCCGCGCCGCGCCGCTGTAGGTGCGAGCGGACGAGCGGCGCATTGACCATATTTTTGTTGGGACAACAAGGTAACATAACAAGTTCATAACTTTGTGATTTTTCATGATAGCTTTTTGAAATTTTGTACATAAATTCATTACATAAAAATACTGCGTTTCAGGGTTTGCATATACAAAAAATAACGTTGCCCATACCCTTTCCGTTATACATTGTATACCTTCTCCATTGCTGCGACATTCGCACCTCCAGCTACATCCAGTCGGGTGAACATAAGACGTTGTGTGCGGTCCCACACTTCCTGCGTTAGACTCGCTAGAACAACTGTTTGTTTGTACGGAGCTCATATAACATATATTATTATGCATATTCCTCGCTCCCTTAATTTATAGGTATCTGGGGTGAGCAAGACTGGTATTGTGTAGGTGGTAAGTATCTGATATGTTCTGCAGCACAGTTTTCTGAACTTAATTTAGTCTATTGTGTTAGTTGTTCCTATCACCATAACACCTCTTGTAATTTTCACGATCTGGTATTATTTTCTTTGGCTTCCCAAGAGGGTTCTAAAGTATGAAAGTAATTTGTATAAATAACTATTAGTTATTAGCATTCTTCTTCTTCTTCTTCAGCCTATAGACTAACACTGCGGGGCAAAGGCCTCTTCCAAGACTTTCCACGCTGACCGGTCTTGTGCTGCCCTCATCCATCGGCTTCCCGCGACTTTCACCAGGTCATCGGTTCACCTTGTTGGGGGCCTCCCTATGCTGCGTCTTCCTGTACGTGGCCGCCACTCCAGAATCTTACTGCGCATCGGCCATCGGTTGTACGAGCAATGTGTCCTGCCCACTGCCACTTAAGTTTAGCGACTCGCAGAGCTATGTCGGTGACTTTGGTTCTTCTCCGGATCTCCTCATTTCTGATTCAATCACGCAGAGAAACTCCGAGCGTAGCTCTTTCCATTGCACTTTGTGTGACTCTGAGCCTTTGTATGAGGCCCATTGTGAGCGACCACGTTTCAGTTCCATAAGTCATCACTGGCAACACACACTGGTCAAAGACTTTAGTCTTGAGACACTGTGGTATCCTAGCATCCGGCATGTTACGTGGGTAACAAATGTCTTGCCATGGCGCCTTCGCCGGGCCGGAACAAGCGGGGTAGACCAAAGAAGTGCTGGCTTGACGTTGTAAGAGATGACATGCGTGCCAACAAGCTCTTACCACAGGATGCTAAAGATCGTGCGAAATGGAGGAGAATGTGCAGGAAAGCGGACCCCGGGCTCCAACGCGAAAGCAACGGATGCGACCGGGATAAACGCTGAGATGATGATGATGACACTGTGGTATCCTAGCATAAAAACCTTTAGCGTTTACACTTCCAATACAAATATGTACCTTCTGTTAAATGATTATTATACAGTATGTTAAATAACAGAGGGCGTTCCCTTAAACTCGTTAATATATATCATTAATAGATTAAAATAAAAATATCAGCATAGAAAAATAAGCATAAAAAAATCCGAATAAAAAAAAATTCTAATTGGAAATAAATTTGAAACCTCCTGTTTTAAATCAAAATAGTAGTCGTCATGTATAAATAAATTGCGACGTTGCCGTCTTTTATGTTCGCGTGTAAAGTGTGTTTCTTTTACACGTCAATTTAAAATTTTTATTGAATATTTTCTTATTGGAAAAAATTTTAAAACATTTTGTTTTCGAATGAAAATATTTTTTTTTAGCATGTATGTATGCTATACTATTTCGGGTTAACGGGAACGCCCTCTGTTAGTTAACATACTGTATATGTGGGGGAACGTCAGGAAGCAAGGCCGAAGTTCCGATATTTGAGGTGTATTTTCATGCGCATGAGCATCCATCGTGGGCCACATTTCGAGAAAACGTTGAAAAATAACCATAGTGTGATGTTCGATTCTTATTTTAATTGTACAGACAACTTATTGTAAGACACTTAGATCAATTTGATATTAAGGGATTACAATGATAATCTCAGAATAAAACAGACAAGAACCACTGGGTTTGAGTATGACCAACACACTCCATCGAAATTTGAGCAAAGACTGCACACACTACCAGGCGCTTTCTATGTCAAACACCAGACGGGTGTTACCCGTTTTCTTAAAAAAAAACGTAATTTGTCCGAATACCGACCGATGAAGCGACTTCAAAAAATAGTAGAGTTATTTGCGGACAATTGATACTGACACAAAACAGATCACAGTATTCAAAATAACCTGCTTACCATCAGGCGGGATTGCGGTCAAGCGCTGGTTTATAATATGAAAAAAAAAAAAAACCCGTCACGCGCCGGTACATAATATGTACATCATTGTAATGATATCCTGCTCACCTATCTATCACACTTGGTGTATTCTCTTCTGTTTCCATAACAAAATCTTATTTGTGAAACGAAAAACATTCAATATCATAAGGCAAGTAAGATTGTGCATAAATAGGATACGAAGTGACCCCTGTCCGTTACCCCCCGTCTTTTGGGAAAACACTTTGATACAGTTATTGGTTCATTTTCATATCGTTTTTTTTTATTTGAAGAATGGAAAAATAACAACAGATTTTAATATTGTTTTCAATGAGAATCCTCGTATTACTACCATATATCATGACTAGAGTCACATTTTATCGTTTCAGACGCTGATGGTCACTATATGGTATATACGATGGTTACTATAGGTTGTCTAACTGTATGATTTAGATGATATTGAGTTCTCTTCAGTACCTCAACTTGTTACTGCCATTCTTCTACTATTTTTTATAAATTACTAGCGGCTGCCAGCGCCTTCGTTCGCGTGGTTTAGTTATGCTCCGCTCTTATTGATCGCAGCGTGATTTTATATAGCCTAAAGCCTTCCTGGATTAATGGGCCTGCAAAAAGAATTTTTCAAATCGGACCAGTTCCTGAGATTAGCGCGTTCAAACAAACAAACTCTTCAGCTTTATACATATATTAGTATAGATAGATAAACTAGTGCTTGACCACAATCCCACCTGGCGATAAGCATTGATGCAATCGTTGATGGTAAAGCGCGCTAGTTTATTAAGAGCCTATTCACTCTAGCCTTGAAGACACTTAAATTTTCTGACGGAAACACCGCTGCTGGCAAATTGTTCCAGTCTTTCGATGTACACGGTACAAAAGAGAAGGCGAAACGCTTCGTCGCTTGAAGTCGTAATTGAAATGTAATGTTGCCTCTGAAACCAATATGATAGGTATTCTTATGACTAGATTTTACACAAGTATATAATAAAAAAATGAAAATAAGGCAGGAGCGCATTGGGCACCCAAAATTTTAAAGTCCGCATGGGTCAATGGGGTAAGTGCCCAAAAGGTTGCCAGAATTGTGATGTTTAATGGCAATGCTGATTCTTTGTACCAAAAATAGACCAGCCCTCTGGTCACATGTATGGAGACTCAACCAAATGCTTACAGATATTTTGAATTTGAAAAGCAATCGAATCCCAATGTCCTAGTGTTATAACTCTAAACAGTTCAAACAATTTTAAAAAAGGTTGTTTTATTTGTACCGTTATAGGTTTTCTCTTCTTGCAGCAGTAAACACGACTGGACTACTTTAATGCTATTAGGTGAGACATTTAATTCCGCCATCTTTTTCTTTGTGTCAACAGTTATTCAAATTTTGTTGACAACACATAAAAGGTAACATGTAACATAAAGGGTATATACATAACAAAGGCATGGCATGTTTACATGATATCAAACGATATTGGAAGGGTTTTTTAATCCTATCTCTTTGTGTTAGGAAGTTATAAGGAAAAAGACCGCCTGTGATAGGCTACTATATACTATATATATACTAGTCGCACAGAGATATTGAAGACATTTATCGGATTTTGGCAAGTAACGTGACGTGTAACGAGTAGTTATTAACGTATGTAGTGTGCTGCCACGTTTGTTATGACTTGATTATAAGAAACACACGAAACCGAAAATTTGGTACCAATTTTTTGAGTATTTTATTTTGAGTTGAAACCCTTCCGATATCGTTTGATATCATCTAGAGATGCCATGCCCTTGGTATGCATATACCCTTTTTGTTACACGTTGTATACTTACCTAGATACGTTTAGCTCTTGTTCTGTCTTCTGGCACTTCTACTGCCATTCAGTGTATTTTACCGATTGAATATCACTCCTCATTAAAATAATATTACCAGTTATTTTAACCAAGTTTTCCATAAAAATCTGCAATATACGTTATACTTATATAGGGAAGATACTTGATTGTCCATATGCCATCATTATTATACTTACACACGAATCCATTTTCCCTTTCCTGACGGCCACAGAACTGTTCCGAAGTATATCAACTTATACAGTAGCAAGGCCATCAGTGGACCGCTCACTCAATATGGCCGCTCCGCCGCTGCCAATATGTAAGTTACATATTTTACGCCAGACCTCTTCCTATTTTTTATCTTGCACACCGGCTTTACAAGAAGTTGAGTTTACTGGATACGCTGTACAAATATTTAGTTGATATGGCCTTGGAGATATTGATCCCAATGACTTTAAGGCCGTCTGTCGAGTGCCTGTCTTCTATGCTTGTCGTTGTGTGTTTTGTTGCACTTATTGTTAGTAAAAGTGTAAAATTAAAAGCGTATTTCACCTGATGGTCGGCAGTGATGCAATTATTGATGGTAAAGCGCGCTTATTAAGAGCCTATTCACCCAAAAAGAACTGAGTGAATAGGAAGGAAGACGGCAGTTGAGCGAGGTGATGCAATGTTTAACCCAACAACACGATCAACGATGCTGCGCCAGAGGGAGATTGATCTGGGGACTATCCACGGACCACGATCAAACTCAGCGATGATACTGTCAGCTTCTCACGACTGTGCTCGCCAGCTTTGTGCCACGATGTTAGCCACGACCTTTAAAATTAATGAAGATGACAGTATTTATCAAAATATATTATTTCTCATACACCAATATGGAATAGCACTTATGAAATAGCAGAAGCTAGGCGCATGGTTTCAATTGGTCGTTTTCGACAAAGAATGGTCAGCAGAAAACTCTTTCATTTTTCTCCATCATTTCCATCCGCGTATTATACGCTTTTCTTATGTATTCAAATTCCATTAATTATGGAAGGGTAGCATGTGCCTGTCAACAAGTAGCAGGATAAAAGAAGATCAATATAAATTTGCTAGCGATTCCAGTCATTCTATATCCACGTAATGTTTCCTAGTTACCACAGAGCCGCGGGCGGCGAGGTAATGGAAAGGCGGAGTCGGGGCGTAAAACTATACTACGGACATCTCATTCCTTGCGACTTGAATATGATAATAACATATTTTAGGGCCTTGTTCTTTTGGAATAACCTGTGTGAAGAAAAAACAGGAAAATGAAGGGAGATACGGCACAATGTAAAATGTAGACTTAAAAATATAGAAAACTAGCTGTGAGGATTTTGTTATTTTTTTAGAATCCCCAATCCAAATGTTCAGTTGTAAACTAATAATAAAGGTTAAGTTTATTTAGTCGAGTGGAGATCGCGTCTCGGCAAACGTAGCGTGGGACGCCCTTGGGCGAGATGCAGCGACGACATCAAAAAGGTGGCTGGTAGTGGCTGGTGGAGAACTGCTTAGGATCGAGCTTGTTGGTGTACTATGAAGGAGGTTTATGTCTAGTAGTGGACGAGTAGGGGCTGATGATGAAGTTTATTTAGTTAAGGTTATTTGAGATCGTTTGTTTGGACGTGCTAACGGTTTGATTAGTGTTTTCTTTTTATAGCCCAATATTCGAGGAAGGCAATACAAAATCGAATAAAATAAGACTGTCGAAATCCAAGTAATATTGAACAGGCGATGCAATACAACGGGGTGAGCCGTGGAACAGGCAAGTACACGTGGACGATGTCACGAGCAGAAGCAAGTTTAACTGTAAGGCTACATTTAATATAACAAAGACAACAGAGCAATAGGTAAACACATAAAAAATTCAAAGTAATATCAAAGAAACAAAAAAGAAGTCGCTTTTCCTTACCAACAAAAGTTTCTACATAAAAATTAAAACCAACAGTTATTATAAGGCAATAAACATGTCGTGGCCGTTGAAATGAAGTCAGTATTAAATCACATAAACAAGTGGGTATCTACCAGTCGTTACATTTACATACGGGGCGCGGGCGCCGCGGGCCCGCTCCGGAACTGAGGGCGGCACGGAAGTCGAATCGGCACGTGCTTTATGGATGTGCGGCACAGGTACACTTGTTTATTGCGAATTTTGAGCCTTATATACTATTCGATAGGTAAATAAGGTAGGGGAGTGTTTCCCTAGGTTTAATTTACTTTTTAGAGAAGCTTCCAGTTTTATTCATGTCTGTTCTGATAATCTTGGGCATTAAATTGAAAGTCGAATAATTTGTAATAGCAGAATCAGAAATCTTTAATTATTTATGGTGAAATATGTGGGTTATCTATGAGAAATTTTGTGATTATTCAAAAGGTAAAAACACTAGGACAAAATATGATTGAAATTGGCAAGATTTTGACTTCTCATTTGACCAAAGAGATTTAAGAAAAATAGAGCGGGCATTTGTCAAAATCGCTTAGAAAAACTGTGATCCCATGGCTCAGTTCCGCCATCTAGTACAATGTAGCAAAATTAGATCGACAATTGGAGACATCACATAGTAAAAACGAAAAAAGTTTATATAAAATGTATTCAGCTATTGCCCGGTAGATGTCCAGTGTGGTCTATGTTGCCAGATCCGATTTAATACCCTAGTATAGTTCAAATCGGGTAAATAAATATTGAAAAGTAAACAAATTAAGTGAAACTTGTCTTGTACAAACATCAAAAACTGTTTTAGAATTTTATTCGCTACTATTAATTTTCCGTGACACCGTCTATTGGCATTTTAGATGTGTTATGATTACGAATTATTATAACAATCAGTTTATTGCGATTTTTGAGTGTAATAGACTTTTTACGCCATAAAGCGCATTTTGTTTTGCAATTTTCGTTTGCATTTCATTTTTAGCTAAATTATTCTTTTTACACGTTTGTTTGCAAATATTTTTAAATGGCAATGTAAAAATCTGTGGTAGGGTTTGTATCAATTCGATATAAAGTTATCGATAATATTCAAATAAGTTACTACGACGATGTTTTTTCGCATTATGATAGCTTGAAACAAAAACAAAAAAATTGTAAGAAGCAGAAAAATTATAGGTAATTTTGAGTTTACAAGTTTCTTATTTATATATTTAAGGGACCCTTCAATATTTTATTATTTTTATTCTTAGTACTTGTTGTTACAGCGGCAACAGAAATCTCTGGAAATTTCAACTGTCTCGCTATTACGGTTTATGAGATACAGCCTGGTGACAGACGGACAGACGAACAGTGAAGTCTCATGAATAGGGTTCGTTTTACCTTTTAGGTACGGAATCCTAAAAATCACAAAGTAGCTCGCAATCTTTGTACTACATACAATATGTAAAGAAAACCCTGTCCGATCCGTGAAGGTATTGTTAGGTATCGATAACTGATTCTACTAATGCCTACAAAGCCGGCCAAAACTTAAAAAAAACCGCCCTAAAAAAATAAGTATTATTTCGCAAAAAGAGGTAACTTAAAAAATGTGCGGTAGGCCATACAGGCGCGGGCGAAGGGGGGCAGGGCACGCGGTCGCATCGCTATTCGCTCAGAATTATACCGTCAAAAATAATTTTGTCACTTTTTAAAAAGTACCAAATTTTGGGAAGTTGGAATTAATTCGCGGGAAAAAAAAGATTATTTCAAAATTCACTAGTATTGTTACTATGATGATTATGTAAAATTTCATATTATGTTATTTGATCATGTGTTTACCTAACCTTTATTATCCTTACGGGTCGGACAGGGTTTTCTTAACATATTGTATACGTACCTACATATTTTATGAATATATTTCATTATAAATAAGTTATATAATTTATGTACTTATCCACTTAACAGTAAATTTTATCCCAATTTTTACGTTTAAGTGGAAAAAGACAAATTAATAACTTACTGTTTCATTTCTAATACAAGGTAACGATTCTTTTTTTTTTTCAATTTGATCGACAAGTCTTTCCAAAGTAGATGTCTTCTCTTTTAAAATGCATTGAGCATAATTTTGACGAAGCAGACGGAAGCCAATTTTCTTCTCTACGGTCTATCTGGACAAATCGTATCCACTTTTCCCCTACAACATTATTTTATTCGGAAACCTAAAATAACAAAAACCGAGGTAAATGAATAGTAATTGTTCATTCAATTTTGTTTTTTAATATGACATGATTTTGTTTAAATAGAGTTAATAATAAATACACTAGAAATATAGCAATATTTTAAGTTTATTTAGCTATATTTGAAATGTCAATAAAATATAACAAAATGTTTTCAACTTAATAATTATTATCGATAACTAAATCGATAAACAACATTACTACATCTCTACATAAAATAGTAAAACTACTCAACAATAGAGGGCGCTTATTACAATAATGGAAAAGTTTCTAGAACAATTTAAGAATTTATTTAAATTTGAAATACAGACGAAATATAAATAATTCATAGAAAAAGATTTTGAAGTTAGGTCCAGTCGTTTTACCATAACAAGATGTACAGTAATACAAAGCGCAACATAACATATTTCCTTAGAAAATATTTATTTTTGGTGGACACAAATACGTCTTGACGCGCAAACTAGACTGAGCGACTTTTGACCAGTTTGCCAGAAGTATTGGATTACGATTTTGTTCTTGATGTCCTGTCTATTGTAAATATAATTTTAATGTCTTTGCATTTGACTAATAAGGGAAACGTTTTTCTACTTTATTATAGAAAATATCCACAAATTCTTCTTAAAAAAGTAAGTCGTTTCTAAATAAATCAATTTCGTAGTCTACTTCCTTATTTGTAGCCCTCTGCTACAAACAAGGAAGTAGACTACCAGTACTGGATCGACAGTTTTGCGGGTTGTTCTATGCATTCTATTTTTATGAGTCAATGTTAATTCAGGTGAGCTCGCAGTACATTGTGGTTAGCACAAGTTTTACATAAGTAGGTAAAACTTATTCCTTATTCTATCCTTTACTTATGTAACGACCTTCCCTCGTAAACATACATAGGTACATGCTTCATATGGGTGCACTTTTGAATGAAGAGTCAATTCTTAATTAGTAGTTTGGCCAAAATTTTCTTAGCCAAACCGTCCACGATAAACATATGTATTACTAGCTGCGCCTCGCGGTTTCACCCGCGTAGGTTTCGATATGTTTTTTTATATGCTCCGCTCTTATTGGCCGCAGCGTGATGTTATATAGCCTTCCAGGATTAATGGGCTATCCAACGCAACAATATTTTTTTTAAATCGGACTAGTAGTTCCTGAGATTAGCGCGTTCAAACAAACAAACAAACTCTTTAGCTTTATATATTAGTATAGATTTAATATATTAAATTTGATATTAAATACGTTCCGTCTAATAAACAGATGGGTCAAGGTCGTTCCTAATCCTATCTTAGACTACATTATTGTGTAGGTTATAGAAAAAGAATAATGGCAATAGAGTACATACTAATTATAAGCAGAAGACGGTGTACATGTCCAGCAACACCACAAACCCTATGCCTGTGTGCATAGGCGGAGACTTGGTCGAGTGCACAGACCAATTTAAATACTTGGGGTCTGTGCTCCACGCCTCCGGTGACATTGATTGCGACGTTAAAGCACGCATTTCCGCTGCTTAGGCAAAATGGCGTGAGGTGACAGGTGTCATTTGTGACCCCAAAATGCCGGTTAAGCTTAAGGGACAGGTCTATAAGACCATCATTAGACCTGTCCTTCTATATGGCAGTGAGGCGTGGCCGGCGCTTGAGCGACACAAGCAGGAGCTGCGTGTCACGGAGATGAATATGCTGCGGTGGATGTGTGGAGTTACGCGGAAAGACCGCATTAGAAACTCCCGCATCCGTGGCAGTCTCCGTATCCGTGACATAGCAGACAAACTGCAAGAGAGTCGCCTGCGCTGGTACGGTCACGTCTTACGTAAACCGGCAGGTTACGTGGGTAACAAATGTCTTGCCATGGCGCCTCCGCCGGGCCGGAATAAGCGAGGTAGACCAAAGAAGTCCTGGCTTGACGTTGTAAGAGATGACATGCGTGCCAACAAGTTCTTACCACAGGATGCTAAAGATCGTACGAAATGGAGGAGAATGTGCAGGAAAGCGGACCCCGGGCTCCAACGCGAAAGCCGCGGATGCAACCGGGATAAACGCTGAGATGATGACTAATTATAAGCAGTATTGTTCCTAATTGGTTGAGAACGTAAACAAAAACAAACCAAACGTCAACCAAACTTTTCTTGTAGCCGTAAAAAAAGCAATAATATATTGGCATTAAAACACAAAAATAAAAAAAAAAAAACTAAACAGTCAATCCACATTATCACATCAAAACGAAATTCTCTATCATGAATAATTTACTCCAAAATGTAAACCAGATTTCCTCAGAAGTAGCAATGCGTGTTTTATTTCCATCTCGCCATTCAATTACTTAGCTATAAGGAATGCGTTATACCTCGGACACGGCCATGTTTATGTACATACGGGAGCATACGGAGAGGCTTTTACGTGGGATTGTTCTCGCATATTGTTGCCAAAGTATACAGAGATGTGCGAACGAACAGGAACATTTTCTTTCAGGCTTTTATGTACCTATATTTATTTCCCACATTATTAAATTAAATTTCATTTATTTCCGATAACTTGTTCCATACAGTCCAATTTAAAGTAAACAAAAAATAAATTAACAATCAAATCAACCATCACTAATACAATCAAAATTAAAATAACGTTTGAACCAATATTAATATTCATTGTCAAAAAATCTATATGCTTCGTCATGACTTTATTAAGAATGTAATATATGACAAATATTAAGGAATTAATAAGTAGCAAATTTATATGTATAGAAAGGAATTATCTTTACTTTTAGTAGCTACGGGTGTTAAAATCGAAATCAAAGGTGTAGCCTTCCAATCCAGATAGACATTTTTGTTTAGAATATTACACTAATGCCTTCTTAAGTGTTATATTCTCTATACTAACTTATCCGAAGAACGTTTTAATTCCATAATTCAATGGAAAGACTGAAGAATTACAAAAAAAAAAAAAACAGTATAGTGTTAATAGACATTTCTCGTTTCAGATGGGCAGATCTATATCTGACAATCACCGTCACCTCTACTTATGTGTATAACTATCTACATCGCAGTTTCGGCGTATTGTCGCCTGCCTTCATAGCAAAACTCTTAAAGATATTGGCCATGTTTCAGTGGCGCTATCGGCAAACTGTTAGCTATTACATTACTGTCTCCCTTGATGTCTCGAAGGCCTTCGACCGGGTATGGCACGCTGGCCTTTTGAGTAAGCTTCCAGCGTACGGCATTTCCCCTAGCCTGACTGGCTGGGTAAAAGACTTCCTGACTGAACGGTCCCTCCGAGTTGTTGTCGATGGATGCTCTTCTGAGCCCATGTCAACTAATGCCGGTGTTCCTCAGGGGTCTGTTCTCTCTGCAACTCTGTTCCTGCTGCATATTAACGATCTGCTGATGCCTGGTATCTATGGGTATGCAGATGACAGCACAGTTGTAGAGAGATACCTGCCGGGTGCTCGGGCTAGTAGGGAATCAATCCGGTCCGAAAGAGAGGCCATGGTTGAGCGAACGAGTGTTGCACTGCAGGCAGTCTCCGAATGGGGCAATGCCAATCTTGTAGCATTCAATGCCGCCAAAACACAGGCGTGTCTTTTCACCGCCAAAAGGAGCCCGTTCACCTTGGCTCCTACTTTTCGGAATGTGTCCTTGGAGTGTTCCGACCGCCTTCAGCTTTTGGGAGTTGAGATTTCCTCGGACCTTAACTTTGGGCGGTTCATTGAGTCCAAGGCTAAGGTGGCTGCCAGAAACTTGGCGTTATCGCAAAGGTCCGGCAGTACTTCACACCTGGGCAGCTTCTAA
Organism: Sesamia nonagrioides; assembly: GCA_017933935.1. Taxonomy (NCBI): domain Eukaryota; kingdom Metazoa; phylum Arthropoda; class Insecta; order Lepidoptera; family Noctuidae; genus Sesamia; species Sesamia nonagrioides. Next base: position 549,249 of record JADWQK010002164.1, on the reverse strand, counting down.
TGTTATACAAAGCACAGGTCCGTTCGTGTGTGGAGTACTGCAGCCACATTTGGGCTGGTGCTGCCAAGTGTCACCTGGCCACTTTGGATTCAGTGGAGAGACGTGCAAAGAGGCTGATTGGTGACCCTGATCTAACTCGAGTTGGTCTCCAAAGCCTAGAGCACAGGCGTAGAGTAGCCAGCCTTTCGGTGTTCTATAGGATGCATTTCGGGGAGTGTGCGATGGAATTGCATGATTTAATTCCCCCATCTCCGTTCCACCAGCGGACGACCCGTCGTACGGCTGGTTTCCACCCTTACGTTGTTAACACCTCTACGATCCGGACGAAGCGTTTCGCCTCCTCCTTTATACCGCGTACATCGAGGGACTGGAATAATTTGCCAGCGGCGGTGTTTCCGTCGGACTACAATTTGAGTGTCTTCAAGGCTAGAGTGAATAGGCTATTAATAAACTAGTGCGCTTTACCATCAACGATTGCGTCACTGCTTACCATCAGGCAGGATTGCGGTCAAGCGCTAGTTTATAATACATAAAAAAAAAAAAAATATTATATTTGGGAGACAAAACTGCTGGATCATAGTGTAATTTTTGATTTAGGTGTTCGGAGTTCGGCAACATTGTTCAGTTGGTGAATGTGGACGTTATTTGTAAATTATTCCTAGTTTTTTATGATCAGAAATAGCCACTATTTAACGAATGCTTGTACCTGTGCCTGAACTTGTGTGGCAAGTGCATTTATACAAATCTTTGTAAACCAATCACTATCGGTATCCTCTGCCCTTGTACTTTTAGATATGCAATGTACACCTCCCAAGAATTCCTTCGATGATCCCTGAGTTTGTTTCGGCTATTTCTTCTCACGGGTTCTCGAGTGGCGGCCACGCACCGGAAGACGTAGCGTGGGTAGGCCCCCGACAAGGTGGACCGACGACCTGGTGAAGGTCTCGGGAAACCGCTGGATGCGGGAGGCGCAGGACCGGTCGTCGTGGAGAACCTTGGGGGAGGCCTATGTCCAGCAGTGGACGTCCTTCGGCTGAAATGATGATAATGATGATGATTTCTTCTCATAGGTAGTCAGTTAGGAAATGCCAGCTCCATCAAGTTAAAAAAAAAATATGACGTGTAAAAGTGATCAGTAATTCTACTTGCTTAATAAACGATTTAATTTAATTTCATTTTCTTGCAATCCAATAACACCACTGTGGCCACCACAAAGGAGAACGGTCTTAGGCGCCAATTCCCTTATGCTAGATTCTGTAAAGTGGTGAACAATTGTGGCAAACAAATTAATCTGCACTTTGACTCTTTTAGCAAACTGAAAGTCATAATTTATAAATATCTACAGGATTTAAATTAGCACTTACTCTGTGGCAATAAATGAAACACGTCTTTTCCAACTTACTTTAAGTTTTAGTTTTAAGCTGAATTCTTGTATAACTCCATTTATGTATGCATGTGGAGTTCACCTATTGTGTGTATAATGATTGTTAAACTACTCTGTCACCATTTAAAATTATATGTTACCTTATGTACGGACGACAGCAGGTAAAGCTACCCCAAACTGTCAGATATTTCCAATTAACCTTGAGCCTAATGCTTGAGAGATAAAGTTGTAAATCTGACAGATTGTAGTAGCTTGAAGTGCTGTCGTCTGTACAACAACAAAAGTAAACAATTGTAGGTGGACCAACACATGATATTGCCATTTTTATCCCAAAAATTCAAATCAAAACAATTTTATCGGAACAAAAAAGGCTACTCGTACAACGCCATAAAACTACTTTATTCACAACAATTTTTCATACCAGTAACCTGATCCAAACTAAACTGATAATCCGTTTATTCGTATATTATATAGGGTGTTAATATTTTAAAGTGTCGTGTCGTGTAGTCTCTGCTCGACACGGGCCGCATATTTCATCTACCCGTCGCCGCCCGCCGGACGGCAGATTCTGGTATAATATTGTTCTATTCAAAATTGTGGAGGATTTCTGAGAAGGAAAATAACGTGAATTTAGTGAATTGTAAGGGGAAACGGAGACACAGGGTGTAGATAGAAAAACATCATTTTGGTCTGATAACAATTAAAAATAACGAAAAAAACGTTATTTCCAAAAAGCAGTCTTTTTAAAACTGAGCTCAAAATGCTGTAAAGATAATCATAGGTGGTCAAGATGGCCATCTACCTATAACCTACTATTGGTTTAAATTATAATGATCACTTTAAATTCTATCATGGTCTTGTAGTATGCAAGTTTTTTTTATTTTATTTTGCTTCTTTTGACTTAAAAAGATAAGATATACGTACGGTGGACGGGTCTGAGCAGTTGTGTTGCGATGTGTGCCGGGTACGATGTGCCTAATGTTGTTGTGTCGGGAGTTTGGTCGTGGAGGGTCTCCAGATCATCCTCTGGCGCAGCATCGTTGGTCGTGTTGTTGGGTTAAACATTGCATCACCTCGCTCAACTGCCGTCTTCCTTCCTATTCACTGAAATTTTTTGAGTGAATAGGCTTAATAAGCTAGTGCGCTTTACCATCAACGATTGCATCACTGCTTACCATCAGGCGGGATTGCAGTCAAGCACTAGTTTATAAGTATTAAAAAAAAAAAAAAAAGATATATATTCCCACCACCACCACTATCTAAGCAATATCGTTTCGACATCTCCAACCAACGCCAGAATCTTCCCGGTCGTCCGTCCGGCAGTTACCATCATTTTGATTGAAATTTACTGCATCGCAGTGGGGCAGAGGGCGTCGTAATAACGTTACTGCAATAAGCTACTTCGTGATTAAATGGAGCTATTGTAGTCAACGTATTGTTTGGTGTACTGTGATTTACATCTTGGAGAAGAAGAGGTGTCTTTGACAAACTCCTTACTCATGTCAGCCCCTTGACAGACCTCATGTCTGTCAAGGGGCTGACATGAGTAAGGAGTTTGTGTCAAGAGGATGTTGAGCATCTACCCGAGTTGTGACAATGCTGATGCCTCATGGCAAACTGGTTACAAGCTGAGAGTATTAGTTCAGCTTGGGACATGTCTATATAATCTCCTGTTAGCTATTTGTAACAGATAGTTAATACGTTGTAATAGGGACATAACTATAATATTGTTACGAATGGACCTTATGTCTTAGAAAGGAATTTTTCATTTATCGAACATATAAAAATAGTTGGCGAAAAAGCTAAAAGGAACTTTTATGCCCTAACTAGAATATCCAAAGCAACTTGGGGTCTATCATTCCTAACTTTAAAAACTATATATGGAGCTACCTACTTAGGATGTATGTGCTACGGTGCACCTGTTTGGGCCGATAGGGCCAGCATAGGGGCGGCGCGACGTAAACTGCTTCAAAGCCAACGTTTGGCATTGATATTTTATGCAAGGCGTATAGAACAGTCAGTACTGAAGCCTTACCCGTTCTGGCAGGTGTACTTCCAGTCGATCTTGAAGTACAGCGACGTGCTTCAATGTACTACTCCGCGAGGGGGGAGGCCATGGACACTAACTTTGTTACCCAACGCGACCTCAATAGAATTTCTAGATTATTTAAACCTCAGACTGACGTCTGGGAGGACCTCTTATCCGAATGGCAAAGTAGGTGGGATAATTCCATCTGTTCTTTCCATCCGTTGGCGATCGGCTGGCTAAGACATGGCTGGAGGTTGACCACTGCGTTGCCCAATTTCACAGGTCATGGCAACTTTAAAAGTAAACTGTATTCTTTTAAACTTGTTCCTTCGCCTTTGTGTCAGTGTTCTACATCGAACTGTGAATTTGAACAGTCCGCACATCACATCTTGTGGGAGTGTATTCTTTGGCAGAATGAACGCAATATTATGTTGGATAGTGTACAAGTTACATCCGGAGTTGTTTATTATACGGACCTTGTTGAAACTAGAACCAATTTCCGTGCGTTCAGGCGCTTTTGCCATACCTATTATTGGAATCAATTGTAACAGCAAATACCTACTTAGGACCCATTAACTTGATCAAATGTTATTCCGTGGTGCTTGGCAATTTGGGCTTCTCCCTGTTGCAATAATGTCCCTTTGTGCCGATTGGCCTAGTTCTATTCTGTCTCCTGCTTATTATGGAGGGAAGTGGAAAAATATCTTTTTCTTACTCCTCCGCTATTCTTTTCTGATTAATTTCGTTGCGGGACCCAAGACAGTTGAAACATTTCTCCGGGACTCGTCGAGCTTCATTGCTCGGCGTTTTTCTGGCGGTCTCCACTGTTGATTCTGGCTTTCAGGAGTTGCAGTGGGTTGGGAACAGTGTGGCGGGTTTTGGACCTTATGTCGATGGCATAAGGTTCAATATCGCGTGATATGCAGTGTGTCACTTTTAAGTCCTATTCCTCCAGATCTAGACATTTTCTAGGTACAATAATAAAACGCATTACTAGACTTAGGACGGCCTATCGAATGGTACAGGTCTCAACAGCTTTGTCAACAAAGTGTCGACATCGAAATTTCTAGAAACCCGTTTCCGGGAATTACCGTAGGTACTTCCGAGTGACCTCGAAGTTATGTGCTATTATTATTACGTCTAGAGGATTCTGGAATGTTCGATCAGCTGGCCTATATATAGCGCCGTGACGCCGGCGCACAGTCAGTCTACACTCGACTAGCGATACGAAAACAGCGACAGATAAGAAGCGATAATTGAGAATACCTACCGCGACAACTGTAACGAGAACTGTAAGTACTACGTGAAGAAGCATCTGTAGCGTTATTGTGTGTTTACAACACGGACTTCGTGGACGTAAGAGAAGACTTCAGTGCGACATCAACTACGTTCTACTTGTCATTGCCTACAATCGACTGTACCTTCGTTGCCAATAAACTTCGTAACCCTTAACCGGCGTTTAAGTACCCCTAGCCCGTAACAATTGGTGTCAGAAGCGGCATGCCGGTCACGCCAAGGGAAGACGAAAGGGTTCGCACGCGACGACAAGCAGCGATGGATTTGGCGCGTCAAGAGGAAGAATTGCTTAGTGTCCCTGCACCCGAAACAGAAGCGGCCGTCGCAACACCTATAAGTGTGCCTACTACCACCACTATTCCCGGAAGCAGTGGATGCGATTTATCGGCGTTGCTGGCTCAATTAACGATGCAAATAAAAGGTATGGCAGAATCCCAGGCAAAATCCCAGGCAGAAATCCAGGCAAAAATAGATAGATCCCAGGCAGAAACCCAGGCACATATAGAAAAAACCCAGGCTCAAATAAAACAATCCCAGGTGGAAACCCAAGCAAAAATAGATGAATCCCAGGCAAAATCCCAGCAACTAGTATTAGAACTAAATAAACAGTGGAAAGAAACCAAAGAAGAGGTTAATGAGCTTAAAATAAAAACAGCACAACAAGATGCCCGTATGGACCAGCAAGACATGCGTATAGACAAACAAGATGCGCGTATGGAGAAACTAGACAATACTATCATGGAGTGTGAGAAAGAAATACAGTTTCTCCATAAAACGGTGCAGAAAGGAGGCATTAAAGGTGTGGTACCTGTACCCAGTGCTTTGCCGACCTTCAAGGTACCTCATTTTGACGGAACAACATCATGGGTGGCCTTCCGTCTTCAATTTGAAAAGGTCGCAAAAGGCAACAATTGGGACGACGATCAAGCTGTAACCGCCCTTACGCTTGCTCTGCGTGGTGAGGCGGTACAAATCCTCGAAAATATTTCCGGCGACTGCAATACCCTAGCCTGTCTGTTAGAAGCGTTGGAGACTAGATATGGAGAGAAACACCTGGAACATGTCTACAGGGCTCAACTCCGCGAACGCACACAGAAGAGCGGCGAGGGTTTGCAACAATGGGCCACGGAAATAGAACGTATGGTTCGGAAGGCGTATGCATCAACACCGGGATTGATTGACGCTACTACTCTACGATTCTTTACTGATGGGATTCGGGATGCAGAAGTCAGGGCTGCAGTACGTCTGGGCCACCATCAGACCCTGAAGGCAGCTTTGACGCATGCTCTGGAGGTGGAAGCAGTACGTCAAGATGGCCCACAACACGACCGTATTCGAGAAGTGACCGCACATATAAAAGCCCGACGAGGACCAACTTGCTATGAGTGCGGCGAAAAGGGGCACATTCGAATTGATTGTCCCAGGAAGGCCAAGGGAAGAAGAACTTCTTGGTCACGTGAGGAGGCCGCGGTGATGGAGTGGCGCAAGCGCGATGCGAAGGTCGAGCCCGAGCGCCCGTGCGAGCGAGTCGAGTGGCGCGAGCGGAGCGGGCACCGCGAGCGACCCGCTGGACGAGAGCGGGAACGCGTCAAGGACCGCGAGCGAGACCAAGACCGGGAATGCGTCAAGGACCGGGAGCGAGACCGAGACCGGGAACGCGAACGTCCCGGCAAGCGAGAACACGAGCGCGAGCGGTCGCGTGGAATGTCGTGGAGTGAGGCAGACGGAAGCCGGGACAAGGAAGTCGAAGACGAGGCCCGTAAGAAGAAGCGCCTCGAGAAAAAGGCAAGACAAAAGGACCGCCGTCGCCAGGTTACTTCAGGAAGTAAGGGCCGACATTGTGCCAAACAGGAAAAGAAAGAGAACGTAAGGATTATCCGGGTAAACGCTTTGGATAAAGATTGGGATAATCGATCATTGAAAGACGCACAGAAGGACGACAGTGACCTGAAGGCAGTAATCGAGTGGAAGCAACGTGGCCAGAGGCCCGCTTGGAGTGAAATATCAGCGCTTAGCCCAACAGTAAAAAGTTACTGGGCTCAATGGGATAGCCTGATAATTGATAATGGAGTTCTCAAGAGGAAATGGGAATCACCCAGTGGACAGGAGGTCACCTTACAGATAGTTGTCCCCTGTGATAAGGTCGCGTCAGTGCTACGACAGGTGCACGACGGAGTATCCGGAGGACATCTAGGAGTTAAGAAAACCCTGGAGAAGGTGAGAAAAAGATTCTATTGGGTGCATTGCCGTGAAGACGTTGAGGACTGGTGTAGAAAATGTGTAGCTTGCTCCTCAGTAAAGGGACCGCAAACGAGAGCCAGAGGTCGGCTGAAAGTGTACAATGTTGGTGCACTATGGGAAAGAGTTGCTGTCGATATAGCTGGGCCATTCCCTGTTACTGAAGAAGGGAATAGGTATATCATCGTCATGCAAGACTATTTCAGCAAATGGCCAGAAGCTTTTGCAGTACCTAACCAGGAAGCTCATACAGTCGCCAAAAAGCTAGTTCACGAGGTGTTCTGTCGATTTGGCATTCCTTTGGAGTTACACTCTGACCAGGGTAGAAACTTCGAGTCTTCACTATTTCAAGAGGTTTGCCAACTACTCGGGATACATAAGACTCGTACAACACCATATCACCCACAGTCAGATGGAATGGTCGAAAGATTCAATCAGACGTTGGAGAATCATTTGGCCAAAGTAGTGGAAGAACATCAAAGGGATTGGGACCAATACATTCCACTCTTCTTAATGTCATACCGCTCTGCAACACATGATAGCACAAACTGCACACCGGCGAAAGTCAACTTCGGCCGAGAAATTAGACTACCCATAGATGCACTAACCGGAACACCTCCCGATGCTCCTATCCTAGCCGTCGACTATGTGGCCGACCTGCGGCGTAAATTAGATGGAATACATGAGCTAGTGAGAAAGAATGGTCTGAAAACCAGTGAGAAAATGAAAATCCGATACGACCGCAAAGCTAACGTGCCCGGATTTGAAGAGGGAACTTTGGTATGGTTACATAATCCCATAAGGAGAAAAGGAAAGAGTCCGAAATTTCAAGCCAAATGGGAAGGTCCGTACACGATAGTAACCAGAATAAACGATGTCACCTACAGGATTAAGAAAGGGCCTAGAGGGAAGCTGAAGATCGTACACGTAGACCGCCTAGCTCGCTATTATGGATCAAATCATGCTCGGGACGAGCATGACTAAGAAGGGGGCAATGTTAGGAATGGACCTTATGTCGATGGCATAAGGTTCAATATCGCGTGTCATGCAGTGTGTCACTTTTTAAGTCCTATTCCTCCAGATCTAGACATTTTCTAGGTACAATAATAAAACGCATTACTAGACTTAGGACGGCCTATCGAATGGTACAGGTATCAATAGTTTTGTCAACAAAGTGTCGACATCGAAATTTCTAGAAACCCGGTTCCGGGAATTACCGTAGGTACTTCCGAGTGACCTCGAACTTATGTGCTATTATTATTACGCCTAGAGGATTCTGGAATGTTCGATCAGCTGGCCTATATAAGCGCCGCGACGCCGACGCAGAGTCAGTCTACACTCGACTAGCGATACGAAAACAGCGACAGTTAAGAAGCGATCTTTGAGAATACCTACTGCGACAACTGTAACCAGAACTGTGAGTACTACGTGAAGAAGCATCTGTAGCGTTATTGTGTGTTTACAACACGGACTTCGTGGACGTAAGAGAAGACTTCAGTGCGACATCAGCTACGTTCTACTTGTCATTGCCTACAATCGACTGTACCTTCGTTGCCAATAAACTTCGTAACCCTTAACCGGCATTTTAGTACCCCTAGCCCGTAACAATATATTTCTATATTCCTGGTTATTTCTCAAAACACATTTTATTTGCTTTCTTTTTTTACTTATGCCTTTGTATTGTGTTGTGTGCCTTTTAGCCTGTGCTATTTAAAGGCATTTTGTTCCGTTTTCATTTTCTCAAGGTTCTTTTTTGGGTATTCGTCAAGCAAAACGCCTGATAGTCATTTTCCGTCCAATATTCTGTTGCCGCAAGGAATACGACTATAATCCTGAAAACGCTCTTGCTTGAAAAGTCTGTCTTCAAAGCGAATATAACTTTTGGCAAGCGCTCCACAATACGTATGCGTCAGGATTTGTGAGGATATATTAAAAATGGCTGGCGACCCGACAAATATAATTAAATTGGACAATGGAAAGCAGTGGACCTGTCAGATCCTTTGATGAGTTTGGAAGGAGCTGGTGTGGATGTGGTATATTTGATAACAACTATTAAAAGTGGGTGATTTGCTCTGTTTCTGCGAATGCCGTCGAAAAAATCTGGAAGTTAACTGAGTTCTGGAACTGTAAACCTAGTTTCGTTTTAAGCGATTATCAACCATCCTATCTTTTAACCGCCACAGTCACCGGTATCCGCCAGCAATAAATTTTTAACTGATTTTGTTATCTGTTAGTCAACGTGTCAACTTTCTAAACAATTAGGGTAGGGTTATATCAACCTCTCTCTCCAAAATTTTAGTTTCGTATGTAAGTATACAACGTGTAACATAAAGGGTATATACATACCAAGGGCATGGCATCTTTAGATGATATCAAACGATATCGGAAGGGTTTCAACTCAAAATAAAATACTCAAAAAATTGGTACCAAATTTTCGGTTTCGTGTGTTTCTTAAAATCATATCATAAAAAACGTGGCAGCACACTACATACGTTAATAACTACTCGTTACCCGTCACGTTACTTGCCAAAATCCGATAAATGTCTTCAATATCTCTGTGCGACTAGTATGATAGTAGCCTATCACAGGCGGTGGTTTTCCTCATAACTTCCTAACATAAAGAAATAGGATTAAAAAACCCTTCCAATATCGTTTGATATCATGTAAAGATGCCATGCCTTTGTTATGTATATACCCTTTATGTTACACGTTGTATATTTTGATAATAGTATGTATGCCTATATAGCTTATTTAAGTATTAACTAGAGGTAAGAGTGTTTTTAACATAGTTTAGTCTCTTCGCCACCTGTGGTTGACTGGTAGAAAATGTCTAAGGCATTAAGTCCACCTTTGTAAATGAAATAAACGTGTTTAATCATCAGAATTTCTATTTAGTTGGATACTTCGCCTTCTTGTTGTGTTCACTACCGTTCATTCATCATCAACCTGTTCATCGTCCCACTGCTGGGCACAGGTCTCCTCTCATACAGAGAAGGATTGAGCGTAATCACCACGCTTGCTCAATGCGGGTTGGCGATTTCAGACTTAAGTCCAGGTTTCCTCAAGATGTTTTCCTTCACCTTCAGTCATTGGTGTCCAAGATATACTTAGAAAGTACATATAACTTTAGAAAAGTTACATTGGTACGTGCCTGACCTGGAGTCGAACCGGCGCACTCATACTTGTGAGGCTGGTGTTTTAACCACTAGGCCACCACGACATCACTACCGTATTTGATAGAAAATATTTAATTGCTTATTGATAATTGAGGCAACAATAATAATGTCTACCATGGCATTGTGTCCATCCTTTTCTACTAAATCAGTCTCTCTATTTATAACTCCATGTTAACCATTTACTAGATTGCACTGTGACGTCAGAGCTATCCACATATGCGGCCGACAAAGTTGTCGTCACAATATGAACATAGCGATACGTCAGGACCACAAGATCGATCATGTTGTGATGCTACAATATTTTCAAGAAAATATTGGAAATGTCACTGCCTTATCGAGGATTTTCGATGTTATTTTGCCTGATGTTATCTTTTCTCTGCTCAACATTGTATATCATCCCACTTATCATATTTTCGTGTTTCTAGTTGTAGCGATACCTACAAACGCCACAATTAAAACAACGTGTCATACTGACGTCACACGATTGCTACATCTCGCAAGTAGAGTTTACCGTGGAACTAGTATACATACAACTTCAACCGTAGAGCAAGTACCCGACAGACTCAACACCCGTTTGGTCAGAGGATCCTCCCTTTTCTATGGAGGATGAGTGAACTTCACTCCCTGTTCCTCATGCCTCCATACTAGTCAAACATTTAAAATAAAATAAATGTATTTGTGATTATTTGGCTTTCATTGGCAGTCTTAATTTAGGCGCAGAAATGCTTGTAGGTGAAGGCTCTCAATACATATAACTGCAACACTTAAATAGGAAAAAGCTTTACTATAGAGTCTAGCAAGCTTATGGTTTTGTCAATAAAGTATTAATAAATACCAGAAGATCCTACAAAAATTAAACTTTAACCATGAATGAATGAACACTGGGCACTGGACAGTGGTAGATAATGGTAATATTTACGGGCAATCTGCGCCGAGTGGTGGTAATGAATTGGCTGGGCTATGATTGATGCGCTACTATCGTCATTCGCTAATGGGCGAACGCACTGGGTGTGGGAAACGCAGCATATCTTAAAGCCAATACCAATACAGAGAGCAGTGATGGCCAGTTGTAACGATCACGATCAGTTTCGAATCAAATCAGGTTTTTATTCTTTTTTTTTGTGCATACATAGATTGTAGGTTTGAACCTAAGCACGTATTTTACTTTGTGTAAATTATTTCAGCACGATTCTCAAGACTCTCAAGACGGTGAAGGAAAAAGATCATAAGGAGACAGGCCCTACAGGTGGAAAATTCGCGTGGTGGATTACAGCCCACTCCCTCTCAAATATAACCTCTTTCCCAACAGTGGGAATAAAATAGACTGATTATGCAATATCAACAAGCATTCGCAACAGCTTACGTCTTGTACCTATACCACGTTATTATACGAAACCTGAATACAGTTTGTTCAGAATAAGCAACTGAATCGATTCCAATCATTTTTACACCATGTTATATTTTTTTCCAAATGCATTTAGAAATTATTGCAGTTTGGATACCGAGCGCGCGCACGCAGCTTACAATAGATCATAGTACTTCGCGCGCTTCTTTTTGTTTTTGTTGCGGCAACCAAGTACGATAACAAGCTCATAACTTTGTGGTTTTTCATGATATCTTTTTGAAATTTTGTACATAGACTCTTTACTTAAAAATACTGGACACGTGTTTCAGGTTTCGCATAAACGGAAAATAATGTTGTATTATATGTATATTTCCTTAAGGTACCATAATTAAAAAAAAAATGCATTTCTTCATCTTGAGATATTTTTCCAGCTGGTATACACGAAAACTATAGTTAATAATAAGTATTGTACTTAGTATTTACTATGGTTTCGTGTATACTTTTTTATGTGCTGCTTTATGTAAGTAATAGGTATTATTAAAACCGCTTTATGTAATTAATAGCTTTCCGCCCGCGGCTTCGCCCGCGTGGAGTTCGGTTATATCGCGCTTTTTAGATTTCCTTCGGGAAAATTATTTTTTTCCGGGATAAAAGGTTGCCTATGTTCTTTCTCGGGGTCTAAAGATTATCTGTGCCAAATTTCATCAAAATCGGTTGAGAGGTTTAAGCGGGAAAGCGTAACAGACAGACAGACAGACAGTGTTACTTTCGCATTTATAATATTAGTATGGATTAAAGCCACAGCGTTTAATCGAGTCTGTGCGTAAAATATGTAGGGTGTCCTCAGCATTTCATTACACAACAAAATATGATTCGGTGTTACCCCCTGATTCACAGAAGACGTTTAGCCGGTAACACTACGTTTGTTATTTTGATTGCTTATGATTGATAGCTTCGTATCGATGAAACGTTGCAAATTAAATAACTTAAAAAAAATAAAAACGTTGTTCCTCACTAGTAATCAGTTCTGTATCGTGAGTATGTTTGTAGACATTTAAATTCAAATACAATACACCAACTATAGGCTGCAGGTGTTTGAACAAATTCAAAGTCTCCAAAGTCAAATCGGAATATCTCCAAAGTCGTCTAAAATATTCTAGACTTATGAATTGGTGGAAAATGTTGAAATAAAACGAAAAAAGAATGTAAAATATATTATAGATGACACACAGGAATAAACGTAAATGGTTTAAGATGTTTATTATGGCATAATTATAAATTGTGTACCCGGTTAAGGAACATGCATTAAAATGCCTAAGGCATTAAGTCCGCCTCTGTACATTTTCTTGTGCAAAAGTGTAAATAATTAAATAAATAAACAGATGTGTAAACAATTAAATAAATGAACAGAGAGAAAATATTGTGAATGTAAGAACATCGTACGCCTCACATACCGCAAATACATATACTGATTTCTATTTTATCAAAAACCTTATTGCCAGATCGACACTGCCCTCCTAAGATTCAATTCTCTTTGTTGTAAGACCTCATCTCGTTCGTCAAAGACACCTTTAATTGTTTTACATTTTTTAAAGTTGATTGTCGCTGAGTTGAGTTTTGGGACTAGATTTTGAACGTTTAAAGTTACGGGACGTCCTTCTGACCTGTTAACACTGCAATTTGAAAACATTGTAAAAGTAATTTTTTATTAAAAAAGTGGCGTGGTGTTTCATGCCAGCTCTTTTCGAAAGGAAACGAACAATTAGAGCCGTGCACCTAGCTTCTGAAGTGCTTTTTTTTTGGGGCAAAAGCCGCCACACTGTTCCCAACCCACTGCAACTCCTGAAAGCCAGAATCAACAGTGGTGACCGTCAGAAAAACGCCGAGCAATGAAGCTCGACGAGTCCCGGAGAAACGATTCAACTGTCTTGGGTCCCGCAACGAAATTAATCAGAAAAGAATAGCGGAGGAGTAAGAAAAAAGATATTTTTTCCACTTCCCTCCATAATAACCAGGAGACAGAACAGAACTTGGCCAATCGGCACAAAGGGACATTATTGCAACTGGGAGAAGCCCAGATTGCCAAGCACCACGGAATAACATTAAGTTAATAGGTCCTAAGTAGGTACAATCAGCTGCAGAAGTCCATTCCCACCTTAAAGACTACTGTCGCCTGCGCTAAACCGGCCACGCACTCTAACGCATTATTTTTTTTTATCGCAGTCTTCGTCTTTCTTTAAAGTAATGCAAAATTTCGTTACTTCATTTGAAGTTAAGTTAGCGGCCGCACTTAACAATGGTCTATCATAAGCGAGCGATTGTGGGTTCGATCCTTAGTAATGGAAAATCTTTTTGTTGTTTCATATATTTTAAAATTATGATAACTGATTTGTATTTTAAAGTAAAAATGTTTGCAAATAATATTTAAACGAATAGGAAAATTTACTGAATATTTATACCAAAATAGGTTTTTATTATATGTTTTAGTTTACTATAGATGTAATATAATAAAAAATATAAAAAAATCAAACAATAAGCATATTATAATGCAATATACTATAAGGTTATATATTATTCGGTATAGATATACTACTAATAAATGAATCAAACGTTGAAATGGCAGTAGGTATTGTAATATTTTATATAAAAGTAATCCTTGACAAACTTATGATATTATTATGTTAAAAAAGTATAAAAAACATTTTTGGTTTTTAGATATGAAAGTTATAGTATTATATTTTATCATTAAAGAGGTTATAGCTTAATTATTCATTTTTTTAAAGAAAAGAGGATTGAAGCTTAACCTGAATATTATTACAATCATAAAATAATCTATACTTAGAACACAAAACAGTGCTTATTATATTTACAATTTTTTTGCGTGTATAGCATGCTAGTGCTGCCATCCTGCAGTGCCTTTTTTCGGACTTTGAAGGCATGAGATTATAATCTTCAAGCGCTTTCTTAGTTCAAAAGTAAACGAACTTATTTCTTATCGAATTCCGAAATTATTGTTTTTATAATTTACCAAAAGTAATTTGTATTGAAATTGCAAAAGGCGACATCTGTTAGCCATTAAGCCAACCGAACATATTACTGTCACTTAGCTAAATTACTTTACGAGTTGGTTTAGAGTCTGTTATTAAGATATATAATGGTATATATTTAAAACACTCTGTAGGACACTTCTGCACTGTGATTGTTATAAATTGTTTTTTTTTGTTTGTTTAGCCAGTATATTTTTAAACCACAAATGCAACCTCCCTTCTTCGCACGTTTTAAAGGTTTATTCAACGGTAAATATTGTTGTTTCTTTCCACTTGTCTCGACACATAAGCCACCTTCGTCCTCCAACCTCTTGACTTTGGCTTACAGTAATTCTCTAAAACAATAACAATTTTATTACACACTTACAACAAGCGATTGGTTTGCATCTTACCCAAATAATAATAAAAACAACTTACACAAAAGCCGGTTTCCTAGTATGATATTATTATATATTGCTGCATATGCCTGCATATTGATTAAAAAAGTAAAACTAATAACACGAACTCGTAAACTATATGTTCACCAACCAACAACAGCTAAGTAATATTATTTGAGTTATTGTAGTTAATAATAGTTATTGCAGGTAGTGGAATATTTTTTGTTCAGTTTGTTTCAAATCTACCGTCATCTTTTTATAATGACTCTAATATAGAGAAAATCTTAAAATAAAGTATCATCATTAAGTTGCGGATCGGTATTTTTACATATTTTTGTTGTCAGCATTCATAACTCACCAATAAACATTTCAAAAATATTTTGTAAGTTATTAGATTTGAACTCGAACCACCTTGAACGCCTATCAAGGCGAAAACCGCTAGGCTATTTAAACACTTACTGTGAATGTTGAAATTAGTAAGTAGTACCTAACAATCATAAGCGGGCAGCAAGTTGTCAAAGTGTATGAGTGTGTATCAAACTTTATTATAGAAGAAGGTCGTAACTACAACTAGTATTGCTTGGCCATAGTTTTGTGAGATTGTAACTCGACTTTTGGTCTTGACTGTATGTGCTGTTACAATTGATTCCAATAATAGGTATGGCAAAAGCGCCTGAACGCACGGAAATTAGTTCTGAAGTGCTTATGTAGGTACGCTCATGTGAAAGAAAAATCTTGGCTCGATTTATCGTGAACTGAAGAAGGAATGAGCCATAACTCACCACGCAGCCCCACTATTATCAGATGTCACAAGTCTTCGGATTTTTTGTTTTAGGACGTGCGGGTGATCTCACGGAGTTTTCTTTCACCGTTTTGAGAGTGGTGTTATAAGGTCCACTGCTGGACAAAGGCCTCCCCCAAGGCTTTTATTCCATTGAGGGGGTTTGTCATAATCCCCACGCTTGGCAGGCGGGTTGGGGATCGCAGTAATTTGATATTCCACAAGAGAAGCGCTACTCCGAAGCGGGCAGCAGCGCTTCTCCTGTAAGAGTTCCCTTAGTTGCCTCTTAGGACACCCACGGGATGATATGGGATGGTACTATTCCAAGCCCGGTACCTCACGATAATGAAATTATTTGCATAAAAACTTTTTACAAAAATATAGAAACAGACTTCAAAAAAACACTTAAAAGGGAAAAATAATTTTACTTTTGTCATGACTTTATAAGTCGGTGGCGAGCTAATCAGCAGGCACCTCGAGACACCGACTTCAAAAGTTTTTATTTCATGCTTTTCAGTGTCTTAGTCGACATTCGAAAATTACTTTTTCACCTCATAACAATAGTGGTAGCCATAACCGTGCCGTTAGAATAAGTTCTCATCAATATAAAAAAAACAATCCCTATCTCAAAAACTACTAAACCGATTTTGACGAACCTAAGTTGAAGAATACATAGTACAACTAAAAAAATAATTATTTAAATCGGACTTGTGGTTCCAGAAATATGCGCGCACAAACATAAATACATACATACATGCACTTGTAATTTGGCTTACATACGGGTCGAATTGATAACCTCCTTTTTTTGAAGTCGGTTAATAAAATATTGCTTTAGATATCTTAAAGGTACAACAAACAAATGCAGCCTCACTTACCCCACTAATCGTGCGACAACAATACGAAGCCCTCAACCAACTCTAGCTTATTTTCATGCAAATGTTACCACAATAAAATCAAGCTAAAGCCATGTAAAACTGTTTAATTGGCAAACCCTTCCGTTAATGGCCTGAAACGGAAAGTTAGGGCGGCGCCCAACCGGCGGGCGGGATGAAGTGACGGTTATAGGCGTTTTATTGTATGTAGGCTGTGAACGACGTGGTAGGCTTTTGGGTTGTTACACATGGTTTCGATTGCCACAAATAACATTTGGAGGAGTGCCTCTCACTCCTGTGGCTTTAAGTAAAAAACAGTAGTGGTCCTCCATCATGAAACATGATACAATTTCAAAATATTTAACGGTGGGCCTCACATAACAGAATCATCACATATTTTGCTTAAATACCAAAGCTTGAAAAGTAGTAAAGCAAGACTCTATTATTATAAATTAGTGAATTGCGTAGGACAGGTCAAAGCAAAATGGATCATCTACTTGCAGTAAATTTTTGGCTTGGACAAGACGGATAAGGTATTCTGACACTATTCTTCAAAGCAGTGTATCAGCATTACAATATCTATCAAAAATTCGGTCGAAAAACTTATTACAAGTTGCAAATAGGCTACCAGTGTAAATATATTTTAGTTTATTTACTCAATCTTTCTCATCACATTTGCCTTCAAAGCAAGAGGGACCTAGACCTCATCCATTGAATTCCATCAGGTGTGATTTTGTGTCAAGAGCAGGCTCGTATGGCAACACATTATGATATGTGGATTATTATGATGATTTATTATTAATAATATGCCATGGGTGCCAAGTGTGTCCCACTAAAGGGTTTCAAACCGCTCTTTTTTTTACAAGATGACACCTATGTATAATATGTGCTTCAAAATGTAATTTCATAGAACATTGTTTTAAAATTTAATTTGATACAACATTAACAATTTGTATTCATGCTGTTATATTATTATTTGCATGCTGTGACTTCTAATAAGTGGAAAAGCAAAAGGTCATAGCCTGTTATTTATATTTTCTAGCATTTAAGGTGTTTTTTCTGTTAGAAGTCCAAATAAATAAATAAATATGTAGTTCACACTAAAACCATATACAAATACAAGTGATATCAAACTTCTGGCTACACTTTTTCGGGCCGCATCTACGAAAGCGTAGCGGGGCTACGTAGCGCCGTAGCGCGTAGCCCGAGGCTCTACGAGATTGGAATATGCAAATACCAGATCCGTTTTAACTTAGACAACTGTTGTGATGTTATTTAACCTGTTATACTGTGTAATGCAAGTGGTATACTGGGAGAAACTGTGTTTTTGTAAAAAATAAAACTAAGAGTGTTCAAAGTGGATTCAAAGGACTACGCATTTCAATTCGTGTTTCAGTGTAGAAATCTATTAATATAATCGAATTATAAATAATAAATAAACATATACAGACAAATTACACAGATTGAGCTAGCCCCAAAGTAAGTTCGAGACTTGAATTATTGGATACTAACTCAACGATACTATATTTCTAATAGATGCATATATAGATAAACATCCAAGACCTAGGCCAATCAGGAAAACATCGTTTTCCATCATGACCTGGTCGGGGATCGAACCCGACGGCCTCCACGTCGCAGGCAGGCGTGTTGACCGCTGCGCCACGAAGGACGACAAATTACTAACTGGCTCCGAGAGCAACGTATTACAACAGTAAGGATTAGAATCATTATCTACCTAGACTTTCCCCAACTATCTTGTGGTCTTGTTATGTAAAGATGGTCACCCATCCTCGAGCCAAGCGCAGTAAGTGTAGCTTAACCTGACTGATCGACTCATGAGACAATTTTTTTTTTCTCTAGCCTAGTTAGCTTTGCACTGTCTTCCTGGCGAATGAAGGTTGAAGGCCTGTTTGGCAAAATAATGATCAACGCTTTTTAAAAAAGTGATTTGAAAAAAGTTCCGATATCAATTGGAGTATAAATCAGTTACAGAAGATTGTGTTGGAAGATGACGGTGTAACGCGGTTTGAGCGGGTACGCTACCGTTTAGCGCCCGCAAACACTACCTGTAGGGCTGGCCAAAGTTTATTTTAGAAACAGTTTTGTGTCAAATGAAAATAGCAGCAGATACGGAAGAAAATTCATCATGCATTGTCATGTTCTATTTATTGTTATCAACCCTATGTGCTACTATTAATTTCATTAAACACACAGAAAGAAACAAGATGCATTTATTTGGCACATACTCAAAGACACATAATATACCAGAGAGTAGGTAAATAAAGTAAAAATAAGCAAGCATATTATAAACTGGAAGATTATATCCTTGATAAAAATGCTTGGATAAATGCCAGTCCTGCTCCACAGCCACAGACAATTTTGTAGGTTTGGAAGAGATGCCATTCCCCTTTTTTGTTGTTTTCTAAATATTCCTTTTTTATTTTATTTGTTTATTTCAACGTTGTGCACAATATTTTGCAATAGTATTGTATAATGTAAAAGCACTTTTCAAGTTTGTGAATGTGAGGCACCATGGACTATAGTTTGTTTTTTTTTATATATAACTTGTTTGACATTGCGAGATTGGCAGTTGAGAATTGTCATGCTCACTCAAATGTCTTGCTGATGGTGGCGCGTGTTGTTGGGTCATTTGGTTCCCTTCAATATGGTTGAGCTAAGTGGGGCTGATGCGCGCGTCATGCTCGTGAACGGGGGCCGTCAGTGGAGACTGGTCATCTCTTAGCTGCCAGTGGGCTTAATTCATTTTTATATTTTAATTAATTTTACATTGTGCTCACATGATAGAAGCAACATAAATATGTAACGAAGAAATGTAACCCATATATTATGATTTTAAAAGAGTGTCCATGGAGTTTCTTGCACGTTCTTCTCCATAGAGATCTACGCTTTGGAACGTGCAATTTAGCTTCACTTTTCTTGAACTGACCGACATTGACTATTCAAAAGTACCAAGTGATGGTTAATTTGAAATAAACGATTTTGATTTTGAAGGTAAAAAATAGTAGCTATAGCGCTTTATCGTTGCGTGACGATTTATACCAATTTACTCCTCCTGAATGCTCCGTTAAAACCGTTTTTAAATACTTATAATAAGCCTTAGTTATGAAGAATATAAAAATGTAATGCAAAAAGTCATCATTCTGTTGAGTGCCAACCCTATCGCTCCCCAGTTATAGCCTAAAGGGTTTCTCTCCCCGTCAAATAGTCGTTTAAAAACACCGCTATTAAACAAACCGCACGCTGATGCGTTTTGCGAAACTCATAAATATTAAACAGACAACGTTCTACAGTGTTGATGGTGCCCTGGTACTTGATTAATTTTTTCGGTAAACAATGAAGTTACACGACACTTCGATACTATTTCGAACTACTTCTTTCTTTTCTTTAGAGTGAATACTACTTCAACTCTTCAATGGCCTTTGTGGGTAGATATCACAATTTTGCCCACAACACGTGTAACAAATTATAGAAATTCTTTAAAAAAATTATTTCGCAATAATGGCGGATATTGCCAATGACACTTGAAAAAACGGCCGCGTGAACCGACTACTAGGCGATTTGATACAAAGCCAATATGTGGCGACTATGCTACGATATTGCAATGTTCTTTATGAATTTTTTTAATAATTTAAAAGTCCAATTTAAAATGAGCGTGACATTCATCTTAGCTTTCCCATCAAAAACTCGAACTTATACTTACTCTGTCCATTAAATATACTGCTTTTTGAGAGATGGTACTAGTTAGTGATTACAACAACACAATACATAGGCCCCGTTTCCCTTGCTAGTTTGTGAGCAAGTTTCATGATTAAATGCCAAAAGGACCTTCCAAAAGGGCCTTTTTTTAGAGTCACAAGAAACACACCTTTAAACAGACTAAAAGAGACTTAAAGTTTTAAAGAAAGATTAACTACAATTTAAATGTTTTAAAGGCTAGAACCGACATAGCCCAGCGGATCAGCTCTTTGAAGTGGCAGTGGGTGGGGCATGTAGTACGTAGAGCTGATGGCTGATGGGGAAGACAGGCTCTTAAATGGCGACCACGTACCGGTAAGCGCAGCGTCGGACACGCACCGACTAGGTGGTCGGAATATCTGACCAAAATTGCAGGGAAGCGCTGGATGCAGGTCGCACCAAACCTTTGTTTTTGAAAATCTTTGGGGGAGGCCTATGTCCAGCAGTGGAGTTCCTGTGGCTGACATGATGATGATGATGATGGAAGTCTAGAGTGTTCTTAGGAGGGAACTCTAGTGGTGCTTTCTCTATAAAATCGTATTCCGCTGTTTTCTTCGTGGATAATGCTTTTAGAGCAATTATTTTCTATCTACAATTTGACAACGTGATTATACGCGCCTCTATCATTTGATATTTTCCGAAACTTAATTAATAAAAGAAACACGATATTTCAAAATCAGATTGTGTGAAGATGTTCAGATGACTATTATACAAACGTGTTAAGTTTTTGACAAAAAAGAAAATAATGCAAGAATAGGTATACTTTTCCTCTAAATTTTGATATAAAAATAATCGAGATTTACTTATCGGGGGAAGCAACGCGACGGCAATTGTTTCTTCAAATACCTATTTTCCAAATTCCTCGGCACTAGAGTCCCCTCTTAATAAACTAACGTGCTTTACCATCAACGATTACATCACTGCTTATCACCATGCGAGATCGCGGTCAAGCATGTTTATAACGTTAAAAAGAGACGTTTGAGTTCGTTTCTTTTCTCAGGAATCATTCAGCTGGAAATCTAACTTCTAGTTTTAAAATATTGGCCAGAAGTATACCTATTACATATGTATATAAATTCTCATAGTGCGGTGTTGGTCACAAAACTCCTCCGAAATGGCTAAACTGACTTGTTTGACATTTTGTGTGTGCATTTTGGGTCGGTGTGAGAATCAGCTAACATTTTTTTTATATTTATGTTACGACGTCAGCGATGGCGGAGCGGTAGGGTCGTCGCCATATTGGTGTGGTGGTAAGGGATCAAATCATAGGTGATGTTTTGAATTAAAGCAAGAAGTGTAAATAAACTCTCAAATCTTGACAATAACTATTTAAATAGGCAAACCGACAGTTTCGCTTCGGAGAAGTGTCCTGGTCTGCGTTTCAATGCGAAGTGACCGTTCGACGATCCCCACTGTCCAAAGCGACTTTATCCAGGTGCCGCCATTACAAAATAACGTCACAGCGTTTGCCCCACTACTACATAAATCAATTTAGCTACTTTAAATAAAATTATATCGTTATCCACCACATATCGACGCTGGAAAGCGATTTTGTCGTATTTCGAAAAAAGGCAATTTTGTTTTATAGGCTAATTTAATCAGAAAAAATAATGCGTCGGACGGTCTGATCCACGTATTCCTATGATGTTTCTTTTTTATGATATGACGTTAACTTTTTTTATACATTTTTCTGAATTCAATTATGCGATAAAACAAAATTTCCTTCTTTTCTGATACGACAAAATCGCTTTCCAGGGTCGATATGTATATGGGCAAATAACGTCGCAGCTAGTATATAAACATTTCACTTGACGTGTTAAACCTCACCTTCCCTCCCATAAACAATCGCTCCAGAATCCTCCTAATCACACGCACATTAGAATAAAAGAATGGAATCGTTCCGTGCCATTTGTTTCAACGTCATTACGGTATCTAGTTTAACACGTCAACACACACGTACCGACGTTAGGTGTAGGACTGTTGTGTGACGATTAGCAGGTGAGCTTCTTAAGGGGATGGGAGGAATATTCGGAAAAGGATCAACGTATCATTTGGTTGCCACGAGTCAGTATCTAAAAGAATAGAATACACTTGATTATGTATACCATATAAAGGGCAGCCTCCGTGGCATAGCGGTAGCGAACGCGGCTGCTGCGTAAGGAGGCCCGAGTTCGATCCCTGCGCAGTGCAAATATTTGTATGCATATTTGCACTGGTCTGGTCGTGCCTCGGAAAGCACGTTAAGCCGTTGGTCCCGGTCGCCATACGAACATCTAGTGGCAGTCAGAATTGTTGGAGCCTTCAAAATTCCAACAATTGGTCTAACTGCAATGCTTCGATATCGCCTTCGGGTTGTGGAGGTCAGACGGCAGTCGCTTCACGGAAAAATATCAAAGTTTAGCCAAAAAATCAGCAATTAGACTGGTAAAGCGGACCCCTAACTCCAAAATTGAAAAAGCTTCGACTGGGGTTAACGCTGAGATGAAGATGTTATTATCATATTCAAATAATGATCATATAAATTACAGAATATAAATATGAAGAATTTACAACGGATGACACAATGGATGGTCTTATCGCTAAAGATGTTACATACATACATTCATTCCCAGCCAATAATATTGCCTGGGACATCGATCTCCTATCTGTGAAAGGTAGTGAGCGATAATCCATCACGCAGACACCCAGTTTTTACATAGATGTTCTGAACAAGCCAGGAGATTTAGTAAGCTTCTGGCTTATCATCATCATCAGCCTGTAGAAGTCCACATAAGTCCAAATAATTTGTTTGTCATCAAGATATATTGCGATCAGACTATTTTGAAAGCTTCAAGGAAGCTTCTTGGTTTCAAGCTGTGCCTTAAGTGAATGGCTGGCCAACTGGCTACCCTAATTAAAGTTGTGTTTTCAAAGTGATGCCTTGAGTACCTACCTATATGTTAAAAGTTAACAAACTGTACCTAGATTATACTAACAAAAAGATTGTAATCTGAAATGGTCCTACAACGAAAAAAAAATACCTAAAATGTTGGCACAACCATACCTGTTTAGTAGTAAAACCTATTCTCCTCCGAATTGTTTCAATAAACCTTTTTAAAAACGAAACCGCCAGCCCCTTAACAACAGTTTTTAGAATTCGAATTTTGAAACGTTTCTCTCGCCAAAGTTCGGCGGCATTCGGCGACGGTCGTAACTCGCGTGCCCACTGATTCGTTGCGCGTTCGATAAGATAATGGCCGAGTTGCCGCCTACCGCGATAGTTCGTTTGGATTTAAGTACATAATGTATCGCCGCTTCATTTGTAGATTTGTAAGTTGATCCTTAGTTCGATGGTTGAGGAAGTTGGTGCTATTCTGTGGTTATAATTTTTTGGAGAAAACAAAAGGATAATGCTAGAGTTCTGTTATCTGATCACGTCTTTAGTAAATTTTGTAACCTTTTGTAGGTAACAGGATCTATTACTAAGACTCCGCTGTCTGTGTATCTGTCTGTCACCGG
This sequence comes from Sesamia nonagrioides, assembly GCA_017933935.1. Taxonomy (NCBI): domain Eukaryota; kingdom Metazoa; phylum Arthropoda; class Insecta; order Lepidoptera; family Noctuidae; genus Sesamia; species Sesamia nonagrioides. The sequence continues at coordinate 525,450 of JADWQK010002164.1, read as the reverse complement.
GCTGTATCTCATGAACAATAAACAGAATAAATAAAATATTTAAGGGCTTATATACAATGTGAGATGATTTTTAAGCTATTGCATAGCTTCTATCACGAGCCTTGAGCGCGGGGACCGACACCAGAAATTCCGTAACGCAAAAACCTCACGCTTCCCACTCCGACGGGCACGGAGGTGTGGCTAATAATTCTGCTGACCTACCAGGTCCTCATAAATGCGTAAGAACATAGCAAATATACAATAACACCACAACAATCATTATATATGCTGCTGACCTACCAGGTCCTCATAAATACGTAAGAACATAGCAAATATCTAAAAACGACATGTGGCACTCGGGGACTGCCGGAGTAAAGCTTATTGCATAGCATTTTTTATCAACTCCTTAAAAACAAAGGAAAGAAATTAGTGCATAAATAAAATAAATAAATAATTATAAATGCATAAGTTGATAAAAAAAAAAATCCTATGCAATAGCTTTACCGTGGCAGTCCCCGGGTGCCACATTTTTTTATACATAGTATGGAACCCGACTTGGCCGGTTTATATAAGTTCTTGGTGCTTGTTAATTTAACACAAACAAATATGTGTTTTGCGAATTTCATCCATGTAGATACTAGATAGGTACTAGAATTACTTCACTAACAGAACGCATTCTCTCAGGCAGCGGATTGTAATCAGTAAAGTGAGGCATCATGTCATCCACATTGTTGAAATGTAAGCAAAGTAGTGCATTATATCGCTAAATCTTGTAATGTAATGTAGGTACAGGCGACAGCACATCAAGCTACTACAATCTGTCAGATTTTTGTATTGGATTTTCAACTTTACCACTAAAGTATTAAGGCTCAAGGTTGAGCGAGAATATTTAACAGTTTCGGGTAACTTGACCTGCTGTCGTCCGTACATATTATACACCTTATACTCACAATTATTATTTGTACTCATATTCATTTCTATTCATTCCTACAGGTTAAATACATGATGGTGACACACACATTCTTCTTTCACATTCTTTCTTACACATTCCTTCTAGACGCTGTTCTGATTTATTTGCCATTACACCTGCGTAGCTACCATGAGTTTTCATTACGAGACTCGATCGTCGATATCGAGTGCGATTGGCGCTCTCATTGGTTGAGTTTTGTTACAACCTTGAAGCGGGTCAATCGATGAGTCAAACGCGCTCGATATCGACGATCGAGTCTCATAATGTAAACTCATGGTAGCTACACTGGTCCCATTATTCATCCGCATTACAAACTAAACAAAGAACATGAAAAAGATTGAAATTCAAAAAAACTAGCGCTAGTTTATAATATTATTTTTTTTTTATAAAGTATAAACTAGTGCTTGACCGCAATCTCGCCTGATGGTAAGCAGTGATGCAATCGTTGATGGTAAAGCGCGCTAGTTTATTACGAGCTCCTTTACTCAAACAAAAAAAAAAAAAAAAAACTGAGTGAATAGGAAGGAAGACGGCAGTTGAGCGCGTTGATGCAAAGTTAAATCAAACACACGACCAACGATGTTACACAAGACGGAGATTGATGTGGACACCCTCCACGACCAAACTCCGAAAACAACAACATTTAGCGCATCTTACCCGGCTCACATCGCAACACAACTGCTCAGACCCGTTCTCCGTACGGTTTTACCAGACATAATGCCGGAACACGCTTGGCGGCAAGACTTAGTCTGGTGGGTGGTAACTTCCGCCGGCAGCAACATTGACAAAAAATTTATGACTTTTTTCTTGTTAGAAAAGTACGTTAAGAAACACATAAGCACAGCATATTCGGCATCTTAGAATTTTTGAACCTTGGACATGTCAGTTTCATCACAATGTTTTCCATTAACATTACCAACGTCACTGGTTTATTCCTATAGCTTTCGGTCCAAGTAACCGAAAATTTAAGGGGAAGCTTTACCCAAAAACATTTAAAGTGCGTTCACACTCCACCGGCATAAGTCATTAACTCTCTCAGCAGTTATTAGACTGTGAAAGTTTTCCGGTTTTGTTCACCAATGATGTTTTTATCTAGTTACAATTTTGTTCGTGATTTGTGGCGACTGAGACTCTGTTCGAAAAGTTTCCGTTCGGTGTTGATTAACTTTCAGGCGATTTAGTACGATTTTTAATTATTATTGGGGGGTTAATTTAGGGGTTGCGGAGAGAAAGATGTTTGTTATTGTTAGTGGCTGGGACAGGTTTGTTTTAATAATTATGTTGAGAGTAAAATTCCATCAATACTTGGTAAGGTAATAAAGTGAGACTTTTCCGGCGACCATGTTGAAGAAAAACTAATTATCTGTTTTTTTTTTCGTTTCTTAAGTGCTAGAAAGATTTTATTTCAAATATTTGATGGAAACTCTAACTCATTACAACCTGCCCGCAGCCATCTGCTGCTGATTATTGGCATAACAAAGCACTTTAAACGCCAGTTTACGTCAGTGTAGCTATCATGAGTTTTTATTACAAGACTCGATCGTCGATGTCGAGCGCGTTTGGCGCTCTCATTGGTTGAGAGTGAGTTCTTACAACCTTGAAGCGGGCCAATCAATGAGTCAAACGCGCTCGATATCGACGATCGAGTCTCGTAATGTAAACTCATGGTAGCTACTGGAGAGCACTAATTTGACAGGTCTAAACTGACATTTTATCTTCTGTCCTTTTCTTAAGGGAATATAAAGAAAAAGATGCATTGAACTTATTTTAATTTAGTTTGTGAACAAGGCAATCGGAGCTACTATGCATTAAAAAAAAATAAAGTGTATTGTAGTATACAATATTATGTAAAGAAAACCCTGTCCGATCCGTGAAGGTATTGTTAGGTATCGATAACTGATTCTACTACAGGACCGCAGTCAGGCTAAAGTTAAAAAAAAAATCCCCTAAAAAAATGAATATTATTTCGCAAAAAAAGGTAACTTAATACAATATGTGTGATAAGCAATCCATGCGCGTTGTCACGTTTTTTTTAATTACCAAATTTCGGGAAAGTTGGAATTAATTCGTATCGTGGGTGCGTTTACAAACATATACAAAAACTCCCATACACAAACAGCCAGACCCGAAACAACTACTTGTAGGTCATACAAATATTTGATCCATGCGGGAATCAAACCCGCGTCAATAGCTTAACCACCGCGCTAACTGCAACAGTCTTCTTTACATATTTGGCAATTAAATCGCGCACGTAGATTATACCATGTGATAACATAACAGTTAATCACAAAAGACTTTCTACAAAATTGATACTCAAACATTATTCTAATCTAATATCCCTTCGTGGTGGCTAAACAAAAGGCGCTGCCGTATCAACAATTAGTCGTTACATCGGCCGCCGGTCCGGAACGCGTAATGATCGGAACGGCTCTGTGCGCCATTCTAATTCCGATCACCGGACGCGTGCCGGAACGGACCGCGCTAATCACGACCGGGGATTAGGTAGCTTCACTTCTGATTCTGTTTTTGAAAAAGGGATTAGTAAATTTTACTGGCTTTTTCTGACAGTTTATATTACAGCACTAGCTGTGCCGTTTGAAACGCTTAAGCTTTAGTAATATAAAAAATAGATAAAAGCCTACTCTTATGCTTAACGAATGTATCTACGAAATTTTGTTAAAATCGGTTAAGCCGTTTTAGAGGAGTTTGCGAACTAACAATGTGACAGGACCTGGCAGTTATCGTGGGTTCTCGACAGTCGTCGACTACCTTGGACTCAGTGGAGAAGTGTGCGAAGAGACTGATTGGCGACCCAGATTTAATTCGAAACGATCTCCAAAGCCTGAAGCACAAGCGTAGAGTAGCCAGTCTTTCGGTCTTCTATAGGATGCATTTTGGTGCGTGTGCAAGGGACTTGCATGATTTAATTCCCCCATCTCCGTTCCACCATCGGACGACTCGTCGTACGGCGAGTTTTCCGGACCCTTACGTTGTTAACACCACTACGATCCGGACGAAGTGTCTCGCTTCCTCTTTTATACCGTGTACATCGAGGGACTGAAACAATTTGAGAGCGGCGGTGTTTCCCTCAGACTACAATTTGAGTGTCTTCAAGGCTAGAGTGAATAGGCTCTTAATAAACTAGTGCGCTTTACCATCAAGGATCGCATCACTGCTTACCATTAGGCAGGATTGCGGTTGATCGCAATCCCGCACTAGTTTATAATAATAATAAAGCTTTTTATTCGGACAACATTTAAGTTTCTTTTACTAATACACTTTTGATTATAATAGAATTGTATACATCTAAAAGTATTCATAGATTTGACACTTCCTTGCTTTCTGTAAGTCTGATTGCCAGTTGGCAAAGGCCTCCTAGTTTATAGTTTACAAAAAAAAAAAAAACATGTCGCCTGTAGCCCTAAAGGCATCAAGGGGCACCTATCATCAATCATGTCACTCACTGTAATAGTAGGCAATTGGGTTGCGGGGTCGCTGGTATTAAACTGCAAACCGGTAACAACATAGTTGGTAATATCACAGTACTTATACGCCATATCAGCAGTTGGACTGGTAAAGCGGACCCCAGACTCCAAAGCTAAAAAGGCTTCGGATGCGACTGGGATTTACGCTGGGATGATGATAATGATGATCACAGTACTTATCTATTCCGTGGGTAAAATACTATACAAAGATGAGGTGGTTGATGATCTTAACGCAGTGGGTGCAATAGGATCGAAGTGAAGTATCGGAGATCAAGAAAGAACAAACTGCAGGTGGCCTCATTTTATACCGTTTAGATAAAAAAAAGGTTCTGTAGTAGCGACCACGTGCCGGAACACGTAGCGTAGGGAGGCCCTCAACAAGGTGGACCGATGACCTGGTAAAGGTCGAAGCACCAAACCGGTCATTGTGGAAAGTCTTGGGGGAGGCTTTTGTCCAGCAGTGGACCTCTATAGGTTGAAGAAGAAAGGTAAAAAAAATACAAAATTCTTAGACATTTGTCCGGTAATAAGACAGAAAAAATCAATTAAAAATTTTTTCATTAGCAATTTCCTTTGTAGGTAGGCTCTCCTCTTTTTTTCTTGTCTGTTTACATAAATAAGTGTGTCCAGAAATGGTTAAATAAAATTAGGAATCGAACCAGCATCCAACCAATTGTAATGACGGGTTGTATCGTATAGAGGTACCCCATATCTGCAGGTTGGTTCGAACAAGCGACGCATCGTTCGCTTTGTACCAACACAACCATTGTTTTACTGAAATATTGCTGCGGCCAGGGGTACACAACATAGACAAATACAAAATAATATGTTTTTATACACCTATTTGAAAGCGATGCTTGAAATCTATGATAGATTGAACGTGCTCAGAAGATGCCTGTTCATTCTTGTTTTGGACGCAGACGGGTTAAATGTGGAATCCCTTCCAAATTTAACCTGTCTGCGTCCAGTTATTTATATCATTTTTAGTCAAATATATTATTTGACTAAAAATGTTGTATTATTTTAGGTGGATATATAATAATTTTAGCCTAGTACTCGGGAGTATGAAAGCATCTCTAGCCGAAGTAGGACGAGTGTTGTATCTTGACATACGACGCTAGGACCCTCAAAAGCGATAATGGTGCAGATTTTCTTGTTCACAAACTAAGTTCGGTGAAAATTTTTCTTTTTATTTCACTAATAAAAGGCAGAAAATAAATCTTAGTTTAGTCCGGTCACATTTTTAGTCGCCATGTTTTTATTACGTCTAAATTTTCTCTCTTGATTTGACAGGACTACACTAATATTTTGTGTTCTGTCCTTTTCTTAATGAAATAGAAAGAAAAAGATGCAGTGAACTTAGTTTAGTTTATGAACACGAGAATCGGGAAAATAATACGTAGGTATTAACCCAAAAGACTTCCAAAAAGATGCACTAATAGTTAGATGGTCTTATCTATACTAATATAAAATATGTAAAGAAAACCCTGTCCGATCCGTGAAGGTGTTGTTAGGTATCGATAACTGATTCTAATAATGCCCACAAAGAGAGACAACACTTAAAAAAAAATCTCCCTAAAAAAATTAATATTATTTCGCAAAAAGAGGTAACTTAACACATGTGCGGTAACCAACCCCATTCCGCGGGCGGCGGGGGGCAGGGCACGCGGCACCTGTGACGTGGTCGCGTCGCTATTCGCTTATAATAATAACGGTGTTGACACTTTTTAAAAAATTACCAAAGTTCGGGGAAATTGGAATGAATTCCCCGGAAAAAAGGATTATTTCAAAATTCATTAGTATTGTTACTATGATGATTATGTAAAATTTTATATCATATTTGGTCAAGTGTTTACCTAACCTTTATTATCCTTTTGGGTCGGACAGGGTTTTCTTTACATATTGTATAAAGCTGAAGAGTTTCTTTGTATGTTTGTTTGTTTGTTCGCGCTAATCTCGGGGAACTACTACGTCCGATTTGAAATATCCTTTTTGCGTTGGATAGCCCATTAATCCAGGAAGGCTTTAGGCTACATACATCACGCTGCGGCCAATAGGAGCAGAGCATAACTAACTTCATGCGGACGAAATCGCTAGCGGCCGCTAGTATAAGATAACTAGCTGCGCCTCGCGGTTTCACCCGCGTAGGTTTCGATAGGTTTTTTTTATATGCTCTGCTCCTTTTAGTCGCAGCGTGATGTTATATGTCCTTCCTGGATTAATGAGCTATCCAACACAAAAATATTTTTTCAAATCGGACCAGTAGTTCCTGAGATTAGCGCGTTCAAACTCTTCAGCTTTATATTTATAAGTATAGATTAGAAAAAAATAAAGTCAGGGTGTGTCTGTACAATCTCTGTGTGTGCGTATGTATGGGCGTGATTTTGTTTAAATGTCGGTTGTGAAGGTCGTTGACTTACAAAACAATTTCATAATGCTCAAAAAGAAAATTTCGGCGTTTTTCGAGTTCCAACAGATTTCAATGTTCACTGAACACTTGATGCAGATAAAAACATTAGCCCTAACAACAGCTGTGTGAAGTTGGAAACTAGATGGTTTCTAGGGATATATTTTTTCAATCGAAGGATTTAGACTCGGATGATTATACATCCTACTTTCCAATTAAAATAAGGTTATAACGTCATCTATAGGCCCTTGCCTATAGATGACGTTATAACCTTACAATATGGCAATAAGGCCAAATTGTCTTCAATATGGCCTTATTGCCTTGCCTAAAAATGACGTTATAACCTTGAAGCATAAAATTATGATTGTTTTACTTCATTTCGCTTTGCTGATTGATGCTACCGGTATCGCAATGGGTCCTAATTTTCCACTACTAAATCTATTAAATTCCAAATCCTAAATAAGCAATTAAGCATAAACAATTAAAAACACCAAATTCAAAATCCTACCCTCACCTACGCACCCTTGCTTGTCATTAATTCACTGAATCGAGTATTGTTTCCTGCGGGACCATCGTCAACGATGCCTCTCTCAATTTCTGCTTTAAAACTCTCTCTGTCCCACTCTTACACCTGAAACTAGACAGAGATAGCACTCGTCAATTGGTAACCCGTCACCGTAGCGATTCGGCCGTTTCCGCCGGCCGGGCGGTCTGTCCGGTCACAACTGAAAAAAGCTTTCAGCAATGTATTACACCTTTTGTATGAGATTCATGATGGGTTATTGTATATTTTATGGGGTTTATTGGTTATAGCCCTTTTTTGCAGATTTGAAGCAAAAGAGAGCAACATTTTTAATGTAGGATGGTATTTGGCGAATTACACTCTTCCTTGACTCCAGAATTTTTTTATTTTAAATGCTGTTTGAAATCTGGTAAATAGTAACTGATGGAACATGATTATCATTTCTGTAAATTGATTTAAGCAAATACTTTCACATTGTATTTTATGTCCGCTGTTTTCAATCCCATTACTCTTAGAAAAAACTCTGAAACAAAATCGGAAGTTACAATTCCGGCCATTTTTAAATTTAAATACAGTCATCACCTCATCATCATCATCGCAGCGTTCAGTCCCGGTTTCATACGCGGCCTTCGCGTTGGAGCCCGCCCAATTAAAAATAAAAAAGAATATAAACCGCCCAATTTAAATAAAGTCATTATTTACAAATCGGTGTGTGTGGACCATATAGAGATGGTCTTTTACGGAGTCTGAACTGGTCTTCCGGTGATCGTAAAAATCTGATGGACATATCTTTAGGGACAGATAGGTACCGGTATTGAATAGAATTCATTGAACTATATTATTAAAATTTTCCCGCTTATCAAGCTCTGGCAAAAACGTTTCCACCATGACTCTGCAAGCGTAGTTGCGTATGTTTCCATTTCCAATTGTCCATTTTTTTCATATTACCTACGCCTAATTTGTTAATGCGGAGCTAACCTCTAAAAGGAACGTTAAATATTTACAGTGTAAACATTTGTTGGTTGGCCAATAGAGGAAAAAGAATAAAGGGCGACAGTAAAAAACGCCAGACTTATCTTCAACTCCACAAAACGTTACTACGAAGTTATGCTTAAACAAAACACATTTAAAACCAAGTCGCACAACAACATACCGACGCTTCCTCCACCATATCGGCATTTTATTTCATGCCCGCAATATTTGCATGGCGGCTGTCAATATTTTACCTCGCTGTCGTGACGGCCCACTGGTTTTATGGACACACAATACTTTAATGTATGTATTTGTTTTCACTCCAGGTTTTATATACAGATTTTGTTCATGAAACTTCAGTAGGTAACCTACATGAAAATAACGCTACATTGAAGTTAACAAAATCTACTGATAATTATTAATCAAAACTCAGAATTGATCAGGCTGTAATTACCAGTTAAACAAATATGCTTTTTTTTGTTCTGGATTGGAAATCATCAAATGACCTCTCACTCTGTGTGGAGCGGAAGGGCGTGTCAGACTTTAACTGACTAAAACCCACCCGTGTGTCTTCACTTACCTGTGCGCCAGGACCACGGTTTCTTTTTTAACCAACCCGCAACCCTGACCCAGGAGGCATCGGTCTTCGTGGACCCCGTCACTATGCGCTGACATCTCTTTGAGGCACGCGTGAAACAACGCGCCGGCGATCCGGGCCTGATCTATACCGCAAGCCCGCGCCTACGGTGGTCGGGAGTTTGATGTTGTCTCCCCACCAGGACGTCTCTTGAGGCGGCTAGAGGCATGTGAGGGCTGGGATTCCCGCTCCGTCTCCTCCTTTGCCGGTATCACTGCTTCACCGAAGGAGTTGACGGCCTGCCATGGACTCTCGCTCCGGACCTGGACCAGGGTCAGACGCGAAAGTTCGCCACCAATAATCGCCACGAGGACACGGCGGTGCTCTACGCAAGCCGGGCAGACCTCCACGGTATGCCTCACACAGTGGTGATAGCCTGGCGTCTCCTCCCGCCTTATCCGGAACAGGAACCTCCCAAAACAGCTGTGTCCGGTGAGGACCTGCGTCAGACGGAAGGGGACTTACCGCCGCTATTATATATTATTTGGCGTACCCCAAAGGTCCCGTCCCTTCACGTCTTTAAGTCTTCTATTTATACGGCAAAAAAAACTTTTATTATGATTATTCATTTATTTCAGGCGATGCAAGCTCACAGATAAATACCTACTTTAACCCAAACCTACATATTTTTGTTACTAACATGTGCAGGTGCTGTTCTGTGATATTTATTTGTTAGAGTTTCGTACAAAATTTCAGTAATGAGGGACAAGTTCTACAAGGTACCGGGAGATATAATCAAACAACTGTTACCTCGTTATCCTTATCCCCCTTTTTATCCTTGTTTTCAACATATTTTTTTGCTTGACAGCCTAAACACTTTTGAACCTATTTTTTTTTTATTATTAGCTGGTACTTGATCTTGAGATGACGTCAGTACGTAGCGAGAGTATTCTATGAACAACCACAGAATACCACTTGAGGGAACTCAAAGCCTCCAGCCAGAGTCAATCGTCTCTTATATAATACTAATAACTTTTGTGTGAGTGTGTATGGTGTATGCTCCAAGGCAGGCTGCATCCTATAAGACACAGATTTTGCTAAAGAGTTAAAAAGTCTTATTCGGTTACGCGACCAACAAAATATCTCCAAACTAATGATTCGTTAAAGCTTTTAGAAATGACGTATAAATGACAAACTGCTGCAAAAGTAAGGTGCAAACAACACAAATAGCGAAAAACACTCTGTCTCTACGAGAGTTTCCCTTCTCACTAAGAAGACAGTAATGTGTAAAAAACTCTGCAATTATTTCCCGAAGGCGATATATTAGCTATCACGGACCTTTATCAAACACACAATCAAGTTGAGCACATTCTCAGTAATCTATAAATCATGGATCAGACGACATCGCGAACGTTTGACAACTAGTAATCATATTTTTATTTAAGGCTCAGTGATGTGTCTACGATAAAACATGTTTGGATGTGTCCGCTCTGTAGTATATTCGATCGAGGTCCAATTATTCTATAAAAACCCTGCATTATTATGCGCAAAAAGTTTTTGGAGGTTAACTTCAGCAAGATCGGGTTTTTTGCCGTTGACGATACTCCAGAGTTGTTGTAGGTAAATGAGTAACCGCAGAAGGAAGCTGCGGAACGGGAGAGGTAGATATCAACTCCCTTCCCGGGACGCAGAAGACGCACCAGGCGCCGAGGAAGGGCCGGCAACGCTCTCTTCTGTCCCCCATGAATGGGTCCAGGGGCGAGGGACATGGGGAAGTCCCCGTCTCCTATTTGATGGACTCCGAGGTAGAGGCGCGCGCGTGTGCAGGCGCGCGCTCAGAGGCGATGCACGTTTCACACCTCACTCTCCCGTGCAGGAGGCGAGGGCCGGACAGACCGACATGGCGCACGTGACTGGAGAGACACCGGGGTGATTTTTAGTCAGTAGAAGTCTCACAGACCCCGTCGCCCACCGAAGGGACATGAACTAGCATTTTCCACCCCGAACAAAAAAAAAGGTACATGAGTAACACCGAAACTAATGAAAAAAAAACATCAAGTATTGAGCCGCACTTGTTTTATTGACACCTGATCGCGTCACGGAGGTATAGTTACAATTAAATAACATGAGTTGAAGTTCATTATACAAATGCATTTTGCTGTATGAGCATTATTGGCTCGTACATAAGGTTTTAAAGATTAGGTTGAATATATCCTGTAGTTAATAAAGGCTACTTTAAATTAGCCTTTAAAGTGACCTTTTTAGGCCAAAATGTATTGCAATACATTAAATGAATTGAAATTGATTTAGTTTAGAGGTATCCTCTATGTGTTTGAATTGTATATTAAAAAATGCTCAGATTTAATTAACAGTATTGTAGCAAGCAAGATACATAAGCATAGATTATTAAGAAAGATGCGATGATCATTAAGAAATTAGGAAAATCTTTTCAATTGCCTCGCGCAATGAATTTGTTTTATTTACGATTCTTGTAAATGGCTGTTCTCTACAATGGTCTCTTGAATAATTCTGGAACTAAATATAATATAATTTTTTGTAAGGTTTTGAGTTTGGCAATTTTTCTCACATTCTTAAGAAATCACACATCGCCTTAACATCACATATAAGTAAACCACGTCACTCCATATATCAAGCTAATGTGATATCCGATTTACGATCCCGAATCGAACCTTAATGGATCACACTAGATTCAATTTTATAGGAGCGACGAATTTGTAGCTCATTCATACCGGGGACTTTTTGGAAGATTGTTCAATTTAAAGTGGGGCTTAGTTCTCAAGTAAATTAAGTTTGTTTTCGATAGGTCTGGAAAAAGTCTTTCATAACTTGATTTACATTGTCATAATTGAATTTATTTTATCTTATTTCATTTACTAAAATAATAATTACATACTTTTACATATTTACTCTTAAATCAGGTAATGAATTTTGACCTGGTGAAGGTCGCGGCAAGCCGCTGAATGCGGGAAGTGTAGGACCGGTCGTAGAGAGCCTTGGGGGAGGCCTATATCCAGGCGTGGACGGCTGAGATGATAATGATGAATAATTTACTGGGAATTCAAGAAATGAATTGCTTTTAAGGGAGTAACTCAACTAACCGGGTCTAAAAAGGGCACTATAAGCAGTAGTTTATAGTGGCCTTTTTAGACCCAGTGCTACAAAACCCATCAACAAAAAATAGGTGGTAATGGTGCTAGTTTGCCTGGACCAATCTGACCGTCACCTTTTCCCACATAATATTTTCTTTAAGTGTTAGAATTTTCCTGCACAGAACTCACACACATTCTAATATTTAACGTACACCACATAAGAGTTACAGTTACCTAAGTACGATGCGTACAGCAAGACAAAATATAATGTATTCAGTGAATATTGTCTCGGGAGCCCGCTTATTACTTTCGACTTACTTTCAGTTAGGTTCCACTTACGACTTTAATTTTATTCGCACCTGTAAAGTCGCCGAAGTTCCACCTATCAAGCATGGTACACATAACATACTTAAAATGACTATTGCTGTCATATACGATTAAAAACCTACCATTGCAATATGCACGTTGTTCGTACACGAATTTATCAAACCTATGAAGCATTGGATATAAATTGTCTAATATTGTCTACTACCTGTACTATCTGTAATATTGTAATGAATTGACTTGATCATCGTCTTCATAGTTTGTATTTAATTGTCCTAAGTTTATTAACAAAGCAAGTTTATCTTGAATTCCGAATTCAGGTGATCTTAAATCGAGAAGGCAATAGTGCTATAATGGATGCTGTTAACTTCTTCACAAGGAAATGGAAATCTTTTATTTTAGAAAGAAGAAAAGAAAATTCATCTATTTAGCACACACTAAAAGATATAATGCACCTAACATAAGCATAAGTACATCAGATACCATAAAAATCCTTTTTATTTGAAAAGGATATTCATATACATTCATGACAATTAAATACCTATGTAAACTAAGATAACAAATATGCTTGCGTATACGTCCACAAATTATTTTGTATAATTTTTTCAAAAAATATTTAATCTACCAAGTTTAAAATATTTTTTCTAGAAAGCCTTTATAAAGTTATACCTTTGTGACTTTTTTCATACTTATGGTTCAAAAGTAATAGATAAGGTGGGGACGTACCTATATTTTTCCGTGTGGAGCGATTATTTCCTAAAATTTCAACAATATCAAAATGGATTTTAGTAAACACGTATCCATTTTTAAATACCTATTCAACAATATATCACACATTATGGTGGACATGAAATAAAAAATCATTCCCAACTTTAGGTGTATTCACTTTACGTTACCTTAATAAAACATTTATTTCCACTTTTTATTTTTAATGTTTGTCGGCGTGATTGATATACATATTGGTACAAAATTTCAGCTGTCTAGTGCTAACGGGCACTGAGTTTATCTGCGGATGGATACTAGGCTTGGCGAAACTATAAGGGTTCTTAGTCGACTACGGAATCCTCAAAAAGAAGAGCATAAAGCCCGATGTAAGAAAATAGCAGTAAAGTGTTCTCGCGGCTGCAACAAAAAGGCCTAGTTCAGCATACATGCCAGACAACTAGTGCTTGCGCTGAACCTGATGTGTGTAACACAAACTTATTAAAGTTAATTACTAAACTTTACAAATGAGTAAAAAAGAAACAGACACTTCGGCGCGAAGTACTCGTCCGTATCCTTGTCATCTAAAAAATGGGCCCAGAACGGATCTTCAAGACAAAGAAATTGTATCTCAACACTCTCGCGATGAAATTCGACAGCCTCCGTGGCGTAGCGGTAGCGAACGCGGTCGCTGCGCAAGGAGGCGCGTGTTGGATCCCTGCGCAGTGCAAATATTTGTATGCATGTGCTATATGAATATTTGCACTGGTCTGGTAGTGCCTCGGAAAGCACGTTAAGCCGTTGGTCCCGGTTGTCATACGAACATCTAAAAGGGCAATCGTTACGGGTTGTTGGAGCCCTCAAAAGTTCAACAATATTGGTCTAACTGCAATGTTTCGATATCGCCCTCAGGTTGTGGAGGTCAGACTTCAGTCGCTTCATAGAAAATAACGAAGTTTAGCCAAAATCAGCAGTTAGACTGGTAAAGCCGACTACAGACTCCAAAGCTAAAAAAGCTTCGGATGCGACTGGCATTAACGCTGAGATGATGATGATGTTGACTCTCGCGGTGAAATTATGAGAAACAACTGTAAAACTGTCTTTTGTTTTATATTTCTCATCAAACTGAGTAGGTACTAAACGGAGCCTACCAACAACAGCTCTGCGCGACAGCATATATCCATATTAATTTAAACCATATTTCACCGTATTTAATTCATATGCTAAATAGATGCGGTGTTTTGTCAACCGTTCGGTATTTCGCTCCAAACTTTATTGTTCTGGTGTTTGGAAACCATTATTAATAAATTGCCAGTAAATGTAGGATTATGAGTTAATTTTGTAAAGTTCCATGTTATTTTTTTGTTGTATGAAACTTATATGGTTGTATCTCTGCATACTTATTCAACATCATCAACTACTACTTCTTCTTCAACCTATAGAGGTCCACTGCTGGACAAAGGCCTCCCCCAAGGCTTTCATTGCTTTGGGGGGATTTGCCATAATCCCCACGCTTGGCCGGCGGGCTGGGAAGTGCAGTAATTTAATATTCCACAGGAGAAGCGCTGCTGCCCACTTCCCTGGTGAGAGTTCCCTTAGTCGCCTATTACGACACCCACGGCAGGATATGGGTTGGTACTATTCTAAGCCCGGTACCATACGGTATGTACTTAGCCATTTCTTTTGGTTGTATCTCTGCATACTTCTTCATCGTCGCCTCTTACGACACCCACGGGAGGATATGGGATGGTACTATTCTAAGCCCCGTGTTGTACCGGACAACACGGGGCCATCACACTCGCAATAGTTATGTTTAAAATAATTTCAACAGCATAATATTATTCTGTAACTATTATTTTAAAATATTCTGGCCTCCATATTCCAAGATGGCGAACAAAATGTAAATAAGCCATTATAAATCAGGTTTATTTTGAACAGTATCCGTTCAGAGCCAACCATCTGCTAATTCAGTGAAAACAGTCCCTGTTTTATATTCTAATTTATTTGTATTAAATTCTATGCAAAATTCTACTATAGTCAGGGTTATTTTTCAACGGGCAGAGAAGACTTAGTTTCTTTTAGTACATTGCACCAAACATTTTGGAATAAACTTTCGCAGTATCCTCTCTGTGTTTCCCAGTACATATTTATTTTGGAAGAAATAGTGAGACGTTCGTAATAAAAAAAGTATTTTTGGTTAAAAATTTCAGGCGATCTGAAAGTAAATCTGTTTTATAATTTTATTAGGTACTAGTAAGCTTACTTCTGGAGTGGCGGCCACGTACTGGAAGACGCAGCGTAGGCAGGCCCCCAACAAGGTGGACCGATGACCTGGTGAAGGTCGCGGGAAGCCGATGGATGCGGGCAGCACAAGACCGGACAACGTGGAAAGCCTTGGTGGAGGCCTTTGTCCAGCAATGGACATCTATAGGCTGAAGAAGAAGAAGAAGAAGTAAGCTTAGACTCTAATTAGTATCATGTAGTTTTCCTTTTTGTTTTATGATGATTCTCCGTTTCTTCAAGTCTACTATCACTTCTACTTGAGATTTATAAAGTCAGATTTATTACCGAGCATGGTAATAAACCTGACTTTATACCTATTGACTAAATTTTAGTCATCCAGTTATGTAAACTGACTGAAATTGTTACAAGAATTGAATGATCATGATATAAAATCCTATAAGTTTATATACTTATCACTTTATGTATTTTAAAACATTGACGTCATAGTCTGATGCAGAAATATCTAAACGCTTTCATGATAAGCAGTGATGCAATCGTTGATGGTAGAGGGCGCTTGTTGCATACAAAAAAAACTGAGTGAATAGGAAAAAAAAAGAAGAAGAAACTTAACAACACCACCAAGGATGCTGCGGGAGGATCCAGAGGGAGATTGATTTGGGACTCTCCACGATCAAACACCCGACACAAAAATATTTGGCGCATCGTACCCGGCACACATCACAACACAATTGCTCGGGCCCGTCCTCCGTACGGCTTCACCAGATGTCATGTCGGAACACGACGAATCGCTTGGCGACAAGACTTTGTCTGGTGGGTGGTAACTTTTGCCGGCAGCCGATGTTATGGTCTACTACCGAGGGTGTACAATATTGTTTGAATATGACTGTTTGATGCCAAAACAAACAAAAAATAAGGTCCGAGGTTCATTTGCTCCTTGTAACGAGCAAATTGTATATCGTACTAGCTGCGCCTTGTGGTTTCACCCGCGTAAGTTTCGATATGTTTTTTTTATATGCTCCGCTCCTATTGGTCGGAGCGTGATGTTATACAACGTGTAACAAAAAGGGTATATACATACCAAGGGCATGGCATCTTTAGATGACATCAAACGATATCGGAAGGGTTTCAACTCAAAATAAAATACTCAAAAAATTGGTACCAAATTTTCGGATTCGTGTGTTTTTTAAAATCAAATCATAACAAACGTGGCAGCACACTACATACGTTAATAACTACTCGTTATCCGCCACGTTACTTGCCAAAATCCGATAAATGTCTGTGCGACTAGTATGATAGTAGCCTATCACAGGCGGTGTTTTTCCTCATAACTTCCTAACATAAAGAGATAGGATTAAAAAACCCTTCCAATATCATTTGATAACATGTAAAGATGCCATGCCTTTGTTATGTATATACCCTTTATGTTACACGTTGTATAGCCTAAAGCCATCCTGGATTAATGGGCTATCCAACGCAAAAATATTTTTTCTGATCGGACCAATAGTTCCCGAGATTAGCGCGTTCAAACAAACAAACAAATTCTTCAGCTTTATATCATCATCATCATCATCTCAGCGTTAATCCCAGTCGCATCCGCAGCTTTTTCAGCTTTGGAGTCTGGGGTCACCTTTACCAGTCTAACTGCTGAATTTGGCTAAACATCGATATTTTCCGTGAAGCGACTGCCATCTGACCTCCACAACCCGAAGGTTCAGCTTTATATATTAGTACAGAAATATAGATTTACATTTATCGATTTTGTTTTCTTAAAAAAAAACCTTGCCCCAAATTATGAATTTCTCCTCTATCGTGAATGCGTTTACTAACATTTATACTCCCATACACAAACAGCCTGACTCAGAACAACTACCTGTAGACAATACAAATATTCTATTTCATTTATTTATTTAACTAGCTTTCTGCCCGCGGCTTCGCCCGCGTGGAGTTCGGTTATATCGCGCTTTAGTGTTCTTTCTCAGAGTCTAAAGATTGTCTGTGCCAAATTTCATCAAAATCGGTTGAGAGGTTTAAGCGGGAAAGCGTAACAGACAGACAGAAAGACAGACAGACAGAGTTACTTTCGCATTTATAATATTAGTATGGATTAGTAGTTTAAGTTTTCCAGAACATATAAGCATAATACACACCGAAGGTAAATAAATAGTTCCGAAACAAATAAAAGCCTGAATAAAGGGCCGTGTACAATGAAGTACAACGGAAGGTCCCAAATATTTAGCTCTATTGTTAGTTTGTTCATCACGACGGATGGGGAAGTGCGTTAGTTTCTCTTATTTACTATACGCCTTTGTCTTGTGTGTATGGGAAAGGTAATTAGTTAAGGTGTACCTTGAAAGGTTTAGGTTGGAAAAAGGTTTGTTTTCATGGTGCCAGCGGTAGCTATTGTTTCCGCTTTCGAGAGAAATACTAAAGTCCAAAATAAGTCAATCGAAAGGAAACACTGAATAATCCGTGACAGATAACTTTCAAAGTATTTTTACTCATCATCATCATCTCAGCGTTAATCCCAGTCGCATCCGAAGCTTTTTACAGCTTTGGAGTCTGGGGTCCGCTTTTACCAGTCCAACTGCTGATTTTGGCTAAACTTCGATATTTTCCGTGAAGCGAGTGCCGTCTGACCTTCACAACCCAAAGGCGATATCGAAGCATTGCAGTTACACCAATTGTTGAACTTTTGAGGGCTCCAACAACCCGTAACGACTGCCATTAGATGTTCGTATGGCAACCGGGACCAACGGCTTAACGTGCTTTCCGAGGCACGACCAGACCAGTGCAAATATTCATATTCATGCATACAGACATTTGCACTGCGCAGAGATCGAACCCGCGCCTCTTTGCGCAGCGGCCGCGTTCGCTACCGCTACGCCACGGAGGCTGTCAAAGTATTTTTACTCTCAGATACAAAATCATGTCAAAAAGAAGTTAACGTTATTTATAGCAGAGATTAAGTTTAGTTACAAATACAACGACAATGCTCCCGATTCCCTTGTTCATAAAGTAAACTAAATTTCAGTTTAGTATATCTCATTCATTCTGTTTAATTAAGAAAAAGACAGAAGATAAATATTAGTTTAGTCCTATCAAATTAGTCAACACCTGACGTAATTTTAGTCGCCATGTTTTTAATGACGTGTAATCTATCTATAGAATATCTTAATTTGACAGTCACAGTCGACAGACAGTGTGCTAAGCAATCTGTTGACTATGAGATCACTACCGACCATAGGCTTCGAACAATTCTGCCCATCAGACCTCGGTGCGTCGGTGGTAGGCCATAACATCGGCTGCCGGCAGAAGTTACTACTCACCAGACAAAGTCTTGCAGCGAAGCCATTCGTCGTGTTCCGGCATGATGCCTGGTGAAGGCGTACGGAGTACGGGTCTCAGCACGTTTATGATGCGCCATATGTTGTTGTGTCGGAAGTTTGGTCGTGGAGAGTCTCCAGACCAATCTCTCTCTGGCTCAGAATCGTTGGGCGTGTTGTTGGGTTTAACATTGCATCACCTCTCTCAACAGCCATCTTCCTTTCTATTCGCTCAGTTTTTTTTTTTGAGTGATAGCGCGTTTTGCCATCAACGATTGCATCACTGCTTACTATCAGGTGGGATTGTGGTCAAGAACTAGTTTATAATTATAAAAAAAACAATGTTGAAAGAGCTGGTATTGCTTATTACGACCATTAGCTGTCTTTGTAATCTCTGCTTCGCTAGGCATATGTGATGGGGACACATTTATCATTCATGTAAACCATCGTCTTCCCAACATTCTAAGTTACCCATACATTACAATATTACCCTAACAATTATCTGACAACAATATCTTGAGTCCAGCGAGCGTGTCCAATGTTTTCCGTCTGTTCTTGCGTTGTTGCCCACCCTATGTCTGCGTAGGAAGTATTCACTGCCTTTGTTCCTCATAGTTATGGCAGCCTGGTACTATTTTGTTGAATAATTAGAGGATACGTTTATTTTAAATTCTAAATGCTACATTCTCGTTACTAGCTGGCAAAATATTCTGTAAAGGAGAAGAATAAACAGGTCTGGCTAATGAGTAGTCAGTTCAAAATGTACTGATATGTTTGCTTTAATACGAATGTAAAGATAATGTTAGGAAATCTATTTTGTAACTTGTATACCTATTTTAGGTCCTGCTTACTAAGTCAAAAAAGAGACGCGATTATTATTTATTCAATTTATTTGAGATATTATTTATTAAATACTGTTTTACTTCGGAAGATTTAGCAACAGGACAAGGGAAAAATGACAATGAAAACCTTTATAAATTTGACTTTTTCCGCACACCATGATCATAACAAAATTCTTCAATGAAGAGACACATTCATCGAAACAATCACTAAACGCCAACACTTAATTCAATAACAGAGATCCCTATCAAGCACGCCCGGTTATCTCCTCACCCCACGCACCAATTTACATACAAATACATACAAATCGGGTACGGAACCATAATCGGTTCCGGGTCACGTGGCCTCCGTGGTGAATCGGTTAAAGAGACCATTCGTTCACGGTTAATAAAGTCACAATCTTCTCACAATACAAAACAGGCTGCCTGCTGCCTTTCCCTTGCCTCGAAAAAATATTCGCGAGGGTAGAACAGATTCGAAATTAGAATTTGATTATCGAAGTGTGCCGACTATTTATCATTTGTAATGACGCGTTCGCAGCGCGAGGACGTGCTCGCTAATATTGTAATCTTGTAAATGCGTTCAGCAAAATACATATTTATTACTTTTCGTATTCTGTGTAGCTATTTGAGTGGAAAATATTGCCTTTGCATTGATTATGCATGACGGTCTAATGTTTTGAACGATTCGTGTAGCTGTCTAGTCATTTATATCCATCTGTTGGTAGTTTTAGGTTTTATTTGCTGAGTTTGACCGATGATCAAGTGATCGGGAGAGGAACTGCTGTGAACTATAATAATTGCTCTGAACCAGTTCAACACACAAACAAATACCTTGTTTACCTGAAGAATGCATGGGAAATATCACAATTTTACTTGTTTTTAGAAATAAACAAATTACTACTGACAATCAAGAGGTATGATAGTAGTAAGTATATCTAAATATTCAATGTGTGTATTATTTTTTAATTATCCCCAGTAAGATAATACCTATCATTGGCGACATATCCACATCAATAACAGCATCAACAAAAAGCTACAGTATCCAAAACTGTCGGACCTCCAAGCCGGTTAAAAATACTCATCACGTATATTAAATTCACTACTTTTTGTCTCTGCTACACACAAAAGGCTGGCTGGTAGAAAATGCCCATGGCATTAAGTCTGCCTAGATACACGTGTCTGCTCTCAGTACCCATTAAATGGGCAAATAGAAATACCTTTAAATCTAGAAGAGTCAAGGAACGTAAAAATGTATTTACTATTCGAACGAGACATTCAATAAACTCGCGAAATGTTCTGGTCATAAGGACCGAGTCGGTTCTAAGCTGCATATCTTAGAGCGAGGGCACCGCGTATTCAAATGTAGCTGTGTGTTACGCGACCCATCCGTCTTACTGCTGGCGTCTGCTAACTCCGGCTATACAGGCAGGTTGCAGAACTGGCGATGCTAATTTTTGATTCCGAAAGAAAGAACTAACTTTGTCGGTACTATAAAACCCATTTACTACGTTATTTAAGGCTTTAATTAATGTTAACAAGAAAAATAACAATTGAATTGAAAATGATAGATTCGTATCGTAGAATCCATACTAATATTATAAATGCGAAAGTAACTCTGTCTGTCTGTCTGTCTGTCTGTCTGTCAGTCTGTTACGCTTTCCCGCTTAAACCTCTCAACCGATTTTGATGAAATTTGGCACAGACAATCTTTAGACCCTGAGAAAGAACATAGGCTACCTTTTATCCCGGAAAAGTTTGATGTTCCCGAGGGAAATCTAAAAAGCGCGATATAACCGAACTCCACGCGGGCGAAGCCGCGGGTGGAAAGCTAGTCAATCTATATACGAAATACACATAATTGACAAAATGCAGTGCGAGGTAATTACTAATACATCGTATAACTTTGACAAAAACCCTTAGAACTATATTGGATCTCCTAAGTGGCTAAGCTATCAGCGTTGGATTAATAATAATTATTGTATACCAATTACTCTCACTTATACTTGATACTGTCAATGAGACTATTTAAAACTGCCATATGTACCTATGATTTCCTGACTGACAACTTCTTGGCAAAATTCAAAGCAGGCAAGGCAGTAAATAAACGTTTAGGTCTAAAAAACAACACACTATACAATCGTGTAAAGGGGCGCCGGTCTCTGTCCCCGGTCTGAATATCTTCTATTGAATTACTCACGCTTCAGCAGCCCACCAAAAATATTGTCCTCTTCACACTTACGTGGACACCGAGAAGTTTGCACATTACGACGCACAGATGTACTTGCCGGTGCATGTTTGTTTCAAGTTTTTGAAATTCGTGTTATGCGGGCGTTGGTCGCAATAAAAGTCGAGTTACAGATATTGTTTTTGCATGGAATGTGGCACGGAGAACTTTGGAGGTGTCAATGTTCTAGGGTTGATGATGATGATGATCAGTCAGCATTCCCCAATATTAAATTAGTTTTTTTAAAGCATACGTCCTTCTCCTTGTTGATTTCTAGTCACTGTTAGTAGATTACACAAAATTGTCTTACCATAATTGATACTTTTGTATAGCATCATTACCAGTCATAGACATAAAGAAACAGCAAATGAATAATATTTTCCTTAAAATTTCAGTATCAAACAAGCTGTACAACAAAATACTTAATATCCATAATCCATCCCACCATGCCCTTCAATCACAAAAACCTGGTCCTAATTTCCCATAGCGATTCTCCACGACTATCCCGCCAACGAACCGGACTAACCTACATTGGTGCTACCGTCCACAACACATGGGAATCGCACTGTTCGCAAGGAATTCGTCATGGGTCCTTAGTTCCGCCACAACACTATAGAAGGGATGTGACTTTTCTATGGAGTTATTGGGTGGATTGATGTGATGATGAATTTGATTATTGATTATGAATGCGATGTTACTTTTAATCGGGTGGATATGGGAATGGGTGAAAGATGGGATGGGGTGTAATATGCCTGTCATCCAATGTTGGAAACTAGGTACTGAAGATTTTCGTACTGTTGCTTGCCACAGTACGAAAATCACAGTGATCACAGGCCGCAATCCCAGTTTACACACTGCTGGCTTATATGTATATTTGTATGTTATCCAGGTTTTACCCGCGATGGCATAAATGTCATCGGCCCACCTTCCAACCGCCGTTTTATGGCATTTCGTTCAGTGATTGACTACTTGGCAGGCCGTTTTGTTAGTAGATTACGGATTTTGTGAAAATCGGTCATTATGACATTAAAAGTCGACGATTTTGACACTATTGCAATAGCAGACTAGGGCCCCCGGTCCACGGACGTTTTTTTTTCCAGTCATTGGACTTACATGTACACCAGTTTCATACAATTACTATTTTAATTCTCCCCTGCCAGCCGGACATTGCTAAGAGTTCCTAACTTTCAGACATTTAAGATGCGTCTTAAATGTCTGTAAGTTACATAATAAGACGAGGAATAGAAGATCAAACAACTACAAGAAACAGATACCGTAAAAGATTCTCCAGAAGTAACTCTCGCTAACGCTCGAAACAGATAATAATTATATAATAATTTGTAGTTACTGCGTACCTTCGGCTTATGAATAAATGTTGTTAAAAAGATTGAATCTTACTAATGTAAAAATTTTCAATGATTCCATTAGAATGGAAAAGTTATTGTCTATATCTCCTTGATAAATGATACGTTTGAAGAATGCTACTCACCCTAAACAGAAATAAAATCATAAAGATAACCAAACAGAACATTATTTTAAATCAAATCAGCCAAAACAGGGGTACAATGACGTCTATATCTGTCGCCCCACGCATAAATTCGCTACGCTGCGCCCTGTTAGCGAGTCTAATGCTGGCTGGGAAGCTATTCATCAGATATGTGTCATATTGAAGGGAGTATGGAGGATAGTAATTGTTATAATTGTGAAAGCTATAAAGAAAATTGGATTTTGTATTAGATACTGGTTTGATTATTCCCATGAGTCCCCTTTGAGTGATATTATAGTTAGATGAAAACTAGAAGTTCTAAAGGATTTTGGTTTAAAAATACGCAATCATTTTTCAAAATAAATTTGAAAAGCAATATTTTATAGACTTGTATTATCGTTGTGATTCAGATTTGATTTCAGTATTCATTCCAATTATAATAGAGCTTTGAGATTGTCCTTCGAAAGTAACCTGTGATTATATCAAGATGCTAAATGAAAATAAAAGGATAGCAAAATGAAATTCAAAGTAGACTTTTAAACCTCTGTAATTAATGATCCGCTACTATAAGTAATATTTACAAAGTAAATACTTAACAACTAATATTGCACAAAGATTAGGTGATAACAACAATTATTAACATTATCGAAACAATGGAACAGACTCGAACTTGACATATCCCCTATTTATAGTCATACTAATTTTAATGCAATTTGCCAAATATTAGCGCCGAAACATTATAAACAATTAATTCTAAGCCTTCGGCAGTAGAAGGAATTTCATCCCAAAATTGAACTCTAACTTCACAATACATTCAATTTTACTAGACTCACTTCTAGTTGCGCAGTATAGAAGAAAAAAATTACATTGAACAGTTTTCGAGTGTTGTGTTTCGGCACATAGTAAAAATTATTTTATTTATGTACGAGAGACCCATTGTGTGAATAAAATTGTTTGCTCTTCTTATGCCCAGCGGGTACATCGTCTAAATCACCTTCTTTATCCTGATGTGCTGTCATGTGTCTTGTCAGGTGGTGCCTTTCACGGAAACTCTCGTTGCAAACGGGACATTTCAATTTCTCTTCCCTTTTTCTCCTATGCGGATCGATTGCTGATTCGCTCTTATGATGTGTACGCATGTGATACACCAGATCTGAAGTCATTCGAAAGCTGATGCTGCACTTAGCACAAACATTTTGCGATGGCAGAGAGAATGCAGCCAAAGTTGGAGGCAGCAATGTACTCAGGATGGCAGCAGCAGGATTAGCTATCAAAGGATTCTCCCTCGGCGGAACAGGAAACTTCATAAAATCTGGATTGGGTGACTGGAAGTTCTGAACGCCGAAAGAATATGATGACCCGGCTTGAAGATACGGTATATCCGGTCGAAAAGGCAGAATGTTTAATTTATTTGGTGACATTTGTGGTGTCTTCACATCATGTTTGTCTTGGTACTCCATATGATTTTTATTGAATCCTGAAGATCGTTGGTTCATCGCTGAGTCGGTATAGTTTGGTGAAGACGACGGCACATTCTGGCCTTTGAAGAAGTGGCTGCCATTTATCAGATGAGCTGGTGTGAGTAGATTATTGAATCCTGCTGTCTTATTGAAAGAATTGGATGGTGGACTGGCAGCAGAAAGCGGTGGACTAACTGAGTTCTGGTACAGTAGATTGTCAGGGCTGACCGAAGAATTAGGTGATCTCATTGAGTAGTTTGAAACTTTTGTAAACGCACTTTTTGGCGACATATCCGTCTTATCCGAATACCTCTCGTACCGTGCTCTTGACTGCATGCTAATCAATGTTGGGTCATCGAATATTTTGTTTTTATATTCTGGAAGAAACTTCGGTTGGCGCGCCGCACTTTCATTGGAATTTGGCCGGCTCCGTGACCGTTCCGAATTATCAGAGTCACTACAATACATAGACTTGCCTGGGTATTCATCTGTGCCGACGTCAATATTAATATCAGACCCGAAGCTCGGGGATATGTTGTTGCTCACCCCCACGCGATCATCATCGTCGTCTTTTAGGTCCATCGTGTTATCACTGGAGTAACCGTTGTGTTTGTAAATATCAGGCATCCTTTTAGGCACCTGCTCCCACTCTTCGTTATGGAAAAGCTGCTTCGATACTCTTAACTGTCTTTCTGGTGGTTTTGGTCGTACTTTTTCATCCGGCATCATCAGAAATGCCACATCAAAGGACCTCTTCGAAGTTTTTCCAGGGTTTAAAACCGTTGACTGCATCTCAGGTTTTATTTGTGAAGTTCTAGCACTCTCAATATTTAAATTAGTTTCTTTAGAATCAGGAGACGTCTCTTTATAATTTTGATAGCTATTTTGAACGTCCATTGTCATCGTTTAGTCATTTAATTAACAGCACACGAACTTGAAACTTTTCGCACTTATATCGCGGAGACACAGAGAAGACGCGTGCGTACTACCCGACGGCCACAATACGAATGTGAGGAACATAAGGGTGAAAAATATATAAGTGGGGTTTTGAACTACCCTTAACAGAGCGTTTGAAGTTGTGAAGGCGTGGCGTGACGGACCAATAAGCGCCGACCGGGAGGCGTGAAAGGAATTGGTCAACCAATGAGAGAGCTTTACGACGATAGAGAGCAGGAGAGCTCAATCACCAGGTCAAGATAATAATAACTGCTGTGAATTGAGAGCGCATTGAGTTGTGGTAGGGTCAGCTTGACAATAGCGACGCGATATTGAAAACTGTGGTTTATTTCTCTATTCACTGTGCACGGTCAGCAAAATTATTGCCTTTTTGATCATAAGATAGGTTTTCAAAACGTTGTTTTTTGTTTCGTAGAAGGTAACAAACGATTGACATTTTGACGAAAAAAGTAGTTTATTGATTTATGTAAATAAGTATAAGAAATAAATTAATGCTTTTATAGGCTTATTTTTTAAGATGATATGAAATATAGAGTTCTCATAATACCTCTAACAAACAAAAAATAGGTAAACTAAGTTCATCAATAAAAAAAGTTTTCCCAACCATTATCTTCTATTTATCTCACCCAAACATGGCACTGGGGAAACTGAAACGATTATGATTGCAATAAATATGTTTTATATGTCGCATAAAAAATGATACTTCATATAGTCGGCCTAACCCCCGACTGTATAGATGAGATTGCGAATAATGCTATTAACACAGACGCTTCTCCTCAAATTGATACCATACTCGAAGATGCTACAGACAAAATTGAGCTTAAACAAGTAAGTAATAAAAACCTAAATCCTATGACTACGATCGAAGCTAATACAGTAAAAATTGCCAAAGTAAAATCGGTCATAAAAATGAGAGTACAGGGCATAAATTCGATTGAGGGGTAATATATAGCAAAGTTAAAAGAAGACCCAAATGAGTTCTGTTCGGTAGTGGGTAACGATAATAAGATGGGCGCAGACGTTAAAGGAAAACCATTTGTCAGATTTTAGCCATTTTTTTTCGCCATTCGTTGGCTCTCAATGAAAATCTGTTACATTTATTTTGCTCGGCGCGTTAATGAGAAAATTTAAAGAAATATTGTAAGGATTAGCTACTGTTGTGAGCTGGCATAGAATATTGTTGTCTTTGCTGTTGAACTTATGTTAGTGTTTTATATTTGTGGATAGGTAGGTAAAAACTAACAGTAGGTGTAGTGTTACTACTTAGAAGATGCTTTCATATTCGTACAAGAATTACAAAATATCAAAAACATATTTTTTTTATATAATCACTAATCTGAAACTGTGAAGAAAGAAAGAAAGAAACTGCCTCCAATAGCTTCATTGATTCAAATTAAAACAACGTAACTTATCATTCTGTTTTATGTTTCACCATCTTTATGATTAATTACAACATTTTATCACAAAAACCTTACAGTAAAGCTTTTTTATTCATCCATTGTACACAGATTGTATAAAAATGATAAGGAACAAGTAAAAAATGTGTTTGCGATGGACGGAGAGAGAATCAGCCAGGCTTGCTAGTCATTTGTCTTCGCCGCCACAATAAAAGTGATTCGTAAGCTAAAAATGAGGATCTTTTTTTGGAAAATAATATGTTTTCCCTTAATATACTTTTGATGCTACAGTGATTTATACAGCTGTGAAATATATTCATAATGGAAAGTATTCTCTTGCAAGTTTTATGAAAGGGGTAGATGAAGAGGTAATTTGTGAGGACAGTGTAGAATATATACCTAATAATTAACTAGTGGCTCACTATTACGGACATCGATTGTTTTGCGTTCAAGATGGATAATTTTTCTCACTGAAACGCTAAAGTTTATATACATAGGAACTCTGGTTATGACTGTGGTTATCCTCAATCACAAATGTGTAGTAACAAGAAGTAGAGTAGAGAAGTACCTAACTTAGTATTTTTTTTTTTTTTTTACAAATTATAAACCAGCGCTTGACCGCAATCCTGCCTGATGGTAAGCAGTGACGCAATCGTTGATGGTAAAGCGCACTAGTTTATTAAGAGCCTATTCACTCTAGCCTTGAAGACACTCAAATTGTAGTCCGACGGAAACACCGCCGCGGGCAAATTGTTCCAGTCCCTCGATGTACGCGGTATAAAGGAGGAGGCGAAGCGCTTCGTCCGGATCGTAGTGGTGTTAACAACGTAAGGGTGGAAACCAGCCGTACGACGGGTCGTCCGCTGGTGGAACGGAGATGGGGGAATTAAATCATGCAATTCCCTCGCACACTCCCCGAAATGCATCCTATAGAACACCGAAAGGCTGGCTACTCTACGCCTGTGCTCTAGGCTTTGGAGACCAACTCGAGTTAGATCAGGGTCACCAATCAGCCTCTTTGCACGTCTCTCCACTGAATCCAAAGTGGCTAGGTGACACTTGGCAGCACCAGCCCAAATGTGGCTGCAGTACTCCACACACGAACGGACCTGTGCTTTGTATAACATTAGAAGCTGCCCAGGTGTGAAGTACTGCCGGACCTTTGCGATAACGCCAAGTTTCCTGGCAGCCACCTTGGCCTTGGACTCAATGAACCGCCCAAAGTTAAGGTTCGAGGAAATCTCAACTCCCAAAAGCTGAAGGCGGTTGGAACACTCCAAGGACACATTCCGAAAAGTAGGGGCCAAGGTGAACGGGCTCCTTTTGGCGGTGAAAAGACACGCCTGTGTTTTGGCGGCATTGAATGCTACAAGATTGGCATTGCCCCATTCGGAGACTGCCTGCAGTGCAACACTCGTTCGCTCAACCATGGCCTCTCTTTCGGACCGGATTGATTCCCTACTAGCCCGAGCATCCGGCAGGTATCTCTCTACAACTGTGCTGTCATCTGCATACCCATAGATACCGGGCATCAGCAGATCGTTAATATGCAGCAGAAACAGAGTTGCAGAGAGAACAGACCCCTGAGGAACACCGGCATTAGTTGACATGGGCTCAGAAGAGCATCCGTCGACAACAACTCGGAGGGACCGTTCAGTCAGGAAGTCTTTTACCCAGCCAGTCAGGCTAGGGGAAATGCCGTACGCTGGAAGCTTACTCAAAAGGCCAGCGTGCCAAACCCGGTCGAAGGCCTTCGAGACATCAAGGGAGACAGCAATCGCTTCCCCATTCTTATATTTAATGTTGACGCTTCCTGGAAGGGTCGCTGCATTCTCCTATCAACCCCAGGGTCTCAAAGCAGGGAAAACAAACATGCAAAGCACTAACCTGGATCCACTTGGACAGGAGAGGAGTTACCAACGACGAGTCAGGTGCCAGTCGGTTAGCTTGCTCCTTCTTCGTGGACTTGATGCTGTTTGTTCACTGCCTACACTCGTCAAGCACAGACACACCACCAATATGGAAACTGAGGGTTTATTAGGCCAGCGAAGCTCTTAGGAAGTCAGATATTCGATTTTATTTAGAGTACACGCGGTGTCGAATGAGCTGAGATCGCCATCTTGTTTTGTACTATTATCACAGTTTCAGAATATATAATAAATAAAATGTTATTATCCGAATGCGAATTTCTAAGCGTCTTACATATCGTTTACCTACACGAAGGTATGTGACACATCACATACCTTCGTGTAGGTAAACGATATGTTGATGATGATATGTGTATGATGATACACATATCATCATCATCATCAACCTTTTTATCGTCACATTACTGGGCACAGGTCTCATACAGAGGAGGATTGAGCGTAATCTGGTGATTTGCGCGTTTTGAGATTTTGTGATTTGCAAGTTTGTGCGGGTTGGCGATTTCAGACTTAAAGTCCAGGTTTCCTTGAGATGTTTTCCTTCAGCTTTTAATTAGTCACTGGTGTCCAAGATATACTTAGAAAGTACCTACATATAACTGTGTATAGATATTCGTTAATTTTAAAACTGTTTCTGCAGTCCATAAAATAGGTACCATTAGTAGAAATAACTATTATAGAAAGATCTACGGACGACGTTTCCGACCAATCTTCCAGAGGACATTTGTCGGTGTTTACTCCTAATAAGATGTCAATGCCGAATCAGCTTGTTACAGAGATTGATGGAAGAATGACTCAGGAAAAACGACTTGTAATGTTAGATAGAAGATGTACAAATAGATTGTCGTGATGTTATGTACGCATATGAGCGTGTTGATCTTCGGTGGCAAAGAATAGAAAGGCCCGCCCTTTCATCGTTCAAACACTATAATTAGTTAATTTGTTTAAGTTTTGGTGGATAATCGCATTTTGAGGTGGTAAGGTGCTCACTCCGATCGGTATAGGTTGGAGTGCGAGGTGAGGTAAAGGTGCCTGATCTCACATAAGTTACTTAATATGTATGTGAATAAGCTGTTTTTTTTTTAAATATTTTTTTTTATTTTATTTATTTATTTATAAAAGCTCTAAAATTATAAACTTGTGCTTGACCATAATCCCGCTTGATGGTAAGCAGTAGTGCAATCGTTGATGTTAAAGTGCGCTACAATTTAAGTATCTTCAAGGCTAGAGTGAATAGTAAACTCGCCGTACGACGGGTCGTCCGATAATGGAACGGAGATGGGGGAATTAAATTCTGCGATTCCTTCGCACACTCTCCAAAATGCATCCTATAGAAAACCGACAGGCTGGTTACTCTTCGCTTGTACTCCAGGTTTTGGAGACCGCTTTGAGTTTAATTTGGTCCGCCAATTAGCCTCTTAGCACGCCTCTCTACTGAATACAAAGTAGCCAGGTGGCATTTCGCAGCACCAGCCCAAATGTGGCTGCAGTACTCCACACACGAAAGATATTGAATCCTTTAGAAACAGCAGTTATGCTGACGATTGGCTCAGAAAGCTATTGATTATATGTGAATGTTATTTATTTATTTATTTGGCTCAGGCAACAAAGGCCCATAATAAAATATGATAATACTATACCTACTACAACATACAATAAAAACACATATAAAATACTATACATATTGAACTTTATAAACTCTATATAAAACTAAAGTCATACACGATTATTTTGCAGCGTCGGCGTCGTGTATCGCGCTGTGTCAGGTATCCGGCCACGGAATCGCCGCTTTCGGCCAAAACTCTGGAGAAATTATTTTTTCGAGATCCTCAGTTGGCACTCCCACCACAAAGGAATTAAAATTCACGGTGTGACGAGACTCCAACCTCGCAACCCTCAAAGTACTTCTCGTCTTGATCTGAATGTACTCCACAATGTCCTCAGATTTTGTAGAGTAATTCAGCCTGAATACATACAGCGGCGTTACTGGTACAGTGGGACGCAGAAAATGGTTCGCTCCGGTCGGTGCAGTGCCGCACTTGTTTAGGGCTGGCTTCCTTTTTTCCTTCTGCACCGTGATAAAGCCATCATTGTCATTGTCATCATTGTTGTTGTTGTTATGCTGGGGCACATGGACTAAGCTATAATGAAAATAGAATCGAGCTGTTGGTATATATGGCACTAAGCATGAAGACTAATTATTTAAGTGGCACCACCTATTTCGCTATGTGGTGTAACTCTCAATAGGTTAGCAGTTTAAATGCCTTGGTCATTGGGTTACAGGAGATGCACTAACAATTGTGATATGGAGAGAGAGGGCAGGCATTGGGTGTACGTTGCAACATGCTGTCCTACAGATTTATTAAGTGTGACAACAATGTCAAAATAATTCTGTTTGAAATATTGCCAAGCTTTCTGAAGTCTGTGGACCAGATATATGCAAAAAACGTTTAAAGACGTTTACTTTAACGACTGTTCAAGGATCTACCAATGACAGTCGGAATGTTGATCCCGTCTGTCATTGGTAGATCCTCGAAGAGTCGTCTTAACGTGCTTTTCGAGCCATGGAGGAGTCTCGGAAAGTAAAAAAAGTTAACCAATCCACATTATAACCGCGGCAAGCGTTGCTTAACCTGATCGATCGACCTCTACGGCTGTTATTATTTAGCAACGAGCCCTTTTTTAAGTAGTCTTCGTTTAGTAGTCATAAGCTATACTAACAAAATTATGAGTTTAATTTGCCTGATGTAAAGAGAAATCTATACTAATATATAAAGCTGAAGAGTTTGTTTGTTTGTTTGAACGCGCTAATCTCAGGAACTACTGGTCCGATTTGATTCTTTTTTTGCGTTGTATAGTCCATTAATCCAGGAAGGCTCTAAGCTATATAAAATCACGCTGTGGCCAATATGAGCGGAGCATAACTAATTTCACGCGAACGTAGTCGCTGGCAGCCGTTAGTGAATAAATAAAAGTTAAATGACACTAGATGGAGATAACAACCTAACTATACAAGAAACTTAAAAAATATATTATTGCTGCCTTCATTGATGATAATGAAACAGTTTCTTGAAAAGATACAGCAGGCATAACATGATAAAAATACAAAAATTGTTACAAGGGAAATAATTATTGTTTCATTAAAAAAGAAGATTTCTGGCAAGCTAGTCATACAATTTTCACTTAACCCCTACATTGTATAAATCAACATAACGTCAAATATCAATAAATTGAGGTTAAATCGTTTATCAATAGAGGTACCTCGAAATTCCTTGATAAGTAATTGTTGGCACACGCCACGGATATTCTCGCACGTGTCACATGAGGGAAGGCAGTGGCCCAGGATTTATGATTGTATCGTTTTTTCACCAACTTAATCCTATATTATGAATTACGATAAGTATCAGATTAGAAGATTATTTATTTGGAATGCTGAATAAATGTATACTAGGGTCGAAAGAGTGATACGTAATCGGAAAAGGCTTTTATTTATGCTTAACATACAGCAAATAACCCTCTTATTTAACTCTAACTCTAGTGGTGCTTTCTCCATACAGACGTATTCCGCTGTTTTCTTCTTGAATAATGCTTTTAAAGCATTTTTTTTCCACAATTTTACACCGTGATTATACGTGCCCCTACCATTTGATTTTTTCCAAAACTTAATTAATAAAAGAAATACGTTGATTCAAAATCGCGAACCATAACCCATTTTTACCGCGATGTTCAGATGACTATTAGACAAACGTGATAAGTTTTTGACAAAAAAAGATAATAGAAGCATAGGTATATTTTTCCTCTAAATGTTGATGTAAACATAATTGAGATCTGTGGTGTTTTGAAAAAGAAAACAGCGGAATACGAAACCACTTTTGATCAACGGTTTTGTAGGTAAAATCAGCCTGAGCTGCAACTGTCCTTTTCGCACTTTACCGGGAGAGGTTGGAAGCACGACGGCAACAGTTTCTGCAAATACTTATTTTCCAAATTCCTCGGCACTAGAGTCCGAGAATGTTAGAGAAGAAGTTAGAAAGATGTTAGAGAATTTTGTTGGGAAGAACACGTAGTTGGAGGTGAACGTGTTGTATGACAAGATGAATAAATAGTTTCTATCTATAAAAAACTACCAGTAGCGGACAATACTGCATAAAAAGATAATATACCTATACTTTACAGTATTGAATCATGCAAAATGGATGACGATTACTGTAAAGAATCACAAAAAGACTCACTTTCGCTATATTTTGGGTAACAAACTTGTATATCAGAAAAAAATATTGTAGTTGTTTTTACTTAACCCGTTCATGAAAAATCTTCCAAAAAATAATTCCAAGTCGTGACTGATGATGCTTGGGCAAAGTTCACATGTGCAAGTTTGATTACGATCGGTCCTTGGACAGGTCCCGACAGATTAGCTGCTACTACTAATGTTGTTCCGATTGGACGATCGGTCTGTGACGCGTCCCTTAGGAACCGAGTCGATTGTATCCAGACAATGATGAAGTGGGTGTGAATGTGGAAGTATTGGCTTTTGGATAAGTTTGTTTTTGTTGAATTGCATTTGATTTCTTTTAGTGAGTTAGAAATAAGACAAGTAATAGAGTTATTTAATTCTGAAATCACTCTATGATTTGATTTATCTTTTTCGAAAAGATAATTCAAATTAATATTGTTTGCAATATTATTGTACGAACGACAGCGGGTCAAGCTACCCCAAACTGCCAAATATTCCCAATCAACCTTGAGTCTTAATTCTTTAGGGATAAAGTTGAAAATGTAATAAAAAATCTGACCGATTTGTAGTAGCTTGATGTGCTGTCGTCTGTACTTAGTAAAATTAATGTAAAACAGTACAATGGGGCCGACATATCCCGAGAAAAGCTCCTGAATGAAAACAAATAAAAATAAAATATTTTTCGAGAATGAATGCTGAAGCAAATGTTTTCACAGAAAAATGGTAAAGTTGAAACTTTTACCTTTTGGTTAAGTTTTAAATTAACCATTTTTTTATTTTATTTCATACTTTACCAGTGTGAAATAAAATATTCCTATGTATAAAAAGCAAAGCTTTTAAAAGGGTCATAATCAAATTAATAGAACTTGAATCTTTTGTGACACTCCATAACAACACATTGCGTGTCATCCACCAACTAAACATCGACCTCGCAAATAAAAACAACACCTGTACTGCTTATTAAAATATGCTCAGTTAAATCCCCATAATACAGAACGCTTCTAATACCAACCTGCCATATGGTGTCCTGATCACCAACAATATAACCCTGCTACGTAATCATTCCTTTTGTACTCTCAATGGCCTTTGGATCATTCACCCTATTAATTGCGAAAATTCTTTTAATGTTACTATCAAAGCAATTTCAACTTTATTTTTATGGGTCTTGGCGTTACATTCGTTCAAAGTAAGTTCATTGACAAGCTCGTTTATAGTAGTTTTGTCGCGTTTAAAACTTGCGCTCAATACTTTTGTATTTGGATTTAGCTTTGCTTTTGTTATTTTGAATCTATCTGCTTTTATCGTAAGGTTGATATTAGAGAAACTCATTTCCATAATCAAATCTCCATTAGTTTGAAAACTATTTTCAACTTTATCACCTATCAACAAAGTTCAAGTTTATGTGTTATTGTATTTTAAACGCGGGAGGATGCGGGATTTGGCGAGCATTTATGATTTTTTGGACCATATGGACCATATGGTGTAAAAGCTGACTTGAACAATACGCCTCCATAGCGGTACCCCATTACCATATGGGACACGTTAAATACGTATTTCAAGAGTTTCGTATTGCTCTGACCTTAAAATATGGGCGATCGATAAATATGAATGTATGATGGTAGTAGGATGGTTGTTTAAACATGTTACAATAAGCAAACATTTTTGTTATAAATCATCGGCAGCATCATGTATGACTGCTGCATTGGTACATTTATGCGGCATAATTATGGTTTTCTGGTTTATTTTGTTAATCAGCACGACAGTGTGGGACATTGTGTTATTTTTTTTCTTCTATCTATGGGTTTTTGCCCATTCTTCTCTACTTTTAGAATATAATTTCACGCTTTGCAATGGGCAACTTTCTATCTTTCTCTTCTTCTGGATTTATTTGACAATTCAAAAGTGCGTGTAATTTGTTTATTCTAAATAAATACTTTGAATTTATAAAGTATTATGGTATATTTCTTCAATATCATTTATACGAAACGATATAACTATTCCTTAGTACCCGTGGATTGAATAATTAGATATTATGTGTACTTTAAGCGACGACAGTTCAATGCAGAAATGAACTTACACGCAAAGCTAGTCTGCCCATCTATCAATAGTCGAAAACTATCAATTATAATAATGATTAACTGCAATGATAATGTACCCACTTGTCGAGTCGTAACGTAACAGTGCGCTTGCGCAAATAAACAACATTTTGGACAATGTGCCGCAATAATGCATATTGTATGCGCTGACAATAGTGAAATAAAGGCTGAATGATTTTGATACTTGGAATTAGAGAATTTTTTTACATATTAATGAAGTAATGATGAACATAATTACTTATTTTAAAAGCATTTGGTTATTAATTGTAAATTTAAAAAAGAAATATTATATAAACAAAATTTTGTGTACATGCATTAAAGAAAGCTGATTTGATTCGACATTTTTATACAATTGATTTTTAATAGATAATGATTGTGTAGTAAGACTAGTAAGGGAAGATAGAGTCTATCTGTGTTTGCTGACACACACTTCTGCACTATAATATCACCCGCATTGTAGGTTTGGTTCGGTTGAGATTGGCAGCCAATACCGAGTTACGGCCTGTAAGACTCCTGACATTGTCGATTCCAACAAAAAGGTTGTCCAGTCTAAGGATCAAAACTATTCACCCAACTATTCTATACGTTACGATCACACAACATATGCGCTGGTGTACTGCCATTTGATCACAATAAGTATAATGGTCGCAGAGCATCCCCTCGGGCAGTTATCATTGCAATCGGAGCTCAGGTTTGAAGTAGTCCAGATGAATGCTTTTAGGTTTGGTGATAAGTGTTTTGGTTTTATGGAAATCTACTACTTACGACAATTTTGGTAATAGGTCAATTTTTATAATACAAATTAGGTAGGAGTTAAAAGTGTATGCTTTGTTTAGATCTACTTTTGATGCCCAAATCACCTATTATAGAGTTATAGGATAACTTTCCATAATACATTCTAAATATTTTCTGTTGTGAAGAAAAAAAAAACACTTATTTAGCACAGACCAAAAGACACACAATACTACAGACAAAAATAAAAAAAAAGAATCAGAGAGTGTGCCTCGCGCTGCATCAAAATGGCTCAGGTACAGCAAACATGCCAGACAGCTAGTGCCTAACGCTGGTTTTCAACTGGACCTGATGTGAGATGTGACAGATGTAAAAGAATTTTATATTGCAACGTAACGTATGTATGCAGACGAATCATTGTAATAAAAATGTATGTGTTTATACTTCAAAAGAGACTGCATTTTCAATACAGATTATTTTGAAGGTTTTACTTTATCCCAAAACCAGTTCCTTTTTTAATCGACGAAAAATAAAAAAAATAAGTAGGCGAGAAGGCTATATTTATTTTTAGGTATGTATCCATGCATAACTTTTTACAGAATTTCCCTAAAACAACAAAGAAAATGTCAGTGGACATCATAGCACACAAAAACCGGCCAAGTGCGTGTCAGACTCACGCACAAAGGGCTCCGTACCATTGATTTATGAAATTAAAGGGTGTAAGTTATTTGTATGAAAGATTACGCGGTAATAAGCGGTTTACGATTTACGAGGTATTAAAAAAAACTACTTACTAGATCTCGTTCAAAACAATTTTCATTGGTAGTTTTTATAGTAATGTACATCATATGTTCTTTTTTTAGATTTTTCATTTTCTTATTTTAGAAGTTAGAGGGGGGAGGAGGACCAACTTCTTTCCACTTTGGAAGCGTCTGTGACGCAAACTATTAGGTTTAGAAAAAAAAATATTTTAGAAACCTCGATATCATTTTTGAAGACCTATCCATAGATACCCCACACGTAGAGTAAAAGCCGGATAGTTGCCACCCTTTTAAAAATGCTTCTTTAAAAAATGTGTACTAATGCATTTTTTTTCCAAAGTGTATTCTCTAACATAGTTCATTATTCTTCTCTCATACCCTATTTATAAAAAAAATACAAGTATTACAAATTTTCAGTAAATCCAGTTTAATATGACCTCTAAAAAAGAGGATAGTTGCCTACTATAGCGGATAGTAGCCTAACGTTAAAAATGGTTCGGGGGATACTTGCCCAGTGTGAGGATAGATGCCCATCCGTTTGTTTTCCAGATAAAAATTGAACTTTTATTAATTTAAATAAACAGTTTTTATTATTAAATACAATACTTTGTTCAGGACTAATTAAAGTTAAATTTTAATGATAAAATTATAACAATGATAGACTTCAAAATACTAAATATGTAAATGTCACAAAAATGTAAATTATTATTTATTTTGAACATAGAACAATAAACAAAATTAGAATTAACATTGCATTAGCCTCTAAGTAAGTAAGTAATTATTCAGTCCTTATAACTTACTGAGATCCTTTATTATGTACTGAGTACTAAGAGAAATTATACCTAATCAATACTTAAATATACTAAGGTTTTAAATTGTAAGTTAGTGAACATGTAACTTTTAAATCAAATATTAGTATTTATCTTAAATATGAAAAATATGGTAAGTAACTTTGGCATTAGCATTGATTATCGCCAGAAGTCAAGCTTCCAATCTGATTTCGAGTACATATATATATATATATAGTCAAACCAAATAAAAAAATCACCAATAAAAGCAAATGAAAAAAATAACTAAAAAAAATCTGTCTTTGCTTGTTAAAAATGTATAGACGGATAATTGCCGCAGGGCAACAATCCGCAAAAGACAGTAGGGCAACTATCCGATTCGATACGGATACCTGCCCTTTTTATTTACGAAATAAATAAAGCATATTTAACAATAATACCTAATAAACAGTGCAATTTAAAGTGTAATGCATTCAAAGAAATACATTTTTGACTGAAATCGCAATTAGTTATAAAAATATTTAACAGAGAATAGCTACCAATATAATTCTGGCACTCGTCAAAGTATCGCCGCGGAAGATATTTTTTCATAAGGACGAAACAAGTGCCGTTACTTCTACGGATTATGCGGCACGGAGGCCTGCGCGGGGGACGCTTTTAATTATGATCAAAAAGAAACACTGTAAATACGTCTAACATAGAGCATTTGAAACTGAGGCATGTATCCGTCCGAGGCAACTATCCGGCTTTTACCCTATGTGTTTGATGAAAAAAAAAATGAGTTTCAGTTCTAAGTATGGGGAATATACATTATTATTATTTTTTATTTTTGCATCAAAATCCACGGAATACATCTACCTACCAAGTTTCAACAGTATAGCTCTTATAGTTTCGGAAAAAAATGGCTGTGACATACCGACGGACAGACGGACAGACAGACATGACGAATTTATAAGGGTTCCGTTTTTTGCCATTTGGCCACAGAACCCTAAAAAACCATAATAACATTGTACAACAATTTGCAACCGCATCAATATTTTTTAGGGTTTCCAGTGGAGGGCTGCTACTCAATACGAAGAGCATTTACACGCCATATGTACCTTGGGCTTAAAGGCTCTGGGGACAACGCCCTTCACTAATGAAAATGGAGTAGAGCTTTTAATAACATCAAATGATGAACGGTAGAAGTTGTTGCAACTGTAGTTTTTGATGTAAACATTTTTTCTTTATTTCTGTTCGCATGCTTTCCGATACTGAAACACCGGCTAGGCTACAACCATATTACTAACGACATATAGTAATGGACATGCCTTAGAGATGAGAATTGTGGCACTCCAAAAGTAAGAGAGGAAACGATGTTTCGTCTATCTTTATCTCTCTCAAAATCATCAATCATCTATGAGGAAAAAGATAGTGCTAGACATCTAGATAGGCCATCTCTCTCACTCTTTTCAAACTAAAATAATATTGCAGATTATACGCGTACGGCATGTCCATTTCCACTTCCCTTTTATTTTATGTAACCCTTTTCTACGGAGACCACCAATTGAAGCCCCTGCGTACCTGGTATCTGACGTTTCATAAGACAATAAAGTGATTAGTGAAGATGATGCTAATAGAAATGAATGTGAAATCGAATACATATTGTAACGAATGTACCTTATGTCGATGGCATAAGGTTCAATATTGCGTGACATGCAGTACATAACTAATTAAGTGCTATATCTCGAGACCTAGGTATGCTAGGTATTTTAATACCCGCAGCCCGTAACAATATTTTGAATTTGAATTCAGTTTCTTTATGCTCCTATTTAGTCCCTATCATCCCCTTATATTGTAAAATTTGTGAAAGAATGATATGATGAGAATGAATGGATGTATGCATGCTTGATACTCTTTGAGAAAAACGACTGGCCGAAGGATTTCGACCAAATTTGGCACATAGATCAAAACTTATGTGAGCGAATCCACCCTGCGCAGCCCAGCTATGTAATAAATTTTCTAAAGGCTATTCTTGGAACAATTGACGTTAATTATAAGGTGGGATTAAGTCCAATATTTACTAAAAGTTGCGGCAAAACCAACCCTAAACGTTCAAAAAACATAAAAACAATATCAAAAAACCATAAAACTTCAAAATACTTCACTCATTCGTTCATTGTCGTTTAGAAAGCGCTCCACCCTACATCGCAAGCGCATCTACCGCCATATGTCGCGAAAAATTTAGCTGTAATTGCATTACGTTACCCCAAGTCGAGTGCAGCTTTTAATTATGACGACCCACTTAGGCATATGTGGTGTTTAGGGATAGTTGCTTATATGTCATGCTGGGCTTAGGGGATCAGCAGAATTCTTAGTAGGATGGTCTTTGGTCTAAGACTGCCCTGAGCAATTCCGAACTTCGTTTGATATATTGTTCTCCAAAATTGCCAGTTTTTACAATATAACAGAGGATCTGAAAAATGTATGTGTCTCGTCAACGATTGCATCACTTTATCTTCAGGTACGATTGCGGACAGGCACGTTTATAATTATAAAAGAAAAAAAAGATTTTGTTGTATTTTTTTTCTTAATTTTAGATATTGTTAGCCGTAGGGTAAAATGCTATCTAATAAAACAGAAATATGAAGAAAAAAGAATTATTAGTCAGTACAAAGAATCTCTTTCAAACACAATAACAAAAGAACTCAATAAAAAATCACAAACAAAATAGCTTCTAAAAATGTTACCTTTAAAAAGCAAAGCAAACAAACTCCCAGAGTCTAGATGCAAATTGGGGACAATATGAGCGTGAAATATGGGTTCAAGAAATCCTGAAGCTGAAAAAAAGGGAAACAAATGAAGAGAAAAAGTTCCCAGGGAAAAATACAATGCCTCAGAACACAGGGCAGGAAACGCCGCGTGAATAAGTGCTCCCATTGTACAGGAAAGGAGGGTAGTCGAGGATTCTTTTGTTGATAATTTGTAATTAGAATGTTTACCTGCTTAAAGTGTTCTTTAAGATGGTGGACTAAATGGAGATGAAAGCAAGCTGATACAGTGATACCTACTCATTTTTTCTTAATTGTATAGAGTTTCCACATGATTTTTAGGTGACCACGACATGGCATCTGCAATTTACCGGTGAGTGGCGTCACTAAAATTTTATTTGTGAAAATCAGTTTGTGTGTTTTCCTAGAGAGTGTTTTTGACACCTTAACGTCAAACCCTGCTGACTAAAGATTTAAATCGCTAGACTCTTTGGAGGACAAATCTAGCGGTTTTAATCTTTTCAGAAAACATCTTACTGACAAAAGTGATCTCGCTCATAATTAAGCGTTTTTATGACAATTATGGCACTGCGTCATTGGCCGCGATTCCCTTGTTTACAAACTAAATTAAATTTAAGTTCACTACATCTTTCTCTTTATATTTTATTAACAAAAAGACAGAATATAAAATGTCAGTTAAGACCGACAGGTCTTAACTGACATTTTATATTCTGTCTTTTTGCTTAACTTGACAAAGTTAGTGCGTTTATGACGTAAACTGGCGCAATTTTAGTCGCCATGTTTATAATCGCGGTTAAACTGTCAATAGAGTATCTTAATTTGGGCTGGTGCTGCCAAGTGTCACCTGGCCACTTTGGATTCAGTGGAGAGACGTGCAAAGAGGCTGATTGGTGACCCTGATCTAACTCGAGTCGGTCTCCAAAGCCTAGAGCACAGGCGTAGAGTAGCCAGCCTTTCGGTGTTCTGTAGGATGCATTTCGGGGAGTGTGCGATGGAATTGCATGATTTAATTCCCCCATCTCCGTTCCACCAGCGGACGACCCGTCGTACGGCTGGTTTCCACCCTTACGTTGTTAACACCACTACGATCCGGACGAAGCGTTTCGCCTCCTCCTTTATACCGCGTACATCGAGGGACTGGAATAGTTTGCCAACGGCGGTGTTTCCGTCGGACTACAATTTGAGTGTCTTCAAGGCTAGAGTGAATAGCCTCTTAATAAACTAGTGCGCTTTACCATCAACGATTGCGTCACTGTTTACCATCAGGCAGGATTGCGGTCAAGCGTTAGTTTATAATATATATATATAATTTGACAGGTTTAAATTAAAATGTTATCTTCTATCCTTTTCTTAACGAAATGGAAAGAAAAAGATGTACTTAATTTAAAATTAGTGTAGTTTGTGAACAACAGAATTGGCGCCATTGTGTGCCAGAGGTGTCTAAATGAAATAAAACAGAAACGCGAAGGCGCAGATCTTTTGACGCGTCGTCACCGTTCTTTTGCTTGCGGTCTTCGCAACGCCCGCCATGCCATTCACCTGTTTTATAACTTTATGCTTTATGTCGTGGTGGCCTAGTGGTTAAAACACCAGCCTCTCAAGTATGAGTGCGCGGGTTCGATTCCAGGTCAGGCAAGTACCAATATAATTTTTCTAAAGTTATATGTACTTTCTAAGTATATCTTGGACACCAATGACTGAAGGTGAAGGAAAACATCTTGAGGAAACCTGGCTTTAAGTCTGAAATCGCCAACCCGCATTGAGCAAGCGTGGTGATTACGCTCAATCCTTCTCTGTATGAGAGGAGACCTGTGCCCAGCAGTGGGACGATAAAAAGGTTGATGATGATAACTTTATGCCAGCGAATGAAAAAAGCCCAAAATTAACCACGAAAAAGAAAATGTCACCTTTCGATCAGTCCTATTCATTCTAGATCCAAATTAACTTATTTGATGTTTGCGTTGCATTAATTTAATGTCAAGCCAAGATAGTCGTCATAATTTTCAGCAAAATAATATTAGTGGGTAGCATAGGCAACTTATAAACTGCCAAAATACGTAATATTTTTACAAATCGCGCAAAAATCTTACGAAACGATAAAAATGTGGCCGGTAACCCTCAAATGAATGGTAGCTCATTACGTATTCAGAATCCTCGGCCCGCCCGTCTGCCCGCTATGATTTATGAACTATTTTTTGTTGATTTTCTCCTCTCTCCAGCCAAGACTCAGAACTCTGCCAAGTAATGTGAGAGCATATTGATAGAACTCAGTTAATTAATACTGCAGTTTTTGGCGCCAAGGTTTTTGGTTATTGCCAAGTTGGTGTTGAATGATGTTTATTACCGTGAATCTATTTTTTTCATCTCATATTTTCCACACTTGTTTGTTTTGTATCATAGTTAATGTATTTGAAGGGGGCAGGAGTGGGCAGGTAGATAGGTGGGCGTGAGCAGAAAAATCACAAGTCCTTATTACAATCACCGCTGTTTAATAATTGAAATACACAGCCAATGAATAATGTAAAGTATAGGCAACAAGACACCAACTTAATTATGACACTAGATTAGAGAATAGATTTCACTCCGCACCCACCATCGACAATGACGCTTCGCTAGACTGACTTTTCAGCTAAAAGTCAACGTGACGTCGAACTTTGACCGAGGCGCCGTCATATTCCTTAAGCAATATACTATAAATTTCAAAATTGTATTAGCTATATGCATCAGACCACTTAAAAATAATTACTATGCAAACTAACTCACAAGCTGCTTAAAAAATTACACCAAAGGATATGTAAAAGCAGCGTCAAGGACATCAAAATTAGTTACTATTGCAATATATCTATGTCAGAGCCAACACGACTTGACATGTATCAAATACATTAAAACCTTGACTGATTTGACTCACATTTCAACCCATCCATATCCTTTAGACACAGTTCCGTATTTATCAAGCACGGTGTCATCCGTGTTAACCATTAACACAAAAGGCTCTCAATGTTAAATGTCTCAATTTAATGTAACAACCGCGTCGCCCTCTCTGTGCGGTCG
This sequence comes from Sesamia nonagrioides, assembly GCA_017933935.1. Taxonomy (NCBI): domain Eukaryota; kingdom Metazoa; phylum Arthropoda; class Insecta; order Lepidoptera; family Noctuidae; genus Sesamia; species Sesamia nonagrioides. Next base: position 482,110 of record JADWQK010002164.1, on the reverse strand, counting down.
TTATGACCCACAGTCGGTTTTGTAGGGTTAATTCGATGGAAAGATTCTTGCTAACCACGCAGTTGTAAACGGGTTGTCTTTGTTTAATAATATTAATGGTGGTTGAAAATGTTGAGACATATCGTCTGTGATACATATACTGTGTATACAGATGACTTCTATTGTTTAGAGCACGGCAGATTTCATTCAAATTCGTGCAGATTTCGGAATAAAAGGGACTGTTAACAAGCAAGGAAAAAACTAAAGCAGATGGGGAAAAAGTAGATATTTTAACCTCGAATCTTGACAGGATTATAGATAATATAATATGAATAATTAACAGCAAAGAAATAAATCAGTTGGGACTAAATATTGGAAGCATTCCAGATCAGGCTCTTGAAGAGACGAATTGTTTAATTTTAGTAATTTTTTTAGAGGTCCCCTTTTTTAGAGGAATCGCAGTCACGATGCGACTGTACAATGGGATTCTGGTGACCTTAATGTTTTTTCCTTTATAGAAATTATTCAATTATAATTATGTCGCAGCTTTCCGAAGGATTTCGATATCGGGAAAAATATAAATCAACGCTCATCGATTTTTCTTCAATTAAGTTTCATAAAGTATCCTTGTGCCATTGGAAATCTTGAAAGCAAAGTGATGAACCCACCCAAATAGTATATCACGTTAAAGTCCACATGGCTTACCAGCCATCAGCCACATCACATAAATAAGCCTATAACAGCTTCGCACTCACATTCACTTGACACATCAGCATTCTGTCTCCAATGAACTGAGAGCCCATGAATCATGGATGAGTTACGACTTATGTCTGAATGAATATGAAGGAGGTGGAAACATCGAAATACTTAAAACTTTTAAACCATATCACTTCTTAGTTTTCGGGAAATGACATTAGCTATAGTCATGTCATTCATTTCATGTCACGTCATTTCATGCTATGTCATTTCAGATTCACTCATGATCATGATCTAATTCATTTGTTTAACCATTCATGTCATGTTCTTTTTTCAAAATCGGCTTATTTTATTATGAAGGAGGTTCCTAATTTAAATTTGACTGCAGCTTCTCTTTGTTTAATAGGTATAAGTAGTATGTATGGCATCGTTTATTTCTTCCAGGAACCGTATTCTTGACCTAATGAATGGAATCCCGGTGAATTGTACGATAAATTAGTATGATTAGCAAAGGAAGTGAAGTGACTTCGAAGTAAGAAATCATTCAGTGGTTATAGTGAATAAGTGCCTAGTTTATCTCATCTATTCCTTGTTGCACGGTCCTTTGTCTTCTACATCAAAGCTTATTTGTCTACTATATATTTTACTTCATATCGTTCATCAATTAAAAAAAAACAACGGGTAGAGGTGGAGTCGTTCATTTCAGTTCTTTTTTCCAACTTATTCATATCTTCACTGGACGCTCTTTTGTCTTCTATATGACAGATTCTATATTCACTTAAAATTCTTTCTTTAAAATCTCCACTGACATTACCTTACAATATATAACTATAATATCTACAATATTATGACACAATAATTTTAGAGGCAAAGTCTTCTATAAGCTCCGGTGACTATTGGTCACTAACTTATTTTCTTTGACTTATACACGCAATGAATTTAAGTGGCATAGAAATTTTTACATATACTGAAAATACACTAAAATTATTTGCCTACTTTAAAAAAAAAAATGTTTACAGTTATGATATTTGTTTGATTTTTTCACTAATATAAATTTTGAATCTCTCATAACATGTTAATGCACGTGTCTGCACTTCTCAAAACTTGTGTCCCTCAAAGACCACGATATACAAATGTTCAACCCTTCACACGTTAACCGGTCGCCACCGGCAGTAACTCAGCACAACGCAGCAATCCTGCTGTCCTGTACTAATTAAAGGAAATGGCCCAGAAACAAGATTGTGATATTGTTCTCTCTAAATCTCTACACGTCCTTTTCTTGCTAGCAGAATCCTCTATCTATCTCTCTCGTTCTCTCTAAACGGTGCGTGGAATGTCACTCATTATGCTAAGTATCTTCCCCCCTTTGTTCGTTGAGATTGGCGATAAAGCTTTAAGTTTTTTTTTCTTTTTTAACTTGACAGTTGGTATATGGAAGCAGATTAAGATAATTCGGTCGAGGTGTTTTTATAATGCTTAATTTTATTGTTTCACTGATTCGCTTTGGTGGAGTTTTCTTTTTTTTTTTAAGAAAATGTTTGTTCTTTGTGAGAATTGCAAGATGTGTAAGTATCGAGAAATTGTTTCGGTTATTTTATTTATATTAACGCTTGCCTAAAGGAAACCGTCTATGTTCATTAGTGCAATCAGTTTACCTACGCGATCTCGAAAAAATTAGGTAATGAACTCAAAATAATTTACTAACATTTTGCATTAGAAGTGACACTTAACTTTTGTAATTAGCAATTAGAATTCCCTTCTCAATTAGAACGGCTAAAATCGAACACGAACAAAAATAAAGCAACAGATTCTGATCCCAGCCGCATATTGAAAAACGAGCGATTTTTTAATAAATCGTCTCGAACATTCTCCATTACGAGCAGAAATACCTTATTTCATTACGCCAACCGTTCCATTAGTAAGATACGCCAAATTCTATTAAACTCTTTTTTTGTAAAAACAGCGCTTGAAGCGGATTCGTCGCTTGAAAATGTTTAAAACTCACAACCTTCGGATGTAGCCCGCTACTAACATCGTAGCAATAAGATCGTCCTTTTAAACCACTCACAGCTCCATCGCTTGGTCAGTAAGCTGTTGCTAACAATTCGTCTGGTTTATGCCATCAATGGAACTGCGAATAAGCAATATAATCAATTACTTCGTAATTACTAGCTTGGTTGATCTGTTGTCGCTTACACCGCTTGATTTTTGAAACACAAAGGGTTTACACCCTACGTTTCTAAATTTAAATTTATGTTTTGTTAGATTTGATCGCGTTTAGCGGCATGCGCTGGTCCAAATGAACCGATAGGCATTATTTTTAAATATGATTTATTTTAACAAAGGGTTTCTTTGAATGATTTGTTTGGGAACAAATAGGTTTTTAACTAATGACCGCAACCACAAATGATCCAACTTTTTTCATGATTTTTTTACAGTATTCTTAGAAATAAATCCTACGGCAATGCCTAACTTTGGCAATAGAGAAATAGTCTCTGCGCCTGGTGAGCCCAACGCAATTTTTAAGGATGGAGCTATAGGCGAGTGAGGCTGAGCACCTAAATTGCGTAACACACAATTACTATAAATTGGAATCATTTTAAAGCATATTGCCTGGCAAGCAGAGGACCTGGTAAAGGTCGTAGGAAGCCGATGGATGCGGGCAGCACAAGACCGCTCATCGTGGAAAGCCTTGGGGGAAGCTTATGTCCAGCTGTGGCTATAGGGTGAAGAAGAAGAATCCATTGCTTCACATGTTCGAAAAATGTGTCTGCTCAGCAACGTAAATAACACAATGAATGTTGTTGAACTGTCAAAATGAAACCCATTGCCACTGATAGTGTGTTTCGAAATTCATGTTAATGTTGATCATTTATGTTTTATGCATCAAGTAAGTAGCTCAGTAAGTAAGTAGTAGTGTATAAAGCAAGTAATCGTAATGTTTACAGTTTTCAATACTTTAATGCATTGATTTGAGTTTGATTTCTTACCTTTTACACACTTTTCACCTAATTCGAAATATATAGTACTTACCTACACATTTTGTAAATATATTTCCAATTCAATAATAAATATTGAAAACCACCAAACATGACAATAAATTGTGGCGTTGCCAGTTATATGTAGGAAACGCTCTTAAGTTCATACATCAGAGGGACAATAGTTCTTGTACTTTTAAGAACATTCACAGTCTAACCAGACTGTGAATGTTCTTAAAAGTACAAGAACTCTAACCACAAAGACACCACTGACCACTGTAACCACAAAGAATGACAGATTGAGACTATTTAGTCAAAAATGCCTCTATTTCCTTATATTTTCAAAAAGTTTTTGACACTGATTGTCATCGATAAGAGATAGCGGCTAGATTTTTTACGTTTTTAATGACAAAAATTATCTTTTTGGTTAAATGCGCACGACGGTTAGTATGCTTTCCTGCATGCCGCATAGTCGTGGTGGCCTAGTGGTTAAAACACCAGCCTCTCAAGTATGATTGTGCGGGTTTGATTTCAGGACAGACAAGTAGCAATATAACTTTTCTAAGTTATATACAACGTGTAACAAAAAGGGTATATACATACCAAGGGCATGGCATCTTTAGATGATATCAAACGATATCGGAAGGGTTTCAACTCAAAATAAATACTCAAAAAATTGGTACCAAATTTTCGGTTTCGTGTGTTTCTTAAAATCAAATCATAACAAACGTGGCAGCACACTACATACGTTAATAACTACTTATTACCCGTCATGTTACTTGCCAAAATCCGATAAATGTCTTCAATATCTCTCTGCGACTAGTATGATAGTAGCCTATCACAGGCGGTGTTTTTCCTCATAACTTCCTAATATAAAGAGATAGGATTAAAAAACCCTTCCAATATCGTTTGATATCATGTAAAGCTGCCAAGCCTTTGTTATGTATATACCCTTTATGTTACACGTTGTATACTTTGTAAGTATATCTTGGACACCAATGACTGATTACAAGGTGAAGGAAAACATCTTGAGGAAACCTGGACTTTAAATCTGAAATCACCAACCCGCATTGAGCAAGCGTGGGGATTACACTCAATCCTTCTCTGTATGAGAGGACACCTGTGCCCAGCAGTGGGGCGATAAAAAGGTTGATGATGGTGGTGATGATGCACGCCGGTTGCGAGCACTCGCCTACTATCAGAAGAACATCACAAACTAACAATACATAGGTAACATCTTCATTCAAATTTAGAAAAAAAAAAAAAATCACTTATTCATTTCAACACATTTTTTTTAAATTCACGTAGTTTCTTAAGCTGCCTACACAAATTATATAATCGAGAACCATCTAAGACGCTCCATCCAATTCAATCAGGAAACTCATTGCGAGTACTCGTCAATATTTCCCTCACTTCCGAACAGTTGTTCCATACATTCGTATAATATTACCATTAAACTACGCTCCATTGGACAACGAACTCGATACTTACAAATTCAATAACGATTTTAATTCGATTTCATATCGATATGAGAACATTTGCGCGATCGAGCTGTAATGAATGGTCGTTTCAATCGGTTCTGATTTTTTGGTGGTCGTATGTGTACCTAATGTGTTTTTGAGAATTGAATTTTTATTTTAATAGATGGTTTTAATGTGGGGGAATAACCACTGTTCAGCCACTAGCATTTTCTTCTACACAAGCATTTTCAAATTTAGAAAAAGTAACTATGTACTTTTCACGGGCTATATAATATTCAGACAGGCTTCAACATAATCATGATCATCTCAGCGTTAATCCAAGTCACATCGGAAGCTTTTCAGTTATGAAGTCTGGGGTCCGCTTTACCAGTGTAACTGCTAATTTTGGCTAAACTTCGATATTTTCCATGAAGCGACTATCGTCTGACCTCCGCAACCCGAGGGAGATATCGAAGCATAGCAGTTAGACCAATTGTTGGACTTTTGGGAGCTCCAACAACCCGTAACGACTGCATTTAGATGTTCGTATGGCAACAGCGACCAACGGCTTAACGTGCCTTCCGAGGTACGACCAGACCAGTGCAAATATTCACATACATACAAATATTTTCACTGCGCGGGGATCGATACCGCGCCTCCTTGCGCAACGGCCGCTTTCGGTACCGATACGCCACGGAGGCTGTCACATGTCAATGTTCAGACAGGCTTCTTCTCTCTTTAAGTTGAAATGGGCCGTCCACCACGTTGACCCACTACGGGTTGGCAGACGTCACATGTCTCCATAAAACATATACCCAAGTACCTGTGCTCCTTGCGTTTTTAGTTCAGAATTTTACAGGTCTAAGTACATTTGTGTTATTATACAAGATTTCTGGAGCATTCGAGCAATTCCCGACATAATAACTTCTTATTCGAAATGTTAATTAAGCTGTAAGTAGTTTTCAAAATGATTACCTATTCATCTAATCTTGAACAGAAACAGATTAACACTATGTTTAATTAAGAGCAGGATTATACAGGATGTGTTGGACCGTCAGGTGTGGGTCGCCATGCGGCTCCCACCGGCTGCGTTTACATAAACCGGTGTATCTGTGTCTTGTGATATACAGGCTGGTTATATTAGCAAGGTTTTGTGAGAAAAATAAGCTGTTATAAAATAGTCTTCCTACTTCCCAAATAAAGAGACAGTGACCTCCCATTGATTGAAAGAGATCTCAAGAAAGTCCAATTGCCAGAACCGACAATCGATGATAGAGCAATTTGGCGCAGAAAAGTGAGGTGACCTGTTCCGATATAATAGAACTAGGAACGGGAAAAGACTTCCCGTTCTTCTCTTAAAAGAAATGTAAAATGTGTGCTGAATTGGCCCGTTAAATACAGATAATTTTATGTAGAGTGGTTCTTTCAGGTTAACTTAGAGTGTGAAGCGTAGGTACCTCTCCAAATTTGATGAGTTGCTGCTGGCCATCTATGGGCAATTGGGGTAGATGGATTAAAAGTATCGAGATTTTCCACCATAGTCGAGATGTGGTCTGGAGGATAGGATTTCTTTAATTCATCCAAAGGTTGTCTTTTAAAAATTTCTATTAGTACTAAGGTGGGCAACCATTGTGTAACACTTTTTATATTTTCTACATTTAATAAAACATTTTCGATATAAGCAGTAGGTATCTACTTAATCCTACTATTCTACCCTTCTACGTCGTGACGTCTACTGCTGGACAAAGGCGTCTCCCAAGGCTTTCCACAATGACTGGTCTTGTGCATAAAGTACACGATGCTTATCCTATCCTACTTCCTGCTAATATTATAATTGCGAAAGTTTGTGACGAAGCATGACACATGGATGGATGTACATATGTGTCTATGGCTGTTTGTTTTGGCTTTGAACGAAATTTGGCACACAATTAATTTATAACGGGGAATAACACATACGTTACTTTTATCCCGGTATTACCGGATTTTATTCGGGAAAAACCTCGAGGCATAGCTAATTCTCATATTCAAACTTGTCCGATATTTAGATCACACTGTACTCCCGTATACATATGTGAAGGAACCGCTCAGACTGCGAACTGTGAGCCGTCTACACGATATTGTAATTCAATCTAAGATTAACACGTTGAATATTGAACTGTTGCGAATTGAATATTATGGATACTATATCCTTCATCTAAAGATTTGTCCCGGACCAGTGTCAGATGAAATATGTGGATACAATATAGTTCTTCAAAGAAAAGGCGGGTTCTGTTAATACCATGCAATTAAAATGAAGTGCCAAATAGACATATTTTATGACATAATTAAGTTCCAAATAAATATATTTTATAGGGAAATTATTAGGGAAAACTATACACATATTAAAATAATTAAAATACATAATAATAAATGTCTGCAGAGCCTATGTGCCTCTCGTTACATAGGCTCTGCAGACCTTATTGTGTAACACAGTATCAGTAGAAATGGGTTTTATTTTTACAGGTCAACCACATTCATTGCGGTATTTACATTCTTGAGCATACATAGTTTTCATTACACACGGAGTAATGAAACAGCAATGTGCTTCAAAATGCATGAAACTAGAGTAAAAGTATCTTACGAAGTTAAGCTGCTGTAAGCAAAATACCAGAAAACTAGTGCCTGACGCTAATAACGGTTTAGTACTTATGAATTTAAACTCCGGTCAGTAAAAACCCAAGACTCATTTGACCTGCTTACTTCCCAAATAATTAAAAAATAACTCCGCAAAAGAATATCCGCACATGTCCGCCGGCCGCCATAAATTATCCGCGCGGCGCTAATCCGAAGTTTTGCGGCGGTCCGGCACTATCTGTTTGCCGCACGCGGCAACCTTCCGCGCTTCGAGCAGAATACGCACGCGAAGTACTGACAGCAAAATAAAACTCATTTGCTTAATATTGTTATTATAAAGTCTATGATTTTATGTTACCTTTTTTTGTCTTGAAAAGTGGTATCAAAAATAGTTCCAGTCTAGGAGCAATGGACACGTCTTATAAGGCATATGTTAGAATACCGCTTTATCCTACTACTGGGCAAAGGCATCCCTTTTATCCTTCCAAACATCCCACGTTACTAGATAAAACTAGCAAACAATTAAATTGTGTGAACTGCACATAATTATGAAGATAATATTATGAATTATCAATTTGTGACCATTTTGGACTATGAGTATGATTCATAAATTTATGATTCTGCTTAAATGGCCCTTTTCGACCCCTGGTCATACACACACGTGGGTCGCCTGACTTGAGTGTTGGAGCTATAATCTGTCAAACTTTATTAGATTTTTAACTTTATCTCGAAGTATTAAGGCCCAAGGTTTGCTCAAGGATGTCGTACGTACCTACTCTACTGTAACATTAAGAATACTTATAGAATAAAGATAATAAAACCCGCACCATGATTGCGTTACACAATATGAATCATTTTGAAGCATATTGCTAATCCATTGCTGCTTAAGGCCGAAAAATTCGTTTTCTCAACAACGTTAATAACGCTATGAATGCTGTTGAACTGTCAAAACCCATTGGTACTGATAGTTTATTACGCGATTGAATGAAACCGCTGTCTGAATAAATATAGCAAGTTGGTCTGCGGACGGTACAGTCCGTCGGCACGACTATTAATCATGGTTTATCGAGTGCTAATCCAGGTTTAAACAGATAACTATTCAGTCGGGCCATTGTCACGTTAAACGCACGGTTAGGGATGTCCAAAAGTTGTAATGATTTAACGGTAATTGTTTTTGTAGGCGCTGGAATATTCTGTGATGGATATGTTCCACTATTTTACTTTACGTTATTGGTATGCTATGATAATGGAATAAGTTGCTTTTATAAGCCACTAGCTTTACGCCCGCGGCTTCACCCACGTGGGATTTGGTTCGGAATAGCGCTTTTTATATTCCTCATTTTCAGGGAATTAATTTATCGTATCACTTAGCTTCCAAGTTTACATGTGCATATTCGTTTGCAATATAATACCTTGTTTTAAACGACACAGCGCCATCTATCACCGAATTGATATGAAGCTAACAATATTTTTGTTTTCCCTCGGGAATAACAATTTTTTTCCCTGATAGAAAGTACCCTATTATATAATCCGGACTTCTAACTTTACGTCAGCAAAATTTCAAAGCAATCGGTTCAGTAGTTATGGCGTGAAAGCGGAACAAACGGCCAAACTCACTTTCCAATTTATAATGTTAGGATATTGGGGTTTTTAATACTCACGCTAATGAAATGTTCAGTTTTCAGATTTGTTTTATCTGATGTCAAAAACATTCCCGGTTTCTGTCAGATTTTAGTGACGGGTATCCTGTTTCGCTTCCAATTATTCATCCGCAAGTTACCCCCAACCCTAATACGTCTTCATTGCCTTAACAAAGTGAATGTTTAGCGCCCTTCGTGACGTGCTCGTTAACGACGGCGCATTCGGCATTATTTAATTTTTGGTTCTTCGTTTAGAATATGGTTATTTTTAGAGTACACTATTATTTATATACCTGTCCAAAATATTAGTAATAAAATAATCTAACATGGTTTTCTAAAAGAAAACTACAACTATGCTTATAGTTTTCTTGAGCTATGCTTGGAGGTTCTCTGAAGGATAGAATCCGAAATTATTTGATACTAGCTTTCCGCTCGCGGCTTCGCCCGCGTGGAGTTCGGTTATATCGCGCTTTTTAGGTTTCCCTCGGGAACATCAAATTTTCCGGGATAAAAGGTAGCCTATGTTCTTTCTCGGGGTCTAAAGATTGTCTGTGCCAAATTTCATCAAAATCGGTTGAGAGGTTTAAGCGGGAAAGCGTAACAGACAGACAGACAGACAGAGTTACTTTCGCATTTATAATATTAGTATGGATAGCTGAGAAGCAAATCTATCGACAGCTCAGACAATAAGTAAGCTGAAGTGGTAATGGGCCTGTCATATTAGGCCGTAAAACCGATGAGCTTTGGAGAAAACGTGCTCTTGAGTGGAGACTGCGAATCGAAAAGCGTAAGGTAATTCGCCCTCAAGCTAGGCTAGGTTGAGAGACGGTCTTCGCAGGGTGGTAGCTTTTTTTATAATTATAAACTAGTGCTTCACCGCAATTCCGCCTGATGACGCAGTGATGCAATCGTTATTTAGAATTCACTCAAAAAAAAAAAACTGAGATAATAGCAAGGAAGAAGGCAGTTGAACGAGGTGATGCAATCTTATACCCAACAACAAGACTAACGATGTTGCGCCAGAGGGAGATTGATCCGCAGACCCTCCACGGCCAAACTCCAAACACAACAAAATTTGGCGTATCGTACCCAGTACACATCGCAACACAACTGCTCAGACCCTTCCTCCGTACGGCTTCACCAGATATCATGCTGGAACATAATGAATCGGTTGGCGGCCAGACTTTGTCTAGTGGGTGGTTACTTCTGTCGGCAGCCGATGTTATGGCCTACCAAATGATGACCAAAATGGATGAGAGTTGTCGAGATTCGAGCTAAAGAGCGTGCTTTTGGAGCGGCTTTTGTTTTTAGACTGCTGTAAGCGAAATAAAAAAGGATGAAAGCTATGAATCAGTCCAAAAAAATCCAGGACAGTTTTTACTTTTAGGTCTATGACGTATTGTGCCGTCCGCCCTTCAGGCTGATGCGACGCTGATGTGCCGCCCCAGAAATGGGGAGAGGGCGCAGGGACAATTTGTACAGGAGTCAAGAAGCGGCTGCGGTGATATGCCAGTGCAGCGCCCGTATGGGGGGCTGGATCTGTCCGCAGCCGTCTCCTGACGATTCGGCCCATATGACTATATGTCGGTGGGCAAGCCCACCACCCACCAACCACCCATGGCGGGTGGTTGGTGGGTTTGCTGTAAGCGAATGATGAAGATTGAAGAACGATAAAGAGGCTTCTTGACTCTTTATTCTGAAGACGAGGCTTCTTTCCCGTCTTTAAAACATCGAGCACTTACGATGCGCATGTTATCTGCAATGATCCATTTATAATACGATAATTAATCTCACAAATGAACTTAACATAATGTGTAGTTGTAAAACACTACTTACTCCCAAACACTCTCTCTGCTATTTTTTTTTAGATATCCCAATACTGTCAAATATTTCCAGTCAGAGTTGACCCTTTATGCTTTAGAGAAAAAGTTGAAATTCTAATAATAGACAGCATACCAAGCTACTACAATCTGTCAGAATTCTCTGACAGATTGTAGTCGCTTGATATGCTGTCATCCGTACTCACTGTAAAATACACAATAATATTAGAAGTATTTGTAATTTGTATTGGTATCATACGAAAAAAAAAATGGAAACTAATTCATGGTCCCACTGTCAATGTTACCCGAACCAATCAAAGTTACCCAGATTGACCGTAGATTCAGAGCAAATTGGTAGTGATAGACGGAGAGAAACGCATGATGATAATATTAGGGTTCCGTTTATTCATTCTTACGTACTGTAACCCTAAAAAAGCGTTTTATAAACATTTTGCAGTGCCTTTGAAGGAAAGAATTATAACACAATGCTTTTACTGTAATCTAAAAGGCTAACTCTCTTAACTAGAGAGAGAATATTAGGGTCGGCAAATCATCTGTCCCTGAGGTGCTTTTGTTTATTCAGCTAATATACAATAATGTGTGACATCATATTGTATGGAGAGGACTATGCTAGGTGTTTCTCTACGTGATCGAATAAGGAATGAAGAGATTCGTAGAAGAACGAAAGTTTCCGACATAGCCCAGCGGATTACCTCTCTGAAGTGGCAGTGGGCGGGGCACATAGCACGATGAGCAAATGGCCGATGGGGCAGAAAGGCTCTTAAATGGCGACCACGTACCGGCAAGCGCAGCGTCGGACACCCACTGACTAGGTGGTCGGATGACCTAACCAAAATCGCAGGGAAGCGCTGGATGCAGGCCGCGTCTAATCGTTCTTTTTGGAAATCTTTGGGGGAGACCTATGTCCAGCAGTAGACTTCATGTGGCTAAGATGATGGTGATGCTGATATTGTGTGGGATAGCCCTGATGTTTTAGGTGCATCTAGTTGAAACCAGCAGTGCGTTTATGTAACCACCTCACCGTGTGAAGCCAGGTGAAGTTAGCACGATTATGAGCTGTTATTACAACTAATGCACACGACACGGTTAGTATAGTGGCTGAGCGATCGACTGCTGCGCTCCGTATCCATTTAACGGGGATCACGTGCAGGGATCGAACCCGCACACGATCCCCGCACGGAACAAATATTTGTATGATCTAAAAGTAGTTGTTCCGGGTCTGGCTGGTTCTGCATGTGAGCTTAAATGTTTGTAAACGCACCCAAGATACAGGAGTAATTCCTAGTGTGGGGCAACGGCTTTTTTTAAAATGCTATTGAATTGACAGTATTGATAGCTCACTCTAATCTTAATGTTTTTTTTTTTCGAGTGGAACATCCTCGTGGATGTCCGACGCCCTGGTATGGGCGGTGAGGTCTGTCAGACTCTTGCTGACTAAACACCATCCCACACACATGTGCATAATGTTGTGCATATGCCGGGGAAGGGAATAAACAATATTTCCGCAACCCCCGACTCACCCATGCTCAGCTCATGTCACCCATCTCTTCCCTCTGAGATTTTCACAGAATCGGACGGTTGGTTAATTAAGCAGTCACGAGTTGTGATTGTTTGTTGCACCGGGTGACGTCTTTATGTTGGCGCCGGCTGTTGCTGAAAACCAGCGCTGGACTCTGTTTTGCATAGGGTCGCAGCATAATGCTGAGCAATAGCCGTTTTGCGTGGATGTGACGCATGTCAACTATTTTCACTTAATTGTTTTTGTAAACTTTTACGTCATGTTTACCGCAAATAAACGTAATTTCTTTCATTGTTCTTTCTTTCTATATTTGTATGGAGATATATTTATTTTTTAAATCATCATTTTAGGCGTAAGAAGTCCACTGCTGAACATAGGCCACCAAGCACCACCGTCTCGATCGTTTCAGTGCTTCTCACATCCAACAAATTCCAGCAGCCTTCACAAGATCGTCGATCCACTTTGTGCTTCCATCGCTATATCTTCCGGTACGTGGCCGCTTTTCAGAATCTTTCAGAAACATCCGCCATCTGTTCTGCAAGGTATGTGCCCTACCACTTAAGTCTATCAAGCTGGTTCTCCTGCGGATGTCTTCATTTCTGATTAGATCACGCAGGGAAACTAAGAACATAGCTTTTTACATGCGAAGTACTGTTACATTAAAAGAGGTTGTGATCTCTTCCTAACTTTAACAGTAATAATTGCGTAACAAACTTCCAATGACAATCTGGATAATTTTGAAGAATATGACCAATCCACTGCTTCATATGTTAGAAAAATTCACATGCCTAAAAACGTAAATGACACTGGTTGCGTTATGTACGTTGTTGAGCATGTAAATTTTGTTGTTGTATAATATCAACAACAGTTTAGAACATTATTATATGTTTAATAATGTTCTAAATTGTCAAATAGGTAGGTACTAGCCGTGTTGATATTTTCCTACTCTATAAAAACAAATGTATCTATCTGCTTGTATCAGTAGAAACATTATTTTAATCAGTTTATTTTAGGGTTGTAACGGAGGCTTGTTAGCGGAGACGGAGGCGGAGGCGGAGGTGAAAGTACATATAGATAAAATTGAAATTTGTGGTTAATTAAAACAAAATTTTTATTTTAAATACGTACATTAATAGTAGTATATTTGGTAAAAAAATATTTTCTTCCTGTAATGAAAATTAAGGAGAAACAAATTGTGCTTGCCGCATTCCCGCCTCGCAGTAGTTGATTCTTGACCATTTCGCGCTCAAACGCGGCCGGACTATTTATTTATTGCATAAATACGTAAATAAACCTCCGTTATAACTCCGCTAAAAATTTTGCGGAGGCGGAGGCGGAAGCGAAGATACGATTTCTTGCGGAACTTCCGCAGTAACGGAAGCGGAGGCGAAGCTCCGTTACAACCCTACTTTATTTCTAATCTTTTAACATGACGACTGTTGGAAATTAAGGACAGAAATTATCATGTTAATTCACCAAGACATTTCAACTTCCCCTGTAAAACAATTTATTTTAAATATTATACTTGAATATCCCTCAATAAACATACCGACCACATTTCCTCTAAGCCTCTTACCGTCGGCCATCTTATTCGGGTGACGACGACAAAATGGCGACGGTCTCGGCGCGCCGTTCAATTTGAATATAGAACAGCGTATGTCGCGCGCGCTCTGCGACACTAACTCATCGGATTGAGTGTGATGGCGTGGCAATCGTAAAAATATATTCGTTCTTTTTGAACAAGAAATGAATGGATACGCTCTGAGATCGACCATATTATATAGAATAGGGATGTATCCAAGGTATGAAAATCAAAAAAAAATATTAGTCTGTCTTATAAAAAACATTAAGACCGGTAGTTTCTATTTTGTCGAAATTACCAAAAATTACTGAGATATAGCATATTAAAGTTACGGAGCGGGGGCTAATTACGTCACGCCGTGGTATATTTCGTACCACGGCGTGACGTCATGCGACTTTTGTGTTGATGTTACAAAGTGATCTTTGATCAGCTTTATATCATGTTCTAAATACTAAGATTTAGATTGAATTCACTTTGTATTTGAGCTATTGATGAACTTTTCATGTTACAGGTAGACATACATAATCAGCCTATAATTCTCCCACTGCTGGGACACAGGCCTTCTCTCGAGAGGGAGTGAGCCGTAATCTACCACGCTGGCCCACTGCGGGTATTGTTCTTTCATTTATTCGATCACAAATTAAAGCAAAATTAAAAGTCGTTTATTCAAATTAGATTTTAGAAATAGAAGTTTTGAACGTCGATATTAGGTACCTGCGGACGTCAGCAGGTCAAGCTACCCGAAACTGTCAAATAATCCCGATCAACCTTGATCCTTAATATTTTAGAGATGTACCTGAAAATCGAATAAAAAATCTGACAGATTATAGTAGCTTGATCTAGCGTCTTCTGTACATAAGGCAGTCCATCTAAACGCCCGCCCTTCGCCACTTCCTAGTGCTTTCGCTGGGAAGAAGAATTGGTGGAACAAACTCCCCAGCAGCACAGCTGTCTGTTCATTTAATAAATACATCACTTTATATAATGATATGTATGTTAAGTAACTAACATAAAATAAAAACAAAGAACACAATAGTCTGAGGAGTCGTTTCTGCATCTCTACGTTTTTTTCATGTGTGTTGGATGACGTACTTAATTCTTATTCTTTTAAGACACTAGCGGCCGACCGCGACTACGTTCGTATGGAGTTAGTCATTTGAACATTTTATTTTAACCCCAAAAGAGTTATTTTAAAATTGTAGCACTATTTTATAAGATGTTCATCGAAGGACAATTTTGTTCAAAATTAAATACTATTTTCCTTATTTGGTTATGGATATTTTTATATGTTCTGCTCCTATTGGTCGCAGCATGATGTTATATATAGCCTAAAGCCTTCCTGGATTAATGGGCCATTCAACGTAAAAACAAATTTTCGAATCGGGCCATTAGTTCGTGAGATTAGCGCGTTCAAACAAAAAAACTATTCAGCTTATAAATATTTGATGTAAAAGGTATATTCCAACAAAAAATAAAGGTACAGCCGACTCTACCCTTCTGTGCCAGAGTTCGTAAGGCAAGCGCTAAGAATATGTCGGTCAAACCACGGCCGCTAGAGATAGCGGGAAAATCCGACACCCTCGAATGTTCGCTGCCGTAAAATATATACCTTATTAATATCTACTGAGCGGAGAGCTGTTTTGATACTGATATTATATACGATGTAATATACCTTGTGTTTAGATTGTGATATGCATACATATATGTACGTTGAGGGCGTGGACAAGCCTTTGAGTATAAACTATAATGTAACACTGTTTAAATACGTTGATACAAATGCCATTCTTACGATACCGTTGTTAACCGTCTTCAAAAACAAGGAGGTTACTCAATTCGACCGTATATATGTTTTTATGTTTGTTCGCGGATAACTTCGTCGTTTATGAACCGATTTTCATAATTCCTTTTTTGTGTGTTTCCAAGGACATCAGCCTATTCCCAACTCTGTTGGCGGCTGTGTCTAGTCTGGCCGGATGCAGCTGAACAGTACTTTTCACAACTAAAAAGGGACCGTTAAAAAATAAATACAGAAAAAGAAGAAACAACAACCGGCTTCCAGAAATACTGCAAAGTGAAAAATAATTAATTTCAGAAGTCGGTGGCAAAAACGAATATACAAAAAACAAAGAAACCTTATCCATGATATGTACCCACATACATTCGTTTTCACCAGTGACTTCCGAAATTAGTTATTTTTTACTTTGTAAGTACCTACATACTGTTTTTTTGGTAGTCGGTTGTTAAATTTTTTCGGAAGATACCTCTAGACGTCCTATTTTCTTCAATATTGGAAAGCGGGTTTCTAGGCTACAGTTTAGGTATACTTAAGTGATGGGTTTGATGTTGGCCCCGATTCCTAGTTCACTAAACTGAACTAAATTTAACTTCAGTACATCTTTTCTTTCTAAAGGGTGTCCCAAAATTAACGCAAGATTTGAATTACATAGAAAACACAGTTTTTACCCGACTACGGCAAAGCAAAAGGAGGGTTATGATTTTGACAGGCTATGTATGTATGTATGTATGTATGTATGTATGTATGTATGTATGTATGTATGTATGTATGTATGTATGTATGTTCATCTGTTCCCTCGTAACTTCTAAACTACTTATCAGAATTCGACAAATGATATATCATTAGAAGCGTCTTAATTGTCCGCTGGTTATAGGCTATATGGGGTTTCACAAAATCTACTGTGGCGCCCTCTAGCGGACAAAACATACAGAGTAAAAAAATAAAGTTAAGATAAATATGCCGTGTTTGGTATCATTTGAAAGCGCTTTACTTGTACATTTTGAATATATATATATATATTACTAGCATTTGCGTGTGACTTTACCTGTATTCATGGGCTGGTTGCATATAATTCACATCTTTTCGTTCATAGCTTCTTTACTACTTATCAAAATAAGAACACTGCAGTACCATTAGAAGGGCCTTGATATTCTGTTAGTTATGAGCTATAAAGCTTGTCACCAAATTTAGTATTGCGCCCTCTAGCGGACAAAAAGTTCTATGTTAATATAAAATTAAAATAAATATACCGTGTTTGGTATCACGTGAAAGAGCTTCACGAGTGCTTTATGCTAGTACATAATTACAAGAATGCTTTAATGATGTTAAATATGAGCGATAAGAGTAAAGCGCGGATCACGGGAACTGTGAATCGCTTTATGCAATGTAGAGCAGTTGTGAACATTATTAGAATATGTAATGCACTAATGAAAACGACATAAGCTGGAAGTAACTCCACGCGGTGAAGGCGGAAACAGTTTGATAACTGGCTAAATCTCCCATAAAAAGGCCTCTGCACTATATGCCTTCGGGCTTATGTTGTTATATGTGCGTGTAGATGTAATATGTCAAGTACCTAGTTTTTAGTTCATCAGTTTAACTTTTGTTAATAATATGCGCCACAAATACACTTTAACACCAAAATAGTACAAATAAAAAAAACAAGATTTTCAGAATACTGAACTGAACAAAGTTGCTAATGTAGTTGCAAGTAAATGGACACAGTAGTAATGTCATACAATACTATTCTGAAGTATGCAATATTCATTAAGTAGAGAAAAATTTTCATGTTTGGAAGGCGTAGTCACACGTTACATAAACCTACCTATCGTAGCACCTTGACAACGTGTGACTACGCCTTCCAAACATGAAAATTTATCTCTACTTAATGAATATTGCATACTTCAGAATAGTATTGTATGACATTACTACTGTGTCCATTTACTTGCAACTACATTAGCAACTTTGTTCAGTTCAGTATTCTGAAAATCTTGTTTTATACTTTTTCAGCGTCGTTTTTTGTCGTAGTTGAGTTTTAGTTTTTTAACTTTTTTTTTTAGTCTTTTGATTGTAATTTTTTTATTGATTCATAAAGTACATAGGATAGGGTTATTTATGGAATAACACATCGGGCAAATGGTCTCCGCGGCTTTGCATACACGTACGCACTCGTTTGTCGAAATTTTCCATGACCGTTCTGCATAAATGTGGCTGAATTTCGTTGATGCAACGTTGAATCTCCTCCTTTAATGAACGCGTAGTTGTGGGCTTGTTGACGTAGACCTGTGATTTTAGATATCCCCATAAAAAGAAATCTAATGGTGTTAAATTACACGATCTAGGGGGCCAATTCTGATCACCGAAACGAGAGAGTACACGACCTGGAAATGTTTCATGCAATAATTGAAGTGTTTCACGGGCTGTATGGCATGTGGCACCGTCTTGTTGAAATCACATATTAGCCACATCAATATCATTCAATTTCGACAAAAAGAACCGTGTTATCATGTCGCGATATCGAACAGAAGTAACAGTCACTGCTTGACCAGCTTCATTTTCAAAAAAGTATGGTCCAATTATGCCTCCAGCCCAAAATGCATACCAAACTGTGACACGCTGTGGATGCATTTGTTTTTCGACAGTCATATGGGGATTTTCAGAACCTCAAAAGCGGAATTTTGGCGATTAACAAAGCCATCAAGGTGAAAATGTGCTTCGTCGCTTAGGATGAGTTTGCTGGAAATCATTCAAAAGCATTCATTATTTTTGAAATATTGCTCAACAATGAAGACACGTTGTTCTATTGCGTAACGCTCCATTTTTACTAACCCTAAACTGTCAACTGACGATTTAATTTGTTTTTAGGGTTGGCAACACTGTACTGCATAAATGGCGGCAAATTCAAATCTTGCGTTAATTTTGGGACACCCTTTAATTCATTAAGAAAAGGACAGAAGATAAATATTAGTTTAGTCCTGTCAAATTAGTCCGCGTCTGACATAAATCGATGTATTTTTAGTCGCAATGTTTTTAATTGCGTCTAAACTGTCAATATGGAGTATCTTCATTTAGCAGGATTAAACTAATATGCAATTTTCTATCGTTTTCTTTGTGATATTGAAAGAAAGAGATGCATTAAACTTAAAATTGGTTTAGTTTATGAACAACAGAACCTGCACCATTAACTGCACATCCATCGGAGGTACGTGGGAACTTTTAGATTCTTAAGCCTGTTTGATCGCTTTATGTATGTATATATAGCTTCTAAAGAATCGCTTACAAAATCTTCTTCTTCTTCAGCCTATAGAGGTCCACTCTTGGACAAAGGCCCTTCCCAGGGCTTTCCACGATGACCGGTCTTATACTGCCCGCATCCATCGGCTTCCCGCGACCTTCACCAGGTCATTGGTCCACCTTTTTAGGAACCTCCCTACGCTGCATCTGGGGGACTGTTCTATGGTAGGTACACTTATTTATCTAGCTAAGAGGTCCCCCAACTGCGATTGTTCGACTTCTTTCTGTTTTCCTTAGATTTTTATGCAGGCGGGTTTTTTGTTTGTACAACATAAATTTTTTTTTTTATTTTTGTTGTGAATGAGAAATCATCAATTCAATAGAAAATTGTTATAATATAATTTATTGAGTTTGCGGCTTAAGTATGTGACATTTCTGGATACCTGATAATGGTTGAATATGACGGACAATATTTGAAACTACCAGCTAATGTATTTATACACGTATTCTAGCAAAATAATTATTATCTTATCTTATCAAATGCTCTGGGCGGGACGAAGGGCGTGTCAGACTTTTATTGACTAAAACCCACGCGTATTCCCTCCTTCACTTGCCTGTGCGCCAGGGCCACGGTTTATCTTTCAACCAACCCACAGTCCTGGCCCAGATATCGGTCTTTGTGGTCCCCGTCACGATGTGCTATCTCTTTGAGGCGCGCATGAAACACAACGCGCCGTCGACCGCCTGCGGTGATCGGGAGTTCAATATTGTCTCCCGACCAGGAAGTCTCCTGCGGCTAGAGGCGTGGGGCCAAAAATTCGCCACACATTTCCCACCCACTGCAACTCCTGACAGCCAGAATCAACAGTGGAGACCGCCAGAAAAACGCCGAGCAACGCCGCCAGAGAAACGATGAAGCTCGACGAGTCTCGGAGAAACGATTTAACTGTCTTGGGTCCCGCAACGAAATTCACTGCACTGAGATTCCCGCTCCCTCACGCGCTCCGCATCCTCCTTTATCAGCACTGCTTCGTAGAAGGAGGTGACGGCTTGCCATGCGCTATCGCTCCGGATCATGGCCTGGACTAGGGCCACACGCGAGAGATCGCCGCCACGAGGACACGGCGGAGCTCTACCCAAGCCGGGCAGAGCTCCACCGTATCCTTAGGGAGGTCCCCATAGTGGTGCCAGCACTTTTTAAATAGAAGGAAATAACGAAAATACATTTATTCAGCACAGATTAAAAGACACACAATGCACCTTTTTCATAAATTATTAACTAGCGCTTGAACGCAATCCCGCCTGATGGTAAGAAGTAATGTAATCGTTGATGGTAATTCGCGCTTCTTTATTAAGAGCCTATTCACTCTAGCCTTGAAGACACTTGAATTGTAGTCCTATATTTCTTCTTATATAATATATAATTTGGTACATTCCGCAAATAAAGCCACTCCTGTAAATAATTCTCACAAACAAAACTATTAAACAATACCTCTTTTGTTCTGCAATAATACCGAAATCGTGTCGTCTTGCAATGAGAACCTCTCGACCAATATTTTAAGAGTTCTTCAAAAGCCATTTTTCCAATAACCACTTACACACCCTACACCAAAATATATTTATCCCTCGATAACTGCAATGTGACCCTTGTGTCCATCGGTATAAAGTTGAAAAAAGGATTGTTGAAGTGTAAGGAAAAGTGGTAAAGTTTTCAACCCGTGCAATGCGATAGGTGCTTGACTTGAATTGATCAAAATAAATGAATAAAAATGTTCTATAATTGTAAGAGATAACGGCTCAGTGGTTTCAGGAGAGCTCGTATTGTTTTTCTATTAATTTTTCCTACATTTATCCCGCTGAAGTGCGGTGGTCATTGTCGGGTTTTTTCCTGTGAGAATATTGTTCTGAGTGCGTTTTGTATTCGGAGCAGAAGTTTTGGGCAGATTGTGTGAAATAAAATTCAAAAACTTTCGTTAAATATTGAAGCACTTACTTTCAAATTGCCGTTTTATACCGACTACAGCTTTATTTGGTTAATTATTTTCAAAAGTTTTCATTGCAACAACATAAGTAATTTCAGTATAACCATAGACTATCCCCCGTGTGGTGCCGGGCTTAGAATAGTACCAACCCATATCCTCCCGTGGGTGTCGTAAGAGGCGACTAAGGGAAATCACCAGGGAAGCGGGCAGCAGCGCTTCTCCTGTGTAATATTAAATCACTGCGATCCCCAACCCGCTTGCCAAGCGTGGGGATTATGGCAAACCCCCCCAATGATGCACACGATACAGCCCAGGCCCCTAGTCCCCGGCAGCTCCGCTATTCCAGTCTACGGTAGCGGACTTGGTTACGGCGGAGCAAGGGGTGCTAAGAATCTCCGGCAGAGATCCGGCTACCATCACCAACGACGACCTTTGGCCCTGGCAACATTTAACACGCGCACACTACGGACCGATGAGAAGATTGTCGAACTGGAGGAAGAACTGAGCCGGTTGCGCTGGGACATTGTGGGGTTATCTGAAGTCCGAAGAGAGGGAGAGGACTCGATAATCCTGAAGTCTGGCAACCTGCTCTATTTCCGGGAAGGCGACCAGCTGTCCCAGGGTGGCGTCGGGTTTATTGTCCACAAGTCCCTCGTGAACAACGTTGTTAAAGTCGGGAGCTTTTCGACTCGGGTGGTGTACCTTGTACTCAGAATAACAAAACGATATTCGTTAAAGGTTATACAGGTCTACGCCCCGACGTCTAAACACTCTGACGATGAGGTGGAGGCTATGTATGAGTACGTCAGTAGAGCCATACATTCCTCCAAAACCCACTACACCGTTGTCATGGGGGACTTTAACGCAAAACTGGGCATGCGAGAGGCGGACGAGACGAAAGTGGGGCAATTTGGAGTTGGAAATCGGAATCCCAGAGGTCAGATGCTAATGGATTTCATGGAAAAGGAAGGACTCTTTGCGATGAATTCTTTTTTCAAGAAACCATTGCACCGCAAGTGGACCTGGCTCAGCCCCGATGGTCAGACCAAAAACGAGATAGACTTCATAATGTCAACGAGAAGGCAAGTGTTCAACGATGTCTCCGTGATACATGCGGTTAAAACCGGGAGTGATCACCGTATTGTTAGAGGCATCTTGAACCTCAACATTAGGCTCGAACGCTCTCGACTTATGAAGTCTACGCTCCGTCCAGCGTCAACACAACTCCAAAACCCCGAGAGCTTTCAGATCGAACTACAAAACCGCTTCGAATGCCTCGGTGAATGCGTAGATGTGGACGACTACTACAACAGGTTTGTGGAAACTCTCCAAACGGAAGGGTCTAAGTTCTACAAAACCCTCCGTTCAAAAGGACAGAAGAAGATCTCCGGTCCCACCCGCCGGCTAATGGAAGAAAGAAGGGAGGGGATCTTAAAATCCCCTGATGACGCTTCGCGTATCAGATGTCTTAACAGACAAATCTCAAAGTCTCTGACTCGCGATATACGCCAATTTAATACAAATTGTATTAAAGAGGCTATCGAGCGGAACAAAGGCTCCAAAGTGTTCGCACGAGAATTGTCTGTTGGACAGAGTCTTTTTGCGAAGCTGAAGACTGGGGATGGTAGGATCGTCACTACCAAGCCCGAGCTTTTGGGTGAGATTGAGAAATTCTACGGAGAGTTATACACATCAACACACGCACCTGTTGTAAGCCTGGCTAATGATCCTAGAGCCAGACTAACCCGACACTACACCGACGATATCCCGGACGTCAGCCTGTACGAGATTGGTATGGCCCTGAAACAGCTCAAGAACGATAAGGCGGCTGGAGATGATGGAATTACGGCGTTGAAAGCGGGTGGCAAACCGGTTCTTAAAGCGCTTCAGAAGCTATTTAATTCCGTCATTCTTAAAGGCGAAACGCCTAAGGCGTGGCACAGGAGCGTGGTGGTTTTGTTTTTCAAAAAAGGTGACAATACCCTCCTAAAAAACTACAGAGCGATATCCCTCCTGAGCCATGTCTACAAGCTGTTTTCTAGGGTTATCACGAATCGTCTCGCTCGCAGGTCCGACGACTTCCAGCCTCCCGAACAAGCAGGCTTCCGAAAAGGCTTTAGCACCATAGACCACATTCATACGCTGCGGCAAGTTATACAGAAGTCCGAGGAGTATAACAAACCACGATGCTTGGCGTTTGTGGACTATGAGAAGGCCTTCGATTCGATTGAGACTTGGGCGGTGCTACAGTCTCTCCAGCGGTGCCAAATTGACCATCGATACATTGAGGTGATAAAGTGTTTGTACAAAAACGCCACCATGTCAGTCCGTCTCCAGGATCAGGACTCGAAACCGATCCAACTGCAGCGTGGAGTGAGACAAGGAGATGTCATATCTCCTAAATTGTTCACTGCTGCGTTGGAAGATGTCTTCAAGCTCCTGGACTGGAAAGGACTTGGCATCAACATCAACGGCGAGTACATCACTAATCTCCGTTTCGCAGATGATATCGTGGTCATGGCTGAGACCCTGGAAGACTTGGGCAAAATGCTCAATGACCTCAGCAGAGCTTCCCAACAAGTGGGTCTAAAAATGTAGTTGGTTGCTCTGCACTCGAAGTTGTTGACGAGTATGTTTACCTGGGACAAACAGTCCAACCAGGTAGGTCTAACTTCGAGAAAGAGGTGTCTCGGCCAATCCAGCTCGGTTGGGCAGCGTTCGGGAAGCTACGCTACATCTTCTCGTCGTCCAAGATACCACAGTGTCTCAAGACTAAAGTCTTTGACCAGTGTGTGTTGCCAGTGATGACTTACGGAACTGAAACGTGGTCGCTCACAATGGGCCTCATACGAAGGCTCAGAGTCACACAAAGGGCAATGGAAAGAGCTATGCTAGGAGTTTCTCTGCGTGATCGAATCAGAAATGAGGAGATCCGCAGAAGAACCAAAGTCACCGACATAGCTCTGCGAGTCGCTAAACTTAAGTGGCAGTGGGCAGGGCACATTGCTCGTAGAACCGATGGCCGATGGGGCAGTAAGGTTCTGGAGTGGCGGCCACGTACTGGGAGACGCAGCGTAGGGAGACCCCCAACAAGGTGGACCGATGACCTGGTGAAGGTTGCGGGAAGCCGATGGATGCGGGCAGCACAAGACCGGCCAGCGTGCAGAGCCTTGGGGGAGGCCTTTGTCCAGCAGTGGACGTCTATAGGCTGAAGAAGAAGAAGAAGAAGATAGACTATAATAAAATGAGCTCTACAGTCAGCAAGCATCAATATAAACACACTTTTAGTTTACTCCGTTCCAAACACAAGTCCACAAAATCCAAAAAAATACAACATGTTTTCTTTCACCCCAACACGAAACCCTGCCTAAGTAGGGCACGATAGTAGCCCAATCAAAAAATCAATCATCGCCCACATTCGCCGCTAAAAAGGTTCCGTACCCAATATTTTCTGTTATCGCACGACAGTTGAGCCCTGCGAGTACTCAAAACTCAATACAGTATTGCTTTCACAGCGAAGTAGTTCTATTGGGCATAACGAGGATACGAAGACGAATTTTGTTGCTTTATAATTTTTCAATGGCCCCGATTCCCTTCATCACAAACTAAACTAAAATTATGTCCAGTGCGTCTTTTTATTTCTATTTCATTAAGAAAAGGACAGAAGATAAATATTATTTTAGTCCTGTCAAATTAGTCCCCGTCTGTTGTAAGTAAATTGACGTATTTTAGACGCCATGTTTTTAATCACTTCTAAGCTGTCTATGGAATATCTTATTTTGAAAGGATTTTTCTCAGTTTTAAAAAAAAAAGATGCACGGAACTTAAAAACAGTTTAGTTTGTCAACAAGGAATTCGCGACCATTTATTCTTGACCTTTTTCACTGCCACTGTTTTTAGAAGGATGGATGCTGCTATTAATAAGGGATTCTTGCATCCCACATGAGTGATGAGTGTAGGTGTTATATTAAATTTATTGTAGTATAATATACACTATGTAAAGAAAACCCTGTCCGACCCATAAGGATAATAAAGGTTAGGTAAACACTTGACCAAATACAATATAAAATTTTACATAATCATCATAGTAACAATACTAATGAATTTTGAAATAATCCTTTTTTCCCGGGAATTAATTCCAATTTCCCCGAAATTTGGTAATTTTTAAAACAGTGACAACACCGGCATTATTATAAGCGAATAGCGACGCGACCACGTCACAGGTGCCGCGTGCCCTGCCCCCCGCCCCCCGCCCTGCGCCCGCGGAAGGGGTTGCATAACGCACAAATATTAAGTTACCTCTTTTTGCAAAATAATATTTATTTTTTTAGGGGGATTTTTTTTTAAGTTTAGTCTGTCTTTGTGGGCATTAGTAAAATCAGTTATCGATACCTAACAATACCTTAACGGATCGGACAGGGTTTTCTTTACATATTGTATATAATTATTATCTATAGTATTACATTAAAGTTACATAATCAAAAAGGATCTTGGATCTGAATTTTATTTGTTGAAAGCTTTCTTCTCCACGTAGTGACATTAATTTTATGGTGACTAAAGGTCCCAAAAGACATCATTGAACTGTAATAAGTAGTTAAGTTATAAGAGGTTTTTAGTTTATAGAAAATTTTTCTTCTTTTTTACCGCTTCAATTATAATAATAATTTTTATTCGTGGCATAAAATAGACTTTTGTATGGAAGCGCTATCAAAAATTCAAAATTATTCCTTGGATAAAATTACCTGGCGTTATAAAAATCAGACTTTAGTATATATTCTTAATTATGTTGTATTTTAGAAAAGTGTTGTATTCCATTAATTTCCAAAATCGACATAAAATCAAAACCTCTACAGCCACATCCACACTATTCCAGCCCCTGCCAGGTCAGCGCTATAAGGCGAGTCGTGGACACATAACGAGTTTAACAGAATATGATTTTCTCACTCCGGCCGAATGAGAGACGTTTTAGCGTCACTTTTTCCAACCCCCACGGGATCGGGCTGCAGACTGCTGCCAAATATGCAGCCCTTATAAATTGTAAGGGGGAATTATAGTACGATTGTTTTTTGTTTGGTAGTTTTTTTTTTTAGTAATTATAAACTAGTGCTTGACAGCAATCCCGCCTGATGGTAAGCAGTGATGCAATCGTTGATGATAAAGCGCGCTTGTTTATTAAGAGCCTATGCACTCAAAACAAAACTGAGTGACTAGGAAGGAAGACGGCAGTTGAGTCAGATGATGCAATGTTAAACTCAACAACACGGCCAACGATGCTACGCCACAGGGAGATTGCTCAGAAGATCCTCCACGACCAATCTCCCGACACAACAACATTTGGTGCATCGTACTCGGTACACATCGCAACACAACGGTGCCCCGGAAAGGCAGATGACGAACACATAGGTGGTTTTTTAGCCGGTAAGAGTCCGGCCACACCCATCCGCGTCCCCGAGCGGAGTATAGTCTATGAGGATTTTTCCACCTTTGGAAAAAAAGGTCTGCTACGTGCGTTTTAGCTGTAAAACCGCCCGAAGGAAGGTTAGGCCCTACGCCGAACGCGGCGTAATTTGAGCTGATGTGTCATAGAGTACTTGAAATACACTGCGAGCGTATTTAGCTGAACTTTCGGCGCGACACGTATTGTTCCGCAGATGTGTCGCGACGCTAAAGGACATTTAGGCAAAGTTCTTAATACTACAGTGACATCTTTATACCGAACTAAGTTCTCATTTTTACCCGACTACGGCAAAGCAAAAGGAGGGTTATGATTTTCACAGGCTATGTATGTATGTATGTATGTATGTATGTATGTTCATCTGTTCCCTCGTAACTTCTAAACTACTTAGAAGCGTCTTAATTGTCCGCTGGTTATAGGCTTTATGGGGTTTCACAAAATCTAATGTGGCGCCCTCTATCGGACAAAACATACAGAGTAAAAAAATAAAGTTAAGATAAATATGCCGTGTTTGGTATCATTTTAAAGCGTTTTACTTGTACATTTTGAATATATATACAGTATGTTAATTAACAGAGGGCGTTCCCGTTAACCCGAAATAGTATAGCATACATACGTGCTAAAAAAAATATTTCCATTCGAAAACAAAATGTTTTTAAAATTTTTCCAATAAGAAAATATTCAACATAAATTTTAAATTGACATGTAAAAGAAACACACTGTACACGCGAACTTGAAAGACGGCAAGGTCGCAATTTGTTTATGATACTACGCTACTATTTTGATTTAAAACAGGTTTCAAATTTATTTCCAATTAGAATTTTTTTTTATTCGGATTTTTTTATGCTTATTTTTCTATGCTGATATTTTTATTTTAATCTATTAATTATATATATTAACGAGTTTAAGGGAACGCCCTCTGTTATTTAACATACTGTATATTACTAGCATTTGCTTGTGACTTTACCTGTATTCATGGGCTGATTGCATATAATTTACATCTTTTCGTTCTTCTTTACTACTTATCAGAATAAGACCACTGCAGTACCATTAGAAGGGCCTTAATATTCTGTTGGTTATGAGCTATAAAGCTTGTCACCAAATTTAGTATTGCGCCCTCTAGCGGACAAAAAGTTATATGTAAATATAAAATCAAAATAAATATACCGTGTTTGGCATCAATTGAAAGAGCTTCACGAGTACTTTATGTTGGTACATAAGTACAGGAATGCTTTTTAGTTCATCAATTTAGCTTTTGTTAATATTATGCGTCACAAATACACTTTAACACCAAAATAGTACAAATAATAAAAAGTAAAAAAACTAAAACCCAACTACGACAAAAAACGACGCTGAAAAGTATAAAACAAGATTTTCAGAATACTGCACTAAACAAAGTTGCTAGTTTTCAAGTTTGGAAAGGCGTAGTCACACGTTACATATACCTACCGTAGCACTTTGACAACGTGTGACTTATCATGAAATGAGAATTGAACTCAACGCCTTCTTACAAAACAATCTCTACCCCATTAAACATTGAATGACAACAAAACAACATTTACCCAAAACGCACCTGCCCAAAAAATCCACTTAATAAATCCGGTAACATACTTAAAGCGATGATCGCACCACAAATGCCACAATATCATAACACGGAGATTTTCTCCTAAGCTGCGTTAATTTGCCGGCTCCCCGCGGGCCGCGTCCGAGCGAACGTCAAATACAATTTTACGGTGCGGTGGACACTGAGCCGATTGTGAGCGACATGAGACAAGCCTGCTGCGGGCATGGATGTGGAGCTGGTGGATATGGTATAAAATGTCAATTCAATTCTTGGCCTTTGTGGAAGAGACGCCACAATTTTGCCAAGAATGCGTGCGATTAATAAACCATCAAACGCTGGAGAGTATTTAGCGCGAATTAAAATAATAATAATTCTTTGTTGAGTCAAAATCAAATATTTGTTCGCAGATTAACAGATAGTTAGTAAGATCACAGATTATGGATAAGAAAAAAAAGGTACGGTGTAAAATGTCAGCTGAATTGAAAAATGAAAGCTGATTGACACAAATAACAGAATTGCCAAATTGACAGCAAATGTGTGTTTAAAGATCATGGAAGTAATAAGTACTACTAACGTACAACATACAACGTTGCACGTAGTACGTCTTACTTCCATGATAAAGATACATAAAGATAATTTTATTTTGTATATACAGGTATGTCATATACAGGTTCAGCCATGTTTTACCATGTACCTACTCATGCAATTTTTTTTAAAACTCTCAACTTAAAACTAGAAAATACAGTTTAAGAAAATAGTTCCAAACAAAATTATTCAAACTTAAAAAAAATCAGTAATGTACTCACTTATACAATATGTAAAGAAAACCCTGTCCGACCCATAAGGATAATAAAGGTTAGGTAAACACTTGACCAAATATAATATAAAATTTTACATAATCATCACAGTAACAATAATAATGAATTTTGAAATAATCTTTTTTTCCCGGGTATTAATTCCAATTTCCCTGAAATTTGGTAATTTTTAAAAAACTGACAACACCATTTGTGACGGAGCGAATAGCGATGCGACCACGTGCCGCATGCCCCGCCCCCCTTCACCCGCGCATACATGCGCGGGTGAAGGGGGGCGGGGCTATCGGGTTGCCTACCGCACATGCATTAAGTTACCTCGCTTTTTCGAAATAATATTTATTTTTTTTGGGGGATTTTTTTTTAAGTTTAGCCCGGCTTTGTAGGCATTATTAGAATCAGTTAACGATACCTAACAATACCTTCACGGATCGGACAGGGTTTTCTTTACATATTGTATAGTATGCTTTCACCACTAAAAAGCTTCAGAGTCTTTTTTTAAATACGTTTAGCGGAAGCTCTTTCCAGCTCTTTGGCAACTTATCTATACTAATATATATATATTTTTTTAATATAAATTACAAACTAGCGCTTGACTGCAATCCCGCCTGATGGTAAGCAGTGATGCAATCGTTGATGGTAAAGCGCGCTAGTTTAATAAGCCTACTCACTCAAAAGAACTGAGTAAATAGGAAGGAAGACGGCAGTTGAGCGCGGTGATGCAATGTTAAACCCAACAACACGACCAACGATGCTGCGCCAGAGGGATATTGATCTGGAGGCCCTCCACAACCAAACTCCCGACACAACAACATTTCGCGCATCGTACCCGGCACGTACATCGCAACACAACTGCTCAGACCCGTCCTCCGTACGGCTTCACCAGACATCATGCCGGAACACGAATATATAAAGCTGAAGAGTTTGTTTGTTTATTTGAACGCGCTAATTTCAGGAATTACTGGTCCGATTTGAAAAAATCTTTTTGCATTGGATAGCCCCTTAATCCAGGAAGGCTTTAGGCTGTATAACATCTCACTGCGACCAATATGAGCGGAGCATATCGAAACCTACGCCGGTGAAACCGCGTGGCGCAGCTAGTTTTAAATAACTGGAGCCATGCAGTAGATACTTTTGTGCAGTGCTGTCTTAGTTTTATATACAACATACATAGTTTTTAGAAGTGGTCTAGTAGTAACTATCGGTCGTGACTTACAATTTTGTAGGTAGTAGGTTCGAGCCTCGTTTGTGTAAATAATATCACAACTGTTCTCAAAATAGTGTAGGAAAACATTTTGAGGAAACCGACCTGCTCTAGAGGCAAAACCTTATAGAGGCGTCGTAGATTTCGCCAGCGTGGTAGATTTCGGTCCACTCCCTCTCACCGAGAGGAGGTCTGTTTCGCAGGACTGGAAACATTATAGGCTGATTACGTTATGTTAAAGATGGGATGTTCAGCTAATGTAAAAGTTACGTAACCTCTGTACCCGTAGCTAAACATGGATGTTCTATATCTTATAACTACCGGCCGCCAGCGACTTCATTCGCGTGGAGTTAGTTATGCTCCGCTCCTATTGGTCGCAGCATAATGTCATATAGCCTAAAGCCTTCCTGGTTTAATGAGCTATTCAACCCAATAATATTTTTTCAAATCGGACCAGTAGTTCCTGAGATTAGCGCGTTCAAACAAATAAACTCTTCAGCTTTATATATTAGTAAATATGTACCATCTCCTAATATCATGTAATTAATAATAATAATTACATGATATTAGAATAATGTAATGAATAAATATGAATAAATTATTGAATAATAATTAAAATATGAATAAATTAAAGAATAATTTAATGAATATATATGAGAATATCATGTGTTTTGTGCAAAAATAAATAAATATGGTATTATTTTAAACTCAGATTTATTTAAAAGCAATTTACTCCTTCACGTGAAACTCACAATTGAAACTTTTTGATTTATTAAATATAACCACAAGCTATTTTACAAAACTGCCCCGTTATATAAAAGAGCCATTGTTGTGTGATTTGCGTTTCACGAAACCGCTATCAATGTTTAGATATTTTGTAGAATGGTTCATCTATAGTCACAATAAGCGTTTAGTCTGGCTTCTAATGTCGAATAGGCTAGCTAATCTACCTTATTTACTGGTTTAGGTTTTGTTAAAGCAGTCACAAACTGTGCTAATTTCAAGTTGGTTGCATTTACTTATTTTAATTATATTATAAACTAGCGCTTGACCGCAATCCTGCCTGATGGTAAGCAGTGACGCAGTCGTTGATGGTAAAGCGCACTAGTTTATTAAGAGCCTATTCACTCTAGCCTTGAAGACACTCAAATTGTAGTCCGACGGAAACACCGCCGCTGGCAAACTATTCCAGTTCCTCGATGTACGCGGTATAAAGGAGGAGGCGAAACGCTTCGTCCGGATCATAGTGGTGTTAACAACGTAAGGGTGGAAACCAGCCGTATGACGGGTCGTCCGCTGGTGGAACGGAGATGGGGGAATTATATCATGCAATTCCATCGCACACTCCCCGAAATGCATCCTATAGAACACCGAAAGGCTGGCTACTCTACGCCTGTGCTCTAGGCTTTGGAGACCGACTCGAGTTAGATCAGGGTCACCAATCAGCCTCTTTGCACGTCTCTCCACTGAATCCAAAGTGGCCAGATGATACTTGGCAGCACCAGCCCAAATGTGGCTGCAGTACTCCACACACGAACGGACCTGTGCTTTGTATAACATTAGAAGCTGCCTAGGTGTGAAGTACTGCCGGACCTTTGCGATAACGCCAAGTTTCTTGGCAGCCACCTTAGCCTTGGACTCAATAAACCGCCCAAAGTTAAGGTCCGAGGAAATCTCAACTCCTAAAAGCTGAAGGCGGTCGGAATACTCCAAGGACACATTCCGAAAAGTAGGAGCCAAGGTG
This sequence comes from Sesamia nonagrioides, assembly GCA_017933935.1. Taxonomy (NCBI): domain Eukaryota; kingdom Metazoa; phylum Arthropoda; class Insecta; order Lepidoptera; family Noctuidae; genus Sesamia; species Sesamia nonagrioides. Next base: position 450,012 of record JADWQK010002164.1, on the reverse strand, counting down.
AACGGGCTCCTTTTGGCGGTGAAAAGACACGCCTGTGTTTTGGCGGCATTGAATGCTACAAGATTGGCATTGCCCCATTCGGAGACTGCCCGCAGTGCAACACTCGTTCGCTCAACCATGGCCTCTCTTTCGGACTGGATTGATTCCCTACTAGCCCGAGCACCCGGCAGATATCTCTCTACAACTGTGCTGTCATCTGCATACCCATAGATACCGGGCATCAGCAGATCGTTATTATGCAGCAGGAACAGAGTTGCAGAGAGAACAGACCCCTGAGGAACACCGGCATTAGTTGACATGGGCTCAGAAGAGCATCCGTCGACAACAACTCGGAGGGACCGTTCAGTCAGGAAGTCTTTTACCCAGCCAGTCAGGCTAGGGGAAATGCCGTACGCTGGAAGCTTACTCAAAAGGCCAGCGTGCCATACCCGGTCGAAGGCCTTCGAGACATCAAGGGAGACAGCAATCGCTTCCCCATTCTTCTCGAGGGCCTCGCCCCACAAGTGAGTGGCATACACTAGTAGGTCTCCAGTTGACCGATTGCGGCGAAATCCGTACTGTCGGTCACTGAGGAGATCGTTACCTTCCAGGTATGCCAAGAGGCGCGAGTTCAATACGCGCTTAACTTAACTTAATTATTTAGTACTTATTAGACAGACTATTATCATACCCTTTATGTTAAACATGTTCTTAAAATCAGCGTGATTTTAGTCATTGGCACTCGTACTACTTGTTTAGTAAATTTCTGTTTCGGATGAAATTATTGTTTATATGCAACAAAATTCTGAATTAAAAAAACAACTTGGGTGAAGTGCTTCATGAACAGCCATCTCGAATAATTTAATACCGAATGGAAAACCTTTTCTTGCAAGACGAAGAGCTACATAAAATAGCAACGGTTGATCGATTAGAGGTTATGTAAAAGAGCCTAAGACGAACGTCTTGCAAGCAAAGGTTTTCCATTCCGTAAATTATTCGAAATTCACCCAAGCACTTCACTTCCCAGTATTTTAATGATGATTTTTTTCTGCAAAACATCTTTTACGAGAAAGCATTTGAAACAAGATAATATATCCTTTTCAACAAAAACTAACTTCACCATACCACACGACACCTCATCCGATCTTCCTACATCTTGGCACATAATGCTCGTGGTCACGTATTGGTTAAAGGGTAGGGCGGGGTTGTTTGAGGATTATATCCGAAGCTCACAGCTCAAACGCGATGCTTTATTGGTTAGCTGCTACAGGATTACTGCCTTACGGAGTTGGTTTTCAAATCTATTTTGGTCATACATATAGCTATATACCTACACTGTCACATAGGTCAGTAAGGTATCGGAGATGATGGTATTATAAATATTTTTAATAAAGATATTTAATCAAACAAATGTTTATTAATAATAATGTCCTCTATTAGAGTGCCAGGATATTTTTGTGGTGATCTACTTTCACCATTTTTGTTCGTCTTAGAAGCAAATGCGGGCAATAATTTGACAAATTTTTCGCTTTTACCAGCGACACCGTTCTCGTGGCAACCAACTATACCAATACATATATACATATATGTATACAGGAGAAACATTCCTAGATATATACTCGAATATTAGTACTAGTAACTGTTCACCCGAATTTAAAAGACATAAGTTACGATCCCGACAGAGCATATTTGTGTTGCAAATTTCTTCTAACTTAGTTCATCCATTTGAGCGTGTTGTAAGAACAAAAATACAAAAAATCACAAACTTTCTTCTTTATAATGAGTGTGATAAATATTAGGAAATAGTGTAAAAATCTATTAGAGAAAGATTTTTTTTTAAAATGGATGGCACACTTGGTGACGCACTTTATCGCTTGATACATGAGTCTAACTCAAAGTGGAAATAGTTGATAATTTATATGAATAAAGATATATGAGAAACTGTATGCAATATGTTTTGTCAGTCTAAGAACGTATTTATTTGTGTCAGTGTTAATGTAACAAAGTAATATCTGAGTCTGCCCAGGTGCCTACATAGTGCAATATGCAACAATAATGAAGCTTACAAAATAATCAACACTTGTCCCAATGATTTCGTACACCTGTGACAACAAAAAAGGTCATATTCAATTAAATAGTGCTTTATCAAAGTATAACCATCACGCGCCAAAAAATGAAACGTTCATTGAAAACCATTGCAGCGTAAAAACACATCAGCTTACTGTACAAACGTAAATAATAAAATTATTTTATTTTATTTATTACTGCTCCGCAAAACCGATAAAAGATAATCAGATAAAGGTTTTAATACAACGAGAAAAAAACAAATTAATAAAGTTCGCTTATAGTCTGTGGGAATGTTGACAGTTGTGTGCAAGAGAGACGCAAGATAAAATAAGTTGGGATGACACAAGTGGCGGGGATTATGGAGGATTATCAACGTGATTTTTTAATGAAACAAGAGGACTTTGCTCTAGTTTGAGGGAAATGAAACAAAACGAGGTTAATTGAAACTGTTTTATAGTACAAGGACATTATTGTAAGTATAAAAAATAAACAATCTGAGTCATTTAAATTAAGGTGAATTATTTATTATTGTTGTTGTATACGGCGGTTGAAGAAGAATTTTGGATCTCTATGACACCATGTTTAATTATAACAAGGATTCTTCTGTACATCATTATTCCAAGCTTTTCCTGAATCCGTTTCAAAGTCTATTTTTTCGGTATGTGAATATTTTCCACTACAGAAAATGCTCATGGTTTGCAACGACGTACAAAAATAGCCACTTACCAATCTCTTATGACGAAAGTGTGGGTACTTTCGTCCTAATCACTTAAACCTTTCTCTAGGCTAGCAGACCATCCAACGTGGTATCGATCCCCAATCAGCCGTGAGCCCAAAAAGTGCGGCCCGTAAGCGGTTTATCACTTGGCAACTAAACCCGCTTGATCGAGTTAAGCTCCAAGATTCGAACAATTGGCGACGCGTCGTCCTCGTCCCGCATTCGTTTGCAGCACGTGACGCGGCTGCTAAACAGAATGTAGACGAAGGAATATACAAAGTTGACCGTCGGGAGACGTTTATGGTAGACGGGACGGCGACGATACGATTCTTTACAAAATAATGAAGAATATGGTTGAAATGGAATGATGTCGTATAACAGATGGCTTCCGTGGCACCTCAATAACGGCACAACTATAAAAATATTTAGTTAAAAATGGTTCGTTCAGTTGGCTGCCTGTGTATGTGAATCATATGTCCGTATTACAGAACGTCACTCAAAACTCAAGCGCTACTTAAGTCTCGTCTAAAGGCATTTGATTGGTTGAAACTAGTTTTAAGTAATGCTTAAACGGAGATCAATGCTTGAGTTTCCTTCTGGAATACGGGCCTAAATGTTTGAACAGCGATACAGGAATCCTAGTATGAGGCAAAATTAAAAATTAATGCGTACAAATACAGATGTCTATTTTTCACATATCGTTTTATTTCTTTTATTTCACACTAGCTGTGCTTCGCGGTTTCACCCGCGTAAGCTTCGAACCGAAAGAGCTCAGTTGATATAAAATAAGCGCCTGTTAAAATAATGGGAGCAATATTTACGTCCGCGTTAGCGCCCGTTTTCGCAACATTTTTTGTTCCTGCTCTGCTCCTGTTGGTCATAGCGGGATGTTTTATAGCCTATGTCCTTTCTCAGGCTCTAGACTATCTATGCACCAAATTTCATTACAATCGGTTCAGTAGTTTTGGCGTGAAAGCTGGACAGACAGACAGACATGTCATACAATACTATTCTGAAGTATGCAATATTCACTATGTAGAGATAAATTTTCATGTTTGGAAATGCGTAGTCACACGTTACATATACCTACCTACCGTAGCACCTTGACAACGTGTGACCACGCATTTCCAAACATGAAAATTTATCTCTACATAGTGAATATTGCATACTTTAGAATAGTATTGTATGACATTATTGTCAATTTACAACGAAGGCATCTTGGTAGAGTCTACTGTGTCCATTTACTTGCAACTACATTAGCAACTTTGTTCAGTTCAGTATTCTGAAAATCTTGTTTTATACTTTTTCAGCGTCGTTTTTTGTCGTAGTTGGGTTTTAGTTTTTTTACTTTTTATTATTTGTACTACTTTGGTGTTAAAGTGTATTTGTGGCGCATTATATTAACAAAAGTTAAACTGATGAACTACAGAATGTCGTTTTCATTAGTGCATTACATATTCTATTACTGTTCACACTGCTCTACATTGCATAAAGCGATTCACAGTTACCGTGATCCGCGCTTTACTCTTATCGCTCATATTTAACATCGGTAAAGCATTCTTGTAATTATGTACAAGCATAAAGTACTCGTGAAGCTCTTTCACGTGATACCAAACACGGTATATTTATTTTAATTTTATATTAACATAGAACTTTTTGCCCGCTAGAGGGCGCTATACTAAATTTGGTGACAAGCTTTATAGCTCATAACTAACAGAATATCAAGGCCCTTCTAATGGTACTGCAGTGGTCTTATTCTGATAAGTAGTAAGGAAGCTATGAACGAAAAGATGTGAATTATACGCAATCAGCCCATGAATACAGGTAAAGTCACAAGCAAATGCTAGCAATATATATATATATATATTCAAAATGTACAAGTAAAGCGCTTTCAAATGGTACCAAACACGGCATATTTAGCTTAAATTTATTTTTTTACTATGTATGTTTTGTCCGCTAGAGGGCGCCATATTAGATTTTGTGAAACCCCATATAGCCTATAACCAGCGGATAATTAACCTTTTGAACGCCAATCACTTCTATACAAGTTCGAGATTTTCGTGTCCTCAGCGCCACTACTTGATTAGAAGTAATCACAGTATACTTAAAATAAATTTACGACTCTTACAAGACCTTTTATTTTGTTTTTTATGGAAATTTGCCCTGTTATCAACCATATTTTTAACTTTTTCACGCATAATAAGTTCTTATTTGTTTAATTTTCAATAGAAACAAAAACCCCAGAAAATATTTTAATGCCCCCAGCGCCAATTACCTACTTGATATCAAGTAAGCCAGTGATGGGACACGACGAAGACCTCGCTATATTTCATCTCGTCGAAATGATCATAAATACTATTATTGCAAGAAAATGACGTAAATATATAATATTTTATAAATATTGCACACTTTAAACTAGGTTTTATTCACCTTAATCAATAATTAATAGGTTTTCTAATCATTGTCGATAATGAAACCCCGTTTGAAAAACCCATCCCTACAAAGTCGGTCCGCACGCGCCACCGACTTGTATAGAAGGAAATCTGTGACGTCATAAGCGGACGGGTTTCAAGGTCATAGTGACATTGTGCATTTTAGTGTAGTGCAATGTTTACATCTTGAGTTGGCGCACGTGTCCTTATAAAAAAAAAATTGTGACTGTGAATATGACGAATTATTGCGAGTTGTTCAAGTCTGAATCAGAATTTTGAAATAGTTCGTCGTCTTGACATTCCGTTAAGTCGTCAACTTCCGTTTCAGGAATTTTCTTCAGTTTTCTATTAGTTTCTACAAACCAGAAAAATAATAGCGAGTAGGTATTTAGCGACACCATTAAAAAAAAAGGTCTTGTGTAAAACAGACACTTACCCTCCATTTTATTTTATTTTTTAAAAGGTAGAAAACCACGTATTTAGCTTATATTAATTGTATTTGTTGTAAGTAAACGAAATAAATTATGCAGGAATCGGTTGAGTTCATACACGTGTAACTCGAACACAGTGAATATAAAATATATAGCATAGAAATCTAGACATCCTTATAACAGAAAGGATTTTGACGTGCCTCGAGCGCCAACTACTTGATATGAAGTAGAAGGATTACATTTGGAGACAAATAGGGATGTGCCTTGTAGAACACACGTCTAATAAATTTAAAATTCTTTTCTTTATTGTGGGGAATATATCCAGGTTTTCATACTGTTTTTTTTTTATGAAATAAAATAAAATATGAAATTACGATTACAGTTTTTATTTAGCTTCGTAAATTGGTGAATAAACATTATTTTAAATGTATAATATTATTTGTCGATAGGACACTAATCCCATCCCTACGTTTTACTATAGATACGTTATACATTTGTAGTATGGCTCAGGAGGACACATCGCGTATTATACAACATGTAACATAAAGGGTATATACATACCAAGGGCATGGCATCTTTAGATGATATCAAACGATATCGGAAGGGTTTCAACTCAAAATAAAATACTCATAAAATTGGTACCAAATTTTCGGTTTCGTGTGTTTCTTAAAATCAAATCATAACAAACGTGGCAGCACACTACATACGTTAATAATTACTCGTTACCCGTCACGTTACTTGCCAAAATCCGATAAATATCTTCAATATCTCTGTGGGACTAGTATGATAGTAGCCTATCACAGGCGGTGTTTTTCCTCATAACTTCCAAACATAAAGAGATAGGATTAAAAAACCCTTCCAATATCGTTTGATATCATGTAAAGATTCCATGCCCTTGTTATGTATATACCCTTTATGTTACACGTTGTATAGATGGGCGTTCAAAAGGTTAATTAAGACGCTTCTAATGATATGTTATTTGTCGAATTCTGATAAGTAGTTTAGAAGTTACGAGGGAACAGATGAACATACATACATACAAACATACATACAAACATACATACATACATACATACATACATAGATACATACATAGCCTGTCAAAATCATAACCCTCCTTTTGCTTTGCCGTAGTCGGGTAAAAATGAAAATGTTTACAATAATTTACCTTATAATTACGCATATTGCTTAATAACAATGCTTAACAGAGCGAGCAGCTCAGTCCCAAGCTTTTTTGTCTTCTAAATAATCTGTGATTTTATAATACCCCTTTTTGCAAAGTTTGGCCTTTATATGGTTCTTAAATCGTTTAATGGGTAAGTTTCGAATGTCCATGGGAAGCTTGTTGTAAAAGTGTATACATCAACCCATGAACGAGTTGCCTACTCTGTGGAGACGAGTGTGATGTAAAGCAAGATTGTGTTTGTTCCTGGTATTTATATTATGAATATCGCTTATTTTCTTAAAATTCGATATATTTTTATGAACATACATAAGATTTTCAAATATACAATATGTAAAGAAAACCCTGTCCTATCCGTGAAGGCATTGCTAACAATGCCTTCACGGATAGGACAGGGTTTTCAGGGTTTTTACCTAAGTATCGATAACTGATTCTAATAATGCCCACAAAGACAGGCAAAACTTAAAAAAAACCCCCTAAAAAAATAAATATTATTTCGCAAAAAGAGGTAACTTAATACATGTGCGGTAAACAACTCCATTCCGCGGGCGGCGGGGGGCAGGGCACGCGGCACCTGTGACGTGGTCGCGTCGCTATTCGCATATAATAATACCAGTGTTGTCACTTCTTTAAAAATTACCAAATTTCGGGGAAATTGGAATTAATGCCCGGGAAAAAAGGATTATTTCAAAATTCATTAGTATTGTTACTATGATGATTATGTAAAATTTTATATTATATTTGGTCAAGTGTTTACCTAACCTTTATTATCCTTATGGGTCGGACAGGGTTTTCTTTACATATTGTATATTGTGAAGCTACAGTCAGAATGTTCACCTCTTTGAACTTTTCCCTATGAGAATCTCTAGGACCAAGGTTGTAAATGGCTCGAACAGCCCTCTTCTGTAAAACAAAGATGGTATTGATGTCCGCACAAGTTCCCAGAGAAGAATCCCATAAGTCATAAGACTATGAAACTAACTAAAATAAACAATTCTGGCTGTATCCACATCAGTTGTCTTGTTGCCTTTTCTCCATAGGAATTGAACAATCGAAACATTGCACCTGGCTTCTGAGTGTCTATGTAGGTCTAATATTTTGATTGATTGATTATTGTGATAATAATCTTATCTAACTTACTGCGTACCACAAGAAGAACGGATTTAACAACATAACGACCAGTAGACCATAAGAAATGTTAAAAATAATGTAATGTTAAATAATGTTAAATGTTAATGTTAGTCATGCGGGAAACAGCAAGAATAAAGTCAACAGTGTTGTGGTAGTGTAAGCTCAAATTAATTTAACTCTATCATATGTCTGTCACTATGGCTACTCTCAAACACAAAACCTTAGACAAGTCAACGAACAAGAATGAGTTGTTTGATCCATGAAGATACAACTTAAAAATACTAATTCCTTCCTTACCCAAAATCCTTCTCCATAAACCGGGTCTTAAGAAAAAAAAAAGAAGCATGTGTGCAATTTACACGTAGCAGACGTCAAACAATTTTTTTTTTAATTTCGTCACTTTTTTCAATATGTTTGTCCGTTTATACTGTCGCTTCACTTCACTTCACGATGATGCTATACAAGTTTACAGTTCAAAAAAATAAAATGTTGCTATTCCTACCGTACAGTATAAATGTCCCAGCCACTCAAGCGACTCAATACAAACTCGGCTGGAGTGTCTCTAACAACCAGCCGCGGACCCGCAAATACGGATTTACTTAAGTTTGTCCATTTTATCCACTTTACGCGCTTAACTATTATATTAATAGGTTCCAGTGGCGATATTATTTTCTGTTTATTTTTGCTACAAGATACACATATATTTGGGTTGATTGGATTTTATTACAAGTCATTAGATACGCATGACGGCGATCGAGATGATTTAGTACAACTTACAGTTACAGGCAGGTTGTAAGGGTTACAGTTGGTTCGAAGTGCCACAATAATTTAGGCAAATTCGAATCAATTCAAATTCGTTAGCGTTCAGTTCACTATGAGTTTTTTTATGTAAATATGAAATATTCCAACAAACTCAAAGCTTTCCGTAAAATAAGTAAACCTTTGATATTTTTATTGATTGCTCCACCTTTAAAGGCTCATTATACTTCGAAATTCAGCGGAAAGGCGAGCCAACCCGTCAAATTTGAATTTCCGTACCGCAAATTAAGAGAAGGAAAGGAGATGTGCTTACAAGGAGAGTGAGGGACGTAGAAAATGTTATTCGGAATAAAAATGTGACTGACGAATTCAGCTACTTACATATTTTTGCGCCATCAAAAGGAGTCGATGGTTCTCGAATAATTTTGAATTGAGAATACGCTTTGGCGCCAAACGCCTTTTGTACAATCAATATTCAATGTTGGCAACACTGAGTAGTCTTCCAAGTTTGAATTTGAAATCCATCATTTGAATTTTCTTTCGAAAATATTTTATGTGTAAATTGGTTGGTATGCGGGGTGAAAGGTTTCTAATATTTAGAGGTTTCTACCATTTCCAAAAATTCGGCCTTGACCCTAACTATAGAACTAGAACTTTAATATTTTAGCGACTCGATGAAAATATACAATTTCGGTTCTTCGATTCTAGTTATAGGTACGATTATTGATAAAATCATACTGTCATTATTATTAAATTTAGTATTGTAATTGTTAACGGAGTTAGATAAATCCCAATAGGCAAGGCAGTAAGTAGACATACATTTGGTAACACGATACCCTTGGTAAGACTAATAGTAAAAAAAAATCTACCTACTCATTGGCACCAAACACGCAGCCAAATTTTGGGCCATCTCAATCTGCACAGAAAAAGAAGCGCGTCCCTTCAACCCATAATCCTTGTCCACTGCTGGACAAGGACCTTCCAAGGACGTAAGTAGTAAGTCCCCTCTTTGTGGAGTGTCTAGAGAGGCGCCACGGCGCCTTCACCATCCGCCTGACGCAGGTCTTCATCGGACACGGCTGTTTCTGGAGGTTCCTGTTAAGGATAAGACGGGAGGAAACGCCAGGGTGTCACCACTGCATGGGGTTTGCCCTGAGGACACGATGAAGCATACGGTCGAGGCCTGCCCGACTTGGGTGGAGGACCGCCGTGTTCTCGTGACGGCAATCGGTGTCAATCTCTCGCGTCCGGCCCATGCCCAGTGCATGGCAGGCCGTCACCTCCTTCTGCGAAGCAGCGTTGCTGGAGAAGTAGGAGGCGGAGCGCGTGCCGGTGCGAGAATCCCAGCGCACTCACGCCTCTAGCTGCAGCAGGAGACGCCCTGGTCGAGACACAACATCGGACTCCCGGCCAACCTAGAGCGGGTTTGCGAGCGGCAAGCAGTGGGCAGCTCGTCGCCCAGTAACGGTAAGGAATAAGTCCGGGTCCGCAGGAGACGCCCTGGTCGGGAGATGATACCAAACTCCCAGCCACCGTAGGCGCGGGCCTGCAGGCGGTGAGCAATGGGCAGCTCGCCGCCCGGTAAGGACCAGGCCCGAGTCTACGGCGCGTTGTGTTTCACGCGCGCCTCAAAGAGATGTCAGCACATCGTGACGGGGTCCACGATGACCGATGCCTGGTTCAAGGTTGCGGGTTGGTCAAAAGAGAAACCGTGGCCCTAGCGCACAGGCAACTGAAGTAACACGGGTGGGTTTTAGTCGGTAAAAGTCTGACACGACCTTCCGCTCCGTCCCGAACGGGAGAGGTCATTTGATGATTTCCCATCCACACAAAAAAAAAGCATACATTGTAAATATTTGACAATTTCGGGTAGTTTGACCTGTTGTCGTCCGTGCTAAATCCGCTAACTAAAATACTTCTTGTTATGACAAAAACCGATTTAAAATGTCCGGTTCCTACCGCCATCTATTCCATCAGAATCGTAGCTACCGCTAAAGATTGGACCATGATATTGGATTAAAATATTAGGGTTCACCCTATTTTCACCGAACAACCCCTTTGCTGCAACGTTCACAACTAGAACAATAGATAGCGTTGTTCACAAACATTTCCCAAGCGACGTCTGTGGACCTGATTCTGAACTGTTTTACAAAACTTACGTACAACGCCATCTAACATTTATATTTGGAAATGAACATGTTCTGTACTGCGCTCCGTCGTTCGAGATTTATAAGCCCTGTTGGTTTGCATCCGGTTGAGTGCAAAGAGCTTTCGTCATGGGGTCGGCATTGCGAGATTTATCAGAACTTGATGATAGATGGCGCTGTGTGTCGTGAGGTTTTAACTTAAGAGCTTTTGTCTTTGTTATTCTTAACGTAATTGTAATATTGAGAGTATATTTATTATTATATTGTTACATATCACACGCTCAATCTTTTTGATTAACTTTTAAAAGTGATTTCATTGTCAGTTTTATATATCATTCATTTAGGTACCTAATATTTTCATTGATAATAAAATATATTAAAAATCTATGACTGAAAAAGTTCCTAAACATGTTTTATTAACAGTTGCGTTTAAATTCAAAGTTTTGCAAATTCAATAAGTACCTATCTAGCTTCATGATCTTGCAAATACAATTATTGTTTTAATTTACGAATTTATGAGCTGAGAAGCTGACTAGGTCATTTTTATTAAACACCTACTTACACAGTTTCTAACGCATATGTTAGTTGCCATATAACAAGACCTAATTTTTTATTCCAATTAATAACAATCTTCACACGTTAATTTCTTTCATAACACATTTAAAACAGTCTGTTTGCTCATTAATTGTTTTAATTCTTAGTCTCATTAGAACAAAAAATTCAAGCAGGAAACGTAATTAATATTAATTGGTACGCATCCTATGGCTCGGTATGGCCCATACCATGTATCACCATGATGTATGGGCCCTATGGGGTTAGGGGTAGCTTCTCCATCCAGTAACCCGCGGACTGCCGCGACGCGCGCACGTTTATTATTTATCATTCGTTAATTTTTCGTAAAACATCGCGATAAACACTGAATGAAGTTTTGAGTGAATTTTTGATCAGTGATGATTTGGAAAAGGATTTTCAGGATTTTGTTTGTTCTTGTCATGTACGCGAGGAGTGTCATGAATGGAGGTGAGATTAGTTTTCATTGTTATTTATCGGATTATTTAAATGTATGATTGTCAGTACTGGCCATATCATTTTGAAAGGGTGCTTTTTATGCCAACCCTTTGACCACTTGAGTCGTGAGGGGCGATCATGGGATAGCAGCTGTTAAAAAAATATAATCGTGTCTTTAATTTCTTTTAAAATAATTACATTTTTTTTTAAATAATTATAAACTGGTGCTTGACTGCAATCCCGCCTGTTGGTAAGCAGTGATGCAATCGTAGATGGTAAAGCGCACCAGTTTATTAAGCCTATTCACTTAAAAAACTTAGGAATAGGAAGGATGACGGCAGTTGAGCGAGGTGATGCAAAACCCAAGATCAACACGACCAAACGATGCTGCGCCAGAGGGAGATTGATCTGGAGACTCTCCACGACCAAACTCCAGACACAACAACATTTGGCGCATCGTACCCGGCACACATCGCAACACAACTGCTCAGACCCGTCCTCCGTACGGCATCACCAGACATCATGACGAATCGCTTGGCGGCAAGACTTTGTCTGGTGGGTGGTAACTTCTGCCGGCAGCCGATGTTATGGCCTACCACCGAGAAAAAGTTTTATTTTGATCAAAATTACGAAACAAAACTTGAAAGCTTTTTAATGAAATGTTTTAGAGGCTTGATATTGGCGGTCGTATCGTGGTGCTCATATATCGCGATTACATCTTCATCTTACCATCTTCATTAATAATAAATCTTCACCGTGTTTTCATGTTACATCCTTCATGTTTTGTACTTTATTGCTTGCCGTTATTTTCAAAACAAATTAAGCTCGAACCTAACATTTATTAATATAGTCTATCGTATTAATGCTATTTCAAGAGCTCTATTTAGAACATATATTGTAAGCACTTAACTAATCAAGTTTAAGCGGACGTCTAAGCGTGTCTGTAATAGACCATTGAGTACAGTAGCCACAAGATTATAACACTAATTGAATCGATTACTACTTGAACTCATCCAATTATAGCGTGAAGGATGTATGCTTCAATTATAATTGTAATGGCGTTACAGAGATCGTTATTTCTTTAGCTTTTGGTTGCGATTTCGGCTTCGTGATATTATTTTGTTGTACCCCGTCCCACCACGGCCACCACGTCACGACGCATCGCATTACCTACCCGTGTTATTTATTACCTACCTAGGTACGTGGCTTTTGCTTCTTTGATTTTGCTCGGCTCTCAGCTTCTAGAGTAACTTTAAATGGCCTAAAGCCTCCGTTAAAATTTGGATTGTCAAATTTAAGAAAAACAGTAAGTAATACAGATTATTGCTGTTCCTCGTTTCCGAAATTGGATTTGAAAAAGAACCCAATTGCTAGTTCCAGAGGGTAATGCCTTCAAGGCAATACTATAAATAAGTATAAGTATAAATGCTGTATAAATGCGCAAACGCTCTTATAGCGCCTTTACATTCCTACTCTGCTGCCCAGCGCTGGCTCTTACATTGTTATGTGTAGCTATTGGCCAGTAAAGTGTAACCACTGCTGACCTAGAGTTATCAGATATAAAAAAAAAACGCCTTATAGAGATCCAACAGGAGCCCTGAGCTTCCTTAGAACTTTTGACTACCAGTATCTGGCTAAAATGAAAGCCGAGTATTACAATGATGAGAAAAATTCAATAGACCTGATTCGGAGATACAATATCAGCCCGCAGATTCACAGCTGAATATGATGCTTGTCTGCTTGTCAGAGTTACAACGACACTCGGGGAGATAAAGGCCCCTCCCCTCGTTGAAAATAATTGTAATTTGAGTAGGCTATTGTGATGGAAGCAGCTGCCCATCCACCTGCATAACACTCTTATTTCAAGTACCACTAAGTAGTAAATAAGATAGTTATCTTGTTAATCTCGTTCGTTCAATTAGAAATTGCTCAGATTTCAATTTTTGTTGAGATTCTTTCTTCTTTCTTAATTTCCCGTATGTCAAAAATACAATCAATTTACACGTATTTTTGACAGTCGCTGAGGTGAGAATGTCACTTGTATTTGAAAATTTTTTAAGGACAGGAATTGTCCTTCTGGTGATGATTCGTGATACAATGAGTATAGACACCAACGATATAATGTTTTCTGTAATATTTATATTTTCCTTAAAACTGCGTGTCTTTGTAGGTATTATCCGTTATCACAATTGGGTTGTATCCTAAAATATAATTTAATGTCCATCAGATAGAATTATAAAAAATATTGAACACGTATATTTTATTTTCTCTTTCAGTCAAATACTTAGGAAGATATGTTGATTTGAAATGTCGCCTGAAGTCACGCCGTGGTACAAAATATACCACGGCGTGACGTAATTAGCCCCCACTCCGTAACTTTAATACGCTATATCTCAGTAGTTTTGGGTAATTTCGACAAAATAAAAATATGTATATACTCTTTGGAATGGGCGACTAGCTTCATCTTATTGACTGACCGACCTTCTGACAATTCAAAAGTGCCTGTAACTGGTTTATTTGAAATAAATGATTTGATTTGATTTGATTTGATTTATGGGTCTTAATTTTTTTCATTATCTATAAGACGGAGTAATTATTTTTTTGATTTTCATACCTTGGATACATCCCCATTGAAGACTTAAATTGAATAAATAAAGTATATTTACATTAAAATTTAGCCATTTTTTTAATAATTATGAACTAGTGCTAGACTGCAATCCCGCCTTATCAGGCGGACTATCGTAAGCAGTGATGCAATCTTTGATGGTAAAGCGCGCTAGTTTATTACTACTTACTAAAAAAAAAAAACTGAGTGAATAGGAAGGAAGACGGCAGTTGAGCGAGGTGATGCAATGTTAAACCCAGCAACACGACCGACGATGCTACGCCAGAGTGAGATTGATCTAAAGAGTCCCGAGTCCCAACACAACAACATTTGGCGCATCATACCCGGCACACATCGCAACACAATACTGCTCAGACCCGTTCTCAGACATCATGCCGGAACACGGCGAATCGTTTGGCGGCAACACTTTGCCTGATTGATAGTAACTTCTGCCGGCAGCCGATGTTATGGCCTACCACCGAGTAAAAAAGAAGAAATTTATGATCTTATTTTATTTGCAATGAAGATTCTAAAATAATGCTACACATCAAATACACGCGCATCTCCGTCCTAGCTGTAGAGAACCAAAGTTGTCGACATAGTTCACAAAATAAGGAAACTTTAGCAAACTGAAGTGGCAATGGGCCGGTCATATTAGCCGTAGAACCAATGACCGCTTTTTTTATACAAATTATAAACTAGCGCTTAACCGCAACCCCGCCTTATGGTAAGCAGTGACGCAATCGTTGATGGTAAAGCGCACTAGTTTATTAAGAGCCTATTCACTCTAGCCTTGAAGACACTCAAATTGTAGTCCGACGGAAGCACCGCCGCTGGCAAATTGTTCCAGTCCCGCGATGTACGCGGTATAAAGGAGGAGGCGAAACGCTTCGTCCGGATCGTAGTGGTGTTAACAACGTAAGGGTGGAAACTAGCCGTACGACAGCTCGTCCGATGGTGGAACGGAGACGGGGAATTAAATCATGCAATTCCCTCGCACACTCCCCAAAATACATCCTATAGAACACCGAAAGGCTGGCTACTCTACGCCTATGCTCTGGGGTTTGGAGACCATCTCGAGTTAAATCAGGGTCACCAATCAGCCTCTTCGTTAGACGTGTTTAGAGTGGGGACCGCCATGGCTGGCCGATTGGGCTATTGTTCCCCATTATAAGAAAAGTCCCTAGCTACACCAATGCATGGTACAAAATATAACGAGAATTTCATCAAATCACCCGTGGCGTGCCATGAATAGCATGATCACTGGAGCTGATACTGACAGGATGTCAAACCATCGCTTACGCGCGTAGTAACCTGTCCCTCTCGGGAACAACTTGCGCGGAATAATAAGCAGCAGATACATTCCATATTTTCATTCATATCGGTATGTCTACTGTGAACGTCATCAATAGGAGAGCTGTGGTTGATATGTCGCATAGGGAATATTTGCGACCTTTTCGTATAATTATACAAATTGCTTATAATATGACTTATGAACTTACCTTCTGGTATACTCATGACAGATTAGATCATCAAAACAGTAATCTGACATATTCTAGCGATAATTAGGTTTTTGGGGTTCCGTACCCAAAGAATTAAAACGGGACTCTACTACTACTAGGACACACTGCACGCTTGTTTGTCACAAAGTTGTATCTCGTGAACCGTGATAACCAGACAGTTGAAATTTTCATAGATGATGTACCTATTTCTGTTGCTGTTATAATAAATTTTAAACAAACTTAAAATTTTAAGGGGTTTTTGCTATATAGTAAGGAACTCTTCGAGTGTGAGTCCGACTCGCAGTTGGTCGATTTTTATAAATTTTTCTTCATCATAGCTATTTCTCTTTGTCTGTCTTATTACCAACGACAGCACATCAACTACTACAATCTGTCAGATTTTATTATTAGATTTTCATCTAAGTATATCTCTAAAGCGTTAAGGCTCAAGGTCGGTAGTTTGACTTGGAAAAATGAGGTAGCCAGCCTTTCGGTATCCTATAGGATACATTTTGGAGAGTTTGTGCTGGAATTACACGATTGAATTCCGCCATTACTGTTCTATCATCGGATGACCCGTCGTACGGCGAGTATCCACCGTTAGGTACGTTGCTTGTTGAAACCACTACGACCCGGACGAAGCGTTTAGCCTCGTTTATACCGCGTATTTCGGGAGATTGGAACAAGTTGCCTGCGCCGGTAATTAAAGTGTCTAAAATCTTCTACTACTAGAACTCATCATCATCATCATCTCAGCGTTTATCCCGGTTGCATCCGCGGCTTTCGCGTTGGAGCCCGGGGTCCGCTTTCCTGCACATTCTCCTCCATTTCGCACGATCTTTAGCATCCTGTGGTAAGGGCTTGTTGGCACGCATGTCATCTCTTACAACGCCAAGCCAGCACTTCTTTGGTCTACCCCGCTTGTTCCGGCCCGGCGGAGGCGCCATGGCAAGACATTTGTTACCCATGTAACCTACCGGTTTGCGTAAGACGTGGCCGTACCAGCGTAGGCGACCCTCCTGCAGTTTGTCTGCAATGTCACGGACACGAAGCCCCGGATGCGGGAGTTCCTGATGCGGTCTTCTACTACTAGAACTATTTTTTATTTATTTAAAAATTATTGCCACAGCACAAACATTAAGCATTCAAAATAATTGAAACTATTCAATTTATGGCCTGAGCAATGCAACAATAATGGCGTACATAGCATTGGCAGTTCATCGGCTCGAAGATATAATACAATAAAAACTAAATAAAATAATACCTAATAAAAATACACTTGAAAATTTAGCAGTTATTAGTTAGTTATTCAACTACATAGTTTATAACATTTAAAAAACGTACAGTACTTAAAACTGTAATAAAGGTTTGTTGTCGTGTAATCTCAATCCTCAATCTGAAAGGAGGCAAGATTTTCAGTGAGATGGGTGCTGCTTATCCACTTCATATAATCTCTGGGTCGCCATTTATGGCGCCCGAGGTGGCGTTAAACCAAAGAGGATGACGGTTGAAGACCGACGAAGGGTGACACATCACACTAAATAACACTTGTAGATAAATAAGTCTATGCGGTACTGGATAATGTTGGGTTTGAAATGTTAAGAGTATACGAGAGGCCTGCGCCCGCTTTCAGAGCGGCATTATATAAAGGAACTTTAAAGAAAAATTAATGATATTCATGAATGTAAACTACCTACGCGAGGCAGAATTTCGGATAAATTCAGTGCATTTTGATACCTGGTGTGGTGGCAACGTGCCTGCCACGAAAGATTTTGAACAAGAATCAAGTGCACTGTGTTTAGGATATCGATACATGTATTAGAAATCTTTTTTTTAATTATTATAAACTAGCGCTTGACTGCAATCCCGCCTGATGGTAAGCAGTGATGCAATCGTTGATGGTAAAGCGCTAGTTTATTAAGCCCATTCACTTAAAAAAACTTAGTGAATAGGAAGGAAGACGGCAGTTGAGCGAGAGAGCCAGAGGGAGATTGATCTGGAGACCCTCCACGACCAAACTCCCGACACAACAACATTTGGCCCGTAGCCGGCACATTGCAACACAACTGCTCAGACCCGTCCTCCGTACGGCTTCACCAGACATCATGCCGGAACACGACGAATCGCTTGGCGTCAAGACTTTGTCTGGTGGGTAACTTCTGCCGGCAGCCGATGTTATGGCCGACCACCGAGAAAAATCATAAGCAAATACATGATAGAATGATGTCTTCGGAGTAAATCCCTCTGATTAATGTACTAAAGGCGGCAACCACTTACCTCCAACCTTCAGATGCGGAGTTCGTGGACCACCAGATCACGAGAAGACGCAGGTCGACACAATTCATTCCCATTAGTCGCGGTCTCATATGCTGGTGGAACGACACAATCCAGAGGGAGACAAGGGTGAAGAAAGCTCTCTTCAAAACGTGGCAGGCGACCAGATCTCCTGAAGATCGCGACGCATACAAGGTTGCCAAACGTGCCACTAAAAGAGCTGTAGCCAGAGCCAGACGAGACCACTTGCAACCGCTCTACGAGAAGTTGGAATCGTCTGAGGGGTAGAAACTCATTTACAAGTTGGCACGTTCTAGGGTGAAAGCGGCACTGGATATAACCAAGTGCCATTGTGTAAAAGACCCTACTGGCAACCTGCTTTGCGAGGATCGCGCGGTGAAGGAGAGATGGCGTACGTACTTCCACGAGCTGCTGAATAAGCAGCACCAAGAGGTGCAGACACCGGAACTCCCTCCGAACCTTGGATTAGTGCCCCCGATAATGCCTGAGGAAGTCGACACGGCTCTTCGTTGCATGGCGAATCGGAAAGCTGTCGGAACTGATGGAGTCCCCATTGAGGCCTGGAAGGCGATGGGTCCTCGCGGTGTGGGCATATTAACTTGTTTTTTGAACCGCGTGCTCCTGACCGGCAAAATCCCGAGCCAATGGAGACTGAGTATTATTACTCCAGTCTTCATAGGCAAGGGCTCGGTACTCCTGTACCGAGCCCTTGCCTATGAAGACTGGACACTCCTGTGTGGCAACTATCGCGGTATAAAGGTCATGTCCCACACCATAAAGATCTTTGAGAGGATTTTAGACTCCCGGATCCAGCAGGAGTGTGCTGTCTCGACGTGTCAATATGGGTTCCGTCCAGGGTACGGAACCACGGACCCTATCTTCGCCCTAAGGATCACCATGGAGAGGTACAGATCGAAGAAACGCCTCTGCATATGCTCTTTTTAGACATGCAGAAGGCCTTCGACAGTGTCCCTCGGGGGTTGATCTGGTGGGCACTGAGGTCCAAAGGGGTACCAGAAGCCTATGTTGACATATTCGAGACATGTACCTCAAACGGTGTACATGGCCAGCAACACCACAGACCCTATGCCAGTGTGCATAGGCGGAGACATGGTCGAGTGCACAGACCAATTTAAATACTTGGGGTCTATGCTCCACGCGTCCGGCGACATTGATTGCGACGTTAAAGCACGCATTTCCGCAGCTTAGGCAAAATGGCGTGAGGTGACAGGTGTCATTTGTGACCCCAAAATGCCGGTTAAGCTTAAGGGACAGGTCTATAAGACCATCATTAGACCTGTCCTTCTGTATGGCAGTGAGGCGTGGCCTGTGCTTGAGCGACACAAGCAGGAGCTGCGTGTCACGGAGATGAATATGCTGCGGTGGATGTGTGGAGTTACGCGGAAAGACCGCATTAGAAACTCTCGCATCCGTGGCAGTCCCCGTGTCCGTGACATAGCAGACAAACTGCAAGAGAGTCGCCTGCGCTGGTACGGTCACGTCTTACGTAAACTGGCAGGTTACGTGGGTAACAAATGTCTTGCCATGGCACCTCCGCCGGGCCGGAACAAGCGAGGTAGACCAAAGAAGTGCTGCCTTGACGTTGTAAGAGATGACATGCGTGCCAACAAGCTCTTACCACAGGATGCTAAAGATCGTGCGAAATGGAGGAGAATGTGCAGGAAAGCGGACCCCGGGCTCCAACGCGAAAGCCGCGAATGCAACCGGGATAAACGCTGAGATGATGATGAAGGAGGCGCGGTCTCATACAAATTTCGAAATAAAAGTTATTCTGTGTCTTAAAACAGGCCATGGTCTATCCATGTGGTAAATTTTATCTCAATCCGTTCAGCCGTTTTATTGTAAAAAAGGTAACAAACAAATATCGTACATACAAAAATCTTATATTTTAAATGAAACAAGAATATTATTTAATTTTTGCTCAAATTTTTACGCCTCATAATTAATTTTAAACTAAGTCAGAATGATCGACTATTGCTTCCAACAATTTCACACCGCTTAGTCTGGATCCTCAATCAATAAATAGTTAAATTAAATCGGCGGCTCATTCGGATGTATATTATGGCAATTCCATTCATCATCATCAACCTTTTTATCGTCCCACTGCTGGGCATAGGTCTCCTCTCATTCAGAGAAGGATCGAGCGTAATCACCACGCTTGCTCAATGCGGGTTGGCTATTTCAGACTTAAAGTACAGGTTTCCTCAAGATGTTTTCCTTCACCTTGTAATCCAAGTACATTAACATAGAAAAGTTACATTGCTACTTGCCTGATCTGGAATCGAACCCGCGCACTCATACTTGAGAGGTTAGTGTTTTAACCACTAGGCAATTCCATTACATTTGCGGCGATTCACTTCTGCCGGCAGCCGATGTTAAGGCCTACCACCGATCCGAGATAGATAGGGTAGATTGACACTGAGATGTGACTGTTAACGTTTTAACCACTACAACCCCTCAGATGTAAGCCTAAGTACCGACAGCCGATGTCGAAACTTCTTCTTCTTCACCCCACAGAAGTACACTGCTGGACAAAAGCCTCCCCCAAGGCTTTCCACAGTGACCGGTCTTGTGCTGCCCGCATCCATTGACTTCTCACGACCTTCACCTGGTCATCGGTCCACCTTGTTAGAGGCCTCCCTACGCTACATCTTGCGTATGTGGCCGACACTCTAGAACCTTACTGCCCCATCGGCCATCGGTTCTACGAGCAATGTGCCCCGCCCTGCCACTTAATTTTAGCGACTCGAAGAGCTATGTCGGCGACTTTGGTTCTTCTGCGGATCTCTTCATTTCTGATTCGATCGCGCAGAGAAACTCCGAGCAATGCTCTTCTTTCGAAACTTAACAGTCATTTATTCAAATAAGGCTGAGAATAAGCACTTTTTGAACACCCAAATTACAAACAATACTCCTCCGAAGACGACCGCGCTTCACGTTGTCTGGCCCTCGAGCTGAACAAACCATCGACTTTTTTTTGGCATGATAAGTCATATTTTACGTGAAACTTATTGCTCCCGAGTCATAAAACTCTACGCATAAACCTCCTGAAATAATAACTTATTTAATAGTTCTGTTTACCTCGTAAAACTTCATGTTGGAACAAGTTGACATCACTCCAGTTAAGTACCAATTACACTAACTTTTAATAGTCGTCAACTTGTTTATTGGATAATCGTAAAATTACATTGTATGAGTGCTTCAATTACTTACATATCTAAAAAAAAACCGGCCAAGTATAAATCGGACCTATGCACGAAGGGGTCCGTACTATTTATTATCTATACAAAATAAAAAGTTCAGTTGTTAGTATTTGTTAGTTGTTGTTATAGGGGTAACAAAAGTACATCATTTGTGAATATTTCAACTGTCTAGCAGTCACGGTTCATGAGGGACAACCTGGTGACAGAAAAACTGTCTTCTTAGTATAGACGACAGCATATCAAGCTACTACAATCTGTGGTGAGCAGTAGGCAGCTCGTCGCCCGATGAGGACCAGCCCCCTAATCGGCGAACACTTTTTTGGCAACTAGTTGGGATCGTTTGGACCGAACGGACCAATGAGCGGTCGGAACGATCTAAACTGATGCCAACTAATCGAAATCATTTGACAAAAATGTGTTCGCCGATTAGGGGGCAGTCCCGGGTCGACGGCGGTTTGTGTTTTACGCGCGCCTCAAAGAGATATCAACACGTCGTGACGGTGTCCACGAAGACCATGCCTCCTCGGTTTTATTTAACCAACTCGTAACCCTGACCCGCGTTGCGGGTTGGTTAAAAAACCGTGGCCCTGGCACACAGGCAAGTGAAGAAACATGGATGGGTTTAGTCAGTAAAAGTTTGACGCTCTTCCGCTCTGCCCAGAGCGGGAGAGGTCATTGATGATTTCCCAACCAAACAAAAAAAGCTACTACAATCTGTCACATTTCTTTATTAAATTTTCAACTTTATCTCTAAAGCATTACGGCTCAAGGTTGATTGGAAATAGTTGACAGTTTCGGTCAGCTTGACCAGCTGTTGTCCGTACCTAATAGTGTTCCATATTTTGTCCTGTGGGTACGGAACACTTATAATTAAAGACGAGCGGAATGATTACTGTTAACAGTCGCAGTTTCCAATGACTGGGCTGAGACACGCAACCTCGATTATTTAATTACCATTTAAAATCGTATTTAATCGGTTCGAAATTGTTATGGTAATCGGGATATTTTTAGTCTTTAGACAACTGACGACGCGGTTGGCGCCGTGGCTGACCATTAACCACTGCGCTGCGCGTCGTGAGTCGATTCCCGCAGGGAACAAATATTTGTATGGCCTACAGGTACAGAGTCTGACTGTTTGTGTATGTGAGTTTATATGTTTGTAAACGCACTCACGAAACATGAATAATTCATAGTGTGGGGCAACGAAATAAAAAAAACTATGTGCCAAATTCCATCAAAATTGATGCAGCCTTTTAAGAGTGAAGAAGTAACAAACATGCAGCCACACAAACTTTCGCCTTTATAATATTAGTGTGATAAGCTCTCAAAAAATCCTTGTTAGGAACAAAGCGGTTTACACACTAGACTGGTTCCATCTGAATAATAATTTTGAGTCATGGTTCGTTTCGAGTCGTTCCGGGGTGCGCCGTTCAATTCACTTTAGCCGTACACTTCATTCAATGTCCTGCTCCAATGTACGCACATCCTAACCGCAGAATAGATCGCTACAGAAGGTCAACTCCTCGAGCCCCTAATTAAGTAACACACTATTGATATCAGTTGGATTCAATTCAAAGCATTTTGCTAATCCATTGCTCCATGTGTTCGAAAACGTGTCTGTTCAACAACGTAAATAACGCAATGAATGTTGTTTAACTTTCAAAATGTCTTTCAAAATTACCAGTGTCGTCGAATATGGTTGAAGTTATTTAAGGAAACGATAGATGTTATCGAATAAAATCAAATTTAAATAGAAAAGAAATAATTCAATACAATTTGAGTGTCTTCAAGGCTAGAGTGAATAGGCTTTAATAAACTAGTGCGCTTTACCATCAACGATTGCGTCACTGCTTACCATCAGGCAGGATTGCGGTCAAGCGCTGGTTTATAGAGTGTAAAAAAAAAAAAAATTCATTTTTCAACTTTTTCATTCGAAAACATCCGTCGGTTTCTTACTTTAAACTACAAATACATATATCCGACGACCCTAGTTACTTGTCTCCTTTGGCGACAGAACATCGAGCGGCACTTGTATGGCGACACTCAGTGGCCTCCAAGTCACTCGATGATTCCAGACATTAGTTATAGATTTGATCCATCGGTACACATCTGAAATTAAATTTGTTGGCGTAATTTCTTGTAATAAATAGTTCATAATTAACCGAAAAGCACTTTATAGAACTAAAGTTTGAGATAAATTTGAGGAATACGTTACCTCCAAAAACATGATTCCTTTTACTTTTGTTGAGATCTCCATGCATGTGTTAGGATGGCAATGAGTGGATAGTTAAATAAGATTAAAACAAGAAACTGGACTTCTGCACATATTTAGAGTCATCAGCATTATAAAGTACATAAGACATAAGGCGCATTAGACTTCCGTATAAGAAATATTAAGGATACTTAACTGTTAGTGTGGTGTGCTCCTTTCGACGGCTCCATGACGAATCCCCACCAAGGGTCGAGCTTCCTTATTTAAAGACAGTAACAATTTGAGTACCCTGATCGAGCCGTTATTACAGCATATACGATCGAATCTACCCTCAGAACCATCTAAACCTAAACAATCCACATTACAATAGTTTTCTTAGAATTATTACTCGTCATAAGATATAACACATGCGTCTGTGTGTTTGCGCTCTTTGAACGGCGGGACCGTCCTCGTTTGTTAGCCTTCTGTACCTACTTATTCTGTGTCCTAATACTGTTTGTGGCAAGTCTGTGTTCGATTATAACGCGTCGTTGATTTCTGTGTGTAACCGACCGATCGGGATTGACAGGTGGTAAAGGATATTTGGTCGGGTAGCGATAGGCTTTAGTGGTTATGGATTTAATGGTATGATAGAGATAAGAATGTTTGCTATCTCTGTATTATTATTGTTTGATTCTACTCTCCCTCAATCTGTGTATCTCTCTATGTTACCTTAATCATTATTTAGTAGTTTTTTTTTTTAATACTTTGCCCGGCGCTAGCAATTTCTCGTGTTTCAACATCCAATATTTAAGGACACATATACAAACAGCCTAACCTGTAGGCCATACCAATATTTGTTCCGTGCGGGAATCAAATCCGCGACACGCAACGCAGCAGTCGATCGCTCAGCCACTGCACTAACCGTGTCGGTTTTGCTAATCTATAGTCGCGACTTATTTGCCAAAAAAGTAAACAAATATACAACATTTTTTTTTTTTTTTATAATGCAAAACCCGAGACACGTGTCCAGTATTTTTAAGTAAAGAATCTATGTACAAAATGTTAAAAATATATCATGACAAACCATAAAGTTATGAGCTTGTTATCCTACTTGGCTGTTCCAACAAAAATATGGTCAACGCTCCGCTCGGGCGGGCGAACGGTACGTTAAACTGTGGTGTCAGCTGTTGCGCGAGCGTTCGCAGTACTATGATCTACCGTAAGCTGTGTGGCGCGCTCGGTAACCACACTGCAACAATGTCTAAATGTATTTGGTAAAAAATATAACATGGTGTAAAAATGATTGGAATCGATTCAGTTGCTTATTCTGTACAAACTACATATATTCTTCATAAACCTTTTTATCGTCCCACTGCTGGACACAGGCCTCCTGTATACAGAGAAGGGTTGAGCATTGAGCGTAATCACAACGCTTTAGTGTTGCCCAAATGCAAGAACAAGACGAGACTTAGCCAGTCTTGGTCTTGGTCTTGCGCCAATACACCTGGTCTTGGTCTTGGTCTTGGTCTTGCGCTCCCAGTCTTGGTCTTGGTCTTGGTCTTGCAGCAAGAGTCTTGCAAGTCTTGCAATTACCTATTAGTCTATTACTATTTATTAAAGTTTACTTTAAATCTTAGAAAAACGTATTAGAATTGGAGCATTGTGAGCTTGAATTAACATAGCCATAGTAAAGATCAAGCAGATTAATAAATAACTGAAGATTTGATAAGAAATTCGAAAAATCAACTGACCTATATGTCGTTTTCCATGGAAGTAACTGTTTGTTAATAAACATTTATGATTTATAAGCTTACATTTGCTAAAACATGTAAAAAAACAAATTTTTGTAGAATTTTTTTACACGTTTCAAGTATATTTAAAAGTGGCTACAATATTTATTAAACGGGTGATATTTGAACACTTTTTTGCTATTTTTTCTTGTAAAAACTTAAGAAATATAATGACTAAATGTACAATAATAGTACCTAAGTAATTAGTTTAAAACCATATAAGTTATCAATATTATAATATATACTTACTAGAATGAATTAATATGACATCTACTACCTATCCTTACCATTTTATCCTAATCATAATACTACTTGCGTGATCAGTATAATGTATTCATTTTCATTCTAAGCACTCTGAAACTTATTTATTCTTTGGAACACCTGTAGGTATAAGCCCCGCACGATGATATTGCGATGGAACCTTGTCACAATAACAGCTTTGTGACGTCATCTGTCACGCAAAAGGACAGCTAGCAAAAGAATGTTAAATGCAAAATTAATAAACTGGGGTTAAGGGTTTATTTGTATTTTATAATTTTATTATACATACACTCTTTATACCTACTCATCCATATTCTGACAAATAAAGTTTCATTATTAAAAATTTCAAGGAAATAATTCTTGTAGACGTAAGAAAAATATACTTATTCATATATTTTTCTTACATGTATACTAATTTTTATTAACTACATTTCTGTTAATTTGCGAGCGGGAATTGAACCAGAGTCCACTGTGTAGCAGTCATGTTTTAATTACTAAGTACCTACATCTATCAGCTTATAAATAAAACCAGGATAGTATGTAAAAAAATGTTTATATGTAATTCAATATAATCTTACCCTATTTATTCAATTCCACTCATATAGTCTTCCAAATCAGAACTGCTTTCTGTGTCTGTCGTATGATTCACTGTCGTCTGCCGTATTTATGACAAATAACTCGTCAGTTATTCGATCTTTATTCCAATATTCCTCTTCAAGCCGTTTAACATGATTAACTTCCTTTCGCCAGTCACCTGGAGTAATTGACGCCAACGCCTCCAACGTCAGAGCTTCAATGCGACTTTCCAACTGCTCCACATTCTTTTCTGACACCCTCATCTTTACCAGGTTCCAGATGTACTCAATGGGGTTGAGGTCGCAGTTGTAGGGTGGTAATCTAACGACCTCATGGCCACTGCCAGCTAATAAATTGTCAATTTTATGATTTTCGCCGGTCTGTGCCGTTTAATTAATAAATACAGTTCAGGTTTTGTACTGTCGTTGGAAAAGTCGATGTCGTGAGCTTGTAGCCATTCAACCATCAACTGTTTTTTTATTGTTCATACTTGGTGGCCTATTCTCTTCCCTACTGTGATAAGGGGCGTTGTCCATCACAATTATGAAGTTGCGTGGTATGTTGGGTACTAATTTTTCTGTAAGCCAGTTGATGAAATTCTCAGCATTCATTTGATCATGGTAATCCCCCGTTTTGGTGTCTGCTTTAAACATTAAAAGGGCATTGTAAACAAAACCGCTTTAACTTCCCGCATGAACTATTATCCATTCGCGGCCGGGGCTGTCGTTCCATCTCACTCCGACATCGGTTGCTGTTTGCCAACATTTTTTTACCGTAAAGTGTGCGTGTATCCACGTTTCGTCGAGATAAATAACGGGTCTTTTGTTAGTACCAAGCGAGTCATTTTCTTTCATACGTCGTAAATATTTAGCCCTCCACGCTTGAATTTGTGGTCTTTCAATTAGAGCCAGTCTTTTTTGGTAGCCTAAATCACATTTAATTATTTTTCTTAATGTAGTTTCACTACCAGTATAATTAAGGTCTACTTTTGATGCCGCCAATATTTTGCGCATTGTGGGTATTTCTCTCCTCACCGTATACATGCCGAAATATTCCTTCTTTTGTCTTTTTCGTTTAGTAAGAGTTCTCATTTTGCTGCCACTGGCTGTTTCTGACTCATGCTCTCGTATACATGCCGAAATATTCCTTCTTTTGTCTTTTTCGTTTAGTAAGAGTTCTCATTTTGCTGCCACTGGCTGTTTCTGACTCATGCTCTCGGTCAATTTTGTCACAGTATTTCTTGCAACGCCTGTGGCACATGCCACACGCTCCGTGACTTTGGTAGAATTTTGCAAAATATTTTTAATAACTATTAGCAGTTGCTTCGGTATTAAAATGTCCTCAGTAGTGTCCGAAGCACTTTTTAAAGCACGGTTTATACTTTCAAGAACTAACTTACAGTCCTTTTTCTCTTTAACAAAATAATTGTCCACTAAAGTGGACACTAATAAAAATAATGGATAAATAAATTATAATTTCACGAGCACGACTGTTAATTAATTTCTTACTCATTTAAACGAGTAACAGCTAACAAAACTAAACAACAAAACTCAAGAACAATAATAAAACAGGATAACAAAAACAAAAAGCTAACAAAAATATTCGATGTGCGTAAGTGGATAAGCGCGGACTGAACTTGCTAACGGTACCGACGGAGCGAGTTCGACTACGTCACCAAGATGGCCGCCAATCGCAATATCATCGTGCGGGGCTTATACTCTTAAAATTCGAAATTATTTTGCATGAGTATACCTACGCTCTATGGCGGCAATCAAATAGTGTCAAATGTTATGATTTCGGCGTGGCGGCAACGATTGTTTTAGATTTCAAAAGAAGCCGCCGGCGCGTGTATCATAACCATGTACTTCCGAAAAGCGGCAAATTTCTTTGAGAAGTAAGTACAAAACCTTTGATGCCGCATTATCGAAGTGCCGATGGTTAAAACATAACTATGCATGCACTCAGTTTGATTTTAATAGATATTTTTTTATTCGCTATGTGGTATTAGTCGTAATGCGCATAGGTCCAGTTTTTCATATTCTTTGATACAGTTTTTTGCGTCTCATAGAATTCCTAAGCGTACCTACCTAGACACCGAACTGTTACACCTAACTACTCAGTGAAATAGCGCTAAGTCCTAGCTGCAAGACGCAAGAGTCTTGCAGGCTATGTCTTGTTCTTGCTCAAGTCTTGCACGGTCAGTCTTGGTCTTGGTCTTGCTAAAAATACGCGGTCTTGTTCTTGGTCTTGGTCTTGCAAAAACGCAAGAACAAGACCAAGACTGCAAGACCAAGACTGAATTTGGGCAACACTACAACGCTTGCTCAATGAGGGTTGGCGATTTCAGTACATATAACTTTAGAAAAGTTACATTTGTACTTGCCTGACCTGGTATCGAACCCGCGCACTCATACTTGAGAGGATGGTGTTTTAACCAATAGGCCACCACGACTTATATTCAGATATTCAGACATAGGTATTTATTTATACATATATTCAGGATTCGCGTAAACAACAAATAACGATGTATAACATCAAAGTTTACTCTACAACTTCAGACATTTTATAACTTCTTCATGAATTCTATAGTCACTCTAAAATCAACATAATAGCTATTGAAATAAAGTTGATATTTGCTTGAAATAAAATCAATTCGAAACATTTGAAATAGACTTTGCATCAGTCCTAACTGCTCATTTATCAAAATACAAAACTGTAATTTATTCATGCCTTTTAACTACGATATCGTGGTCCATGAATCATCTATGGGCATCCTTGATGACGCCATTATCTAGTCTATTTTCATAGCTCAGATATGCGCGCTTCAATATTTATGATCTTAGTTAAAACATGCAGTAGCATCCACTGGGCTCACTCGCTGTAATCTTAACTATTCATCAACTAAAAGACAACTCCCTGATATGTCGGTAAATGCGCTCTTTGGTATACCGACAAATGGAAATTAAATTGTTCAGTACTTTTAATATAATCTTTATCTATTTTGTTGAATATATCTTAGAATTAAATTTGGTTTTTATTCGACTGAGTGTTTGTAGTCGTAGTAGCCTAGTGGTTGAGGGTAACGAGGGTTTGGTGTAGCTTGCTTCCACCACCACGTACTCAGGCTAGACCCTCGAGAGCGACGAGATAACGTTGCCGTTCCGAATATTCAAACGAATGATTCTGAAATACACAAGTGGGGGTCAGTTAAAATTGGAAATGAATAGCTTGCTTATATCTGCCTACACATGTACCATCACCATCCTTATGGCATTTTAATGCGTATAGCATAATTACGGATAGATAATATAAAGGATGCATCTGACATCAACGCACAAACGAGTACCATGGATCCGATACATGATTCTGAACCCCCCAGTGGTGGAATTTTTCGTCGGCTTTTTCATAATTTAAAAAAAACTAAATACAGTTTTTTTTCACTGTAAAGCGTTCATAATTGCTATAATTTTATAACCCAATAAGGTTTTAAAGTAAATATTAATTAATTCGCTAATTACATAAAAAAGCGCAATAAAACAAAACTCGAAAAACCGTAGTTGATTTAATAGAGTTCACATCAGGGATCAACGTCATATTTACAAACCCGCACGGCGGCACGCTTGTAACGTTCAAAGGCCGAGCCGACACTTTTTTAAACACTGTGAATTCTGTAACCGTTCGTTAACGACATAAATGACTATCATAATTCTATTAGTGGCATGCGGTCTGGCCTTTGAAATTTGCGTTACGATGTCAGATACACCCTGTACAGACCCACTTAGCATTAAGAAATAGTCAACAGGACTGCGGGTTGTTCGGAAGACCCGGTACCGGGACTGCCCTCCCCTGGAAATCTTGCAGAACATGTATGAACCCCCTAATTAATAATCAAAGTATAAACGGGAACTTATACAGTATGTAAAGAAAACCCTGTCCGATCCGTGAAGGTATTGTTAGGTAGCGATAATTGATTCTACTAATGGACAAAGAGCCGTACTAAACTTAAAAAAAATCCCCCTAAAAAAATAAATATTAGTTCGCTAAAAATGGAACTTAATACATGTGCGGTAGGCAACCCTTCCGCGGGCGATGGGGTCAGGGCACGCGGCACGTGGTCGCATCGCTTATAATAACAACGTCAAAATGGTGTTGTCACTTTTTTAAAATTACCAATTTTCGGGGAAATTGGAATTAATTCACGGGAAAAAAAGATTATTTCAAAATTCATTAGTATTGTTACTATGATGATTATGTAAAATTTTATATTATACTAGCAGCCGCCAGCGACTTCGTTCGCGTGGAATTAACTATGCTCCACTCCTATTGGTCGCAGCGTGATGTAATATAGCCTAAAGCCTTCCTGGATTAATGGGCTATCCAACGCAAAAATAATTTTTCAAACCGGACCAGTAGTTTCCGAGATTAGCGCGAATAAACAAACAAGCAAACTCTTCAGCTTTATATATTAGTATAGATTTGGTCATTTTATTACCTAACCTTTATTATCCTTATGGGTCGGACAGGGTTTTCTTTACATATTGTACAGGAATATTTGCGTCTCTTTGGCCTTGCGTCTATTTGCGTCGTCTTTCTCTCCTACACACTACACTACAAATATCTAATGTTTCATGTAGATGTGCTGGTGTAGTTTGTAAGATAAAATAGCCGGGGATGATTCGGCCCTAAAGATTTGCTTCCCCCCTCCCCAGACCTGATTTGCGGAAGAAAAACGGACCAAAGTAGCTTGATCATTCTGTGGTTGTTATTACTTACCCACCAGCGCCTGTGTTGGGTTTCATACCACGTTATAATTAAACATAAAAAACACAAAAGAACATAAAAGATTTTATATGGACGTACTATCACTGGCTCATCATCAACAACCTTTGTATCGACCCACTTCTGGGCACAGGTCTTTTCTCATACACAGAAGGGTTGAGCGTAATGCCGCGCTTGCTCAATGCGGGTTGGCGATTTCAGACTTAAGTCCAGGTTTCCTCAAGATGTTTCCCTTCACCTTGTAATCAGTCATCGGTGTCCAAGATATACTTAGAAAGTACATAATTATGTATTATTATAGAAATGTTACATTGGTACTTGCCTAACTTGGAATCGAATCCGCACACTCATACTTGAGTTGTGAGGCTGGGGTTTTAACCACTAGGCCACCACGATGGATCTAATCGATGGCTTAACGTGCTTTCCGAGGCAAATATTTGCACTGCGCCAGGATCGAACCCGCGCCTCCTTGCGCTGCAGCCGCTCTCGCTACCGCTACGCCACGGAGGTTGCCCCTCACAACAAACTAATATTTAAGTAAATTCACATCAAAATTTTTGTTTCAGATCCGGAACACACAACGAAAGAAATGAGACCAGAATACATACACCCTGATGGTCTGCTGAACTTCGATCCATATCTTTCAGACTTCAAAGCGGAGACTGAGGAAGAAGACGACTACATACCTTTACCAGAAAACGATGAAACGATAGACGGGCTACCAATATTTCTTTTAGAACCTAAAAACTCTTATGTCCTTAGAAACAGACCAGCTAATCTACTTTGTAGGGCAGCCAACGCTCTTCAAGTTTTCTTCAATTGCAATGATATAAGGTCCGATAAAACTGTTCAACTGGAACATGTGGACCCTCATAATGGCGTAAGGGTCGTGGAAGCAGAACTTAATGTCACGAGAAATGAGCTGGATGGAGCCAATAAGAAGTATAGCTGTGAATGTTATGCGTGGAACAGTAAAGGCAGGATAAGAAGCCAGGGTGTTTTGATTGAATTTGCTTGTAAGTATTTGATTTTATTTCTTCAAATACTGTTTTATTATTGCAGTTTACGAAGTAGGTAGATTCTTTTATGTCAATCTGTGCTAAGGTAAAATATACTTTGGAAGACAATCTTCAACTCTTCTACGTTATTTTTTGTTTATTCGAAACCTGAATACATGTTGTTCAGAATAAGCAACTGAATCGATTCCAATAATTTTTACACCATGTTATATTTTTTCCCGAATACATTTATAAATTGTTGCAGTGTGGATACCGAGCGGTTTAGATAGATCATAGTACCTACTTGTCCCACAGCGGACGTCAGAAGTCAACGTACCGCGCTCGCCCGCCCGAGCGGAGCTTTTACCATATTTTTTTTGGGACAACCAAGTAGAATAGCAAGCTCATAACTTTGTGGTTTTTCATTATATTTTTTTGAAAGTAGGTACATAAAAAAATATTGTAGGTATATTTACAGAATAATAATAAAAAAGATTCACAACCATGAAAACAGTTTTTTGTTAGATCGCGAAACGAAAACAAACCTATTATTATCAGCTAAAATCGAAGCCCCACCACAGTTTGTCCCACTTCACCGCCTCGAATACATCATTCACAATGTAGTTTGGCAAATTCCCCCGCCAAGAAGTGTTTCCCCAGCCAACCAGGTTCTACGTGCCAAGTTAGCTGTAAACTTTGAACGCCAGCTACGAACGACTTTAGTGCATTGTTTTCAAAGTTAAAACTTTGGGGACACTGACGTTAAAGCTAAGAAGTGCCGTTTGGAATTTTAAATTATATGTTAGTTTTTTGACGGTGAATAGCAATTTAAATTTAACTCAAGCCTATGATTATAACATAGAAAGTAATTAAAAATATTAATCTCATGAAATAGAACTTAATTAAGACCCAACAAAAGATAATAAAAGTTATTTATTGCTTAGCAATCTACTATTAAGTGTGGGATTGACACTACTAAGCGGTGTTTACAGACGTTTATGTTATAGTTAGTGTTTTTACTATTATTATTATTAACTAGTGCTTGACCACAATCCCGCCAGATGGTAAGCAATGATGCAATCGTTGATGGCAAAGCGCGCTAGTGTATAAGAGCCTATTCACTAAAAAAAAACTTAGTGAACAGGAAGGAAGACGGCAGTTGATCGAGATGATGCAATGTTAAACCCAACAACACGACCAACGATGCTGCCTTAGAGGGAAATTGATCTAGAGACCCTCCACGACCAAATTCCCGACACAAAAACATTTTTTGCATCATACCCGGCACACATCGCAACACAACTGCTCAAACCCGTCCTCCGTACGGGTTCACCAGACAACATGCCGGAACATGGCGAATCGCTTGGCGGCAAGGCGTTGTTTGGTAGGTGGTAACTCCCGCCGGCAGCCGATGTTATGGCCTACCACCAAGAAAAAGTTATAGTTAGTTTTGAATTCATGTAAACTAACTGCCATCAGCTATCTGATGAGACACTAATTTTAGTGAACATAAAATGTTGTGAAATTTAAATTGAAAAAAAAAGTAAAAACAATAAAGTTGGTTGTCTATCAACTCCCAAGGTGGTAATAATTTGTAACACAGAATGGAGAAATTAATCACAGCTGCATCGGTAATAATTGTTTTGTTTCTCTTTAAAATATTTACCGTTAACCAGAGCGTGCCCTTCCTCATAAATTTTCCCAATCCAACAGGTAAAATTAAAAACTTTACGATCATCATAAGTAGAACTAAGAGCCGTAGCCCGTTCAGTTTTGTTTTCATTAATATATTTTGTTTCTCTTAGTTAATAGTTTCCGCTGCTTAACGATGCTCTCGTTGATGTCATTAACATTCAAATGTTTCTATTATTTAGTAAACGATCCGCCTGGAGCAGTTCTGGGACCGAAACTTTAAAAAATTATGCTAACGAGAAGGTTTATCAATTTTATAGAAATGTTCTGGTATTGAAAGTTATGACATAATCGTTGGGCCGCTGGCAGAGATCGACCCATTGGAATACCTAACTGTAAACGAAATGGAAGTGACAAAGTATTGGGAAAACAAGATTTAAAACACGAATTATGAGAATCGATATGTGATAGATATCATTAAATATTACCAAAAAACGCCAAAATGATGTAGAGAGATAAAAAATCCGAAACTAACGATAATATTCGTATAAAGCCTAAATACGTTTAATACTAGCCACCAAATTTCGTCAAGTCAGAAAACTTTGAATCAGTATTCTCTACATCAAATCCAAAGAACATGTTATCCGCCGTTATGAGCCTAAATTCACTTAATTTACCCTTCTTTTCCTTATGCAGGGAACTGAATTATAAGCGGTCATACGAGTTATGTCAAAGAAGACTCATATACTTAACAGTATCGTGTTAGGTTTACAGGACAGGTTGCCTCGCGGTTCGCTTACTAGTACTTAAACTTGTTTTTGTCTCCTAGAAACCTGTGTTTATGTCTACAGTTTGGTACTATGTCTATTATAGACCATGCTTGTATGCAATAGCTGTGTTTCTTGTTGATAGGTTACTGATGGAATTGATATTGACCTCAGTAGCATACGTAACAGCTTTTTCATCAACTATGTGACATACTTGTGCTTTGGATTAGGTTATTGAAATGGTTACCTCATACACTCCTATAGTAGCAGACTTCCTTGAAACTGTACTTAATTTTACTTGCGCACGAAACAGGAATATAATGAAGCCCTCTTTTAATAACTTAATTATGGAATCGCGACGGTACTTCAAATAAAAATATAACAAACAACAGACAAACGTAACACAAAACTCCAAAATGTAACGCATAAATTGTAACAATAAGAAGAAGGACGAAAATAAAGTGAAGTGCAGACAATTAAGGGGCACGCCTATTGTCTAGAAATAAACACCCCACGCCACGTCTCGACACGCCATGTTAACGAAAGAAATAATCAACAAAATGACACTTCAGAAAGCTGAAATATTTTAACGACTTTATTACTTTTCAATGGAATTGGAGATGTTGTGTAGGTTTGGATGTGTGGAAAGGATGTGGGAGGCAGGGGAGAAAATAGAAAGCTGAAGTATAAAATTAGAAATGAAGGTAGATGAAATTGAAGAAGTGCTATATCTATACTAATCTATACTAATATATAAAGCTGAAGAGTTTCTTTGTTTGAACGCGCTAATCTCAGGAACTGCTAGTCTGATTTGAAAAATTCTTTTTGCGTTGGTTAGCCCATCAATCCAAGAAGGCCTTAAGCTATATAACATCACGCTGCGATCAATAGGAGCGGAGCATAACTAACGCCACGCGAACGAAGTCGCTGGCGGCCGATAGTCTGATATATAATATTGCAGCTTCTTTTAGAAATTCGATTCAGGATTAAAACATTAACTAGTTAGATTACTACATACAAAACTTATAATGGAAAGGAAGAAAGTGTTCAGAAACTTCTTGATAGTAAGACTTCGATAATAGTGTATCGTTTTCAACAATAGTTAAGCTTACTTATTTTCAAACTGTTGAGTATCTATCGAAAAAACACAACTTTTAACGATACAGCTCCAAGTTAGGTGTCCAAATTTTTTCACGACTATTTTTATTTTCATCCCTCGTTTTTTAGAAGGGTGGGTAACGGAACCATTATATGGAGGAAACATTATTTCCGCTCGTTAACTCAAGCACTTTGCACTTTGATGAATGCTCACTAGCTTTCTATTTGTGATATGAGGGTGCATCTACGTTTGTTCTAGAGAAATCTCGAACGAAAGTCATTCGTCAGTTTTCTATTTGCTATTGATTTCACTTGACATAGAAATTCATGAAATGTGAGTTTTCATGCTTGTGATAATTGTTGATCGGCAGCTGTTAGTCTTTGTAAAAGCGACCAGTGTCTGTTTTCTTGTGATGTTCTTTAATCACGAAAGACATTGCAAGCAATGAGTTCCCTTTTGACAGTTCGACAATAGGTATTCATTGCGTTATTAAGTTGTTGAGTAGACCCATCTTTCGAACATACAGAGCAATGGATTAGTAAAATGCATCGAATTTAAAGTCATAGTGTGTTAGTGTGTTACACAATTAGAATGCTGTACCTACCTTAACAGTCATCGCATATTAATTGCGTTTATCATCATCATCATCATCATCATCATCAGCCTTTACTCGTCCACTGCTGGACATAGGCCTCTTTCATGGCACGCCAACAAGCTCGATCCTGAGCAGTTCTCCGCCAGTCACTACCAGCCACCTTTTTGATGTCGTCGCTCCATCTCGCCCAAGGGCGTCCCACGCTACGTTTGCCGAGACGCGGTCTCCACTCAAGGACTCGTTTACCGCAACGGTTGTCGGTCCTGCGGCATATGTGACCAGCCCATTGCCACTTGCGTAATAATTGCGTTATTTTTCAATATTTATATTCACAGGATTCACTTTATAGTCTATAAGCTTTTATATTTTTAAAGTCTTGTACTCTAAAATGAACTTTTGTCCACCAGACATAAAGAAGCAATTCCTGCAGCAGCCTCTATCCTCAACTATAGAGGCTGGCCGAAGTGTGACCTTCAGATGTGTGCCACCACCAGCCGCTCCACCTCCTACCATCAAGTGGACGAGGAATGGAGTAACGATTGAGCCAACTGTTGAGACTCTTGTGCTGCCAAAAGTTAGCTTACAGGTGAATTTTAATATTTTTGTGTGCAAGACGCCTGAAAGGGCTACCGTATTCAATACTCTAAAAGCGATTCATTTTCTGAATCCTCAGCAGATCATTAACAATTCTTCAAATTTTAGAAATGAAAAAATATGTGACATAATATTATATAGCTTATAATATAAAGACCATTATTTTATTGGTAATTAAATCTGTCCAACATATGAATTGCGTGATATAAATTTCGCACAGATAATATTTTAATAATGTCAGTTTGTTACTACTTTATGATTTAGAATATTAATCGTAACGTTATCCTATTATGATTATATCACACGATTTCCACATTAGGTTATTAAGTCTATGTGAATATTTTATACCTACTAAGAATTATTATTTTGATCCGTTATTTAGTTACAAATTTAGTAATTGTTAGTTCAATCTGACTCTAATCAAACGCGATTTTGAATGAAAATTTACGTTTTTACGACGATAGTATTTTATATCCCATGTGCATAATGTGATGTAACGCATCATATATGTATATTATCTTTGTTTTCGTTATTTCATGCAAAAATATCAACTGCAAGTTTCCAAATGTTGCCTTCATCAGCCTTTTTTATCATCCTACTGCTGGGCACATGTCTCCTCTCATACAGAGAAGGATTGCGCGTAATCACCACGCTTACTCAGTGCGGGTTGGCGATTTCAGACTTAAAATCCAGGCTTCCTCAAGATGTTTTCCTTCACCCTGTAATTAATTAGTCATTGGTGTCCAAGATATACTTAACTGAGCACACAAATATTTCACTAGTTAGGTATATTGTCTATTATGATAGGTATCTTGTTTGTATGAAGTACAAAATAATTACATGGACATACTCTTAAAGTGGACTGATCATTGATTTACATAATAATGTCTAGGATATGGCGAACTACACTTGTGTGGCGGAGAACATTGCAGGTCGCCGCGAATCCGACGTAGCTGTTTTGTCTGTGTATGGTATGTCGACAGCTGTATGTTTTATATTATTTGTTACTATTATCGATGTCCGAGCCTGCACTGCTAATTGTGTAACACACTATTATATTATTAATAGTTGGAATCATTTTTAAGCTTATTGCTAGTCCATTCGTCCATATCTTCGAAAAATGTCTCTGCTTATTGTCTAGTCGACTATGTAAAAAACGCAATGAATGCTGTTCGACTGTCAAAATGAAACCCATTGCTACTGATAGTGTGTTACGTAATTACCCTATCTATTTCACGGATTTTTCTATGAACCTTTTGAACGCTAATGTCGGCTATACTCGACAAGCGCAAGCGTGCCCTGAGCGCTATGGTCGTTTATACTCGACAGAAAGAAATCAAAGGAAAGTTACTTTTAACATATTAACGGTCCATTTTTTGTGCTAACAAAAGTGTTGACAAAAATGTAATAATAATGGTTCATCATCATCATCACCTTTATCGTCCCACTGCTGGGCACAGGTCTCCTCTCATACAGAGAAGGATTGAGCGTAATCACCACGCTTGCTCAATGCGAGTTGGCGATTTCAGACTTATAAAGTCCAGGTTTCCTCAAGATGTTTTCCTTCACCTTCAGTCATTGGTGTCCAAAATGTACTTAGAAAGTACATATAACTTTAGAAAAGTATAATAATGGTTATCGATAAAAAATTAGAATCCCTACATTTTACGTAAGTATGTATTTATATCGATTTTATCGAGATGCCGTTTTGGCGTGGCGTTCAAAAGGTTAAACTAATGCTTCAGAGATACATTGATAAGAATATTACTTTGAGAAGTGCTACGATAAACATTATCTATTAATCGATTTATTATCGCAGGTGTATGTTTACTACTACAACTATACATTCTCCACGCAGAAACACCCAGACTAGCTCTTTACTCTCTAAAAGGCTGAAATCCACAATCGATTTAAAATCGATTTGTAAAAACACCGGAATATCGACTGTCTTACTGCTATAAAGTATTTCATAAGTATTTCTGTAATCATTGACGCGAACACATTTCGTATAGTAAACGGTGGCTGGTCAGAATGGTCGGGCTGGGCCCCCTGTCGGTGTGGGTCTACCACGAGCGGTCGTCGGCGCACGCGCAGCTGTAGCGAGCCCGCCCCAGCCAATGGCGGGGCGCCCTGCAGGGGGCACGCCTCGCAGAGCGACGAGGATTGTGTTTCATGTCAGAATAGTAAGTGTACGAGAAATATACGGATTTCATTAATAAGTACAACAATTTTACCTATATTCCGGTTTAAATAGTTAACTAAAATATTATTTTTTTGTAATTATAAACAAGTACTTAATGGTATGCAGTAATACAATCGTTGATAATCGTTATCAAGCGCGCTGGTTTATTAAGAGCATATTCACTCTAAAAATTGAGTGAATAGGAAAGAAGACAGCAGTTGAGCGAGGTGATGCAATATGAAACCCAACAATACGACCAAGCTGCGCCAGAGGGAGATTAATCTGGATACTCTCCACGACCAAACTCCTGACACAACAAAATTTGGCGCATCATACCCGGCACACATTGCAAGACAACTGCTCAGACCCGTCCTCCGTACGGCTTCACTAGACATCATGCCGGAACACGGCGAATCGCTTGGCGGGTAACTTCTGCCGGCAGCCGATGTTATGGTCCAAACAAACCAATTACGGGACTTAGTAAACCAACTAAACGTAATACCAGTCACTTCAGGTGTCCTGCTACGTCACAGTAGTACTCTTCAATTTAGCAAAGTTATAAGTCGTCAATAATCGTGTGTCAATAAGGATAAATTTTGTCGATGTGTAAAAAGGTCGAATATCCATGCATAAAAACAGATAATTAAAAAGGGTTTTCTTTAGGTGGTTCCTGGTCATCGTGGAGCTCGTGGTCTTCTTGCAGTGTAGACTGCGTGAGGATAAGGAGGAGAGAATGCTCTGGCAACAACTGCCAAGGGTCTACACTTCAACACGCTGCTTGTGTTGATGGCCTGTGCACTAGTGGCATGAGTAAGAAGCTATTTTCTAATATCTAAAGAACGTTACTAATTATATACTTACTATAACTGAACTCCTAAATCGAGCCATCATGCATTTTCATGTAAAAGGAGATGTTTCAGAAATGTATGGAGCCTGGGCCAGTATATTGTATATTTAATGCTAGGTATACTTACGCTATAGTTAACTGTTTTTAATGATAATTTCCTATATTTTGGCTTACAGATTCAATTTAACTCGGCCAACGAGTGCAACACAACTACTAATAAATATGGTGCTCAGCAATAAGCGAAATAAGATTTTGACAGTGACATTTGATTGACGTGTCATGTATCTAAGGCTATCGTATCTTTATTATCTACCATATGACCGCGAAAAAAACAAAACATGAATTTCGAACATACGGCCCATTAAATAAACACAATCAACCAAGGAATTTCTATCTAAACTGGAATATGAACTGGCATACGTCTCTTATTTAAAAGAAGACTCTATCGCAAGAGCAATAAGGTCGATCGAAAATAAAACTTTATTTGAAGAGAACACGGTCCGAGGGAGAAAGCGTCCCAGTAGCCCTCTGCCTCTTTCTAAGTGTTACCCGTATTTATTTTTTGTAATTTTGTTTGAAACCAACAATTTCGATTAGAAAAAAGAAGGGAAAAAAGGGTGCCATTAATGTCTGCAATAGTGAGTCATACTCTGGATGCGGAATATCATTCTTTAAGTAAGTTCTTTAAGTTATTAATAAATGTGCACTTAGTCATTGTGTGCATAATAAGTAAGTGACTTTTATTGGGTCTTTACAATGACATTAAAATCTGCTTTCTTGTAGATATTTTATTTATCTAAAGGTACAGTTTCGGATAGATTGACCTGCTGTCGTCCGTACATCATCAATTTATTCATCCATTTTTTAAATTCAATAATGAAATTAAAAAGTTCACATCCATGCCTAAATGTTCATTAAAACTCAGGTAATATAAGTGAAAAAAAAATGTACGTACATTCCTTATAAATTCCATTATAATAGTTACCTTACACAACAAGGACAGAGGGCTACTGTGAAGCTATCTCCCTCGGACCGCGTTTTGATCGATAGTTCACATTCCAGTTTAGATAGAAATTCCTTGCAATCAACTCAAATCAACAGTCGACACGAACACCACAGGAAAATAGAACTGTCAAAGTCGCCAATTAAACGTCATAAAATGTGTCATGGCTACCTTAATAAAGGGTTATCTCACTTAAATAATTAATTATATATATTTGTATACGTTTCAAATAATTAATTATATATACTTGTATTTTTATTCAAATTAATTTAGTAGTATTTTTATGAAAATCTCCTATATTTTTCCTTTTTATCTTTATAGCGTACATAGTGGTGGCCCAAAATGAAACATCTCCTTTAACCCCCTCATTACAAAACGAAATCGAACTTTAGTTCCAGACTTAACCTTTAAGTCAGTATTTGTATTTCGAACTTTATTGAGGTTAAGTCATGTTCGTAAATCGTAAT
Organism: Sesamia nonagrioides; assembly: GCA_017933935.1. NCBI lineage: Eukaryota > Metazoa > Arthropoda > Insecta > Lepidoptera > Noctuidae > Sesamia > Sesamia nonagrioides. Next base: position 408,747 of record JADWQK010002164.1, on the reverse strand, counting down.
ACAAAAGTGACAACTTAGTACCGCACTAACCTGTCATTTCTATATAAAGAACTGCATTCCTATAATTTTTAGGTGCATAATTCAATAACCATTTAGATGGTTTAATCCTGATCTAAATAAAATCCATGTTTTGTAATAAGGATCATTAAATGATATTATCATTAAAGTCGACATTGTGACACCGTATCCTTTATTTGTATTCACGACCATTAAAAATGTATGTATGTACACAAAAAATGTATGTAGTTTGCCTCGATTCTCGAATCGCCCGGAAGTGTATTTGGAATTGTTATGTAGGGTGGGGTTTTAATGTAAATCTATGAGGGCTGGAACGTAACGCATGGGAGAGAGAAGGCACAAAAGAGAGAGAGAGAGAGTATAAATTATATTTAAGAAGATTTTAGTCAGTAAGGATAAAATAATCACCAAAGAGTTGTTTACAAAGCATTTTAATTGTTCCCCAAAACTCATTCTTCAGTTATGTTCCCAGAAAGTGTTAAAATTGTCATCGTCAGTAGTTGTTTAAGCTAGTTCAGAATTGCCTGAATTCTTCCGTTAATAAATGTATAATTTCTTAGTTATAGATGATAAAAATGTTTTAGATTATATATCACTTCTAACTAAGAAATTATAAATATTATGGGAGTAATTCAGCCGATTCTGAACGAGTTATTGCTATTTCCATACTAGATACTTATTTTTTTGACCGCTGTACAATTGAAACCACGCGGCCACGTATTAACTACATTGCGTGTTTTAAACATTACACAATTGAAAGAATTAATAACAATTTTAGTACTGGCATCTTTTCTTTTCGTATTTAACTATATTAAAATAATTTTGTGATTATTTTTATTGTTTCATACCAAAATGCTTATTGTTTCGTTCGAAATATTCAGTTTCCTATTTTTAGTAACATAAATTTTTATATTTTGGCATACTCATAACTACTGCACTATATAATGTGATAAGGTTGTCATTATTACATTATTAATCTCAATTCTGTATAATTTTATTGTAACTCTAGTTAGCATTCAATTCTGTATAATTTTATTGTAACTCTAGTTAGCATTAAGTTCTTGTATCGTTTCTCAGGGTTCTACACTAACAATACGACGTTATACGTTGGTATTGGCATAACAGTCGCTATGCTGGTTGCTGGCGTGGTCATCTTGTATGTGTGGTGCAAATACAGAAGTAGACCAGGATACTCTGCCGGGAGAATAGGTATGATATCATGGATGGACCCAATTCCCTTTTTTACAAACTCAATGCGTCTTTTTCTTGACATTTTATTCAGAAGAGGACACACTATGTTACTATAGTTCTGTTGTTTTCTTATTTATACTAATATATAAAGCTAAAGAGTTTGTTTGTTTGTTTGAACGCGCTAATCTCAGGAACTACTGATCCGATTTAAAAATTAGTTTTGCGTTTGATAGCCCATTAATTCAGGAAGGCTTTAGGCCATATAACATCACGCTATGACCACTAGGAGTGGAGCATAACTAACTCCTCGCGAACGAAGTCGCTGGCGGCCGCTCGTGAAATATAAAGACATACCACCTTATTCATAAACGTTGCTTAAAGTTAACTAGTGGTTAGTGACTTTTAACTACACATTTTTGACGTTTTAACGTCACTTAACTTTAAATATCGTTTATGAATAAACATCATAGTGTTTAAGGGGTCCTTCTCTGTATGAGAGGAGACCTGTGCCCAGCAGTGGGACGATATAAAGGTTGAAAATTATAGGCTGATTAAGTAAGCAAACTTAAAATGAAGATAAAATGATTTAATTTTAAGCAATTTACACGACATTTAGGTATACCAAAGACACATTCAGGCAGGGACAAGACGACGTCGGGGCCTGACCTGACCAGGACCTGCAACGAGTACTGGATGCAAGGACCTGACAACCATTACGACATGCCTCATGTTAGAGACAGGTTAGTGGACATACCTCATGTTCTTGTACACTACTCTATACTTGTGCCAAGCTCAACAAAGAATAAAGGTAAACAAATCAATTTAGGGTTATGACAACTCACATTTTACAAATCTCCTATAATTTACATGATTATTAAATTTTACATGTTAACTATTTATTTACAATTCCTGTCATATTTCTATAGAATCACTAAAATAATATGCATTTTAACTTTCTATTTAAAAAACCATTAAAAAGTCGACGTTAATTTTACGTGACAGCCCTACAAACAAAAGAAACATGGATGAAATCTAGGTATTAAACACATTTTGTGGAATTCGGCCAAGGAACAAAGTCGAAGCATTTCTCAATACAATTTTGCGTATTTTAACTACTATTCAAATCAACTGCATAATCTATACTAATATATAAAGCTGAAGAATTTGTTTGTTTGTTAGTTTGTTTGAATGCGCTAATCTCAGTAACTACGGGTCCGATTTGAAAAACTCTTTTTGCGTTGGATAGCCCATTATTCCAGGAAGAATTTAGGCTATATAACATCACGCTGCGACCAATAGGAGCGGAGTATAACTAACTCCACGCGAACGAAGTCGCTGGCGGCCGCTAATACATTATAATACTTTCAAATATGGACTAAGTATAATATATGTATCAATTTCACCTAAAATTAGCTTACATGTATGTCATATTTAATTCAAATTTGTTAAGGCTTATAAGCAAATCATAAATATCTAAACATAAATAAACTATTGGAAATAGGATTATTACCTACCTGAATGAAAATCATCTATCTAGAAAAGGTTGTTCACATCTTCCTTTTAGGTGTAAAGAAGATCGTTGCCTAGCAACAGTTTGTAGTTTGTTTACCTCTATTCTTTATCGAATTTGGCCCAAATATAGTCTGTGATAGTTTTAGATCATAAGATGAATACGCAGTTTTAGCTCATGATATCCAATTTTACTTTTTTTTTTTTTTTAAATAATATTTGTAAAATGTTACTAGTTTAAAGAAAACCGTCCAAGCAATTAAGATTGTCAAAATAGAAGTAACATGAATATAGAATAGCCATAAGGTCTTATTTGATAATGAGCAAAATAAATATTTAGATACCTATTTAAGACTGGATAGAAGTAGAAACTTAGACACTGATTTTACATACATTATCTCAAAAAAAAGAGAAAAAGTTTATATCAGTTTCAGAAATTAGTTTATTTTTATTTTGTCTTTATTGTATTGATTTCTTTATTAATAATAACCACTCTTTCTTATCATTAAATCTCCGTGAAGATTATTTAACTGAAGCATCGGTATTCAAACCAACGGACGTTCATATGGGAACCTCAAGCCATCACAAGTTTTCCTATCTGGATTTCCAACTAGGTCATAAAAAGCAATATATTCACATGAGCGTCCGAATTCAAATAATATTGCACAATCTATTTTTATAGTTCCGTATTTTTCTAATACTTCCCTTTGAATAATTCCAAAAGGTCCCAAGTCCACGCGGTGAAAGAAGAAGGTCGTAACATAAAAAGTGATGTTATGAGATATTTTTGTTTGTATAGTAATAACTTTTCACATCCATTTGGTTTATGCACCATTATTCTTCCACCCCTAGCTATTCGTCCCCATTTGGGAACCGGAGTAGACATCAGTCGTCAGCCGGAAGTAACCATTACGAGATGAAGCCTTACAGCCCTTCCGGGGACTCTGCATCCAGTTGTTATACCAATTGTGAGTATTTATGTACTTAGACGTAGAGAAAATGAAGGCAATGGCCCCGACTCTCTAGCCCACCAACCAAACTAAATTTAAGTTCAGTCTATTTTTTTCTTTAGGTTATATTTCGTTAAGAAAAGGATATAAGACAAAATTTTAATTTAATCCTGTCAAATTAAGATACTCCATAGACAGTTTAGACGCGATTATAAACATGGCGACTAAAAATAAGCGAGTTTACGTCAGGCGCGCACTATATTGACAGTTCTAAACTGACATTTTATCTTCTGTCCTTTTCTTAATGAAATATAAAGAAAAAGATGCACTGGACTTAAAATTTGTTTAGTTTGTGAACAACAGAATCAGCACGATTATGTTACTTTAGACCTGTCAAATTATTCCGCGCCTGACGTAAATTAATGTATTTTTGGCCACCATGTTGATAATCGCGTCTAAACTGTCTATGGAAGAGGTTTGGCGGGAATGTCAAGATGAGTGTCACGCTCATTTTTCATTGGACTTTTAAAATTATTTATAGTGTCGTTTACTAAATAAAAACGCGTCATTTATGTAGTAAAAAGTGCATTCAGTGAATAATTCAAAAAGAACAGTGAAATATTGTAGCATAGTGGCCTCATCATGTCTTTACGCTAAACCGCTCCTTATCGTCCAAACGCGTAAAACGAAAGGAGTTAGTTTAGGTTAAGTTATGCTAGGATAAGTTAGGATAAATTAGGATAAGTTAGGATAGATATATAATGAAGAAAAAAAAATTACTGAAGACTTGGCTGTATGGCGTACTATGCCTTTGCCTTTTCCATTCACCCGAACGGAAAGAACAGAACCAAAAAAAAAATGTCTATGGAATATCTTAATTTGACAAGACTAAACAAACAAAACAGACAAAAATTTTAACTTCCATCCATTTCTTAATGAAATAGAAAGATGAAAAGATGCATTGAACATTAAATTAGTTTAGTTTGTAAATGGAATAGAATAGTCTTTATTATGTACACCATTTTGATTACAGAACATAAATATAAAGATTTTACAAAGGATGACACAATGGGCGGTCTTATCGCTAAGAACGATCTTTTACAGACAACCTTTAAAACTAGAGAATCGTCGATAAGGGGTTGTCCATTAATCACGTGAGGCCTGAAAGGGGGGGGAGGGGTTTGATTAAAATCACGAAAATAACACAAGGGGGGTGTAGTAAGATATCTCGTGTATTTATTTTTCGTCTAACGCGCGATTTTTAAACAAATATTAATTAAGCATTAAGATTCGTTGTAGGTACTAAAAATACACGTGATATTGAGATGGGGGAGGGGGGGGGGGTGGTCTTAAACCTCACTACGTATCACCAATGGGGGAGGGGGGGGTTAAAAAATGCTAAAAAAAGATCACGTGATTAATGGACAACCCCTAATATCAACGTTTGAACCATAGAATACCAATAGGTATATTAAGAAAAAAGTATCGTTATTGCCTAAGAAAAAATATATTATCCGTCTTTGTAGCCATGACGCTAACCCCACCGTTATTAAAATGTTTACCTGCATTTTCGAAAGTTGTAACTTGATATTTCTGCACTCTAACGATTCTCAAATATCAGACCCCTTTTTAAAAGTCAGTAGACCTTTACAAAGTTGTATTATATTTGTATTATCTGAACGGCGATCAATTCCGGTGTATAATATTTTTTTTAGTTTTGTTGTATTTTACCATTATGGGGTTCGAAAATTGCCATCTCTCAACTACCATGTAATACGGCAAGTATCAAGATGGTGTTGAATAAGCAGATTATATTTTCGAGATTACGATTTTGGTGGCATAGAAAAAGTGATCCAGTATGATGTAGCCTTTTTTATGTTGTGGATGGGAAAATATCAAATGACTTCTCCCGCTCTGGGCGGAGCGGAAGGGCGTGTCAGACTTTTACTAACTAAACCCATCAGTGTTCCTTCACTTTCCTGTGCGCCAGGGCCATGGTTTATTTTTTAACCAGCCGCAACCCTGACCCAGGAGGCATCGGTCCCCGTCGACCCCGTCACGACGACGTGCTGAAATCTTTTTGAGGCGCGAATTAAGTTAACGACTACGAAGGAGTTTAAAAATAACTTTATTTCTATCCAGTAACAGCGTAACAGTAATTAACTAGTACTACAAAATATTGATCTTTTATAGGTACTAATCTTATTGTTAACTAAGCATCTAAGTTAGTGAAGCATGTCCTAGATAACGTCTGCTGAATTATACTTAAAATGCTAAATAATATAAGTATTAGCTGATGAAGCTAATAGGTATTGTAGGGTTGGGGTTCCTTAACTCGCGCGTGAAACATAACGCGCCGGTTGTCTCGGGCCTGGCCCTTACCGGGCGGCAAGCTGCCCAATGCCCACCGCCGCTATCATGTAGCTTTTTTGTCTTCTGTATCCAAAAAAAATAAAAAAAAATGTACAGGACTAGCCATATTATGTCCTCGACCTACAGTCATCACAATGTGGGGTTAATATTTATAAGTAAGCAATTTTATTTGTAGCAAATTTTGTTTCTATGTGATTGTTATTTGAAATTAAACAAATATCAACTTTGTTTTCATTGTAAATACGTTGATTTCAGAGTGCATAAAACTAATGAAAAATCTATAAAAAGGTTTGAAGTTTCAACATAAACTGAATTTTATTGTAAAGGAATTAAGGTTATTTTACCATAAACTCATTTGGCGAATATATTTCGATATAGCCTACATATTTTATGTTAGCTACTTACTACTGTGTATGTTGACCGCGGCTTCGGAAGAGATTGTGTGGCCATAGCACACAGGCAAGTGAAGGCAAACGAGTGGGTTTTAGTCAGCAAAAGTCTGACACACCCTTAGGTCATTTGATGATTTTCCATCCCGAAAAAGGCTACCATATTGGGCCGCCTGAGGGTCAATTAATCATAAGACCAATACTTTGATACAAAAATTCTAACCATCGATCTCTTTACAGCCAGAACAATGACATCCAGGTCAAGTGAATGCTCTTCAGCGCTTGCTGAGCTGGTCACAGCATCACCCACGTCCATGTCAAAGGTTGATGTAGCAGTAACGCTGCCCACGGGTCACCTGGATACCAGCTATAGAGATAAAATATGTTTGACTATCGTCAAGTGATTATTTGTAAAGTTATTCCTAAGGGAACTAATGGGAATTTTACGCACCAGTCAATATTTTGAAGTGTTTTGTGATTATTTTGCCTATTTGAACTTTTCGAATGTTAGTTTGACAGCAATATGGTGGCGGCTACATCTAGTTTTAACCAGTTAAAACCAGATGCAGTCGGCCATATGCGGTTTAACTTGAATGTATCCTGCTATCTTCGGTTGGAACTGGATTTTCAGTAGGTACAGTTAAGCTTTTTAGTTTTGTTTCGGGATTATTAACTTTCGTTTCAGTGCATAATATAATTCGACACAATTATAAATGTTCATGCTCTCTATGCTAATACCTACTTGGAACACATTGCAAATATCAGTAAAGAACTATTTGATATGCATTTATTGGAGAATGTTATTCCTGTTAGTTTCAAAGGATGTGCCTCGACACAGTTCAGTTTGAACAAAACTTTTGGTTTGGTTTTATCCAAAAGAACTGTTACTTACTTTAAGTTATTTATTCCTTTTTTTTTCTATTTTTGTGAATATATTTCTCGACTATTCGCTAACATGCTTGTAAGGTCGAGAATTGTTTTGAATGTTGTAGTTCTCTAAAATAATGTTTCATAAATTAAATAAAGAATTGGTACGGGTACCTATTATAAAACAGTCATTTGAAATAATGGTAGTCGAATTAACAGCCTAATTTCAACGTCCATCGAAAATTATGTGAATATGTGTTTATTGAAAAATAATCAGTGAATTTTAAACTGTCTTTAACAGATTCAAACTTAAGAGAAGCTATATCTAATAGGAATTATGTATAATTAAAGCTTTTCTTTCAAAGACTGAAAGAATTAATAAATCTACTGCCAATTTTATATGCATTTATTACTATTATTGTTTTTTTTTTTCTATAAATATTAGCTTTGTATATTATTAAACAACCTCATTGTAATAAATGAATATATTACTAATCAGGTACATCAGAGGAGCTATTCCCGTAATTTTACGAAAAAACACAAATTCAAGACTAGTTTAGTCTAGGTTAGTCTATGACTAGGCAGATAGATTATCCTCATTCTCAATCTGTTAAATATAAGTATAATTTTCCTTCATTTTTGACATTTCTTTGGCTCTGAGACGTGATTGTGACATTTTAAACGTTTTTAACCATTATGATTATAAAACTAATGTAGAAAATGAAGGAGAATGATAAAAAAAGGCAATTCAACGTTACTTTTTGTTTATGCGAAATCTGAATATAGTTTTTTTACACCATGTGGCATTTTTTCCCAAATACATTTAGAAATTGTTGCTGTGTGGTTACCGAGCCCGCGTACGCAGCTTATGATAGCACCCGCACAACAGCTGACGCCAGAGGTCAATGCACCGCTCGCCCGCTTTAGCGGAGCGTGGACCATATTTTTGTTGAGACAGCCAAGTTGGATAACAAGCTCATAACTTTGTGGTTTTTCATGATATATTTTTGAAACTTTGTACAAAGATTCTTTACTTAATAATACTGGACACGTGTTTCGGGTTTCGCTTAAACAAAAAATAATTTTGTATAAGTATCTCAGGTTCAAGTAACCAAGTTAAGCAAAACAAAAACTTCTTCATAGATCAATAGTTGTACCATTTATTTTTTAAAGGGATGCCGAGGGAACCTATCTTTACTTGCTATGTGCCTAAATGGAAACTGACTTTATTCTTTATATTAAAACATAATGTTACCTAATATTGAAATAGTTCGCTTTGCTTGTAATATCTTCATTTAATCCATTGAGATATTTAGTTATGTATGTAGATACTAACCGAATGTAAATTTTGTATTTAAATCTGTGATATTAAATGAATTAATTTGTAACATTTAATCTGTTTCTTATTTAAACATGTGTCTCATATTTCCTGCTTCTTTCACTTGAGTCTGGAATTTCCTTAGGTAAGCCTTTTATGGAAGGAAAATATTTGATATCAAAATATAAAATTAAGCTTTGAGGAAATTATTACATATAGGGATTATTATACATAGGTAAACTGATCCAAAGAATACCACTGAAGATATGCAATATAATAGATAAAAGTTTTTAAATGACTTGTAGTATCAAAAATATATTTGAACAGCCAGTATGATAATAATACTTTTTCATACAAAACGCTGGTTTTGACATCGAGTCTACCTACCTGGTACCTTCTCAAGAGTATCCGATTCCAATTGACAAACGAAAGATCCCTTATCACGCACTAACAGAACTTCCAGTTTATTATATTGATCTTTACCAAGGGGTATTCGCTTTTGCCTGGATTTCGATGCTTGCCATTAGCTCTACGGAGAAAATAGGGATGTAACCAAGGTATCAGAATAATTAGTCCGTCTTATAGAGAGTAAAAAATAATAAGACCCGTATTTTTTATATTTTGTCGAAATTACCAAAAACAACTGAGATAATAATAGCGTATTAAAGTTACGGAGTGGGGGCTAATTATGTCACGTTGTGGTATATTTTGTACAACAGCGTGACGTCATGCGACATTTCGAATCAATATATTTTCCTAAGTATTTGAATGAAATAAATAATACAAAATACGTGTTCAATATTATTAATAAATCTGTCTGATGGACACTTTACACAACTTTTTTTTTACGATACAACCCAATTACAAAGTAGATAGATAGCAAAAGGTTGAATACATAAATGACCCCGATTCCCTTTTTTCACGATACAATCCAATTACAAAGTAGATAGATAGCAAAAGGTTGAATACATAAATGACCCCGATTCCCTTTTGTTACGATACAACCCAATTACAAAGTAGATAGATAGCAAAAGGTTGAATACATAAATGACCCCGATTCCCTTTTTTCACGATACAATCCAATTACAAAGTAGATAGATAGCAAAAGGTTGAATACATAAATGACCCCGATTCCCTTTTGTTACGATACAACCCAATTACAAAGTAGATAGATAGCAAAAGGTTGAATACATAAATGACCCCGATTCCCTTTTGTTACGATACAACCCAATTACAAAGTAGATAGATAGCAAAAGGTTGAATACATAAATGACCCCGATTCCCTTTTGTTACGATACAACCCAATTACAAAGTAGATAGATAGCAAAAGGTTGAATACATAAATGACCCCGATTCCCTTTTTTCACAATCTAAACTAAATTTAAATGCATGCAAACATCTTTTTCTTTCTATTTCATTAAAAAAAGGACAGAACATAATATGTCAGTTTAGACCTGTCGAATTAGTCCGCGCTTGACGTAAAGTGGTGTATTTTTGGTCGCCATGTTTTTAATCTCGTCTAATCTGTCTATGGAATATCTTAATTTGACAGGATTAAACTAAAATTTATTTATTTATTTATTTATTTATTTATTTATTTATTTATTTATTAACATATACAGCCATCATTACAGGTAACCTTCACCCAATGCAATGGTTGTACCATTTGATATACTTATATCTAACCATACACACACAATACAATACAATACACACATATACATCAAAAATAAAAGGAAATAAAAATACATTAATAGGTACCTACAACATAAGTAAGTGATCATGTGTATGCAACACAGAATCGAAAATGTTGTCTTCTATCCTTTTGTTCATTAAATAGAAAGAAAAAGATGCACTTAACTTAAAATTAGTTTAGTTTGTGAACAAGAGAATCGGCACCAATGTCCGAAAACTCACGTACCCAGAGACACGGTGATCACCTTCATCCATGGTGCAAACAGACACGTCGTCTTTGTAGATGGATTTAGAGAGTAGATGGTAGGAACAAATGCAGGTTTTTATTTTTGTTTTTTAATAAAAAAATGTTGCCTCCACTAGGAATGACTCCTGTATCGTGGGTGCGTTTCATCATCATCATCCCAGCGTTAATCCCAGTCGCATCCGAAGCCTTTTCAGCTTTGGAGTCTGGGGTCCGCTTTACCAATCCAACTGCTGATATGGCTACACTTCGACATTTTCCGTGAAGCGACTGCCGTCTGACCTCCACAACCCGAAGGCGACATCGAAGCATTGCAGTTAGACCAATTGTTGGATTTGTGAGGGCTCCAATAACCCGTAACGACTGCCACTAGATATTCGTATGGCAACCGGGACCAACGGCTTAACGTGCTTTCCGAGGCACGACCAGACCAGTGTAAATATTCATATTCATGCATACAAATATTTGCAATGTGCGGGGATCGAACCCGCGCCACCTTGCGCTGCGGCCGCGTCCGCTACCGCTACGCCACTGTGGCTGTGTTCACATCGTGGGTGCGTTTACCGACATTTAAACTTACATACACTAACAACCAGACCTGGAACAACGACCTGGCCCTGTCGTCAACTTTCTATCCCTCCTCTGTCAAATTTTCTTTCTGCGATTCCGTTTACATTCACTTAAATATTGAGAAAACCAAAAAAGGAATATCTTTTCTGGTTCGTTTATTCTCAGGTTGGAGCGAAATAAAAGATGTGAAAGGAGAATGGAACTTTCTATTAATTTAATTTTCTAAACAAGTGTTCAAACCTCTTACAGACCCTTCGTTAATTATGTATACTAGTGCTTGACTACGATTTCGACTGCTGGTAGGCAATACTTGATGGTAAAGCTCACTAGTTTATTATGCGCCTATTCACTCTAGCCTTTGAGATACTTAAATTATAATCAGACGAGAAGACCTCTGCAGGCAAATTGTTCCAGTCCTTCGATGTCCGTAAGCGTCGAACTTGCCGTACGATGGTCATTCGATGATGGAACGGTGATGGTGGAATTAATTCATGTAATACCCGCGCAAACTCTCCAAAATCCATTCTATAGAATACCGACAAGCTGGCTACCATACGCCTAACCCACGCTTTGAAAATCTGGATTACCAATTAGCCTCTTCTCACGCCTCTCCACTGAGCTCAAAAACTGCTAGATGGCATTTTTCAGCACCAATCCATATGCGGCCGAAGTACTCAACTCACAAACCGAATCGATTTGAATACCTTTTCAAATGTTTATTCGTACGCGTCTAAAAATATGCTTGGTTTCTATTCTGTGCTTGCCATTAGCCCTTTGACCGCGACCATTCAACCATGGAGGCTCTAAGTACACACAGTGGCTTGCTAATGGCTGGTTATTAATTGTACGTATCTAATTACCATAGTAGTCCTCAGCGGGATAGTATCCAATGCCCATACATTGACCAGACATGATAGTTATCTACAGAATATGTAGTTCCTACAGTGGTCGACTCATCTATTCGTATAAAGGGTGATTTTTGTAATGATTGTTATCTGAGGAATAATTTTGTATTTTTGACAATTCTTCTATACAAAAACTTACGATTAAAAATTGTCTGTCGAATGACAAATTAGCCGTAAGAAGTCACATAAAAATGCTTATTAAGTATTAAGAGTGGGTAATTGAAAAAATGTTCTAGAGACAAAAACTTCGAGGACATGTGACATTTACCAACTGACCACTAGGCCAGCGTGGTAGTTTTCGGCCCACTTCCTCTTACCGAAAGGAGATCTGCGTCCCAGGAGTGGGTTCATTGTAGGCTGATTAAGTATATTTATGTAAGCATAAATAAAATTTTATCTGAAACTAAACGTCAAAATTACATAGGACAATCCCACAAAACGTGCACTTCCTAGTGCTTTCGCTGTGGAGAAGAAGTGGATAAATAAACTCCTCAACAGCACAGCTGTCTGTTCAGTAACAGTAACTAACATTACAAAACACAGAACATTAAATTAAATTATTTGCCATATATCAGCTAACCACACCAGTACATAGGTACTGGTTATTTTTTTTTTTTAATAATAAAAAAATTAAACTAAAAAAAGTAATTAAAAACTTATTAGGTACCTAAACAAATGCCACCAGGCAGAAAGGGAAACTCTTTACATCTTTGTTTGGAGGCGATTATTCCAAACACAGTCCAGCAGGGTAGTTGCGTAACAAACTATAATCAGTAGCAATGGATTTCATTTTGACAGTTCAAAGACATTCAGCAGACAAATTTTTCGAACTTATGAAGTAAATGGTCTAGCTTCAATATGTTCCAATCGATAGTAAAAGTGTGTCAAACAATTAGGGTGCTGTACGGACATAACACACAGTGAGTACATATTATACTAATAACTACCTAAGGAATAGTAATCGGGAGGTTCTTGTCCAGCAGTGGACCTCTATAGGTTGAGAAGAAGAAGAAGAAATAGTAGATGAATGATATTCATCATCATCAGCCTTTTTTTATCGTCCCACTGCTGGGCTCAGGTCTCCTCTTATACAGAGAAGGATTAAGAGTAATCACCACGATTGCTCAATGCGGGTTGGCGATTTCAGACTTAAAGTCCAAGTTTTCTCAAGATGTTTTCCTTCACCTTTTAATAACTTACAAAAGTTACATTGGTACCTACTTGCCTGAGCTGGAATCGAACCCGCACATTCATACTTGGGAGGCTGGTGTTTTAACCACTAGGCCACGAAGACTTCCTGAATGATATTACTAAACTGTAATATTGTTTACAACAAAAATACAACATATACAAACACACATATCCAGCTAGATATGTTTGTAACGCTACAAATGTCCAGTTTTAGCTGACCTCCCATTCTCTAGGCTTTTCTTATATCTTGCACAATTGAAGTTCAGTGCGTGCCAGTATGTAGCTGTGCGTGCCAGTATGTAGCTGTGCGTGCCAGTCATCATCATCATCATCAGCCTTTACTCGTCCACTGCTGGACATAGGCCTCCTTCATGGCACGCCAACAAGCTCGATCCTGAGCAGTTCTCCGCCAGCCACTACCAGCCACCTTTTTGATGTCGTCGCTCCATCTCGCCCAAGGGCGTCCTACGCTACGTTTGCCGAGACGCAGTCTCCACTCAAGGACTCGTTTACCACAACGGTTGTCGCTCCTGCGGCATATGTGACCAGCCCATGCCTCCTTCATGGCACGCCAACAAGCTCGATCCTGAGCAGTTCTCCGCCAGCCACTACCAGCCACCTTTTTGATGTCGTCGCTCCATCTCGCCCAAGGGCGTCCCACGCTACGTTTGCCGAGATGCGGTCTCCACTCAAGGACTCGTTTACCCCAACGGTTGTCGGTCCTGCGGCATATGTGACCAGCCTATTGCCACTTCAGCTTGCTAATCCTCTCAGCTATGTCGGTAACTCTGGTCCTCTGTCGGATCACCTCATTTCTGATGTGGTCCTTCAGAGAGACGCCCAACATAGCCCGCTTCATAGCTCGCTGAGCGACTTTAAACTTATGGACTAGTCTGACCGTTAGTGTCCACGTCTCGGCTCCGTAAGTCATGACGGGTAGGACGCACTGGTTGAAGATTTTGGTCTTCAAACATTGGGGTGTGGGCGACGAAAATACCCGACGAAGTTTACCAAATGCTGTCCATCCCAGCTGGATCCTTCTATTTGCCTCCTTCTCGAAGTTGTTTTTCCCTAATTGCAACGTTTGCCCGAGGTATACATACTCTGAAACAACTTCGAGCGGCATTCCATTTACGACAACCGGCGTGCCAGTATGACTGCAGTTTCTCCAGACTGTCATCATCATCTCCCTAGCCCTTTCCCAACTGTGTTAGCGTCGGCTTTATTTACTCAGTAATACGGTACCTCTTGGTAAAAAAATGCCGAAGAGATCTATAAGATCATCATTAGTCCTCTTCTTCTGTATGGCAGTGAGGCGTGGTGACACCAGTATGAGCTGCATGTCAAGGAGATAAATATGTTGCGGTGGATGTGTGGAGTTACGCGGAACGACCGCATCAGGAACTCCCGCATCTGGGGCAGTCTTCGTGTCCGTGACATAGCAGACAAACTGAAGGAGTACTTCCTACGCTGGTACGGTCGGAACAAGCGGGGTAGACCAAAGAGGTGCTGGATTGACATTGTAAGAGAAGACATGTGTGTCAACAATCTCTCACAACATAATGCTAAAGATCGCGGGAAATGGATGAGAATGTGTAGGAAAGCGGACCAACCTGCACCGTGGATGCAACCGGATAAACGCTGAGATGATGGTAATGACGGTACCTCTTGGTAAAACTGTCGTAGGTGGTCGAATGATCTGACCAAAATCGCAGGGAAGCACTGGGTGCAGGCGCGTCCAACCGTTCCTTTTAGAAATCCTTGGGGAAGGCCTAGCAGTGGACTTCATGTGGCTGAGATGATGATGATGATGATAGTAAGCCTGGTCGCCAGATTTTCGAGCTTCCGACGACCAGTAACTTTGTTTTTTTAATAATTATTAACCAGCGCTTGACTGCAATCCTGCCTGATGGTAAGCAGTGATGCAATCGTTGATGGTAAAGCACGCTAGTTTATTAATCCCATTCACATAAAAAAGACTTAGTAAATAGGAAGGAAGACGGTAGTTGAGCGAGGTGGTGCAATGTTAAACCCAACAACACGGTCAACGATGCTGCGCCAGAGGGAGATTGATCTGGAAACCCTCCACGACCAAACTCCCGACACAACAACATTTGGCGCATCGTACCCGGCACACACCGCAACACAACTGCTCAGACCCGTCCACCGTACGGCTTCACCAGACATCATGCTGGAACACGACGAATCGCTTGGCGGCAAGACTTTGTCAGGTGGGTGGTAATTTCTGCCGGCAGCATATGTCATGGCCTACCTTTTTTAATTATTATTATTGATGATTTTGACGTGATATTGAATGTACATATTTAAGTTTAATTTTTATTACACTTATAATATTTAAATTATATTTTGTAGGTGATTTGTTTTCTATGGTCTAAAATATATTTTTTTATTTCACCAATTATGAAATATAACGCGTGTGTAACACGATTGTATGTGTGTTTGTAACCTCAATAACGGAACACTTTATAACAGTGTTCGGTCATCCATTAAAAATAGACACTTGAAACAATTTTAAAACCCTTTAAAATGATAGATAAGTACTATTAATAAAAGTAGAGAAGCCATTTATAATGCACGACATTTTTCGTCATCAGTCCATTTTTGTCAACGCTTTGAATTCACGTTATAACTTAAATAAATATAGTTTAAAAAACTAAAAAAGTTAAAATAATTTTAAAATTTAATTTATGACAATCCATACCTACTAATATTATAAATGGGAAAGTAACTCTGTCTGTCTTTCTGTCTGTCTGTTACGCTTTCCCACTTAAACCTCTGGACCGTATTTGATGTAATTTGGCACAGATAATCTTTAGACCCTGAGAAAAGATATAGGCTACCTTTTTTTTTTGAAAAAAAAAATGATATACTCAATGGAAATCTAAAAAGCGCGATATAACCGAAACCCACGCGGCCGAAGCCGCGGGCCGAAAGCTAGTAGTATATAATAAACAATACTAGTATAAATGAGAAACAAGCGTGAGGCGCTTAATATACAAAAATTATGGCACAAAGCGCCTCACGCTTTTTTGTCATTTTTACTAGTATTGTATAAATACTATTGTCACAAATTAAATTTTCAAGTGGTATCCTACTCAAATCCTAGACAAAAGATATGTATGTCGTTTGAGAACTCTTTAAACTAATTAAATCAGAATGCTTTGAAATAAAGGCCGTTTGTGAATTTTAACACTCGGCTCGAGTGTTAAAATTCACAAGTGAGTAATGACCCTTGTTTTGTTTGGACTCGGCTCTGCAAGTTGTTTTCAGCCCCTCGTACTGAGAAATGTTAATCATACTACCTATATAAAAAGGCTAAAGTTTTCGAGTGTATGTGTGTTTTGGCTTTAAGAAATAACGTTTGTTATTTCAAGCCAAAATTATTGCGCGAATTTGTTTTTTTTTAATAAATTATAAACTAGCGCTTGACCGCAATCCTGTCTGATGGTAAGCAGTGATGCGATCGTTGATGGTAAAGCGCGCTAGTTTATGAAGCGCCTATTCACTGTAGCCTTGAAGACACACAAATTGTAGTGTGACGGAAACACCGCCGCCGGCAAATTTTTCCAGTCCTTCGATGTACGCGGTATAAAAGAAAATATTCCTACAGGATATAAATTTATGCGGGTAAAACCGCGGGGTGCACCTAGTTATTATACATACTATGACTTCTTTGGGTGATATTAAATAATATTGGACGGGTTTTTAATACATAAACTTTTAATTTCTACATGTTCGGAAGTTATGAGCAAGAACATCGCCTGCGATATGCTCCGACGATCCTAAGCACGGACGAGATTTATGATATTAGAAGATAACGTGACGTGTGACGTATATTAACCTACTCGACACGTTTGCTATAACACTTACTACATTGATGCCAACAGAAGCCGCCATCATTCTCCCATACGTAGCGCTGGTCGCATCGTATCCGTCACGTGATTATTAAGTGGTAGTGTTCTCAAGTAACAAATCAAAGCTATTTTTGTATGAGACCATTAGTCAAATTGTATGACTAAAACAAGTTCAAAGTTGCTTTAACTGCTCACATTTGTCACTTAAAACTCACTAATTGGGACATTTTAAGTACTTTAGTGTTATAAAAGGAGCTACAGATTTTTAATTTTTCGGACACTCTGTATTTATTGCGCGTGGGAGTTATTTTAATTATATGAGTTTTCGAAGAATTTGAAGATAGAGATTTTTGTTTCAGGATTATTGTAATTTTTTAGCTGTCATTTATTCATTGCTGCACAGTGTGCTAGCCAGTTACAACAGCATCCTGGAACTTGTTTTGGTCAGACTGGATTGCTGTATTTTGATTCTGCAGCAATTTTTTTTTAATGTTCAGTGGTGCAATCTTTGATGGTAAAGCGCGCTAGTTTATTATGGGGGTATTCACTCAAAAAACTGAGTGAATAGGAAGGAAAACGGCAGTTGAGCGAGGTGATGCAATGTTTAACCCAACAACACGACTAACGATGCTGCGCCAGAGGGAGATTGATCCGGAGACCCTCCACGACCAAACTCCCGACACAACAACATTTGGCGCATCGTACCAGGCACACATCGCAACACAAATGTTCAGAGCCGTCCTCCGTACGGCTTTACTAGACATCATGCCGACAAGACTTTGTCTGGTGGGTGGTAACTTCTGCTGGCAGTCGATGTTATTGCCTGCCACCGAGAAAACCTCCGCTGGATTAAATAAAACCAGAAATTGCTGTGTTCTGTGCATGTTGGTATGGTGTCACTAACATATTTGTAAGTTTATTTCCTTGTTCATCATCAACCTTTTTATCGTCCCACTGCTGGGCACAGGTCTCCTCTCATACAGAGAAAGATTGAACTCCCCAGCAGCATAGCTGTTTGTTCATTTAAAAACACACGACTTTATACAATACCACATATTATGTAGGTATAGTAATTAACACAAGAAAATACAGAACATTAAATGCAATTATTAAGCGGTAATTCATATTTACCGAAAAGTTTGTCGTTGTGGTGACCTAGTGATTAAAACACCAGCCTCTCAAATATGAGTGTGCGGGTTCAATTCCAGGTCTGGTAAGTACCGATGTAACTTTTCTAAGTTGTACCTATATGTAATTTCTAAGTACACCTGGGTCACCAATGATTGATTACAAGGCAAAGAAAAACATCTTGAGGAAACCTGGACTTTAATCGCCAACCTGCATTGAGCAAGCGTGGTGATTACGCTCAATCCTTCTCTGTATGAGAGGAGACCTGTGCCCAGCAGTCATCATCATCATCATCTTCTCAGCGTTAATCCCAGTCGCATCCATAGCTTTCAGCTTTGGAGTCTGGAGTCCGCATTATCAGTCTAATTGCTCATTTGGCTAAACTTCGATATTTTCCGTGAAGCGACTGCCGTCTGACCTCCACAACCCGAAGGCAATATCTAAGCATTGCATTTAAACCAATTGTTAGACTTTTGAGGGCTCCAACAACCCGTAACGACTGCCACTAGATGTTCGTATGGCAACCGGGACCAACGGCTTAACGTGCTTTCTGAGGCACGACCAGACCAGTGCAAATATTCATATTCATGCATACAAATATTTGCACTGTGCGGGGATCGAATCCACGCCTCCTTGCGCAACGGCCGCGTTCGCTACCGCTACGCCACGGAAGCTGTCACCTGTGCCCAGCAGTGGGACGGTAAAAAGGTTGGTTGCTGATGAATAGTGTTTTAGGTTTAGGAGGAACGCGGTGTAAAGTTCACTAATCCTCTACAAAAAAGGCAGTATCCAGGTATTGTTGCTGGCGGGCACTTGCCGGACGGTTGATATTGGGAAATTGCATGTACGATTTTGCTGGTTGCACGATAAACTCTGCTTGAGAGATTCAGGATTTCATTTTCAGTGTGACGCTTTGTAGGTATGTGTCATTGTAGATATCGCTGCAGTGTGTTTTTTCTTGATTATACACTTAATATTAATACTGATATTATAAATGGAAAAGTGTGTCTGTCCATTTGTTTATCCGCCTTTTAAGTCAAAATGGAACGATGAATAGGCGTGATTTTTATTTAAGTGGCGATATTTGAAGGGATGGAGAGTGATATTTTGTCTATTTTAACCCTCCAGCTCCCTGAAAAGAAAGATGGAAGTTTGTGTAGACCATTCCGCAATTTTCAAGGTAGTACCTAAGCTAAAAATTATATATGCGGACTTTTTATGGCTAACAAAAACATTTCACTAATAATTTGTTTTGGAAATCTATTCCCATGCCTTTAAAAACGGGAAAATTTTGAAAGGTGAAACGTTTTAAGGGACTTTTCGCAGTTTTCTAATAACCTGTGTCTGTGTACCGAACACAGATTCTTTGTTACCGATGAAAAATACCTGTCTTATTTTTTTTTTAAATGTGTTCTTACCCCCTAAAATAGGGAATGAAAAGTTTTGGGAAAGGGGAACCGAGTAGTCCTGAATTTAACGCGAGCGAAGCCGCAGGCAAAAGCTAGTGCTCTTATGATTGATGGAACTGGAAGTTCCACAAAAATATGCGTATATAGATACCTATGTTTATGGTAGTCCGGATCCAATTAAGGCATATTGGATTCTGAATACCAAATATGTAATTGCTTGTTCTATATGGATATGAGTCGCCATAAAATAAAAATATGGTTATACAAACGACATAAGCAATTCAGTACCATGCCTAACCTCGAAATCCAAAAGCAATTTCGCAACATCTGAATAAAGGCAGAGGAATGGCTTTAGTACTAGTATCACATAACATAAAGGAGGTTACTCATAACCTACTAGTGGCTATGATTCCGTGGAAGAATGAGTAATATACACAAAAATATCACTAAGATTGGTATGACTAAGAATTTTCCGCTGAATGTTGAATGGGTCATGAAGTCCATTAGAACAGCTTTGTTTATCCTTACAGGATAAGTTTTCCAAGAAACGTCCTTGATGAGGAAGGATACCTAGGTTGGTTCGTATTTATACAGTGGACGTGTATCACTTTTTAATAGTTATCGGTCTCCGAGACCGATGTGAGTATAAGTGTAACTGTTTTAGGTAAGTTACTTATTATAAT
Organism: Sesamia nonagrioides; assembly: GCA_017933935.1. Taxonomy (NCBI): domain Eukaryota; kingdom Metazoa; phylum Arthropoda; class Insecta; order Lepidoptera; family Noctuidae; genus Sesamia; species Sesamia nonagrioides. Next base: position 388,432 of record JADWQK010002164.1, on the reverse strand, counting down.
AAGTAACTAAATAAGTAACTTATTTAAAGTAACTTATTTAGTTACTTATTATAATAAGTAACATAATGTCAATAAATTGGTTTACGAAATTAATATTCATTCCCACAAAAAAAATCCCAGCAGTGGGATGATACCCGAGACCCCCTCCGGTCCCTCTCACCGAGAGGAGGCCCGTGTCCCAATAGTGGGAACATTATAGGCTGATTTTAGTAACAGCATTATAATAATATAGGTAGTCGTATTTCGGAATAATAGCTTTCACATTTTCCATTGATAATAATATTTTAGGGTTCTAAACCCAAAGGAACCGCGACTCCTTTGTCTGTCTGTCTGTTTGTCAAGAGGCTGTTCTCCTGAACCGTGATAGCTAGCCATTTGATATTTAAGAAAACCAACGCTGGGTTCTATTTTGCATAGAGTCGCAGCATAATGCTGAGCGACAGCCGTTTTGCGTGGATGTAACGCATGTTTACCGCAACTATTTTTTTAAATATTGTTTGTGTTTTTGTAAACTTTTGCGTCATGTTTACCGCAAATAAACTTTGTTTTTTCTTTCAGATGATGTGTTTCTGTAATAACAACAAATACTAATAAAAATATTATTTGAAAACAAAAAACCCGCCTGCATAAAACTCTAATGAACTGAAAAGGTAGAAACAACCACTTCAATAAATACAAACAAAAAATACATGAAAAAAATTTCCTTTATACCCAACTCGACATGCTCGGTAGAAAAAAATATGTAATTTTTTTTTTTTGGTTCCATTTAATATTAAGTTATATACATATTTAGAATCAGTGTTTAAAATCCTTCATTTTGATATTCCACTCGATATGCTTGGTAGAAATTTATTTCTTTATACCTCACAATATGGCGTCATACATCCGCCATTTTGGGTTTTTTTTAAATGTCACCTTTCTAGTAGCAGTTGGGCGATTAAGGCAATTCTAACAATACCTCAAATGTGAAAATCCGTTCAGCGGTTCTGGAGATACCAGGTAATAAAGAATAATACATACAAGATAGGAGCTAAAAACATAACCCCCTCCTGGCAGTCGGGTAAAAACGGGTTCTTTCGGGTAGATAGGTACTGGTACGAAATTTTTTGTGTGCGACTCGCACTTGGCCGTTTTTTGGTTCTGACCGCAGCTTGCTAAGCTACTGGAAACCTTAATGCTTTAGCGATAAAGTTGAAAATCTGACACATTCTAGTAGCTTGATGTGCTGTCGTTTGCACATCAGGTAGATAATTATTACACACGTATATAATGGAAACCACTAATCAATCAATCAGACAATTATGTCGCGTATGCGTGATTGTTAGTTGTGACGATAGACATCGATTTATTGAATCGATGACCCGGGCGGCTATTGGGAATTCTGTTTCGATAGTATAATATATTGTATATCGAAGCTAAGAGGTTAAATTATTTTTATTTTTAAAAATAGGAATTGTTCTTGTATCGTGAGTTCTTCTACAATATAACAAAATTTAAATACACAAACACAAGCAGCCAGACCCAGAACAACTCCCTGTAGGCTATACAAATATTTGTTCGGTGCGGGAATCGAACCCGCGTCACGCAGTGTAGCCGATCAATCAGCCACTACGCCAACCGTGTCATCAGTTAGCCGGTTCATCAACCGCCTGGTCCTTGTAAGTAGTGCTCGCCTCCCTTCGCACTCTCGGTTCAAAGTTTTAACCTCACACTGGATAACATAACATTTTCTTTCCAATTCACAAAGAACCTATAAATCTGGCTAGCCTACCGATATCCATAGAAATCCAATCAATCTTCATCAACCTTCTATCGTCCCACGTTGTTCGTGTTCAATATTTTTAATAAATCTATCTGATGGACAATAAATATATTTTTAGGTTACAACCCAATTATGAAATGAAATGAAATCGTTTATTATGCAAGTAGGATCACTGATCACTTTTACACGTCATATTTTTTTTAAACTAGTTGGAGCAGGCATTTCCTAACTGACTACCTCTGAGAAGAAAAGTAGAAACAAACTCAGGGATCATCGTCTTTTCTCAAGTCCAGACATTAAAAATGAAAATGTTTACAATATCAATATGTGTTTGCTTTGTACATAACAATCAATTTACGTGATTTAAAAAAAACAGTGGTTAAAATGTCACAATTGTAGCATAATTACGCATATCATTTAATGACATTGCTTAGTAGAGCGAGCAGCGCAATCCCAAGCTTTTTGTCTTCTAAATAGACTGAGATTTTATAATATTAACCCCTTTTTGCAAAGCTACAGCTTTTAAATCATTTAATGGCTAAGGTTCGAATGTTTACTCTTACCAACTCAACTTTCAGCTGAAGTAATGGTGTGCTAGGATCAGGAACTGAGTCCATGGTTTTGTATCATTGTCCCTACCAACATTTAAAGCACACGCGTGTGCACGCTCTAACAGTTTCTCATGATATCAAAGTCAAGCATACATAGGTTTCTTTCTGAAAATCACCCGTTGGAAAGTACTTCAACAATTTACTTTCAATCGTGCCTAATAGTAGCTTGATTTACTGAATAGCTATTGCCATCTCGGTAACACCAGAATTTACCTGAAATATCAAGAATGATGCTCCATTCACAAGTATGTACCGACGCATTTCTCCTTGCAAGCTTCCTGATAAATGCCTTTCTTACACACACGACTCTGAACCCTACATCTTTATACCCAGGGGTGATTGTTGCTTGGTTGTGTTTGAAGACAGTTATCTGTTATTTGGTAGTATAAGCTACAGAATGTTCCGGAGATGTTCGATTGCAGCGGACTCGACGCGCCGACTGCGAGTTTAAGACTGGACGCCGCTAAAATGTTGCTCTATAATCGAAAACTGCATATATTTTAAAATGAGATATTAAAATTGTACGTGCTGAACAATACATTCACTCCATTTTAATTTGACTTCTGAAGAAACCTACACTGAAAACAATGTTATTGCAAACAAATCGGTCTTAAGTAATCATTGCTGGTCGCAAACCAGTAAAGTCAATGGCTAGAACAATATGAGTCAGTAAAACCGGGAAACCTTCCGGTTATTGACCACCCAGCGACTTTTTATTAGTCTGCGTGTCAGTCGTGGTATTGTCATACATGCACGTCGTCGGATGTCGTATCCATCCAATACACAGGCGGAATTACTGTGTTATGTCACGCAGATACTAAGAAGTGCTATACAACGTGTAACATAAAGGGTATATACATAACAAAGGCACGGCATCTTTACATGATATCAAACGATATTGGAAGGGTTTTATAATCCTATCTCTTTATGTAAGGAAGTTATGAGGAAAAACACCGCCTGTGATAGGCTACTATCATAATAGTCGCATAGAGATATTGAAGACATTTGTCGGATTTTGGCAAGTAACGTGACGGGTAACGACTAGTTATTAACGTATGTAGTGTGCTGCCACATTTGTTATGATTTGATTTTAAGAAACACACGAAACCGAAAATTTGGTTCCAATTTTTTGAGTATTTTATTTTGAGTTGAAACCCTTCCGATATCGTTTGATATCATCTAAAGATGCCATACCCTTGGTATGTATATACCCTTTTTGTTACACGTTGTATAATACTTATAGGTCAGTTAATGAACGGTCTTTTGTCAAGAATGGACTTGGGTTCGCGATGTCGTGAATATACTAGACGATTATGCAGAATTTTCCCGGGAATATTCCTTAATTCTTTACGACTTTTACTTGCCACAAGGTATAAACGATTCTTAGTTTGTGACTCACCGAATCCGTCACATTGGTATTTTCTCTTTTTGATGAAAAATATAAACGTCATTATCATAATGTGTTTAGAGTCCTTTTTTTAGCTCTTTGTGGTGCTTTATGTTAAGGATGTGTTGTGTCGAGTACCTATTTCGTGTTGAAATTATTATCCCCACTAATTTATTCAATGAAAGCCCGTAAAAGTACAGAATCGAGTTGAATATTTTATTGTTTCTAAGTTACTTTGCTGTGACATAATAGAGGGCATCATGTACTTTCTTAGCTATAAGCGTTTACCTAAATGGCATCATATATACAATTGCAATGCATTGCAAAATATGAATTTAAATAAGCTAATGGTCATTTTCAAGCCTTATTCATACATATAGAAGGGACGTTGCGCTGGTGAAGTATGTTATCTCTATATTATTAGGAGTGCTTCAACATCCAGAGGTACTGGAAGAGCTGCGCCTGCGCGCGCCGAATGGGTACGTAAGCGCACGTCGTCGCCCCAGCCTTTTAGATGTCCCCACGGCTAGGACTAACCTACTAAAGTTTGCCCCTATGTCTCGAGCTATACGTCTGATTAATGTGATTGCGCGTACGGAAGACTTGTTTGGCCAAAAACTTCCTAAGTTCTTACAAGCAGCACAGAACCTAATAGAACAAGGTATAGATTCATAGCAAATAATAATTAATAATATAGGTATTGTTTCTGTTTATTATAGTCTAAGTATATAATGTAAATATATTATAAATGTTTCTTTACTAATTATTCTGACTTTATGTATGTAATGTTTTTTTTTTGTTTTGTATAATTTATTCTTACTTATAGCACGAATTGGAATGCTCTGTAATAGTGCTATAATTGTATGTTTCTAAATAAATAAAATAAATAAATATATAACATAATCAGCCTAGAATGTTCCCACTCCTGGGACATAGACCTCCTCTCGGTGAGAGGGAGTGGGCCGTAATCTACCACACGGGCACAGTGCGGGTTGGCAGATGTCACATGTCTTCGAAGTTTTGTCTCTATGACATGCCGGTTTCCTGTACAATGTTTTCCTTCACTGTTTAAAGAGCAGTGGTGATGAAAATATTTACACAAAATAAAACGCCTTACAGAGCTCGAACCAACGACCTGCAACTTGTAAGTGGCGGCTGATACCACTAGGCCACCACTGAACATTCATACACGATTTTAAATTTTCGTTTTCTAGCGCCATTTTAACAGCCCTTGTATTTGTCGTGGTATAGTCAGACATGTACGTCGGATGTGTCTGCGACAAGCGCGCGACACGCGGTATGTGTGCGACTTGTCGCACCGCAGTCATAAGATACATCACAAGATCTGGGATACTACCTAATTATATTTTATTTGGGGTTACATTGAAAGAGCCACCGTCTGATAGCAAATAAACCCGTACTTTTGTATAAACCTGCGGATTTAGAGCTCAGAAACTCTCGCTATCTGTCTGTAAAGACTTTTCTGAATTATCAAATATAATAATTAAGCTGTTGGCAGCAAAATTAAACGACATGAAGCCACCCCAACCTTTGCAGCAAGAGATAAAACACCCAGTTCAGTGTTGGTACTGCTACGAATGCGAGTGAGGAAGCATATTTGTATATATTTTTTGTTATGATAACGATCCTTAGATATAATATAAAAGATTATCAATATAAAATGTATTGCTATATAACAAACTATTCTCCCACTATTACCAGACGTAGTTAATCGATGCCACCTCAATCAGGGCATTATTAACTTTTTTGAAAGCGTTTTAGCTTATTGGTAACAGTATCAGGTACGCAGTCACGACTACAGTCAAAGGTGAAGGTCGCGGGAAACCGCCGTATGCGGGAGGCGCAGGACCAGTCGTCGTGGAAAACCTTGGGAGAGGCCTATGCCCAGCAGTGGACGTCTTTCAGCTGAAACGATGATGATGATGAAACTAGTAACATAACATCATCAGCCTATAATGTACCCACTCCTGGGACACAGACCTCCTCTTTGTTAGAAGGAGTGGGCCGTAATCTACCACACGGGCTCAGTGCGGGTTGGTAGATGTCACATGTCTTCGAAGTTTCGCCTCTAGGACATGCCGGTTTCCTCACGACACGATGTTTTCTTCACCGTTTTGAGAGCAGTGGTGATGAAAATATTTACACAAAGTAAAAAGCCTGAACGGGTTCGAAACTACGACCTACCACTTGTAAGTTGCGGCCGATACTACTAAGCTCCACGGCGCATTATAAACCAGTGCTTGACTGCAATCCCGCCTGATGGTAAGCAGTGATGCAATCGTTGATGGTAAAGTGCGCTAGTTTATTAAGAGCCTATTCACAAAAAAAAAACTGAGTGATTAGGAAGGACGACGGTAGTTGAGCGGACTGATGCAACGTTAAACCTTAACAACAAGACCAACGATGCTGCGCAGAGGGAGTTTGGGAGAGCCTGGCTGTTTAGTCATCTTCCTAAAAGGAACCTCCATTTCCTTAATTCAGAGAAACAATAATTATGCCTACCCACGTGATTTAGTAAGTAATCAACGAAAAATCAGCTTCTATCTTCCTATTTGTTTCCCATTCTAAGAAGAAAATAGTTAATCAAAGCGTGGGTTTCAGTTAATAGCTTGTCGTTATAGGATGAGTCATGTTACGAGGTTCGATGGCGTATACTCGAGATATTTGTGTTTCTATATTGGAACGTTGGTTTTGTCATAATAATAATGAGTAATTTACTCATTTGTTTCTTAATTAATGACGTTTTTATAATTATAAACTAATGCTTGTCCGCAATCCCGCCTGATGGGAAACAGTGATGCAATCGTTGATGGTAAAGCGCTCGATCCTATTCACTAAAAAAAAAAACTGAATGAATAGGAAGGAAGACGGCAGTTGAGCGAGGTAATGCAGTGTTACCCCCAAGAACACGACCAACGATGTTGAGCCAGAGGGAAATTGATCTGGAGACCCTCCACGACCACACTCCCGACATAACAACATTTGGCGCATCGTACCCGGCACATTGCAGCACAACTGCTCACACCCGTCCTCCGTACATTCCATTTTTTGTTTAGCTAGATCACTTTAAGATGTTCAAAACCTGATAAGGTAGGGAGATCGCAAGTCACCGTGTTAGAAAATGCTACTTGATCCTCAAAAAGCCACTTCTTTCCGAGGTATGGAAGGATCCTGCAACCTTTGTAAAGATGGTCATCCACCAAGCACAGCTTAACCTCATCCCGTGATGCTGTCATTACTAATCCTAAAAGCTTCTCTGCCTACATTTGTGATTTCCCAATAATCATTATTAGAGTGATAAGCAGCTGATATATAGGCTATGATCTACAAGTCAAACGCAGCTTCAATTAGAGCCTGGAAATACGATACAGCGGCAAATGACGTCATTGCAGTGAGGACACAACGTTTGTTTTGACTCTTGTGGCAACATGATGATCGTACAGCCTAATGGTACGCGGGAATTATGCTGTTATCTGTCTAAATCTTCTTTTTATTCTTCTTCAGCCTATAGAGGACAAAGACTGCTGGACAAAGGCCTCCCCCAAGGCTTTCCACAATGACTGATCTTGTACTGCCCGCATCCATCGGCTTACCGCGACCTTCACCAGGTCATCGGTCCTCCGCTACGTGGCTACCACTCCAGAACCTTACTGCCCCATCGGGCATCGGTTCTACGAGCAATGTGCCTCGCCCACTGCCACTTAATTTTAGCGACTCGAAGAGCTATGTCGGTGACTTTGGTGCTTCTGCGGATCTCCTCATTTCTGTTTCGATCGCGTAGAGAAACTCCGAGCATAGCTCTTTTCATCGCCCTTTGTGTGATTTTGAGCCTTCGTATGAGGTCCATTGTGAGCGACCACGTTTCAGTTCCGTATGTCATCACTGGCAACACACACTGTCCTTTCCAGTCCAAGAGCTTGAAGAGATCTTTCTACGCAGCAGTGAACAATTTGAAAGATATGACATCTCCTTGACTCCCAAATGGCCATGATGGTTTGTTTATTTGAAATAAAATAATTCTAATACTAATTTTCTTTCGTTGAGGTATTTCAACTTTACTTTTATCACTAACTAGCTTTCCGCCCGCGGCTTTGTCCGCGTGAACTTCGGCTATATCGCGCTTTTTACATTTCTCTTGGGAATATCAAAATTTTCCGGGATAAAAAGTAGTTATTTAATCCAGACTTCTAACTTTACGTCTGTAAAATTTCAAAGCAATCGGTTCAGTAGTTAGGGCGTGAAAGCCGAACAAATAAACAATCAAACTCACTTTCCGCCTAGCAGTGGGACGATAAAAGGTTGATGATGAAAGGATTAGCCTTTTGAAAATAGAATAGAAATATTCTCTAATGAAACAACGATATTCCAAATTCTACAACAATGTACGGTCACCGCATCGGATGCCGATGTGCGCAGTGACGCCTAATTAACTGCCGGTCATTACCCGCTATTGATATGACGTATTACCGTATGGGAGCGACGCATTCAAATGATGAAGTGTTATTTTGCACGCTCGATTGGCGTTGAATGCAGCGGCCGTAACTAGTGTTTATTTTGTTTCGTACGGTTCACTTATTCATACTATCAAGCGAACCGTAATAATCTATACACAATTCACATGCATTTTGGAGAGTGTGCGAGGGAATTGCATGACTTAATTCCGCCATCTCCGTTCTATCATCGGGCGACCCGTCTGAAGGCGAGAGTATCCCTTACGTTGTTGACATCACTACCATCCGGACGAAACATATCGGCACGTCTTTTATACCGCGTACATACATCGAAGGTCTGGAAAAATTTGCCCGCGGCGGTGTTTCCGTCTGACTACAATTTAAGTGCCTTCAAGGCTAGAGTGAGGCTCTTAATAATTTAGAGCGTTTTACCATCGACGATTGCTTCACTGCTTACCATCAGGCGGGATTGCGGTCAAGCATTTATAATTATAAAACAAAAATCTTCGTCGATATGTATAAATAGAGAGAAAGAAAACACATTTATTTGCTATAATTACTACGTAAAAAAGAAAAATACAACAGAAGGTTGATTAAAACATGCGTCACATCCACTTAAAACGGATAATCATTACATTTTGCAACAATGCATTCGTTGCTACTAATAATGGTCCTTCAATAGACAGACAGCTTTAATTTAGTCCCATGCTAGTTCCCATAGTTTTGAATAACTAATGTGGTTCAGCACCAATGGTAAAATTAGGTACAACCAGATAAACGTTACAAAACCAAATTTATTTCAATGAAAATTAATTTAATTTCAGAGTAATTTTTTCAGCTCTTGAAAAAGTTTCAAACTTTTTTGAAATTATAGCTTAAAATATCATCATCATCATCATCGGCCTTTTATCGTCCCACTGTTGGGCACAGGTTTCCTCTCATACAGAGAAGGATTGAGCGTAATCACCACGCTTGCTCAATGCGGGTTGGCGATTTCAGACTTAAAATCCAGGTTTTCTCAAGATGTTTTCGTTTACTTTTTAATCAGTCAGTAATAATTATGTTTTCCATTAATTTATACTTTCTTAAATATTTACTTGATATGACGAAATGCTACGATAGAGCATAAGTGAGTCTATGCATATGAATAGTAAAAGGGGAAACTGAATAATGAAAATCGAAAATCTAAAATAACTTAGAAGTTAACTTTCTGAGCTAAGGAATCGATTTCCTTATCGAGTTTCTTGCACGTTCTTCTCCATAGAGATCTACGCTTTGTAACGTGCAATTTAGCTTCACTTTTCTTGGACTGACCGACATTGACTAATCAAAAGTACTAAGTGATGGTTAATTTGAAATAAACAATTTTGATTTGATTTAAAGTATGCTCCGACGTTGCGTTTTTTTTTTTCGCCCAGGAAGTTTTGGTAAGTTGTTTTTAGACCAGGTTGTGGGACCCATACCCAACTTGCTCTAAAATGCAACAAAACAATCTAACTGATACAATACCTATCAATACATCTACCCAAACATAGGAGACATACGTCCGAACAATTCTAATATTGAATCAGTAATCGTACCGATTCAATCGAATGCTGTGGTCAACTCGATTCCCTAGAGCATTGCGAAGGAATATCCAATCGATTATCGAATTGTTTCCGAAATCCGAGTGGAGATGTTCCGAATATTAGATGGGTTTGATTTGATGGGAATAGTACAGTAAGATGGAAATTATGTTTTTGAATTGAGGTTTATAGAAGATTGCAACTTACTGATTTATTTTAAGTTAATAGTTTTTAGGACTTAGTTCGCTTGATGGAAAATGCAGAACTCATATAGAATCACTTGTGTGTCATTTCAATCGAATCTGCAAAATCGATAGAATATGGGGTAACTTTTAGGGACCAAATTTGAAACAAACAACACTTGCTTTGCATTGAATATAAAAAAATGTAAACCTTACTTTTGATTCACATAATCCGGTTCATATTTTTTTAAATTAATTTTTGTATAAATGGTTTTAAAGTAAGAAAATTGTAACATAACTCTGAATTTTTTCCATGACAAGTATAGTAGGGTTACCACTAATGTACATATCTATTTGAAAATTAAATTGTGTTCTATTATTTGCCCTGATCAGGCTATCAAGTGGAAAGGCAAGTAATAACTTTACCCTTAACGTTTCCTAAGTCTAAAGAAAAGGAAAAAAAAACACTAAAGTAATTTAGCTGGTTAAGGGACATAATAACCTGACAGAACGCATATTTTACTCAACTTGAGACTAGTAAAAGGCCCTTCAAAATATTAAAATCTAAGCCATATCAACAGACAACTACCACAACCGAAGACATTTGCCAAACGACACCGTAAAATTCTCATAAACTGTCTAATTTACGAGAGTATTTAGCAAAGTTCGGATGAAGTTCGTCCTACTGACGTTTATGAGATCATAAACTGTTTATGGTGGTCACTAGACTGTGTTACATTATGTCTGTGTGTGCCCTTACTAGCTGCTTTTGTTTTAATTAAAATAAAATATCTCTATTCTTGTGTTTCATTGAGTGCAAGGTTGGAAAGTCCATGACACTGTTGAGTCATTGATGATGTTCTATACAATGCATTAGGTTCATTGTTTAATGGATTCTTTTTTAATTACCGTTAGAAATGTAGTATATGTGGTATTCTCGGTGATAGGTCATAACATCGGCTGCCGGAAGAGTTACCACCCACCAGACAAAGTCTTGCCACCAAGTGATTCGTCGTGTCGGAGGACGGCTCTGTGTGCCGGGTAAGATGCTCTAAATGTTGTTGTGTCGGGAGTCTAGTCGTGGAGGGCCTCCAGATCAATCTCCCTCTTGCGCAGCATCGTTGGTCATGTTGTTGAGTTTAACATTGCATCACCCCGCTCAAGTGCCGTCTTCTTTCTTATTCACTCAATTTTTTGAGTGAATAGGCTCTTAATAAACTAGCGCGCTTTACCATCAGCGATTGCATCACTGCTTACCATAAAGCGGGATTGCAGTGAAGCACTAGTTTAATACCATTAAAAAAAACAGATAAACTGCTTGAACAAAGAGGCAAAAAAAGAACGTAGACAATCATTTGCGAAAATCAATTTTCAACTGTGTAGTTATTCCAGCTCATGCGATAAAGCCTGGAGACAGACAAACCAAACAGAAGAATCTTAGTAATATGTAGTGTTTTAACCCGAAGGCTTAAATCAGGACCGATTTCTTATTCACTTAACTTCTTAATTATTTCTTTTTCTTCATCATCATCATCTCAGCGTTAATCCCAGTCGCATCAGAAGCTTTTTGGAGTCTGGGGTCCGCTTTAACAGTACCACGTAGTAATTGCTGATTTTGGTTAAGCTTCGGTATTTCCCGTGAAGCGACTGCCGTCTGACCTCCACAACCCGAAGGTAACTCGATATCGAAGCATTGAAGTTTATTTTATTTTATTTTTATTTTATTTAGGAAACAAACAGTCTCTTACAAATCAATGATTACAATTCAATTAGATACATATGGACATAGAGTTCCATAATATTAATATTATAACAGGATGCAGGCACTAATTTTAAGTAGCCTATTCTGTAGTTGCAAGTAAAGTTAAAAATATTAATAGTAACAAAAGAAAAAGAAACAACAGAAGACCTTTACAACAACATGGCAATGCACAAATGAGGGTTCAAAATGTATTCGATATGGGTATTTTACTGCTAAAGTTTACAATATTTGATATTTGTTCTTAATTTTAGATTTATAGACACATAAACTAGTGTAAGTCATACCAATAAGTGTGTGTGTGTGTGTGTGTCTAAGTTATACCAATTGTTGGACTTTTGAGTGCTCCAACAACCCGTAACGACTGCCATTAGATGTTATTATGCCAACGGGACCGACGGCTTAACGTGCTTTCCGAGGCACGACCAGACCAGTGCAAATATTCAAATTCATGCATATAAATATTTGCATTGCGCGGGGATCGAAACCGCGCCTCCTTGCGCAGTGGCCGCGTTCGCTACCGCTACGCCACGGAGGCTGTCAATCACTAAACCTTGCTTACCGTCATTAAATCAATGTGTTTTTAATAAAAAACGTAACATCTTATTCTGTCGACTTAAAACACCGCAATCTGAACTAAGTAATACATTTTGCGAACCGCATTTACCTTCCCCCAAGCAAGCAACATGTTACCCTTCTTACATCGACTTTTAATTACCCCAATTTCCCTCAAAGGCAATCAAAGTTTACACGCCCATAATAATAACATCTTCATTACTGGCCCAATACGTAGAGCATGCTTATTCCGTAACACAAATACTATTTTTCTTTTTTTCTGGTAGGAATTTGTCAAATGACTTTTGTAAAAGATCGCGCTTAGCGAGAAGACTGCCTATTGTATCACCCTTTGCAAAACCTACAAATGTATTATGTTCTGTAATTTATATAGTACTAGCTTTTCGCCCGCGTCTTCGCCCGCGTGGAATTCGGTTATAACGCGCTTTTTAGATTTCCCTCTGGAATATCAAATTTTTCCGGGATAAAAAGTACCCTATTATTTAAACCGGATTTCAAACTTTACGTCTGCAACATTTCAAAGCAATCGGTTCAGTAGTTACGGCGAGAAAGCGGAACAAACAAACAAACTCACTTTCCTTCCTTAACTCACTTTCTTTCCTTTAACTCTGTCTGTCTGTCTGTCTGTTACGCTTTCCCGCTTAAACCTCTCAACCGATTTTGATGAAATTTGGCACAGACAATCTTTAGACCCTGAGAAACACGCAGGTGTCAGATTTTTAATTCTCTTTAGAAAAACCCACGTCCCTAGCAGAACACAATCATCCTGTTTGGACAATAACAGAATCCATTGGTGCATTTGATTTAAGAAAAAGCTACTTGACAACGTGAATAACGCAATGAATGGTATTCCCACTATGGGTAAAAACAACTCCCTATTCTCTTTTCACTTCACTTTGTTAAAAGAGCTGTTTTATCCATACTAATATTATAAATGCGAAAGTAACTCCTGTCTGTCTATCGATCTGCCTGTCTGTCTGTCGGTCTGTCTGTCTGTCTGTCTGTCTGTCTGTCTGTCTGTTACGCTTTCCCGCTTAAACCTCTCATCCGATTTTGATGAAATTTGGCACAGACAATCTTTAGACCCTGAGAAAGAACATAGGCAACCTTTTATCCCGGAAAAATTTGATGTTCCCGAGGAAAATCTAACAAGCGCGATATAACCGAACTCCACGCGGGCGAAGCCGCGGGCGGAAAGCTAGTAAATAAATATATACGGACAAATCACACAGATTGAGCTAGCCCCAAAGTAAGTTCGAGACTTGTGTTATGGGATACTAACTCAATGATACTAGGTATATTTATAATAGACTAGCTTTTCGTCCGCGGCTTCGCACGCGTGGAGTTCGGTTATATCGCGCTTTTTAGATTTCCCTCGGGAATATCAAATTTTTCCGGGATAAAAGGTAGCCTATGTTCTTTCTCAGGGTCTAAAGATTGTGTATGCCAAATTACATCAAAATCGGTTGAGAGGTTTAAGCGGGAAAGCGTAACAGACAGACAGACAGATAGACAGACAGACAGAGTTACTTTCGCATTTATAATATTAGTATGGATAAACACCCAAGATCCAGGCCAATCAAGAAAAGATCGTTTTCCCTCATGATCTGGCCGGGGATCGAACCCGGGGCCTCCACGTCGCAGGCAGGCGTGTTGACCGCTGCGCCACGGCGGACGACAAAATTAATCAATGATGGATGTTCTGCTTTAAGACTTATTTTCTGACCTACCGAATATACACAAAAAACATAATAATCGGTTAAGACGTTTCGGAGGAGGTGGTTTACAAAAATTGTTACACTAGAATCTTAGCCTTATTAATATTATACTTGTGAAAGTGAGTTTGTTTGTTCCGCTTTCACGCTTAAGCTTTTGCACGGAGTTGGATGAAAATTGGTACACAGATGGTTTATAACCAGGGGGATAACGTACCCAGGGGGAAGCAGGTGGGGGCAGCTTCCCGCCATGTTTGTTACTCTGTCACGCAAAAACTGCTGAACGGATCTGTATGAAATTTGGCACAAAGATAGTTTGTAACCAGAACTAGCTTTCCGCCCGCGGCTTGGCCCGCGTGGAGTTCGGTTATGTCGCGCTTTTTAGATTTCTCTCGGGAATGTCAAATTTATCCGGGATATAAAGTCCTATTATTTAATTTGGACTTCTAACTTTACATCTGCAAAATTTCAAAGCAATCGGTTCAATAGTTACGGCGTGAAAGCGGACAAAGAAACAAACTCACTTTCCCATTTACAATATTAGTAATACCACATGGAAAATACGTAAGTATAAAAAATAAGTAATTTAAAAAATAATTTAATCAAAATGAAAGGGATTGTGATTGAATATTCCGCAATAAGTCTGCAGGTTTACCCCACAGAATCAAACCCTTTAATCAATCCTAGACGTGAATAAGGGAAATGATCACCTTCCCCTCAAAAACTTCAGAACTGCAATTATGGTGCAACCATTTGATATTGATAACACTAATTTTGTGATTTTCAAATTGCTGGGGGAGGCACAGTTGTCATTAGGTTGCTTGTTTCCTATGGTTTTGTAAAGGAATTCTGAAGTGTTTTCGTCGTTGATTGCTATGAATCATGAAAGGGATTAATATTTTTGTGAATTTGAATGAATTGGGATCTACTTTTATGTTATACAGTCAAGGATTAAGGTATCGTGTCTATGGGTATGCAGATGGCAGCAAAGTTGTGGGGAGATACCTGCCGGGGGCTCGGGCTAGTAAGGAATCAATCCGGTCCAAAAGAGAGGCTATGGTAGAGCGTACGAATATTGCACTACAGGCAGTCTCTAAATGAGGCGAAGCCAAGCGTGTCTATTAAGCGCCAAAAGGAGCCTGTCCACCTTGGCTCCTACTTTTCGGAATGTATCCTTGAAGGGCACCGAACATCTTCAGCTTTTGGGAGTTAACATTTCCTCAAACCTAAACTTTGGGCGATTCATTGAGTCCAAAGCCAAGGTGGCAGCCAGGAAACTAAGCGTTATTGTAAAAGTCCGGCGGTAATTTACACCAGGACAGCTTCTAATGTTATACAAAGCACAGGTCCGTTCGTGTGAACAACTACTGCAGCCACATTTGGGCTGGTGCTGCAAAATGCTACCTGGCAACTTTGGATTTGAGTAAGAGGCGCGCGAAGAGGCTAAATGGCTACCTAGATTTAGTTGAAAATGGTTTCCAATGCCTGGAGCACAGGGGTAGTGTAGCCGGCCTGTCGGTGTCCTAAAGAAAGCGTTTTGGAGAGTGTGCGCAGGAATTGCATAACCTAATTCCTCCATCTTCGTTCCATCATCGGACGACCCCACTAAGATCCAGATGAAGCGTTTCGCTTCGTCATTCATAGCGAGTACATCGAGGGACTGGAACAACTCGTCAGCGGCGGCCTTTCCGTCTGACGTCGTGGCTAGAGTGACTAGGCTCTTAATAGGATTGCACCACTGCTTACTATCAGGCGGGATTGCGGTTAAGCACTATTTTATAATATTTAAAAAAATATATTACTTAAGTACCCAATAACTAAGTCGTGCATCTCAGCTAAAGCTCCAAATAAAATACTGATGTTCAGCTGTATCCAGTTAGACCGGCAGCCAGCTCCAAGATGGTTGGGAAAAAGTTAGTCAGATGATGTAAATTATCAGTTTAATTTTAATACATCAATTGTCTCTCCATGTTATTAACCGGAGCCTTATACTTCCATTGTTGTATGTACTGTTAAATTCAAGACAAGCTTCAAACTAATTCATACTCCTTGATATGAGGAGTTGCGTTTCGCCACTAGGGAAATATGGTGAAGATACTAAACATACTTGCGAAGTTTGTGCTACACTTTGAAACTAGGTTGATAGTACGGACGACAGCAGGTCAAGCTATCCGAAACTGTCAAATATTCTCAATCAACCGTGAGCCTTAATGCTTTAGATAGAAAGTTAAAAGTCTAATAAAGATATCTGACAGATTGTAGTAGCTTGATGTGCTGTCTGTATATTCTCATCTGATGAGTGGTGTGTGCATAAACCACTTGAACTGTAAAAGGGTATCGTAAAAGTTGAATGAGATCTTAATACATATTTCGTGCAGAGTAAATAGATACAATTTATCAATCATGGCTAACTAATAACAGCCGTACGGGTCGATTGTTTAGGTTAAGCTATGCTTGTCGCGGGTGGTTCATGGATGGGAATCCTTATACAACGTTATTTTTTCTTTATACGAATTTATAAATTGTTGCAGTGTGGTTACCGAGCGCGCCACGCAGTTTACGGTAAGTAGATCATTTGTCGTCCTTCGTGGTGCAGCCGTCAACATGCCTGCCTGCGACGTGGAGGCCCCGGGTTCGATCCCCGGCCAGGTCATGATGGAAAACGATCTTTACCTGATTGGCCTGGGTCTTGGATGTTTATCTATATCTATTATGAAATATAGTATCGTTGAGTTAGTATCCCATAACACAAGTCTCGAACTTACTTTGGGGCTAGCTCAATCTGTGTGATTTGTCCAATCCAATTTGTGTGACTCCTTTTGGCGGTGAAAAGACACGCTTATGTTTTGGCAGCATTGAATGCTACAAGATTGGCTTTACCCCATTCGGAGACTGCCTGAAGTGCAGCACTCGTACGCTCTACCATGGTCTCTCTTTTGGACCGGATTGATTCCTTACTAGCCCGAGCTTCCGGCAGGTATCTCTCCACAACTGTGCTTGCTGTCATATGCATACCCATAGATACCGGGCACCAACAGATCGTTAATGTGCAGCAGAAACAGAGTTGCAGAGAGAACTGACCCCTGAGGAACACCAACAACCGTCGACAACAATAAACTACTATCTCAGCATGAAGGTAAAAATAGACACTATATAACTTTTTCATTCCCAAGTATTTGATTTGTTAGTATGTCGTGCATACTGTAGACTTCTGTACTTGAAGGAGGACATTTACTAATCACTTTGTTGTCCATTAGCTATATATAAAAAAATGCACCTTTGAACATCAAATTGTACAATGAAAATTGATTCTAGTTGTCCTTTTTAAAAAGTAGCTTTCGTATAGAAAAGAAGGATTGAGCAGGCATGGTGATTATGCTCAATCCTTCTCTGTATGAGAGGAGGTCTGTGCACAGCAGTGGGAATATAAAAGAAAGGTTGATGTATAGAGAAGAAGGACAAAAAACTCCACTGACAAACACACTCTTTAGAGCTGGAAGCAGACGTGCAAAAAACAATTAATGCAAAGACTCTTCGAATTAATAATTCCCCCAAAGAAGGAGAACACCACTCCAATGCGAGTGGGAAGGGCGCACGAAGTGTTCCGCATCATTATTTACTCAAAATAAAAAAAAAAACCTTTCTCGGTTGTAGGCGGTAACATCGGCTGCCGATAGAAGTTACCACCCACCAGACAAAGTATTGCCGCCAAGCGCTTCGTCGTGTTCCGGCATGATGTCTGGTAAGGAGGACGGGTCTGAACAGTTGTGTGGCGATGTGTGCCGTGTACTATGTGTCTAATGTTGTTGTGTCGGGAGTTTGGTCGTGGAGGCTCTCCAGATCAATCTCCCTCTGGCGCAGCATCGTTGGTCGTATTGTTTCGTATAACATTGCATCACCTCGCTCAACGGCCGTCTTCCTTCCTATTCACTCAGTTTTTTTTGGAGTAAATAGGCTCTTAATAAACTAGCGCACTTTATCATCAACGATTGCATAAAAAAACTGTTTCTTTTAGTATTTATTCAGCGGCAAAAAAATCATGTCATCTGAGAAAATTAGGTACAATTGTCTAGCTATGACGGTTCAAGAGATACTCGTACAGCCTGTTGATGAACAGAGAGTAGTCTTTGCAGTAGAGTTTTACCATTTAGATACGGAAACCTGAAAAGCAAAGAATCCTCTACTCCCCCGAATTGATTAAAAAATAAACAACCAGCCCTGAATCCAATCAAAATCAACATAGAAATAAATAAGAAAAAAACACTTAACAAAAAGCGAATCAGAATGTTTAGCAACAGGAAATCTTGGTGCTTAACTTAAATCACATTAACTCGACAAGGCTTTTTAAGCTTCCCTCGTAGCGGGGGTAAATAACACCGCGACAGCCGAAGGAGCCGTGGTCGCCAATAAAACACTAATTTTTTCCTCTTGGGTCAGTTGTACAGTGAGAGCTATAATAAACAACAGCTTTGTGCTAAACAAAGGAAAATAAGCTATGTTGTACAGCAGCAAGGTAATTGCGTAACACAGTGTCAGTAGCAATTGATATTAATATTGTGTTACGTCATTAGGGTGCTGGTTGGCTCGGTGGCTGAGCTCTCGACTGCTACGTTTCATGTCGCTGGATTCCCACACGGAACAAAATATATCTTAGGTGAGTTTGAATCTTTGTAAATGCACCCATGAACACGATATAGGAGTAGAAGGATTTGCCGTCCTCCGTGGCGCAGCGGTTAACACGCCTGCCTGCGACGTGGAGGCCCCGGGTTCGATCTTGGATGTTTATCTATATCTATTATAAAATATAGTATCGTTGAGTTAGTATCCCATAACACAAGTCTCGAACTTACTTTGGGGCTAGCTCAATCTGTGTGATTTGTCAGTACATAAAAAAAAAATCTACTGTTTCGCAAAGTTATTTAAAAAAATAAGGTTTTTCCAGTGCAAATTACTACATACATCGAGGGACTGCAACAATTTGCCGGCGGCGATGTTTCGGTTTGACTACAATTTAAGTGTCTTCAAGGCTAGAGTGAATAGGCTCTTCATAAACTAGAGCGCTTTACCATCAACGATTTCATCACTTACCATCAGGCGGGATTGCGGCCAAACAATAGTTTATAATAATAATAAAATAAAACTTTCTATCTGAACGTGATCAGCAGAACACACACAATCACAGCTCTTAAATTTGGCTTAGATGGACTGATCGCGAATCAGTTTCTTTGGTGAAATTTGCAGCCACTTGTTTTGGCGTTGACTGGAGGCATAAGCCTTTTAGCTTTAACACTCTAAGAACACAGCAAAATTGTTAATGTCAATCTTGTCAGAAGTTTAAATAATTCATCTTTCATCATTTTCAATATGTTACATACGTCACCACTATCAAGCAATGCAAGAAATGATAAAATAAACTCGTTTCCATCACGATTTGCTGTAACACACTACGAAATTCGAGTTCCTTTTGATTAATCAATCAAGCAATCAATCAAACATTTATTTTATTAAACATAGGTATGTCATGGTTGCTGGTGAAGTCGTGGTGGCTTAGTGGTTGAAACACCAGCCTCCCAAGTATGAGTGCGCCGGTTCGATTCCAGGTCAAGCAAGTACCAATGTAACTTTTCTAAAGTTATATGTACTTTCTAAGTATATCTTGGACACCAATGACTGAAGGTGAAGGAAAACATCTTAAGGAAACCTGGACTTTAAGTCTGAAATCGCCAACCCGCATTGAGCAAGCGTGGTGATTACTCTCAATCCTTCTCTGTATGTGAAGAGACCTGTACCCAGCAGTGGGACGATAAAAAAGGTTGATGATGATGATGACGTCATGGTTACAGATACTATACTTAGACAGATATATGCGCTATGTTTTGTCAATTTATATGGCCTACAAAATCAAAACATAAAGATAATAAATATAATCTTATTCCTATTTGTAATGCTCATAATTACGGATTCTGATAAAGAATTCCCGATAAAAGCTATGCTATAATTAATCGCTCACCTTGCACTGCCCAATGTCCTGTCTCCTGGTAGATTGGACGAAACAGGAAATTAACTTTCGCCCTCTCGCGTGACAAGTTTATTAAGAACAATTTCTCTGTTTATTCTTTTTACTCTTTTTGTTTCATTAAACACGGAGACGCCGGTTTGGGCGGTACTTGCATTTTTTAATTAACTAATTTTCTATGTATGTTTGATCCAGGTTAGGTTATAAATGGACCGTGAAAAGATATCACGGTACATTTACAACTTAACCCGTTAATGCTTGACGTAACTTTTATAGATCTAAGTGCAAAATTACAAAAAAGTTACAACTATCAATTGTTTGATAGTTAAAACTTTTTTCTAAGTGCACTTTTGTAAGTGCTATTTCAAAATCAGACAAGGTTGTTTGAAAAATTCGTAGGAGAGCTGTCAAAAATTGCTAAAGTTAAAGTTATTTTATCAGTTACTAGCTTTATTTAAAGGGAGCGGTTAATTGACATTCCTTTTAAACGATCAGTCTGTTAGAAAATAAAAATAAGAAGCCTAAAGTTAGAAAATTTTGATCAAAAATTGATGTGTTGTAAATTTTTTTAACATAAATAAACATTATTTCTTTTGAAAATATTTAACGAATTAACGTAAATTTCCTTCAAACCTATGTTACTTCTCGTGTCCTGTGCGGATTTATCCGCACAGGATCCAAACTCACTTACTATAAAGAATTCAGTTTCTAACATTGATAACACTTACTTACTTTCAAATACACAGCATAAAGATAAAACTTAATATCACCTACTCGAAATTGAAAACGCTAGACCCGTAGAGCATGCAGTTCCACGTAGATCTTAGAATGAGACGCTAAACTGATTTACGATGCGGAAGCGAGGCCGATTCTCACAATTTCGTGGAGCCGTCAAAGATTACAATATGAATGAAGAGGCGACGCTAATATGAAAATTGAGAAGATTTGGAGAAACAGTAGTAGATTTATCAAATTAAGCAAAAACCTATTTATATAATTTTCATATGAACTTATATATTTACTTGGGAATAGTGTGCTGTCATTGACAAACAGAATACTGTGCTCTGTATATTTTAGTGAATCATTAATGTAGATCAGCAAGGGACCAAAAACATTTCCTTGTGGTACCCCCGTTATAATTGGACATATGGTTCATTTCTGCTCTCAACTTTCGGGAAATTCTATTAATGACCGTGACTTGTTTCAGTTAGGTAAACTTTAAATTGTGATATAGTTTTGTGTGAAGTTCTTTCAGTTAGGTATACTTTAATCAATTTTAATACGATTTCCCTAATATCATAACCTCCTTATACTAATTTCGTTAATAATATTGCGTGATCTACACGATCAAATACTTTTAACATATTTATTAGTATCGCTATTATTGTCATTTCTTTATTTACATTCAAGGTAATTTTGGAGTATAATTATTCAAAAGCTACTTCTAAATCTATATAATCTTTTGCAAGTATTTTTATCATGTTTAGTCATGAGAGGTAACAAAGAAGACCTCGGTCATTTAATAAATATTCAATAACAAAGAAAATCACGATTTTACCAATTTTAACACTGCAGGCTTTCTACCTACTTAAACATCTATGAATAATAAAATTCTGCATACAAATTGTAAGTTCTACTAGGAATGGAAAGCTTAGAACTGACGATATTCAGAAGTGAGTTCAAATCGCGCACACATAGTAACATTGTTGCATTGTACTTCGGAATATTTACTTTATGATTTAAAGTACCTATGGGTAGCTGCACCCATATGACCTATTGAGTGACTTTGTAACTTTGTCCCCCTATAGCAAGTAATATTTTCTAATATTTTAGGATACGATTTCTAATATTTTACGATGTAGGCAGAAATTCAAGATATGGAAGATATAGAATCGAAGAAAGTTATTGATGTTGTCGTAGGTACTCTATATCCGCCTTTTCTTGATTATTATTATTATGTAGTTTATGAATAGCAAGGGTCTAACGATACTTCCATAAGGCACCCCAGTTATAGTTTTTATATATTATTACTATAAAAAGCCCGAGATATCCCATTTCAGGGCAAATGCCTCTCCATTCTACTTCCACTTCTCGCTGTGTAAAGCCTCTTAACACTAGTTCTTGTTGAAAGAGTTCAGCTCATCATGCTATCTCTGTCTGGATCTGCCGTGATGTTTTTTACCATTGGAGCCATTGGGTAGTAAGTTTGGCCCATTCATCGTTTGAGATACGGCAGATATGTCCAGCCCAACTCCATTTTATCGTGGCAACTTTCCGGTTGACATCAGTTGTCTTTGTGTTAGAACTGATGGTCGTATTCCCAACCCAGTCTATTAGTTTGATATCCAGAAAGCTCCGTTCCATAGACCTTTGGAAAACCTTGAGGACGGATCTCTGCTGTTTTGTCAAAGACTATGTCTGTTAAAGTTGACAAAGGAAGGGCGCCATTCATTAGGTCTTTCATAGTCCAATAGCTCATCCAAATATGTTGGAGGCATTTGAATGTACCTATGTTACATAGCTATGATATGCTCAATCCTTCTCTGTATGACAGGAGACCTGTGCCCAGCAGCGGTGGGACGATAAAAATGTTGATGATGATGATAATGTTACATAGGAAAACCGTAATTTCTTATTAGCTTAATGACGAACCTATTAGAAGATTACCCGTATAAGAAACGGAAATTTTCTCACCACTAAAATAAAAGTACACCTACAAACAAAGCGTCCACGAAAATTCTTGTCCCAGTAACCAGTTTCCAGATTTTTCCGTCTGTCCCACTGAGCGAGACAAAGTGGCACCATCTGTTCTTATTACGGAAACTCACCGATATTAATTCTGGTATTACACCGACTTTGTTTTATTGTGAACATGCGTCAAAAAGTAGACGTAATTTGTTATTTTAGCTAAATAAATTTAAGCTAAATAAATAAAGGAAGGGTCCCATTTTTAGAGTAAAAAGTCAAGTCGCGGTGAGAACATTGACCTGGTTAATGGCCGTCTTATTAATATTCATTAAGCATCATTGTCTGTATTGATCTGATGACACGGTATGCAACGAGAGTGCTGAAAGGCATCGTCCAGCAATCTCCACATTGGTATGGGATGTGTTTAGTATTGCCATACTAATTTATAGTATTTACATTCATCTCTTTCTTATGAGCTCTCTGTCTCTCTCTCTCTCTCTCTCTCTCTCTGGTACAGCCATACAACATAATAATCAACATATAATAACATTGTGAAGTGACATTAGTAAGCTATATAAATAGTGTGCTTGTGTTCTAAAGGTGTTTCACTTAAACAACCCAATATCGTCAGCAATCTCAAACAGGATGGTCGTACTTTTTTATGACTAATTAATTAATTAATCTTAAGAGAGCTGCGTAATTTCTCGATCAATCAAGTTGTAGGTATATATACGATACTGGGCCCGATTCTGTTGTACACAAACTAAATTAAATTTTAGTTCAGTGCATCTCTTTCTTTATACATCATTAATTTAAATTAGTCCACTCCTGACGTAAATTGACGTATTTTTGGTCGCCATGTTTATAACCGCGTCTAAACTGTCTATGGAGTATCTTAATTTGACAGGATTCAACTAACACGTTACCTTCTATCTTTTTCTTAATGAAATATAAAGAAGAAGATGAAGTAAACTCAAAATTAGTTTAGTTTTGAACAATAGAATCGGCGCCATTATTCATTTAATTTGATCGTGTATTCGCGCTCCAGTCCCTTTCGTTTAGGACGCAGGGTAAGAAAACTTATACTTACGAACTTTGAAATTTTTTATCACCTACCCCAGCTACGACTGTTATGGTTTTATCATCTACTATATTTCATCGATTAAGGTAGTAAACTATAGGTAAACATGAAACCACTTAGTTAACCGACTAAAGGTAATACCAGTTACTTCATTCATCATGCTATTTCAGAGTTGTACTTTTAAATTTAGCAACATTACAGTTGCTAAATTTATGGATATTATTTTTTGTTGTTTTATCATCATCATCAACCCATCATAACGTTCCACTGCTGGGCTCAGGTCCTCTCTCACGCCTCCTGGGACAAGAAACCGTGGCCCTGGCCGTCGCACAGGCAAGTGAAGAAACACGGGTGGGTTTTAGTCAATAAAAGTCTGACACGCTCTTTCGCTCCGCCCAGAGCGGGAGAAGTCATTTGATGATATCCCATCCCAACAAAAAAAAAAAAAACAGGTCTCCTCTCATACAGAGAAGGATTGAGCGTAATCACCACGCCTGCTCAATGCGGGTTGGCGATTTCAGATTTAAAGTCCAGGTTTCCTCAAGATGTTTTCCTTCACCTTGTAATCAGTCATTGGTGTTCAAGATATACTTAGACATATCACGTCTTACTTACATATAACTCAGAAAAGTTACATTGGTACTTGCCTGGCCTGGAATCGAACCCGCAGACACACACTTGAGAGCCTGGTGTTTTCACCACTAGGCCACCACGACTTTTTTGTTTAGGTTTGTTAATTTCCTAAACCGAGTTATAGAACATCGGATTTCAGATCAATAGCAGTATATTTATCTTTCTTACAGATGACATAACGATATAATTCTTGCTCCCTTCATCTTCGTTTTTGTTTGTTGTACTTTAATACTAATTACTTTAATTTAACTCCCCCATCTCCGTTGTATGACGACTTTCCACCCTCACCTTGTTAACACCACTACGATCCGGAAGAAGCGTTTCGCTTCCACTTTTATACCGCGTACATCGAGAGAATGGAACAATTTGCCGGTGGCAGTGTTTCCGTCACACTACAATTTGAGTGTCTTCAAGGCTAGAGTGAATAGGCTCTTAATAAACCAGCACGCTTTACCATCGACGATCGCATCACTTCTTACCACCAGGTGGGATTGCGGCCAAGCGCTAGTTTATAACTTAAAAAAAAGGTAAACATCCAAGACCCATGCCAATCTGAAAAAGATCGTTTTTCCATCATGACCTGGCCGGGGATCGAACCCTGGGCTTCCACGTCGCAGGCAGGCGTATTGACCGCTGCTCCACGGAGGACGACAAAATGTTCCCCCCTATGGTTGATTAAAATAATGAATAGGTATATAATCGGTGAAGTTCTGTCGTTTAAGCGGTGAGCTAAGTTTCCAGTGTATCAACATCAACATGGTTCACTAACTTGAACTTAATGTTTCTGTAATACTATCGATCGATTGAGACGTTGTAGCTGGAAGATATCGTTGAAGGAGAGGAGTGGTGGCCTAGTGGTATCGACCGCGACTTGCAAGTTATAGGTCGGAAGTTCGAACCCCATCAGACGCTTTAGTTTGTGTAAATCATCACCACTGCTCTCAAAACGATGAAGGAAAACAAAGCGACCGCAACCGGTACATGTAAGAAAGAAAAAACGAGAAGGAAAGAAAAATTATTTGCAGTAAACATGACGCATAAGTTTACAAAAACACAGAAAATAAGAAATAGTTGAAGGAAACATGCGTCACATCCACGAAAAATGGCTGTCGCTCAGAATTATGCTGCGACTCTATGCAAAGCAGAGCCCAGTGCTGGTTGCGCTGGGTGCGCGCACTGGGCCCGCGTGGTAGATTACGGCCCACTCCTTCTCACGGAACGGCGGCCTGGGTCCCAAGGGTGGGAACATTATAGACTGGTAGAACATTATAGAACTTGACTTGGTGAACCACCTTTGTAACACGACTGAAACTGAACAGTGTATAGCTTTTTGTGGAAGATTGTAATCGGTAATATTGAGTGCTAGTTAGCTTAGTAAATTAAAAACAAACTGTTCGTTTTTATCCAAGACATTCCATACCAGCCTCTGTGGCGTAGCGGTAGCGAACGCGGCCGTTGCGCAAGGAGGCGCGGGTTCGATCCCCGCACAGTGCAAATATTTGTATGCATGAATATGAATATTTGCACTGGTCTGGTCCTGCCTCGGAAAGCACGTTAAGCCGTTGATCCCGGTTGCCATACAAACATCTAGTGGCAGTCGTTACGGGTTGTTGGAGCCCTCAAAAGTCTAACAATTGGTCTAACTGCAATGCTTCTATATCGCCTTCGGGTTGTGGAGGTCAGACGGCAGTCGCTTCATGGAAAATATCGAAGTTTAGCCAAAATCAGCAGTTAGACTGGTAAAGCGGACCCCAGACTCCAAAGCTGAAAAAGCTGCGGATGCGACTGGGATTAACGCTGAGATGATGATGACATTCCATACCATCTCTAGACATCCATATATATATTTTTTTTGTTACAGTAGCAACAGAAACACGTCTACTATGAAAAATTTTAACTGTCTAGTTATCACGGTTCATGATATACGGCCTGGTTACAGACAGACAGACGGACAGTGCCGTTGTAAATGACAAGTCCAAAAAATATTTCATGGTACTCCATTTTTTTATAACATTTTCTCGGCGGTAGGCCATAACATCGGATGCCGGCAGAAGTTACCACCCACCAGACAAAGTCTTGCCGCCAAGCGATTCGTCGTGTTCCGGCATGATGTCTGGTGAAGCCGTACGGAGGACGGGTCTGAGCAGTTGTGTTGCGGTGTGTGCCGGGTACGATGCGCCAAATGTTGTTGTGCCGGGAGTTTGGTCGTGGAGGGTCTCCACATCAATCTCCCTCTGGCGCAGCGTTGTCGACGCTCAACTGCCGTCTTCCTTCCTATTCACTAAGGTTTTTTAAGTGAATGGGCTTAATAAACTAGCGCGCTTTACCATCAACGATTGCATCACTGCTTACCATCAGGCGGGATTGCAGTCAAGCGCTAGTTTAAAATTATTAAAAAAAAAAAAGCTTGAATTGTACATGTATTTAAAATTTCTTCAGCTCCCAAAGTAGAGAATCAAGACCCTTATGACTTTATCATTAATATTGCATAAGCAATTATATTAAATATTTGTTCAGTATAACCGTAAAGTTGTAGCAAACAATCCGTCGGCTACACGTCAACAATATCACTGTTTACCCATCCTACAGAATGCAACGAGCACGAACACTCAGGACTTGAGACTTCTTGGCTCAAGTCTCATTATAGCGCCCATTCACAAACTTAAATAGTCTCATTATGGCGGCTATTCACAAACTAAAATAGTCTCATTATGGCGGCTATTCACAAACTAAAATAGTCTCATTATGGCGGCTATTCACAAACTAAAATAGTCTCATTATGGAGGCTATTCACAAACTTAAATAGTCTCATTATGGCGGCTATTCACAAACTAAAATAGTCTCATTATGGCGGCTATTCACAAACTTAAATAGTCTCATTATGGCGGCTATTCACAAATTAAAATAGTCTCATTATGGCGGCTATTCCCAAACTAAAATAGTCTCATTATGGCGGCTATTCACAAATTAAAATAGTCTCATTATGGCGGCTATTCACAAACTAAAATAGTCTCATTATGGCGGCTATTCACAAACTAAAATAGTCTCATTATGGCGCTCATGCAAAAACATAAATAATCTCATTATGGCGCTCATTGACAAACTAAAAAAGTTCATTCATAAACGAAAATAATCTCATTATGGCGCTATTCAAAATTTAAAGTAAATTTAATTTCAGTGCACCTTTTTCTTTCAATTTATTAAAAGAAAAGGACAGATCCTTTACTTAATGAATATTAGTTCATGTCCATTGATATAATATTAAACTAAGGTAGATACGTCACTAGCGCACTGAAAATGAAGCGTACAAAAGGAGGTAAGTCCAGCAAGTCGCTTTAGTTTTCGTCGATTCTATTTAAGCGCAAACGACAAACACTAGCCATCTTTTTCTTCTCTATGCTTTAGATTGCGCCCAATCTCACTCACACTGTGCCAACGTGTGAAATGTACGCAGAATAAAAAAAATTGCATGTGTGTGCTGCTGCTCCGATCGGCATATTTATTTTGGTTAATTTGTTAGAGCATATCATATCTGTTTAATATTATATCAATGTTTGTGAACAACAGAATCGGCGCCATTGTCACTATGTACTATTTTTGGGTCGATGAAATTAAACTAGGTATATTCTTTAATCAAAGCTGGGTTGGGTATGGACGACCTATTCGATGGACCCCGAGGCGGAGGCGCGCGCGGATGTCGGCGCGCATCTCTGAGGCGATGCACGGGGTAGTTTAACACCCCACTGCCACGTGCATGAGACGAGGCCGGACAGACCGGGCCAGCCCGAGGGTGTGGGCCGTGGAAGAATTTAGACTCCCGCGGCCCCACGCGCGCTCGTGATAGAAGAGACACCGGGGTAGTTTTAGTCAGTAAGAGTCTGACAGACCCCGTCGCCTACCCCAGGGCGGCGGACATCCATTGAGGATTTCCACACCGGAAAAAAAAAATAAAATAAAGGTACACGTAACTGTCAACAACTTCGAGAACAGAGTCTCCAATCTTTATAGGAGTCGGTACAACATGGGCATTAGACATGACTCGTCTTATCCATGTTCATTTTAAGACCGACTCACTCGAAGGCTCTACTGAGGTCATTGTACTCAGGTCCTCCGCGGTCTCAGCCATGGCTACGATATCATCAACAAACCGAAGGTGTGTCATGTACTCGCCATTGATGTTGATGCCCAGTCCTTTCCAGTCAAATGAAGACATCCTCCAATGCAGCGGTGAACAGTTTCGGGGGGATTACATCTCCCTGTCTGACACCACGCTGCAGAGGTATTGGTTTCGAGGTCTGGTCCTGTATTCGGACTGACATGTTGGCGTTTTCGTACAAATCCTTCAGCGCTTCAATATACCGATAGTCTATTTGGCGCCGCTGGAGAGATTGCAGTACAGCCCAGGTCTCGATCAGATGTATAAAATAATACATGATGATAAAAATGAATCAGCTTTCCTTAATATGGAAACAGCTCTCTGCGTATATTTTTATCGCTTATGATTTCAAACTGTTCAGCGGAGCGTACATTTGGGCACGCCACAATAGGGCGGTAAGTCCCCTCTTTCAGGAGTGGCTAGAGAGGCGCCACGGCGCCCTCACCTTCCGCCTGACGCAGGTCCTCACCGGACACGGTTGTTTCTGGAGGTTCCTGTTCCGTATTAGGCGGGAGGAAACGCCAGGGTGTCACCATTGTGGGGATCGCTATGAGGACACGGTGGAGCATACGGTGGAGGCCTGCCCGGTTTGGGTGGTGCACCGCCGTGTTCTCGTAGTGGCGATCGGCGGCGATCTCTCGCGTCCGACCCTGGTCCAGGCCATTGTCCGGAGCGAGAGTACATGGCAGGCCGTCACCTCCTTCTGCGAAGCAGTGATGCTGGCAAAGGAGGAGGCGGAGCGCGTGAGGCAACGGGAATCCCAGCGCCCTCACGCCACTAGCCACCGCAGGAGACGCCCTGGTCGGGAGATGACACCAAACTCCCAGCTACCGTAGGCGCGGGCCTGCGGGCGGTGAGCAATGGGCAGCTCGCCGCCCGGTAAGGACCAGGCCCGAGTCGACGGCGCGTCGTGTTTCACGTGCGCCTCAAAGAGATGTCAGCACATCGTGACGGGGTCCACGTAGACCGATGCCTCCTGGGTCAGGGTTGTGGGTTGGTTAAACAAGAAACCGTGGCCCTGGCCATCGCACAGGCAAATAAAGAAACGCGGGTGGGTTTTAGTCAGTAAAAATCTGACACGCCCTTCCACTCCGCCCAGAGCGGGAGAAGTCATTTGATGATTTCCCATTCCAACAAAAAAAAAAAGAAAGCATCTCATCATCTTATTTTACAAAAAACTAATGTTTTTAGGCGGTAAATGTTTAAAGACCGATTCTAGTTGACCTTGACGGCTTGACATACGGATAGGGGGGCCCACAGGCGTGGATTGCTTAGGGCATCAAGTAGTCTTAATCCGTCACTGATTGCGCCCTATCTCACTCACACTGTGCCAATGTGTGAAATGTACGCAGAATAAAAAAATTGCATGTGTGTGCTGCTGCTCCGATCGGCACATTTATTTTGGTTAATTTGTTAGAGCATATCATATCTGTTTAATATTATATCAATGTTCATGTCAAATCAAGATACTCCATAAGAAGTTGAGACGTGACGACGTAAAACATGTCTAATAAAAATTTGTCAATAGGCTATTTGACAGTATGATTTTTTTTGTGATTATTTGCTTTAAATGCATAAAATGAGGGTTCTTTATGTCATTTACATGAGTTTTAATAAAAATAATAACAATTAATATATCCAAAAACACAAAATTATGTTTGACTTTTTGTATCTCGCGCCACATATTGTGAAACGATCTGGATTCGCTAATGTCACGATGACGTCATACGCGCATCAGCACTTGTGGTTGTTCTGTGTTCTCGGGTGTTTTATCGATGTATTTGTACATCCCGGTACAGCACACCACTTGTAAATCATTTTATTAGATAAACAACAACAAATAACAGATAAATACAAACACCACTGCGGAACCAAAAATCGTTTATAAAAGCTTGTGACGTCACTTACTAGGCACACCGCCATATTGTTGAATAAAGCGTTTCGGCGCCTTATTTGAATTTTGAATTTTTATTTGCATGTTTCTTACGAAATACGTATTTAAAATAAAAAAAAATACTTTCGGTGAAATTCTTAACCGCAACCAAGTAATTCAAGACAGAAATTATAAATCTGTCAAATAGCCTATTACGTCACGCGCTGATGAGTTAACAGCACTAAACTAATATATATCTCCTCATCTTTTTCAATTTATTTTTAATAATTATAAACTAGTGCTTGACTGCAACCCCGCCTGATGGTAAGCAGTGACGCAATAGTTGATGGTACAGCGCACAAGTTTATTAAGCCTGTTCACTTAAAAAACTTAGGAATAGGAAGGATGGCAGCAGTTGAGCGAGGTGATGCAATGTTAAACCCAAGACCAACACGACCAAACGATGCTGCGCTAGAGGGAGATTGATCTGGATACTCTCCACGACCAAACTTCTGACACAACAACATTTGGCGCATCGTACCCGGCACATATCGCAACACAACTGCTCAGACCCGTCCTCCGTACGGCTTCACCAGACATCATGCCGGAACACGACGAATCGCTTGGCGGCAAGACTTTGTCTGGTGGGTGATAACTTCTGCCGGCAGCGGATGTTATGGCCTACCACCGAGAATGTATGTCTAACTTGGTTAGTTATATTAGTCATTGTGACTGCCCCTTTGACCTCGTCATCGCATGCGCGACTGCTAAGCCTGGGTTTTGGTCGGGTAAAGTTTCATTGGGCTTATTGGGGTTTGAGGTTGGAATTTCTTAGTAATAGTCTAGTTTGCAAGTAGACTCCCACACCTGGGAAACAGGCCTCCTCTCGGTGAGAAGGAGTGGGCCGTAATCTACCACGCCAGCCCAGTGCGGGTTGGTAGATATGTCACGTCTTCGAAGTTTATGGCTCTAGGACATGCCGGTTTCCTCACGTTGTTTTGCACCACCGTTTTGAGACCAGCAGACGAAATAATTTACACAAATAAAGCGCCTGATGGGGTACAACTTGAAAGTCGCCGCCGATACCACTCATCATCATCATCCCAGCGTTAATCCCAGTCGCATCCGAAGCCTTTTCAGCTTTGGAGTCTGGGGTCCGCTTTACCAGTCCAACTGCTGATATGGCTAAACTTCGACATTTTCCGTGAAGCGACTGCCGTCTGACCTCCACAACCCGAAGGCGACATCGTGTTGGACTTTTGAGGGCTCCAACAACCCGTAACGACTGCCACTAGGTGTTCGTATGGCAACCGGGACCAACGGCTTAACGTGCTTTCCGAGGCACGACCAGACCAGTGCAAATATTCATATTCATGCATACAAATACTTGCACTGTGCGGGGATCGAACCCGCGCCACCTTGCGCAGCGACCGCGTCCGCTACCGCTACGCCACGAAGGCTGTGTAGCCGCCGATACCACAAAGTGTGATTAATTTGTTATCATTAATGTGTTTTCCAATGCACTGGGGCGTACCTCAGAATGCACAATGAAGTCGTTGGTCCTGTGGTTGATCTACGGTCATTGCGTGCTGTTCTATCCACCTGTGAGGGAAGAGGGGGCACACATGCATCTGTATACATACATGTGCACTATAAAGTCGCCCACGCTTTATGATATCTTGGTCGATATTGGCCATCTTGGTCTAAATACGGCCTGGATGACTATAACCATTTGTAACTGGCAAAGTTACATTAAAGGCACTATTTGTTTGGCTCCTAAAACCTATTGGCACCGAGTCTCTTGTTCAGAAATTATACTAATTTTAAGTTATGTGTATCTTTTTCTTTCCATTCAGTTAAAAAAGGATAGAAGATAACATTTTAATTTAATCCTGTCAAATTAAGATACTCCATAGACAGTTTAGACACGGTTTTAAATATGGCGACTAAATTACGCCACTGATATTTTATCTTCTGCCCTTTTCTTAATGAAATCGAAAGATAAAATGCAGTGGACTTAAATATAATTTAGTTTGTGAACGGGGAATCGGGGCCATCGATTAATTAGTTTGTGAACGGGGAATCGGGGCCATCGATTAATTAGTTTGTGAACGGGGAATCGGGGCCATCGATTAATTAGTTTGTGAACGGGGAATCGGGGCCATCGATTAATTAGTTTGTGAACGGGGAATCGGGGCCATCGATTAATTAGTTTGTAAACGGGGAATCGGGGCCATCGATTAATTAGTTTGTGAACGGGGAATCGGGGCCATCGATTAATTAGTTTGTGAACGGGAAATCGGGGCCATCGATTAATTAGTTTGTGAACGGGGAATCGGGGCCATCGATTAATTAGTTTGTGAACGGGGAATCGGGGCCATCAATTAATTAGTTTGTGAACGGGGAATCGGGGCCATCGATTAATTAGTTTGTGAACGGGGAATCGGGGCCATCGATTAATTAGTTTGTAAACGGGGAATCGGGGACATCGATTAATTAGTTTGTGAACGGGGAATCGGGGCCATCGATTAATTAGTTTGTGAACGGGGAATCGGGGCCATCGATTAATTAGTTTGTGAACGGGGAATCGGGGCCATCGATTAATTAGTTTGTGAACGGGAAATCGGGGCCATCGATTAATCGATTAATTAGGAAAGTTCGGCTCGTCCCGATCATGCGGGTTTTACAGTATTGATAGACCTACAATGTCTATCCATAATATTTGTGCAACAAATCCAGCAGAATCAGAATAATTTTAGGTACAAGAAGAGCCACATGATGATACAACTCCACGGCTAAAGGTTTTGTAATGCAAGTACCTTGTATCTTGCATTACAAAACCTTTAGCCGAATAAGATGTTATCCCCCCGAAAAAATTAAAATATACATTTAAACGATTCCCAACAATCTTTAACTTTAAACGTTTTCACATCAGGTGGTAGCTAGCATCAGTAATCAAACCCCTAGCTTACTACAGCTGGGGTAAATTGGTAAATTACCCGCAGTGGGCCCCCGCTGTTTACCTTGCGAACCCCTTGGCCTTTTGAAGCTACCTTGCATTTTAGTTCAAACAGTATTGATTGACGGCATTCAACTTTGATGGGTGTATATTATTATGGATCGATTTTTTGAGTGGCAGCGAGGGGTTTCGAGTGTTCTGTTTGGTAAACTTTGTTTGTTAAATTGTTGAAAGTTTTTCGAAAGTTTTATTGGTATTTCTTTGTTTGATTTAGTTTTATCTTTTTGGTATTGGTTAGGTTAAAATAATACCATGAAATATAACACTGCGAATAGTACACGTCTTCGAGCTCATATACCAGTGTTGTTTTATTCATACTAATATTATAAATGCGAAAGTAACTCTGTCTGTCTGTCTACCTGTCTGTCTGTTACGCTTTCCCGCTTAAACCACTCAACCGATTTTTTTGACAATCTTTAGACCCTGAGAAAGGACATTGGCTACCTTTTGATTGAAAAATTTGATATTCCTGAGGGAAATCTAAAAAGCGCTATATAACCGAATTCCACGCGGGCGAAGCCGCGGGCGGAAAGCTAGTAGTGTTATAAATTTAGATCTACTAGACAAGTTTTTCTTTGTGCCTAACATTCATATATCTATGTTATGCACGTATGCATACCTGATGCCTGCATGGTTATTGAAATGCTAAGCAGGTCAAGCTATCCGAAACTGTCATAAATTCTCAATCAAGATGAAGTTTGAACTCTAATAAAGAAATTTGAAAGATGGTAGTAGCTCGATGTGCTGTCGTCTGTACATTTGAATTATAAAAATGTACTGTTGGCAAATAAAAGCAAATAAATAAAGAGCCCCATTCCTGCCAGCCATACAAATATTTATATGACGTATTATTCAATCTATTTATGTTAAAAAATAATTGAAATTTTTACCGTCTAAGGGTAGGTTTCTTGTTGCGGGTTGGTTAAAAAAGAAACCGTGGCCCTGGCTTACAGGCAAGTGAAGGAATACGGGTGGGTTTTATTCAGTAAAAGTCTGACACGCCCTTCCGTTCTGTCCAGAGCGGGAGAGCCCATTTGATGATTTTCAATCCCAAACAAAAAAAATAAAAGATTCAAGTTATTAGTATGAAAGATTACGCAGTCATAAGCGGTTTACGATTTATGAGGTACTAGCTTTCCGCCCGCGGCTTCGCCCGCGTAGAGTTCGGTTATATCGCGCTTTTTGGATTTCCCTCGGGAATAACAATTTTTTTCCGGGATAAAATGTAGTCTAAACCTTCCTTAAGAATCTCTCTATCTATTAAAAAAAACCGCGTCAAAATCCGTTGCGTAGTTTTAAAGATCTAAGCATACATACGGACATACAGCGAAAGCGACTTTGTTTTATACTATGTATTGATTAATAAAACTACTATAGATACTAATACTAGATCTTGTTCAAAACAATTTTCGTTGGTAGTCTTATAGTAATATATGGTACTTCACACCGGGGCAGCTTCTAATGTTGTACAAAGCACAGGTCCGTTCGTGTGTGGAGTACCTACTGCAGCCACATTTGGGCTGGTGCTGCGAAATGTCACCTGGCTACTTTGGATTCAGTGGAGAGGCGTGCGAAGAGGCTAATTTGTGACCCTGATTTAACTCGAGACGGTCTCCAAAGCCTAGAGCACAGGCGTAGAGTAGCCAGTCTTTCGGTGTTCTATAGGATGCTTTTTGGGGAGTGTGCGAGGGAATTGCATGATTTAATTCCCCCATCTCCGTTCCACCATCGGACGACCCGTCGTACGGCGAGTTTCCACCCTTACGTTGTTAACACTACTACAATCCGGACGAAGCGTTTCGCCTCCTCCTTTATACTGCGTACATCAAGGGACTGGAACAACTTGCCGGCGGCGGTGTTTCCGTCGGACTACAATGTGAGTGTCTTCAAGGCTAGAGTGAATAGGCTCTTAATACACTAGCACGCCTTACCATCAACGATCGCATCGCTGCTTACCATCAGGCGGGATTGCGGTCAAGCGGTTTCTAGATAATAAAAAAAAAAATACATCATGTCTTTTTTCGATTTTTCATTCTCTTATTTTAGAAGTTAGAATGGGGGGGGGGGGGGCAACCTTTGGAAGCGTCTGTCACGCAAACTATTCGGATTAGAAAAAATATTTTAGAAACCTCGATATCATTTTTGAAGACCTATCCATAGATACCCCACACGTATGTGTTTGATGAAAAAAAAAAAATTTGAGTTTCAGTTTTAAGTATGGGGAGCCCCCAATATTTATTATTTTTGTATCAAAATCTTAATGCGGTTCACAGAATACATTTACCTACCAAGTTTCAACAGTATAGCTCTTATAGTTTCGGAAAAAAATGGCTGTGACATACGGACGGACAGACGGACAGACAGACATGACGAATCTATAAGGGTTCCGTTTTTTGCCATTTGGCTACAGAACCCTAAAAAGGGTAGGTTTCTTGAGAATTGATGTAAAAAGAAGATAAAAATCTAAGTAAGATTTACATATTATTTGTGTAAAAAGTGAATACGAGTTAAAAATAAAATTGTGTAGGTATACATATAAGACCGCCGACTCCGTGTATAATTTTTACACGTTAAAGAGTAGTAACGTCTTTATTGACGTTGAGAACTTGTTGGATGGAGAAAAAGTATTGAATTCGCGCAATCGTGACCGACCCGACACCATGATAGTTTTTTGTTTACTTTTTGTGTATTGTGCGTTTTTTAATTATTTCCGTTTTCATTTCTATCGGTTAGTCTCACAGGTCATTTTTATTTTAAAATGAATGAATTTTAAAATTGGCATAAAATCCTGGAGAAAGTCTTTAAATTCTGGAAAGTATAGTAACCAAACGGGTAAGATTTATTAAATTTTAAACAGAGCAATGTCAGACTGGAGGACTATCCTTTATTAGAAATAAGATTAGATATTTAAATAAAAGTCGTGATGGCCTGTGATGGTGGGTGAAGTCGTGGTTGCCTAGTGAAGTTGTGGTGGCCTAGTAGTTAAAACACCAGCCGCTCAAGTGAGTGTGCGGGGTCGATTCCAGGTCAGGCAAGTACCAGTGTAACTTTTCTAAAGTTATATGTACTTTCTAAGTATATCTTGGTCACCAATGACTGATTACAAGGTGAAGGAAAACATCTTGAGGAAACCTAGACTTTAAGTCTGAAATTGCCAACCCGCATTGAGTAAGCCTGGTGATAACGCTCAATGATGAAGATTTAAAGAAACCTTTTTTACAATCCGTTCAACCGATTTTGACTTCCACTCCGTAGGCAAAGCGATGGCATTAAAAGAAAAAAAAAGTGGTTCCAAGGTGCTGTAACCACTTTTTTACAAAAGATAGCTGTCACGATTGGTGCAGTGACTGAGCAATCGTCTGCTGCGCCGCGTGTCGCGGGTTCGATCCCCACACGGAATAAATATTTGTATGGCATACAATTAGTTGTTCCGGGTCTGGCTGTTTGTATATGTCAGTTTATATGTTTGTAAACGCAGCCACGATACAGGAGAAATTTCTAGTGTGAGGCAACATTTAAAAAAAAAGTGAAATTTGCTTGAACGAACTGCAAAAAACGTTTTTCTACGATTTGGTAATTTGCTTAATACTTACCATAAGTCATATCTCAATAGTACTCATTCCTGCTAAGTCGTGTTACAATGACCATTTTCCCACCGGTAAACCGTACTACATAGAAACTTTTTTTTTTATGGCATCAAAAAATCGACATAATTATAATGATGCCAAAAAGTGCGCGTATTTGCGTCACGACTAAACATCGCATGTTATTAGGCTGTATAGATGAATTGTCTTGCCTTTAATTTGTGGGATTCTAACAATACTATAATTCCTAATAATTGACGGTGTTTTTGTATTTATTTATTTCAAGGTCGTAGAAAAACGTGGCATACCCACTGCCGTAAACAGCTATTGTAATACTCGTATTACAATAGCTATCATTGCTTGACAGTGGCGTAAATAAGTATAGTGTACACGTCTAATGTTATTCTGATGGAGTTAAGTTAGAGGCAAAAGGAAGGAGCAAGTTTTTTATTTAAATACAGTAGATGTTTGTTTGGAACAAACTTACATCTAAATACAGTCAAGGAAGCTAATTACACAATTTACACACTTTACAATATGTAAAGAAAACCCTGTCCGATCCATGAAGGTATTGTTAAGGTTGATAAGGTGTTGTTTTGGTATCCATAACTGATTCTACTAATTCTAACAAAGCCTGGCAAAATAAAAAATAAATACCCCCCATAAAAAAATATATTATTTCGCAAATGGCGGTAACTAACATGACAATACATGCGCGGGCGACGGGGGGCAGGGCACGCGGTCAAAATGGTACCTACCAATAATACCACAGAAAATGGTGTTGTCACTTTTCAAAAAATTACCAAATATTGGGGAAGTTGTAGTTAATTCCCGGAAAAAAAAATATTATTTCAAAATTCATTAGTATTGTTATTATGTGAGTTTCAAATTGTATTTGGTCATGTGTTTACCTAACCTTTATTATCCTTATCGGTCGGACGGGGTTTTCTTTATATATTGTAGAATCATAAATAAAAATGTCAAAGAATACTTGTTGTGATTTGAATATACGGACAATTTATGCTGGTAATCTGTAGGAGAGTCTCTGAGTTAAATCGGCAATAAACTAACTTCACGTAATTAACGGATTCCTGTATTGAAGTCTTCACATGTGGCTCTTATATGTAAGTACAATCTTTTTATAATTATACTAAACTTGTCGCTTGCAATTTTATGTTTCTTTCCATGGAGCCAGGTTTAATTTTCTAATTTCATCGGAACTGCAACTCGTCAAGGGGTTTCTGTAAAGACAACGGATGCGTACACATATATTACAATAAATTATTTAGAATTAGTTCTGCAGACTCCTGCAGCATACCCAATGAAATGCTTTCGTTGACGTCAAAGCTAGCAGGTAAATAGTTTTCATTACTCCTGAAAAGACGCACTGGTCTGGTCGTGCCTCGGAAATCACGTTAAGCCGTTGGTACCAGTTGCCATACGAACATTTAATGGCAGTCATTGCGGGTTGTTGGAGCCTTCAAAAGTCCAATATTGGTTTAACCGCAATGCTTCGATATCGCCTTCGGGTTGTGGATGTCAGACGGCATCGTTGGTTATTCAGCAGTCCACCCGATCCAGTTACTAAGTTTCCTGGCTTATTCAGAACATCTGTGTAAGATCTGGGTGTTTCAAGGGTTTTAGACCTAAGGGTGACGTGTGCACTCGAAGATCATATGCCATATTTTTGACATTTAAACGTCTCTTAACTTTTAGCAAATTTTATTTCGGATTTTCCGTTACTTACTTGGACGATATAGTGCAGAAGGCCTGTGGCTGTATTTTTGTTACATAGTCTCCGACTGTGCATAAGATACCCGCTATTGATACTTCCCGTACCGCTTGTAGTTGTTCTGGAAAGACCAAAGAGACTAAAAATGTGATAGAACTTCAACCGGAGACCATTTGTTTATGCTTTAATATGTAAATCTAATAAATATAGTATCATTCTGTTACTGAGTCTTGAGCGTGTTTAATAATGGGAACATTTATAAAGTATATAAAATATATGTTCCACAGTTGTGGTACCCGAACTCCTCCGAAACGGTTGGATTGATGTTTGTGTTATTTTTTTTGTATAAAATTAAGTTAGACATTTTAAACTATTTTATATACGTTAAATATCAAAACAACATTCGCCGAGTCAAGTAACTGGTATATAAATAACGGCTTTTCACAAACAACATGAATGTGACAGCCTCCGTGGCGTAGCGGTAGCGGACACGGCCGCTGCGCAAGGTGGCGCGGGTTCGATCCCCGCACAGTGCAAGTATTTGTATGCATGAATATGAATATTTGCATTGGTCTGGTCGTGCCTCGGAAAGCACGTAAAGCCGTTGGTCCCGGTTGCCATACGAACATCTAGTGGCAGTCGTTACGGGTTCTTGGAGCCCTCAAAAGTCCAATAATTGGTCCAACTGCAATGCTTCGATGTCGCCTTCGGGTTGTGGAGGTCAGACGGCACTCGCTTCACGGAAAATGTCGAAGTTTAGCCATATCAGCAGTTGGACTGGTAAAGCGGACCCCAGACTCCAAAGCTAAAAAGGCTTCGGATGCGACTGGGATTGACGTTGGGATGATGATGACATACAACATGAATGTAGAATATGACAAAATATTGTCTACTCCTGCGATGTAAGTGAAAACCCAGATGACAGCTAATGTACTTAAACAATATGTAAAGAAAACCCCGTCCGACCCATTAGGATAATAAAGATATTAGGTAAACACATGAACAAATCAAATATGAAATTTTACATAATCATCACAGTAACAATACTAATGAATTTTTATAATAATCTTTTTTTTCCGCAAATTAATTCCAACTTCCCCTAAATTTGGTATTTTTTAAAAAAATTACAACACCATTTTTGACGGTATTATTATGAGCGAAAAGCGATGCGACCGCGTGCCGCGTGCCCTGCTCCCGTTCGCCAGTGCATGTATTGCCTACCGCACATGTATTAAGTTGACTCGGTATTTTAAAGTTTAGCGCGGCTTTATAGGCATTAGTAGAATCAGTTATTGATACCTAACAATACCTTCACGGATCGGGCAGGGTTTTTTACATATTGTATAACAGGTTGGTAGGGACATGACGCGCATCCAGTTACCATAATATCAGTACATGATTCTGAACTAAAACTAAGCAACGATTAGTTTAGTTCCATACATAAAATGTATGGAACGTGAAGTGTAAATGTGTAGGTAGCTGATTTATTATTAGAATAGTCCTACGTAGTGTTAGAGATATAGGTACAATATGTAAAGAAAACCCTGTCCGATCCGTGAAGGTATTGTTAGGTATCAATAACTGATTCTACTAATGCCGACAAAGCCGGAATAAAATTAATAAAAAATTCCCCCTAAAAAAATAAATATTATTTTGCAAACAGAGGCAACTTAATACATGTGCGGTAGGACACCCTTCCGCGGGCAACGGGGGGTAGGGCACGCGACGCGTGGTCGAATGGCATAAGCGTACCGTCAAAATGGTGCTGTCACTTTGTTAAAAATTACCAAATTTCGGGGAAGTTGGAATTAATTCGCGGGAAAAAACATTATTTTAAAATTCATTAGTATTGTTACTATGATGATTACGTAAAATTTTATATTATATTTGGTCATGTGTTTACCTAACCTTTATTATTGTTACGGGTCGGACAGGGTTTTCTTTACATATTGTATAAAACCGAAAACTTGGTATCAATTCTTAGAGGATTTTATTTTGAATTGAGTTCCTTTCAATATCGTTGATATCATCCAAAACAGCCCTGGACGCGTATATACCCTATCCGTTCCACGTTCTTTGATTTGATCGTACATGGATTGTGTAAGAAGACTAGGATATAATGAAATGATTGAAATCCTTTTAATGTCAATAAACTAACTCACCACTAGTAAACGCATGTGGTCTGTTTGGTCTTTCATACCAGTGTCTATCAGTACTTATGCTTCGTAACAATTGTTCCGCCAACAAACAGTACAAAGTCCTGGGAACTCTTGCACCTTTCTCGTGTCTCTCAGCCCACAGGCCTGCCATCAGTTCAATGTCCTCGGGATTTTCATATAGTTGTTTCAAATGGGCCAATCGCTGAAACATTTTCTTTTAGGTTATTTATTTTCTGGACCGTTAGTTTTCATCCTAGAAGAAAAACCCTATCGTTATCGGATTATTCCAGTTGCGTGCTAGCATAGGCTTCACCAATCACTGCCACCAGCCTCTTTATGGAGGTTTTCGCGAGGTTTTCCTTGCGTTTATACAATATTTAAAGAAAACCCTGTCCGATCCATGAAGGTATTGTTAGGTATCGATAACTGATTCTAATAATGCCCAAAAAGACAGGCAAAACTTAAAAAAAATCCCCCTAAAAAAATAAATATAATTTTGCAAAAAGAGGTAACTTAATACATGTGCTGTAAGCAACCCCTTCCGCGGGCAGCGGGGGCAGGGCACGCGGCACCTGTGATGTGGTCGCGTCGCTATTCGCTTATAATAATATCGGTGTTGTCACTTTTTTAAAAATTACCGGATTTCGGGGAAATTGGAATTAATTCCCGGGAAAAAAAGGATTATTTCAAAATTCATTATTATTGTTACTATGATGATTATGTAAAATTTTATATTATATTTGGTCAAGTGTTTACCTAACCTTTATTATCCTTACGGGTCGGACAGGGTTTTCTTTACATATTGTATATACAATGTAATTTTTTCTTTATACGAAACCTGAGTACAGTTTTTTCAGATAAGCTATTAAATCGATTCCAATTATTTTAACACCATGCTATATTCTTTTCCATTCACATTTAGAAATTGTTGCAGTGTGGTTACCGATCGCATAAGATAGTTGAGGGCAGATCATGTTACTAGGCGCATAGTGAGATGGGGCCGCTCCGTTCCGCGCCACTGGTGCAGGTGGGCAAGCGGTGCGTTGACCATATTTTTGTTGGGACAACCAGGTAGGATAACAAGCTCATAACTTTGTGGTTTTTCATGCTATCTTTTTGAAATTTTGTACACAGATTCTTTACTTAAAAATACTGGACACGTGTTTCGGGTTTCGCATAAATAAAAAGTAAAATTGTATATATTATATGTAGAGGATTAGTTGAATAATATCACCTCTGCAGTGAAGCTTTGTTTCAAGTCGGTAAATGTTTCGTATTTCATTGTAGAACAAAACTCTCTATACTTTATGTATGGCTGCAATCCTAAGAACCTTCCTTTAGCTAAATCGGCTGCTGCCACATCTGAAGAAAACTGTGTTGCACCTAGAACTCTATCAGCCATCTGAAATTAAAATGTATATCCTACATGTATACTGTTATAAAATTGGAACTTGGTCCTGTGATCAGTTACTTGTACAGACGACAGCTCGTCAAGCTACTACAATCTGTCCGATTTCCTTGGCTCAAGGTTGATTGGAAATATTTGGCTGTTTGAGAACGCTTGACCTGCTGTCATCCGTACGTCGAAATCAGGAGGTTAGAAGTTATCAAGCAAGTCAGACGCTGGTTTTGTCTTGAACTACGTATAGTAATTAATTTTGACATCATGCCGGGACACGACAAATCGCTTGGAGGCAAGACTCCGCCTAATATAAATATCTGCGACTATTTTAATAAAACTTGGCACACAGATGGTTTATAACCAGCAGTGTGATACCGTAACTTTTATAACCTGCAGTGCGATACCGTAACTTTTATAACCTGCAGTGCGATACCGTAACTTTTATAACCAGCAGTGCGATACCGTAACTTTTATAACCTGCAGTGCGATACCGTAACTTTTATAACCTGCAGTGCGATACCGTAACTTTTATAACCTGCAGTGCGATACCGTAATTTTTATAACCAGCAGTGTGATACCGTAACTTTTATAACCTGCAGTGCGATACCGTAACTTTTATAACCTGCAGTGCGATACCGTAACTTTTATAACCTGCAGTGCGATACCGTAACTTTTATAACCAGCAGTGCGATACCGTAACTTTTATAACCAGCAGTGCGATACCATAACTTATATAACCAGCAGTGCGATACCGTAACTTTTTGAGCGTGAAAACTTTCCTGAAGTGATCGTCGAGTGAACTATCAATCACTCATACATTCACAGTTCACTCCAAGCTCACTTCAACTAATTTTTCACGGTAAATTTTTTGAACAATAGTTCGATCGGTTTACTTTTTATCCTGATTTGTTATGGGATTGAAACTTATGCAGGTAAAACTGCGGGTTCAATTAGTGTAGGTAATATAAAAGATACACGTAAAAAATATTCTTCTTCTTCTTCTTCAGCCTATAGAGGTCCACTGCTGGGCAAAGGCTTGTCAGCACAAGACCGGTCATGTCCTTGAGGGCGGCCTTGAGAGAGCTTCACCTAGTCATTGGTCCACCTTCTTCAGGGCATTCCTACGCTGCGTCTTCAGGTACGTGGCCACCATGCCAGAACCTTACTACTCCAACGGCCATCGGTTCTACAAGCAATGTACCCCGCCCACTGCCACTTAATTTTAGCGACACGAAGAGCTATGTCGGTATGTTACGTGGCATGTTACGTCATACGTGGCATGTTACGTGGGTAACAAATGTCTTGCCATGGCGCCTCCGCCGGGCCGGAACACGCGGGGTAGACCAAAGAAGTGCTGGCTTGACGTTGTAAAAGATGACATGCGTGCCAACAAGCTCTTACCACAGGATGCTAAAGATCGTGCGAAATGGAGAAGAATGTGCAGGAAAGCGGACCCCGGGCTCCAACGCGAAAGCCGCGGATGCAACAAGGATAAACGCTGAGACGATGATGATGATGATGATGATGAAGAAGGGCTATGTCGGTGAATTTGGTTCTTCTCCGGATCTCCTCATTTCGTAAGTCCAATCATAGGTCTTCCCATCGCCCTTTGTGTGACCTTGAGCCTTCCTATGAGGCCCATTGTGAGCGACCACGTTTGGGTTCCGTATGTCATCACTGGAAACACACAGTATAGACACTGTGGTACCTATCTTAAAAGAGTTTTAATAAAGCAGAAATCAAATCAACTACTTACATCATAATCAATAGTGAAATCAAACTTGCCACCGGGTTGCCTGAAACTCCCTTGAGTCACTGTCAGCATATTGTCATCAACAGCCAGGAAGCCTGTCCGAGTGGTGCCGTTCACATATGGGAATGTTTTAACGAAATGGCCTTTGTGGTCATAAAGTCTAAAATAAGAAAAGAGGTTGCCTTTTTAATTATTGCTGAACGTATGGCGTACCTTTATTTCTCAAGAGTGTAAAATTCTCCTGGATGTCCGCCGATCTAGGGCAGATGGCAAGATCCGTCAGACTCTTATTTAAAAAAAAACACCCCGAGGTCCATCTCATGCGGTCTTGGCGGGAACCTACAATTCTTCAGAGAAAGCAGTGAGTTGTTTGGCTTCGTTCGCGACGTCTAAAGGTCATGCCCACTTCCACGACTATGCTCCAATCCGGCAAAAACAATATAATTTAAATATGGACTCTAAATATTGCTTTTTAGATATATTATACACTAGCTTTACGCCCGCGGCTTCGCCCGCGTGGAATTCGGTTATATCGCGCTTTTTAGATTTCCCTTGGGAATCAATAAAAGGTAGCCTAGGTTCTTTTTTCACGGTCTAAAGATTGTATGTGCTAAATTTCATCAAAATCGGTTGAGAAGTGTAAGCGGGAAAGCGTAACAGACAGACAGACAGAGTTACTTTCGCATTTATAATATTAGTATGGATTAGCATCATAAATTAGCAGGCAGCTCGCGGTCAGCGAGCTTACCGCCATCAGTCTGCTCGGTAGTCGACGCCTCGCTGTAGACGAGCGGTCGGTGAGGGGTCCGCGCG
The DNA here is from genome assembly GCA_017933935.1 of Sesamia nonagrioides. Classification (NCBI taxonomy): domain Eukaryota; kingdom Metazoa; phylum Arthropoda; class Insecta; order Lepidoptera; family Noctuidae; genus Sesamia; species Sesamia nonagrioides. Next base: position 343,494 of record JADWQK010002164.1, on the reverse strand, counting down.
CTCAATGCTAGAAGTCGCCGCACCGTCGCCTCTCAGTCGGTTGCTTTCAGCATTTTATGCACCCAAAATCTTCGTCATTTATGTATTTCTAGCGCCTCTCTCTTCATCCTCAAGCGCGTTGTTAGTTGGGAACTGTGTCTATCGCGAAAAGCGTGAGCGGTGGGCGCGTGGAAAGCTGGCTGTCTGCTAGCTGTCGCTGCGTGGACTGCTGGATGTCTACTAGATGTCACCGCGTGGACTGCGAGCAGTCGTCTTAGTTTAGAGCGGTGTTGGGTGGGAGCAGCGTTGGAGCAGTTTTTTAAGTGTGCGATGACCTTTAAGAAGGGCCGCAAACTTTGATATTTAGTTACTAGTTCGCTTGTATTTGACCATGTTACTCTGGATGCAGCAATGAAGAGAGCAACTAAATAATAAAATCTGTAATTGTTTTATTTTTTGGTGACACGCGCGTACCTCTAAAAGCAATGTTGGGATACACATAATGTTTTTGCGTTTGCTAGCCCAGTTCTCAGGAGAGGCTGTGATTAGACCCTAGCTAAAACAAACAAGATTAGAAAGAATGTCGGAGGTACAACTTCACGCGGGCGAAGACGCTGGCAGAAGCTAGTAGATAGATTATACGTTATTCAGCTGGCATAATTTGGCTTTTAGTGGTGCCGTGTCAAAACACGAACTCCAAGCCTTTCGTGGTCTGCGTTTTGGCACATCATCTCGAGAAACTCCTCAAAGAAGAGTTCTGGTCGAAATCAAATCAAATCAAAATTGTTTATTTCAAATTAACCAACAGTTGGTGCTTTTTTAACCGACTTCAAAAAGGAGGAGGTTACTCAATTCGACCGTATATATGCTTTTTTTTTTATGTTTGTTCGCGCATAACTTCGTCATTTATGAACCGATTTTGATAATTCTTTTTCTGTTGGCAAGAAGACGTTCCCAAGGTGGTCCCATGATAAGGATATCAGGGTTTGATGGTGGAAGACCAGAGAAAACAAGGGGAACTTTCAAAAATTGCAGGGGCGACTAGTGCATTTCTTAGCATTTTCATTAAGTATTTTAAAGCACTACAATTTAATAAAGGTCTGAAGTAGATCTGATGATGGAGCCGGGAGACAGTCGAAGGAACTCCTCAACAATTCACAGCAGCTACCTTGTGTTTGGGCTCGATTAATTTGTATTGATAAGAACTTTATACCTAGATGGGTTGTGACTGTCATAAGAGCTCTGATGATGAAGACAAAGGCCAGTTCCGGGAACTCCTCAACGGTTTACAGTAGCTATTTTGTGGTTGGACTTCATTCATTTATATTGATGAGACCCTTGCACCCATTGGGTTAAAATAATGGTCTGCAGTAAATTTGATGATGAAGACCAAGGCAGCTGAGGGAATACTTACGGGTAAAAATTAAAGTAAACAAAATTACGTCGTTTCTCAACTATATTTGCGTCAGCTTGCAGTCTGACCGGATGCAACTGAATACATAGTACTTTTAACAACTAAAAAGTGTAAAATAAAAACTTTTTTACAAAAAACAACCGACTTCCAAAAACCACTACAAAGTGAAAAATAACTAATTTCGGAAGTCGGTGTCAAAAAACGAATATACAAAACCAAAGACACCGACATCCGAAATTAGTTATTTTTCACTTTGTAGTGGTTTTTGGAAGTCGGTTGTTTTTTTTTGTAAAAAAGTTTTTTAATAGTCAATGTCGGTCAGTCCAAGAAAAGTAAAGCTAAATTGCATGTTCCAAAGCGTAGATCTCTATGGAGAAGAACGTGCAAGAAACTCCATGGAAACTCTTTTAAAGTCATAATATGGATTACATGTCTTCGTTACATATTGCTGTTGCTTCTATCATGTGAGCACAATGTATAATTATAAAAAATAACGAAAAGATAGAAAATTAATTAAGCCCACTGGCAGCTAAGAGATGACCAGTCTCCACTGACGGTCCCCGTTCACGAGCATGACGCGCGCATCAGCCCCACTTAGCTCAACCATTTTGAAGGGAACCAAACGACCCAACAACACGCGCTACCATCAGCAAGACATGTGAGTGAGCATGACAAACTCTCAACTGCCATGCTCGTAATGTCCAACAAGTTATATATAAAAAAAAGGTGTTGTGTGCCGCCGGTTTCGTGGCCTGCTACGTTCTTGTACATTAGCTGTAGTTAAGAGTGGACTCTAGCGCCGAAAAATTTGAGAAATAAGTATTTTTTTTTTTTTTTTTTTGATACTTATAAACTAGTGCTTGACTGCAATCCCGCCTGATGGTAAGCAGTGATACAATCGTTGATGGTAAAGCGCACTAGCTTATTAAGCCTATTCACTCAAAAAATTTCAGTGAATAGGAAGTAAGACGGCAGTTGAGCGAGGTGATGCAATGTTTAACCCAACAACACGACCAACGATGCTGCGCCAGAGGATGATCTGGAGACCCTCCACGACCAAACTCCCGACACAACAACATTAGGCACATCGTACCCGGCACACATCGCAACACAACTGCTCAGACCCGTCCACCGTACGGCTTCACCAGACATCATGCCGGAACACGACGAATCGCTTGGCGGCAAGACTTTGTCTGGTGGGTGGTAACTTATGCCGGCGGCTGATGTTGTTGCCTACCACCGAGAAAAAAGAAAGATAGAAAAATATAAAAGATTTGAAGAAACTATTGCCGTCGCGCCACTTTCAACCTTTCCCCGTAAAGTGCGAAAGGTACAGTTGCAACTCAGGGTGATTTTACCTACAAAAACGTTGAACAAAAGATGTTTCGACGACGGATGTTTCGGACGAAAGACCTCAATTATTATTTTTTTTAAATTAGAGGATCAGTATACCTATGCCTCTATTAATTTCTCTTTTGTCAAAAACTTGTCACTTTTGTGTAATTTTAGTCTGAACATCGTGGTAAAAATGGGTTATTTTTCGGGATTTTGAAACATCATATTTCTATTATTAATTAAGTTTCGCGTATAATCAAGTCGAAAACAGCGGAATACGTCTGTATTGGAAAACACCACTAGAGTCCTCTCTTAATTATCTATACTCTATAAGTCTATACTACACACATCAAAAGTGTCTAGGGATCAAGCATTTTTATGCGGATTTCTTGAGATTGAGATGTGTCTTTGTAATAAATTTATGATTTTATAAATTTATATGGATCCTTTTTGGTGCATTTCATAATTTGAATCAGGAACTGTGAATCAAATTCGAGTAAAAGATGAAAATCAGCTGTCAATATTTTCCCTATAAAAACATACAACGCATTGAAGACATTATTAGTGCTACTGTTTCCCTACTACTGATTAAAACCAACGTTATTATGGAGCGGCGACGTCATTTAAGCAGGGAAGAAATGCTCAGAGCCGTGGGAATGATAGAAGCTGGTTCCCGGCAACGTACTGTGGCTTTAGCTCTGAATACAAGTCAGAGTGTTATCAGTCGACTTTGGACACGTTACCGAAGCACTGGTACCGTGGCTGAGCGCCATGGAGGACGGTATCGCTGCACCACACGGAGACAAGACCGATACATTCAAATCTTAACTCGAAGAGCTCCAACAATAACCGCCATGATGTTAGCCGTGAGGCTTCATCACTCTTCAGGGAACTTAATTAGCGACCAAACAGTCAGAAACCGCTTGCATGAAGTGAACCTTCATTCCCGAAGACCGCTACGGGTACCACCTATAGCAATGCATAATCGTAGGATTCGATATCAATGGGCTCTTGAACACAGAAATTGGGCAGAAGAACAATGGCGTTTCGTGTGCTTTTCTGATGAGTCTCGTTTTGGTATGAGATCGGATACAAGACGTATACGACACTGGAGAACCCCTGGACGCCAACAGCGATTAAAATCCTGCCAGGAAGTCCATCCTTATAGTGGTGGAACCATCATGGTATGGGCGGGTATTTGGATCGGCGGAAGAACTGAGTTGATTTGGATCAGAGGCAACCTCAACGCTCAAATTTATGCTGAAACGATTGTATCAGACGTCATCGTTCCTCTACAAGTGCAAATCGGTCCCTTATTTCAGTTAATGCATGATAATGCACGACCGCACACCGCAAGAGTTGTAAGACAGACTCTCGCCGCAGCTAACATCAATGTCCTGCCCTGGCCTGCTCAGTCGCCAGACTTGAACCCGATTGAGCATGCATGGGATATGCTACAGAGAAGAGCTCTGCCGAATATGGAGGGTATCCAGTCGCAAGAAGACCTTTTTTTGTTGTTGCAACGAACATGGGCGGCCATTCCACAGCGTGATTTGGATGAACTCATTTTGAGTATGCCAAACCGATGTTCTTGTGTTGTTAGTGTTCGCGGTAGAAACACGGATTATTAATTGTTTAAGTTACCCAATAAAATTTTAGAGAAAACTGTTATTTCAGTCTTTTTTTCGAACTTTTGTGTTAGTGGTTCAAATGTCAAATATCCCTTTATTAGGAAAATGGCAAATTTCTTTATTAATGCAAAGGTGACTTGGTTTATCGTTACTGTGACAAACGAAAACACTTTATTTGATGAATCCTTAAAGAAAATTTTAATTAATATCAATCAGGAGAAAAGTTATTGCAAAAATATATGTTGATCCCTAGACACTTTTGATGTGTGTAATATATAAAGTTGAAGAGTTTGTTTGTTTGTTTGTGCGCGCTAATCTTGGGAACTGCTGGTCCGTTTTGAAAAATTCTTTTTGCGTTGGATAGCCCATTAATCCAGGAAGGCTTTAGGCTATATAACATCACGCTGCGACCAATAGGAGCGGAGCATAACTAAACCACGCGAACGAAGTCGCTGGCGGCTGCTAGTATTATATATATATTTAAAGTTTTTATGTTAATATAGTATTCTACATGTTTAGCTTGAAATGTTGTTAAAAAGTAACAAAGTTGGAGTACCTGTGAAAAATCATTCTTTTTTGATAATTAAAATACATACTTCAAGGTAGTCTCCTGAATAGTGTGGAACCATCTCTTCACATACACGTATTCGTCTGACATTTGTGGTGGAATATTTTCATCGTACAAGTCCCTGAAACCTCCATCTTCACTCAAGATGCCGTCTCTAATCATATTTTTCTTACCTGGCGAAGGCAAAATTTATTGAAAATATCAGTCAACGGGACCAAGATACTTTGAGGAATTAAACACATAGGTACTTCATACATAGCAGGTATATAGATAGACGTATGTGTATGTATATATTTGCTATGTATGAAGTATGCATATGTTTGACTGTCTTAACTAAATACCAGTAGTATTTAGTTCAGCAGTAAATTCCATTTGGATTAATAGTTAAGGGAAATATAAACTCGTTAACTGCGCACTTCGCTTTGTACGTCACATTCATATTCGGACGGTACCGTTTGCATTTTTTTTAATGTTAATAAAAGGTGGTGTTGATGGTAAAGTGTCATAATACTAGGTCATTTTACTTTTGACATTTTGCAATTAAATAGATAATTATGGACTGAAATATAATGTTGGTGCAACCAACAGGCTTCACTAACGCGTCGAAAATGTAAAAAACAAAAACAAATGTGATAAAAAAAAAGTCTACGAAGCAAAAACTCCACAGAAACAGTAATAACCACAGGGGATTTAAACTGTATTTAGACAATTGTAACAAAGATGCTATCGCTACCAAGTGTCGCGCGGGGAAGCGGGAGAGGGGTCGCATCCCAACGAGGTGCACAGTTAACTCGCGCCAGTTGTACGCGTCTTACTGACGCCACCCAAAATCCTGCATCTCGCAAGCGAGTCTGAAAATGAGCATGAACATAAAACAAACTAGCACTTACCCGCAATCCCGCCTGATGGTAAGCAGTGACGCAATCGTTGAAGGTAAAGCGCACTAGTTTATTAAGAGCCTATTCACTCTAGCCTTGAAGACGCTCAAATTTTAGTCCGACGGAAACACCGCCGCTGGAAAACTGTTCCAGTCTCTCGATGTACGCGGTATAAAGGAGGAGGCAAAACGCTTCGTCCGGATCGTAGTGGTGTTAACAACGTAAGGGTGGAAACTCGCCGTACGATGGCTCGTCCGATGGTGGAACGGAGATGGGAGAATTAAATCATGCAATTCCCTCGCACACTCCCTAAAATGCATCCTATAGAACACCGAAAGGCTGGCTACTCTACGCCTGTGCTCTAGGCTTTGGGGACCGTCTCGAGTTAAATTAGGGTGACCAATCAGCCTCTTCGCACGCCTCTCCACTGAATCCAAAGTGGCTAGGTGACACTTAGCAGCACCAGCCCAAATGTGGCTGCAGTACTCTACACTCGAACGGACCTGTGCTTTGTACAAGATTAGAAGCTGCCCTGGTGTGAAGTACTGCCGGACCTTTGCGTTAACGACAAGTTTCCTGGCAGCCACCTTGGCCTTGGACTCAATGAACCGCCCAAAGTTTAGGTTCGAGGAAATTTCAACTCCCAAAAGCTGAATGCGGTCGGTACATTCCAAGGATACGTTTCGAAATGTAGGAGCCAAGGTGAACGGGTTCCTTTTGGCGGTGAAAATGCTACAAGATTGGCATTGCCCCATTCGGAGACTGCCTGTAGTGCAACACTCGTTCGCTCTACCATAGCCTCTCTTTCGGACCGAATTGATTCCCTACTAGCTCGAGCATCCGGCAGGTATCTCTCCACAACTGTGCTGTCATTTCGTCTTTTCCATCGATTTTACAAAGGGTGTCTCAATTTGCGATCTCATCGATAAGAGCGATCTTTTACAGATAACCTTAATATTTCGCTAAATACATAATTTGTGAAATCTTAAACCCAGACCAAATCCATAAAATACTAGATAATTATAATTTTAGTGAATCCAACGAACCTAATATAATGGGTAACAGTTCATAGAAGTAAATCTGTAGTGATGTTGCTATGTTAATATCTCTTGCAGTGTAAAAAAGACGTTCATCATCCCAGGAGGGGTTAAGCTTGTGCAGTTCCTTTGCTATGTAATTGTGATGTCTATAGAAAAGAATGTTGATCAAATTTGATCCCATAACTGTGTTCATATCTGTAAAATAAAAAGATTACGACGATAATAGTAGAACTGATAAATAATAAATTATACAAATTGTGGGGAAAACTTTTATTTTTGTGTTGAGGGTTATTCTCATAATATTTGCACCATTTATCCAATTAGTATATAATATGTAAAGAAAACCCTGTCCGATCTGTGAAGATATTGTCAGGTATCGTATATACCTGATTCTACTAATGCCTACAAAGCCTGGCTAAACTTAAAACATACCCCCGTAAAAATAAATATTATTTCGCAAAAGGAGGCAGTGGTCATGGCAATACATACGCGGGCGACGGAGGGCGGGCATGCGGTCTAACAAAATGCCGCCAATGTTGTACATTCATTCATACAAGGTACCTACCAATAATACCATCGAAAACGGGGCTGTCACTTTTTTAAAATTTACCAAATATTGGGGAAGTTGGAGTTAATTCTAAAATGATAATTATGTAAAGTATATCCTTATCGGTCGGACGGGGTTTTCTTTACATATTGTATAATTATTCACTGTAATATCTAGAATAATTAGATAGTCAGGCTTCGCAGCCACGTGGTTTTCTCAGCGGCTACACTGCATCGGCTCAGATACTTAACTAAAAGTAAACAGAAAACCTTTATAATAATTAATTAAAACATTGCCAAATTGAAGAGTCCAATTTGTGTATAGCAGGATAACAGAAGTAGTTGTATATAGGTTTAGTCGGCTCACTAAGTCAACTGTTTTTTGTTTACTTTTAATGAATTACTTTAACCGATGGAGTATAGATACTAATGAATGCCTTAATATCCTGCGCGCATGTAGCCTATTAGTAGGCTACATGCGCGCAAGATATTAATGCATTACTACTAGTAGTATTGTCGAACCACTCTAAAATTAATTCAAAAGATATTGAAATAAAGTTGATATTTGCTTAACTTGAAATATGGTAGTAGGTAGTAGGTACTGCAAAGTTGTAAAACTTTGCTTTGTACAAAGTGGTGATGACAATGCGACAATAAGGGGAAAAAGACAGACCCAAATAACTACCGGCCTATCACATTAGTACCTATCATGTCAAAAATTTTTGAGAAGGCAATGCATATAAGGTTAAACATTTTTTTAAGTAAACACACAGCCTCCGTGGCGTAGCGGTAGCGGATGCGGCCGCTATGCAAGGTGGCGCGGGTTCGATCCCCGCACAGTGCAAGTATTTGTATGCATGAATATGAATATTTGCACTGGTCTGGTCGTGCCTCGGAAAGCACGTTAAGCCGTTGGTCCCGGTTGCCATATGAACATCTAGTGGCAGTCGTTACAGGTTGTTGGAGCCCTCAAAAGTCCCACAGTTGGTCTAACTGCAATGCTTTGATGTCGCCTTCGGGTTGTGGAGGTCAGACGGCAGTCGCTTCACGGAAAATATTGAAGTTTAGCCATATCAGCAGTTGGACTGGTAAAAGCGGACCCCAGACTCCAAAGCTGAAAAGGCTTCGGATGCGACTGGGATTAACGCTGTGATGATGATGATGATGATTTTTTTAAGTAAACATGACATATTATGCAAAGAGCAGTTCGGTTTCCGTAAAGGTTGTTCAACTGCTCTTGCCATCTTCAACTTTATTAAACTTGTAACGGAGACTATTAACAATGGCAATCCAGCTGTATCATTATTTTTTGACATGAGTAAGGCTTTTGATTTTGTTAATCACTCGAAGTTATTAAACAAATTAGACTTCTACGGCATTAGGGGCAAAGCCTATGAATGGGTGTCTAGTTATTTAAAAAATAGGAAGCAATATACAGAGATATCCAAAGTTATAAAAAAATGTGATAAATTATATTCTAAAGAGAATTTTAAATCAGTAGCAATAATAAATAAGTGTGGTGTGCCTCAGGGTAGTATTCTTGGTCCTTTACTTTTCTTACTTTACATTAACGATCTTCCTGAGGCTACTCTGCAAAAATGTATTCTTTTTGCAGATGATACCACTGTTATTATAAAATGTGAGGATAACATTAATTACAAATCTGTTACTGAAGAAACCCTGTCAGCTATAACTAGTTGGATGGAAAATAACGACTTACAAATAAATGTAAGCAAGACCAAAATAATAGAATTTAACTCGTATAATTCTAAACAGTTAACTTTAGATACTAGCTATAAAGATGAAAAAATTGAACAAGTAGATGAAATTAAATTTTTGGGTATTAATGTAGACAAAAATCTTAATTGGAAAAGCCATGTGGAACATATCTGTCACAAACTTGATAGATTTGTGTTTGCATTAAAGAAGCTACGACAAAATGTTTCTGTGGAGGCTGCTCTTGCGGCTTACCATGGCTATGTATCGTCTGTCCTAAGCTATGGACTTATTATGTGGGGTAATTCGACCGATATCGATAGGGTATTCAAACTCCAGAAACGCTGCATACGGGTCATAAACAAGGCATGGTTTTTAGATAGTTGTAAACCTCTATTTAAAAAGAATAATATTCTTCCACTTCCCTGTATGTACATAAGAGATATCTGCGTCTTCACTAAGACACACATGCATTATTTTAGGCAACATATTGAAGTTGTGTCAAGGCAAAAAAGGGTTAAGTTTCGCAACTTATTATATCAGCCATCTACTCGTAAATATATATATAAGAAAAATGTGTATAATATGTGTATTTTGATTTATAATAAAATTCCTAATGAATTGAAATTATTGCAGGGTAATGATTTTAAAATCAAATTGACAGCGTGGTTACAAAATAATTGCTATTATAGCCTTGAGGAATTTTTGGGACATAGACATGATAGTATGTAGTTATGATGTATAAATATGATTTATGAGTTCTGGTGTGTAATGGCAATTTTCTTTTATATAGTTAATAGTTTCTTTTTTTTTTTTTTAGACTTGTATTGACATTTTTTATTATGTTGACATTTATATTATATTATCAATCATATTATGCGGACATTCATATTGTATGTTTGATATTGACTTTTCTAATTATAGTTATTGACATTTACTTTAATTTATTTGAATGACATTTTAGATTTTGAATGTGGATATTTTTTTTTCTCATGTTATTGTGCTATTTTTGGAAATTTGGCTATTTTTTTTTTTTTTATAATCTGATCTGTCATCTTAATGTTCAATTTTAACTTTTTTTTTTCTCAATTATAATTTGCACGCCTGCTTGCAGGCAGAATAAAATTAACTTCTGGGCTTTAAGAGCTTCCCTTGAACAATGTATTTTGTATTTTCTGGCAAATAAATATTTTGATTTGATTTGATTTGATTTGAATAAATTAAACATCGTGTACCTCTACACATTCTCAGTCTACACATAAAAAATCATATAAATATATCCATTAGTTTAGTTACAGGAAATTATTCTTCCCTTTTCACATTTTTTACTTGATGTACATATTGATAAGGAAGCGCTTACAAGTTGATGACCGCCGCATCCAGCGGTACTAAGCTTTAATAAGAATGGCGCGAAAAAAGCAAGTCGATACAGGACCGCACTGTCGCCGATCGGAGGTCATTGAACCAATATTTTAAAGGATGTTCTATTCCATTTCCAATTTCAGTTTGTTTGTGTGTGTGTTTTTTATTTTTGATGCTATGTTTTTTTCTATGGTTTAGGATTATTCCTATGAACCAGCATTGTCCGTGTTTTCATTTATTGTCGTATTATCAGCACCACTCTGTATATTGTTTGATTAGATTTCTACAGACTAAACTATATACTTACGATATTTATGACATCGCGTTTCCTTTGGAACTTGATTTAAAGGGCAAAGTTCAGAATACGGATCTGTTGGTGGAAATAACAGACCATTTTCTTTTTCCATTTTGACACGCCCATGCTTGTATGTCCTGAGCCGTTCGGTAAAACCTGGCAATAGGTTATAGGTATTCGAGAGATCGAAGACTGGTGTTTGGTACACGTACTGGAATCATGGAACACACATTACTACACTTGTAGACTTATATTTCTCCACGTAAACTTTACAGTCTGCCTTAATTCAATTAATTAGAGGTAAGCAAAAAGAAAAAAAACAACTGTGTGACATATGTAGTTAATTGACTAAAATTACTTATTTAAGTACATTTCCATTTTAATGACATTTTATTTTTTCGTTTTGCTTTGCTGGTATTTTGGCGTGTCTAGTGGCATTTTCTTTTTCATACTATACATAGTATTGTATTAAGTCATGTCATGGGCTTTTTAAATGAACAGACAGCTGTGCTGCTGGGGAGTTTGTTCCGCCACTTCTTCTTCCCAGCGGAAGCACTAGGAAGTGTCGATAGGTGGGCGTTGACGTTCAAAAAGTGCTGATTCTCAGATTAATTTGAATAAATGACTTTTGATTTTGATTTTTAATTTTTAATCGCAACAGCAGTCACTTCAGTTGTCATGCTATGTCATAGATGTAAGTTTTAATTTAGTAACCTTGAAATGTTTTATTTTTCTTAACCTTTAGTTAACTATCTATACGGATGGAGTATAAATACTGCTAGCTAACTTGGATACTGCATGTTTTTTTTTTTTATTCGCGGTATAAATCACGAGGGGAAACGTTTCGTCCGGATCGTAGTGGTTTCAACAACGCTAGGTTGGAAACTCGCCGTACGAATTCCCCCGCACACTCTCCAAAATGCATTCTATAGAACTTCTTTCTTCTCCTTTTAGGCATCTTGTTTTGCACGGTACGAGCTATTTACATACACTTTATTCCTTTAAGATAGAAAACATTATTATTATACACTATTGATACTCATCATCCCAGCGTTAATCCCAGTCGCATCCGAAGCCTTTTCAGCTTTGGAGTCTGGGGTCCGCTTACCAGTCCAACTGCTGATATTGCTAAACTTCGACATTTTCAGTGAAGCGACTGCCGTCTGACCTCCACAACCCGAAGGCGACATCGAAGCATTGCAGTTAGACCAATTGTTGGACTTTTGAGGGCTCCAACAACCCGTAACGACTGCCAGTAGATGTTCGTATGGCAACGGCTTAACGTGCTTTCCGAGGCACGACCAGACCAGTGCAAATATTCATATTCATGCATACAAATATTTGCACTGTGCGGGGACCGAACCCGCGCCCCCTTGCGCAGCGGCCGCGTTCGCTACCGCTACGCCACTGAGGCTGTCAATATACACTATTGATACTAACCCTGACAAATTCAGTGCCTTTATCGAGACATCTATATGTCTGGAAACTCTCTGGTCTGGTAAGGTTCATGCAAGTTAAGCCCGAGTATCTATGAACAGGATCGTCTGCAGGGATTTTGATCGGTGTACACATGTAATTCTTCTTGCCCTCTGGCGAGCAGCAGGTGGTTACGTTTCCAATATAATTGACTGGAATCACAAACAAATATGTACGTGGTAGTTAGTATTTTTACGTGGCAGTAAATGCTTTTAGTTAACCCTTCTCTGTATGAGAGGAGACATGTGCCCAGCAGTGGGACGATAAAAAAGAGGTTGGTGATGATGATGATGAAATGCTTTTATTGCCTTGTAAAGTATGTTTTTAGAATTGTATAAGTGGTGTCAATTCACTAAATATGAAACAAGAATGAACATTTTTATTATTTATTTATTCTTTCGCACTTAAATTGTACAGAGGTGGACTTAATGCCTTAGGCATTCTCTAGCAGTCAACCATGGGTGGTGAAGAGATTACATGGCAGAAGCTTTTATTATTCTTGTTTTCATTCAAATTTACACAAAACCAACGAAAATAAAATGACCATTCCCTTTCATTTCAGTGCTAGCTACGCCACACAGTTTCACCCTCGTTTTTTTAGTATGCCCCGCTTCTATTGAACGCAGCGTAATGTTGTATAGCCTAAAGCCTTCCTGGATTGATGGGTTATCCAATGCAAAAATTAATTTTCAAATCGGACCAGTAGTTCCTGAGATTAGCGCGTTCATACAAACAAACAAACTTTTCAGCTTTATACATTAGTATATAGATTCGACCATTTTGAAATTCAAAATAGATTAGTTCATTTCTGAGTTATCATTAATTCTCTTTTCACTTTGAGTGAAAGATGAAAGCCAACTGTTAATAAAAACTAAAACATAACTGGTCTATCACCACTGCTAAACTAAATTCGAAATAAGATTAAATATTAAGATAAACTATTTTTACACTGCGGTCAACCAATTTTGACTTCTATTTCGTAGACATAAGGATGACATTAAAAGAAAAAAAGGAGTTACAATGCCAACTATTTACTGCAGCTACCATTTGTCACACCACTAACGCAATAGAATTTAAAATCGATTGATCGGACTGAAAATAGGGTATTTTATAATGTTTATTCTTATTCCGAATGGAGTGTGGTACCTTTGTAGTTATCTAATACTAGCTCCGCCCCGCGGTTTCACTCGCGTAAGTTTCGATCTCGTTTAAATATCAGTAAAAAAGTATACTATGTACTATTTCTGGTTATAAACCACGTGTGTCCAGTTCAGTTGTTTAAGCGTGAAAGCGAAACAAACAAACTAACTTCACATTTTTAATTTAGTAAGGAAATAAAGATTTGTGAGATTAAATCATTAACCCCCGTATTCATAAACGTTGCTTAAAGTTAACTAGTAATTAGCGATTCTTTGCGTTTAGCGAACATGAATAAGGGGGTAAGATCTATTTTGGTCAATATTGGTAGTAATATAATAACTAACCAGTGTCGTGGACAGAGTTAATGTCGCCGAGCATAAATAGTATATAGTAGGAAACCAGCTGAGTGATCCGCAGGTCTGTTGCTTTGCCCACTTTTAGAATATCAGTTCGTAATTTTCTTGCTAGTGGTAGCTCACAACCAATTGCTGCCTTCCTGGGTTCATAATCTGAAAATATTATTGTAGCTGTTTACAACATTTATGGGTATAATCATTTCTATTATAAAAAAGAACCTCACTGCGATTCCGCAACCATCTGCAACCATCGGTGGTTAGAAAGTTAGGTGAAGTGAGGTTCCCAGAAAACATCCCCGAGTGCTCAGTGGCTGCTAGTCCTCTTGTTTCCTTGAGGACGATCAGATGCTGGGCCGACGAATTTCTGCCGGAGCGGAGGAGTCGCTCTCAAGGGCTCTCTATCTGCGCTCTGCAGCTGCAGAGTGCATGAATAGGGAGCGAGGTTTGGTAGATCGCGAGCCATTTTACAGACCGCGGTCTAGGGTTCAGGAACTTGGGGAGTCTCCGCCCCCTACTAGATGGACCCGAGTTGGGCGCGCGAGCGTTGGCACGCGCCTCAGAGGTGATCCACCGGGTAGTTTAACACTTCACTACCCCGTGTGGAGACGAGGCCCGATCAGCCGAGCCAGCACTAGAGTGTGGGGCTGCGAAAAAATTTGGATACCCGCGGCTCCGTGCGCAGACTTTTATTGCCTAAAAACCACCCCGGTGTCTACACCGAGGTGATTTTTTAGTCAGTAAAAGTCTGACAGAACCCGTCGTCCATCTCAGGGCGCGGACATCCATGAGGATTTTCCACCCCGAAACAAAAAAAATAAAAGTGAAGTCCCCGTAACCCTGACCCAGGCATCGGTCTTCGTGGACCCCAGTCACGATGTGCTGACATCTTTTTAGGCGCGCGCGAAACAACGCGCCGGCGACCTGGGCCTGGTTCTTACCGGGCAGCACACTGCCCCCTGCTCGCCTCCCGCAAGCCCGCGCCTGCGGTGGCCGGGAGTTCGATGTTGTCTCTCGACAGGGTGTCTCCTGCGGCGGCTAGAGGCGTGAGGGCACTGAGAAGACAGGTGAAGGGAGCTGTCATTAAAAACTAATGCCAGGGATTGCCATTATTGATAGCTTACTCTAAGCTTCTTCTTCTTCTTCAGCCTATAGATGTCCACTGCTGGATAAAGGCCTCCCCCAAGGTTTTCCACGCCGACCGGTTTTATGCTGCCCGCATCCATCGGCTTCCCTCGACCTTCACCAGATCATCGGTCCACCTTGTTGGGGGCCTCCATACGCTGCGTCTTACAGTACGTGGCCGCCAATCCAGAACCTTACTGCCCCATCGGCCATCGCTTCTACGAGTAATGTGCCCTGCCCACTGCCACTTAAGTTTAGCTTAAGTTTACTTCACATCAAACTGTCATGATGAGATTTCTACAGTATCGTTCCGCAGCAGTTTAATTTCGTAACACACTATGATTCTCAATCAACATTTTGAAGTATATTTCTAATGCATTGCATCTTCTTCTTCTTCTCAGCCTATAGAGCTCCACTGCTGGACAAAAGTCTCACCCAAGGCTTTCCATTCCATTGGGGGGCATTGCCATAATCCCCACGCTTGGTAGGCGGGTTGCGGATCGCAGTAATTTGGTATTCCAGAAGTGCTGCTACCCGCTTCCGCCACATGCCGGTGGCAAATGCAACAAGACGCATGGATTTGCGAAAGATTGAAGAAGAGGAGGGAGGAGGGCCTTTGCTCTAGAGTGGGACTGTGAATAAATAAAAATATATATATAAATAAATAAATTACTTACTTGGACTAAAGTTACATGGGGAGACTAACTTAACAGTAGGAGTGTTGTGTGTGCCTCTGCTGGGATATTTGAGGTTGTTACATGAACCATCTAAACGTTTCCATTCATTTGGATCACAAGGCTTGACTTGGACGGTACAAAACCTAGAAATATTATAATTATGTCAGATTAAAGGTTGATCTATTATTATGCTCCGTAATATATATGTTACACCTACAATCCGACATTGTCACCATAACAATATTTTTGCTCTTTCTGTTAAACGGCAGCTGCATTAAATATGTAGTTGGTTATACCACTGTTTTTCTTTTAATTCCAACAGAATAGAAGTCGAAATTGGTTCAACGGACTGTAAATAAGACTTGTTTAAACTCCTAATCTTATTACAAACAAAGTGTAAACACAAGTAAAACGGCGTCGCGTCTTGAGATAAAAATACGTTTAGTTAGGTTAAGCCATTAAACCATAAGCGTTCTATAGATTTTTTCCAATACTGTTTGGGATTTCCCAAATACCGGAGGATTGGATCGCTTCGTGTCATACTAGGCAGCGGGTGGATTATCGAGAGGCAGGACAACAATATCTATCCCTCCACTTTGGACGTACTCTCTGCAATCATAGATCCCAATAAGTTTGATGATTGTGGGAGCTATCAATTTTCTTTTGATAACAATTTAGAATTTTATTAATTTATAGAGTTTGCTTGTTATCCTTAAGAAAAAAAAAAAACATTTATTTATCTATACGAATTAGCAAGAAGCAAATGTAATAAGTTTTTACTTTTTAAACTTCCATTTTAATGATATTTTATTTTTTGTTTTGCCTTTTTGGTATTTTGGCGTGGGTAGCTGGCATATATATATACAATATGTAAAGAAAACCCTGTCCGACCCATAAGGATAATAAAGGTTAGGTAAACACTTGACCAAATATAATATAAAATTTTACATAATCATCATAGTAACAATACTAATGAATTTTGAAATAATCCTTTTTTCCCGGGAATTAATTCCAATTTCCCCGAAATTTGGTAATTTTAAAAAATAGTGACAACACTGGTTTTATTATAAGCGAATAGCGACGCGACCACGTCACAGGTGCCGCGTGCCCTGCCCCCCGCCGCCCGCGGAATGGGGTTGTTTACCGCACATGTATTAAGTTACCTCTTTTTGCGAAATAATATTTATTTTTTTAGGGGGATATTTTTTTAAGTTTTGCCTGTCTTTGTGGGCATTAGTAGAATCAGTTATCGATACCTAACAATGCCTTCACGGATCGGACAGGGTTTTCTTTACATATTGTATACATATAATTATTTTTATCTCTTGTACTACTGTACCTACGTAATATTGTATAAACTATTGTGTTTTTTCTAAATGAACAGACAGCTGTGCTGCTGGGGAGTTTCTTCCGCCACTTCTTCTTCCCAGCCAAAGCACTTAGGAAGTATCGATAGGTGGGCGTTTTGGGGGACTGTCTTATGTAATATTGACGTTCAAAAAGTGCTGATTCTCGGCCTAGTTTGAATAAATGACTTTTGATTTGATTTGATTTGAATAATTATGACAAGTTATTTATTAAAGTCTAAATTTTATCAAACTTTTAATCATTTATTTTAAAAAAATCAAATGGGCTGAGCCGTGGGCAGAAGAAAGAAAGAAATTATTATGACAACGTATTTATTAAAATCAGTTTTGTATTAAACTTTTAATCATTTATTTAAAAAAAATCAAATGGGCAAAGCCGTGGGCAGAAGAAAGAAAGAAATTTTTATGACAACTTATTTATTAAAATCAGTTTTGTATTAAACTTTTAATCATTTATTTAAAAAAAAAATCAAATGGGCAAAGCCGTGGGCAGAAGAAAGAAATAAATTTTTATGACAACTTATTTATTAAAAATATAGTTTAAAAAACTAAAAAAACATGCTTTTAAAGAATATCAAACTAAAAAGTAAAAAATAATAAAAAAAAAGCGTAAGGCGCTTTGTGCCAAAATTTTTGTATATTAAGCGCCTCAGGCATTTTTAAAATTATTTTTTACTTTTTAGTTTAATATTCTTTAAGAGCGTGCTTTTTTAGTTTTTTAAACTAAGTATATTTATTTTCAACTTTTTAGTTCGATATTCTTTTAAAAAAATAACGAACGAACGAACGTATTGAAAACGGTGGGACATTTTAAAGTAATGAGCCGCTCACTCGTAGTCCAAAGAGTTAGAGATGGAAAAACAAACAAGCAAGCAAGCAAACATACAAGTGAAGCTAATAAAAAGCATGTGAAATCTGTTTTGTATCAAACTTTTAATCATTTATTTTAAAAAATCCAATGGGCAAAGCCGTGGGCAGAAGAAAGAAATAAATAATTATGACAACTAATTTATTAAAATCTGTTTTGTATCAAACTGTTAATCATTTATAAAAAAAAAAAAAAAACAAGTAGGCACTTTTCAACTGTCAGATGGTCGGTCCGTTTGGAAAAATTAAGGTAGTTACCCATTCCAGTGTGTAGTTGGTAACGTAACAACCCTAGCAGGGTAAGCAGAGGTGTACACTTGTGAACACTAATACCTATATCAACATCTTCAATAGCGATATCAGCGTGAAATAACGAAAACAACAAGAACATGTGACTTATCGCAAATACCTATAGGCTCGAAAATCATAGTTATTCGTAGCAAACTTCATCATAATACATAATGAGCCTATAATGTTCCCACTTCTGGGACACAGGTCTCCTCTCGGTCATAGGGAGTGGGCCGTAATCTACCACGCGGGCCCAGTGCGGGTTGGAAGATGTCAAATGTCTTCGAAGTTTTGCCTTTGAACTTCGTCAGGATGTTTTGAAATTATTAACACAAAACGCCTGATGGGGAGCGAACCTACGACCTACGGTATCAGCCGCGACTTATGTAAGTAGTAGTAACCAATTCACTATTTCAGTCGAAACATGTCCCCTGCTGGATATAGCCCCAAAGAACCTACACTTCGATTAGTTCTGTGCTTCTCGCATCCAGCGGGTATTCGCGGCTTTCGGTCCATCTTAAACCATCGACCGGGCATAAATACTCCCCTACGCGGGCCTGTGATTTTGCCCGATCGATTATAAAAATAATAAAAAATAAAATAAAAATTCTTTTATTGTCGCCAGTTTATAAATATCCGTTTATGGGCTACTGATACCCAAACTAAGCCATAGCTTGTGTTTTGGGTAACAGCGTTCAGCCGCAGGAAGTAACCCATGATAAATACGAAAACATATTATATACATATATGTCGCTGCAGTAGGCTTAATGTTCTTACGAATTTATCTTAATCTAAGTCCATTTCTTACTTAAACAATCTAACAGACATGTGTGTGTATTACTTACCTTAAATTATTTTTCGCGTTATAAATCTTCAGCTGAGTTTCATTCACAGGTTCCCCAGAGATGCAGTCGTAAAGAATGGCATCCAAGCCACCGATTCTGAGATTCACAAAGGTCAAGAGTATCAAGTAGTGAATCATCTTCGACTCCTGCTCCTGTTGTTAAAGAATCAAATAGCTTAGTTTTTATCACAGTCTAAAAATCATACAGTCATCCGACGAAGACGTCTAGACAGAGCAATCGTGCAGGGTGTGAGGGACGAGACGCAGGTAAGCGGCACCCGAGCTGCGAACAAAACGATGTTCGTAGCTCGGTATGTATTATTAAGGGCTAACATATATATTATATAGGATATGTTTTTTTGTTTGTTTGTTTTTTTTAATTTGATATGAGTGTCAATTTTGAGTATAATTGGGGTGCTTGTAACGAAAAAGCCACCCTTTTTGAAATCCAAGATGGCGGACGTAAATTTAAATGTATATTAATATCATATGGGTGTTAATTCCGAGGTGGATTGGGATGCCGGTTACGAAAATGCCATCTAAATAACTTAAATCTGTCTCGAGTTGTTCCCTTAGTAAAAATAGAAAATTAATTAAATATAATACAGCTATCGATGTTGATTTGCAATAAATAAATAATTTCATAAATATTGTTTATTTGTGACAACCCTGGCCGATGCGTTACCGTCTAGATGATGTCGGCATTTTACACGAGATCAAAGGCCTACTGTATGATTTTTATACTGTGGTAATATGGTATGGTTGTTAAGAGTGGACACTAGTGGCGCTTTCTCTAAACAAACATATTCCGCTGTTGTCTTCGCGGATAACGCTTTTAGAGCAATTATTTTTCTACAATTTTACACCTTGATTATACGTACCTCTATCATTTGATTTTTTGCAAAACTTAATTAATAAAAGAAATATGATATTTCAAAATCCCGAAAATAACCCACTTTTACCGCGATATTCAGACGACTATTGGACAAATGTGGTAAGTTTTGGACAAAAAAAAAGCGCAAGGTATACTTTTCCTCAAAATTTTTATACATATAGAAATAATTGAGATCTGCCGTGGTTTGTAAAAGAAAACAGCGGAACGCGAAACGTCTTTTGGTCAACGTTTTTGTAGGTAATATCAGCCTGAGCTGCACGCTTTTCACACTTTACGGGGAGAAGTTGGAAGTGGCGCGACGGCTATAGTTTCTTCAAATACCTATTTTTCAAATCCCTCGGCAATAAAGTCCCCTCTTAAAACTGTTTGTCAGAATTTTGAGCTTCTGACTACCTATAACAACTGTCAAAGACCTGCGAATGGTCAGAAAGGTTTATCGTGGTTTATGAGGCACGGAGGGGTCTCCCATCCACAGACCACCTGCGGCAAACGTAACTTAACCTAATCGTTTTTTTTTAATAATTATAAACTAGTGCTTGACCATAATCGTTCATGGTCACCCATGGTGCATTGACGGTAAAGCGCACTAGTTTATTAAGCCCATTCACTCAAAAAAACTAAGGAAAAAAAAAATTGGAAGGAAGACGGCAGTTGAGCGAGGTGCTGCAATGTTAAATCCAAGAACACGACCCACGATGCTGCGCCAGAGGGAGATTGGTCTAAAGACCCTCCACATCCAAACTCCCGCACACAACAACATTTGGCGCATCATACCCGGCACACATCGCAACACGCTCAGACCCGTCCTCCGTAGGGCTTCACCAGACATCATGCCGTATGTCTGCAAGACTAGTGTGGTGGGTAGTAAGTTCTGCCCGCAGCCGATGTTATGGCCTACCACCGAGCGTCGTTCCAGGTTCTATTATTTTTGCCACAGGCATTGATCTTATAGAGATAAAAATTAATATCAATAATTAAAAAACCTATTAATAAATGAAGCGCGTCCGATTCGCCAAATGTTGTTGTGTCGGGAGTTTGTCGTGGAGAGTCGCCAGATCAATCTTCTTCTAGCGCAGCATCGTTTGGTCGTGTTGGTGCATTACCTCGCTCAACTGCCGTTATCCTTCATATTCCCAAGTTGTTTAAGTGAATAGGTTAATAAACTATGCGCTTTACCATCAACGATTGCATCACTGCTTACCATCAGGCGGGGCTGCAGTCAAGCACTAGTTTATAATTATTAAAAAAAAAACCTAAAAAAAATCTGCGTTATCTGATCTTTAGTTTAGTACATGTACTTACATGACTCGAAGTGCGACGAAACTAATTTGTGATAGTATGGTTCATATTATTAGTTACCAGTAAAATCAAATGGTATATCGTAAAATTACTTTTACTACTACATGTACACGAAAACAATTAAATAATGACGTTGTCGTGTAAATCCAGTCACGATATTATGCTATCTTTTAGATAATATTCGTGGTGAAGGAGACATTTGACATGATAAAGAAGAAAAGGGAACAATAAAAATACAGATAATATTAAATATAAGTCGTGTAAATAACAGTATGATTATTAGTCAAAATATTAATTATATGTAGATATTATTTACCAACTTCTAAAACTAAATAAAATACAAATTATTAAATAATAATAGTAACCCTTACTAATACTATTCGGTCGAAAAATTCTTACGTACGGACTAATGTACGGACGACAGCTGGTCATCATCATCATCATCAACCTTATATCGTCCCACTGCTGGGCACAGGTCTCCTCTCATGCAGAGAAGGATTGAGCGTAAACACCATGCTTGCTCAATGCGGGTTGGCCAAGCTACCTGAAACTGTCAAATACTCCCTATCAATCTTGAGTCTTAATGCTTTAACGATAATGTTGAAATACTAATAAAGAAATTTGACAGATTTTAGTAGCTTGATGTGCTGTATAAACAGCTGAAACGCCGACAGTGACAAGAAGTCGTCGAATAATGTCGTTAATGGTCGCGTGCCGAGCTAATCGTCCCTTTCGGCTACAAGACAGGCCACGGTGTCCGAGGATATTGACATCTGTGCCACAGTGATAGCAATGAGGAAAGAGAACAGCAAGGAGAAAGGTGGAGGTGGTGGTGTCGTCGAAAAAAGTGCCTATGTTCGACGAAGGCAGTGCATGAAGCCAAAGGCCCGACTCCCACCTACCCACAGCGAGCAGGCGCGCACGCTCCGCATTAGTAGCAGACGAGTCAAGTATATTCTTCTGTACTACTCTGCAGAGCGGCTCATCCCAATGTATCTGGAAAGATGTAGGTATTGTTGTGGTGGGTGGATCTGCATACGGGCTAGTGAGTCTCCAGGCATACGTATGATTGAGATGATTATGTGCGTTATGTATACACTCCACTTCATTCTTTTATATGCTCTCATTCATACCCTAGAGTTATCTATACTAATGTATAAAGCCGAAGAGTTTGTTTGTTTGTTTGAGTGCGCTAATCTCAGAAACTAATGGTGTGATTAGAAAAATTGGATAGCCTATTAATCCAGGAAGGCTTTAGGCTATATAACGTCACGCTCCAACCAATAGGAGCGAAGCATATAAAAAAACGTATCGAAACTTACGCGGATGAAACCGCAAGGTGCAGCTAGTGTTATATAACCGCCAAAATGACAGTATTCATAAAGTTTTGCTGCTGGCTGTACCAATATAAGACACAATTTATTTGTAACTCCTGTATCTCTGTTACACATTTATTCAAACATCAATATAACATACCTACACCTTCTTTTATTCAGAACTCAATCCAGCACTTACTTTGAACATGAAAACATAATCATGGGCTTTAGAAGCCGGCTTATATTCCATAATCTGGGAAACTGGAGACTATTGTTTATTGGTAGGACGAAGCAAAAATAAACAAAACGTTATTCAATCTACCCTCCTACTGTAAGCAATCACTTCATGGTGGGGAAGACGGCGGAGTCGTAGGCCATAAGGGCAGCGTATACAATATGTAACGAGAAGTGTGATTGCCAAGAGACTGGATTGCTCTTATATCCAGCAATGCTGCAGCACACATATTGCTGCCGTGTGCAATTTTTGTTTGTGTTAGTGTGTCTTTATTTTGGTATTAGCTTTCCGCCCGCGGCTTCGCCCGCGTGGAGTTCGGTTATATCGCGCTTTTTAGATTTCCCTCGGGAAAATCAAATTTTTCCGGAATAAAAGGTAGCCTATGTTCTTTATCAGGGTCTAAAGATTGTCTGTGCCAAATTTCATCAAAATCGGTTGAGAGGTTTAAGCGGGAAAGCGTAACAGACAGACAAACAGACAGACAGAGTTACTTTCGCATTTATAATATTAGTATGGATAATGTTTTTTAAATTTTAAACTAGTGCTTGACGATGGTAAGCTGTGATGCAATCGTTGATGGTATAGCGCGCTAGTTTTTTTAAGAGCCTATTAACTCTAGCCTTGAAGACACTTAAATTGTAGTCAGACGGAAACACCATCGCTGGTTAATTGTTCTAGTCCCTCGATGTTCGGTGTGTAAAAGACGAAGCGAAACACTTCGTCCGAATCGTAGTGGTGTCAACAACGTAATGGCGGCTACTCGTCGTACGACGGGTTAATGTATCTGTTTGTATGAGGTCTTGGTACTTGAAATCAACTTAATTTAATTATAGAAGAATATACCAAGGGCACGGGCTTCTTTGACATCAAACGATATTGTAAGAATTTTTTTAACACCCTTGCTCGTAAAGCTGATGTAATTCCACCGGTTTTAAATATGTAAAGCAGGCCATAACAAACGCGTGTTTTATCAAAGCAAATAGTTAAGTTATAGTCCATAACAGCATTATTTTCCATAACAGCATTATTTTCCATTTCCAAGTAATTATGGAACTGATCGCCGCCGCACGGCTCGCGCTGCGCGCTGTTCCATATTTGAAATGGCAAATAATAATACTAATGGAGGGAAAGCAACAGTGTGCATTCACAGATTGAGTTTATTTAAAATGAACAAAATATAAAATACTTCTTTTCTGTTTCCTCGCAAGTGTGTTAAAAAACGTCGTACGATATACGTGCGTATTGGTTATAACATGCTCGGCTCAATTACACCCTCGCCTTCGGCTCGGGCTGAAATTCCTCCTCGCATATTATAACCATCATTACGCACTAATATCGTAATGTACTATTAAATCTCATATCTACATGTTTAGAAATTATGAGGTAGGCTATTTACAATACTAGGTGCGCAGAATTACGGAAGAGGTTTATCGTGATATTGGTAAGTAATGTGACGTGTAACAGTTATTGACCTACATAGTGCGGTGACACGTTTGTTATAATTAAAATTTAGGAAACTTGTTTAAAACCGGCAATTTGGTATCAATTCTTAGAATAATTTATTTTTATTTGAAACCTGTAAAAAATCCTCTGAATCATGCGTGCGTAAAACTAATAGTTATCAAGAACTTGACAGACAGTCTGTAAATGGACCATGGTCCTGCAACCTTAATTGGTACTGCTTTTGCACAACAAATATAGATAATATCCTGACTGCATCAAAAATGAAGAAAAATATTTCATCATTTCTGATTTCATATTACTTTTATTTCGTTACACAAATAAAATGTCAATCTATCGCATATTTCATTGTTACGTCCATTGATTCATGAATTTGATTATTTCGCTGGCTACATGGAAGGCATGCGATCGATGGCAATTTAATCTGTGTATCACAATCAGCCCGTAGTTTAATCTAACTTGATAGAAAACCACCCAGATACCCGGTCATAGTCAACTGTATCGTTTAAACTCGCTCCTTTCGTGGCCACCGTCTCCCCAACTCCCTGCCACATGACGTGACAGGCCGCGACTGACATATCCGAAATCGCTGCGACATTCTTCCTAAACGTCTTCCCAAACAATGCAGTGAGGGTCCACTGACTTACCAAGTCTTATTTTACCTACTATCTGCATCTTAACGTCCAAATAACAACGACTAATTTAGCTTGCAACAACTGCTTGATTAATTTTGTGTGATGACCAATTATGTTTACAGATTTCATATATTCTATTTGATTGGTAATAAGGGTGTTATTTGCTTGTTGAAGGATAGTTTTTAAGTTGTGTAGGTGTCAGGGGTGAAACTTAGAGTATTTGAGAAAGTTTTGGATTCGCAATGAGGTGATGGATTCGATTTTAAATGTTTGTTGTTGGATGGAGTCTCGTTAGGGATGATAAATTTTATTTATCTGCCATTTATTTACCTTAGAATACTTGTTTGAGATACCTACCAAACAAGAAGTTTCTTATTACTCTAAAAGAAAAATATCTGATGAACAAATGTTAAGAATATTATAATAAAGCCGTGGGTGTGTGACACAGTTAATATACAATCGTTTTTATTTTTTATTTATTTTTTATTCTCTTCCGTTTTTAACTGGAAGACATTCAACAATACTTTAGAAACGATGTATGGTATGTGAGGTACAGGTCCAGTTACAAGCCCTCCAAAATGGTGTTTTGAGGACCTCTCTTCTTTAGTCTCCTTGCACTTGAAGTAAATCGTCCATAAGGTGGTGTGCCAATATGTTAGGGTGCTGCTGCAGTCTGTCTTTGTATGTTGTGACTCTATGATATAATCGAAATAAAAAGCATTATAGCTTAAAATGATGTCCATTGTTAACATAAAACTGTTAGATTCTGCATTGTTAGGGATCGTACTACATTCAGAATTACAATATTATTGAAACAAATTTGAATATTTGCCAATGGTTGTCTCAAGTCATCCTTTGCATTATATTTATTTTTTTAGATTTCTCTTACCCCCAGGGAAAATAATCTAAGGTAAGGTAAGATTCACGCGCGCCTTAAAGAGATGTCCGCATATTGTGACGGGTCCTCGAAGACCGATGCCTCCTGGGTAAGGGTTACGAGTTGGTTAAAAAAGAAACCGTGGCCCTGGCGCACAGGCAACAGAAAAAAAACACGGATTTTAGTCACTAAAAATCTGACATCGCTTTCCGCTCCCTCCAGAGCGGGAGAGGTCATTTGACGATTTCCCATACCAAACATAAAAAAGGTAAGGTCAGGTTACCTTTACCTTACCTTTTTTCCGTTTGACCACTAAGCGCTTACGGGTTTATTGGTCAAACTGCTGAGTCAACATCGGCTTACTATATAGTAGATACGGCTATATGTTATGGGTCGGGCCACCATCTTAACCACGAAGTCATAATAAAAATTTAAATTTAGAACATAATGTTGTGAATGTGACTGCGCTGCGGGTGTTTGCTAGTAAAACATTGAGCATACTTCAAACACGGTAAGTAATACCTATACTACACTTGATTCGCAATTTACTTGGTAAACAATGTAAACAAATATGAAAATAGGAAAAATGACATTAATTCCTACACAATAAAGTTCAGATTACCTACGCCACATCTTGAAATATTTTCACAACGTTATTTTTTTTTTATACCAAACCTGAATATAAACGTAGTTTGTTTAGAATAAGCAACTGAAGCGATTCCAATAATTTTTACACCATGTTATATTTTTTCCCACATTCTTTTAGAAATTGTTGCAGTGTGGTTACTGAGCGCACAACTCAGCTGACGTTAGATCATAGTAATAGGCGCGTGAGACAGGGACCACCGTGATGCAGATGGCGTGGCCGGGCGAGTGTTGCGTTGACCATATTTTTGTTAGGACAACCAGGTAAATAACAAGCTCATAACTTTGTGGTTTTTCATGATATCTTTTTGAAATTTTATACATAGATTATTTCTTAACAATACTGAACACGCATTTCCGGTTTTGCATAAAAAAACAACCTTGTTTAATTTAGTCAATAATGCTAGTGACTTTGAAATTATTAGTTGTCATTAAAAGAAAGTTGATATTTCTGCCAGTAACTATTTTTTAAGTAGGAATCAGTATATTCATCTAAAGTTTTCTATTTGTTTGCAAAATTACTTCTCAATATGTTATTATTTGGGGTCACTGTCGAATGGTATGTGTAGTGTAGTATGGTCTGAAGGTGGAGTGGTGCGCTGTTTTTTTTTTTTTACTAAAATTCACGGGTCCGTCATCATCATCACCTCAGTGTTAATCCCAGTCGCATTCGACGCTTTTTTCAGCTTTGGAGTCTGGGGTCCGCTTTACCAGTTTAAGTGCTGATTTTGGCTGTACTTCGATATTTTCCGTGAAGCGACTGCCGTCTGACCTCCACAACCCGAAGCATTGCAGTTAGACCAATTGTTGGACTTTTGAGAGCTCCTTCAACCTGTAACGACTGCCATTAGATGTTCGTATGGCAACCGGGTTCAACGGCTTAACGTGCTTTCTGAGGCACGACCAGACCAGTGCAAATAAGCGCAAGGAGGCGCGGGGGGTTGAACCCGCGCCTCCTTGCGCAGCGGCGGAGGTCAACGGGTCCAATCCAGTTTTAGTTTTTATAAAAATTAAGTAATCAATGGAGATTGATTACTTTTCACTACTCCTCATAGTTTCGGACACCCACGCACATTTGTAAAATTCCACCTGTGTAGGTAGTATGTACTCGTATACCTACTGCACTGTGTCCTGTTTCCATCTCAACCTGAAAACTTACAGTGTAATGAGTGGAGTGACCTATCATTCTACCTAATGCTAGGGGTTGACACTAGTGACAACTTACTCTAAGCTCCCTTCATCTAACATTTCGGTAAGATTTATCTAGAGTCGATCGGCTGTATTTACTAACTTCCTATTTAGAACATAAAATAAAATACTAATCAAGACTTCCAGCTCTAGTATTCTAAATTTCATGCACATTACCCAATACATTACGAACAGAACATCTAACATTTCCAACTCCATCCTTTTACAAGAAAACAAATATTAAAAACTCGGTCCATTTAGTTCACTAGCAAATGGTCAGAGCACGCGATTGCTCGCATATTGAATGCAGCGAAATGCATACAAATACTGTGTTTACTGTCTACCCCCTGATGGATGGTTGAGGCTACTTTTTCTGAACGCTATGAATTCTGGAGTTCTATCCCTTTTCATCGTGGGAGCATTTCCCTTTAAGAATTTTGGGGAAAAGATGCTAGCAAGGAAATAGGAAATCTGGTGGCAAAGTGCGAGCGTTTTGGGGGACTGTCTTATGTAGTGTTCAAAAAGTGTTGATTCTCAGCCTAATTTGAATAAAATATACATTTGATTTTGATTTCGACATGGTAAGGGCTCAACCATTCGCCGCTACTAACAAAATGTATACAGGGTTGCGCAACGAAAGGGCACCAGCCCCCTAATAGGCGAACACATTTTTGTCAAATGATTGCGACTAGTTGGGATCGTTTGGACCGAGCGGACCAATGGGCGGTACAAACAATCCCAAGTGATCCCAACTAGTCGCAATCATTTTGTTGGTAGCGGCGACTGGTTGCGCCGCCATTGTGTGCCAGTGAAATATAGCCCTAAGATATTAGATATTTCAACAACTTATATCATAAGATACAATAAGGAACCTTCACCCATCTGTTTTTAGATGAAACGTATTTTATATTAAACACATTAATCTATCTATACTAATATATAAAGCTGAAGAGTTTGATTATTTGTTTGTTTGAACGCGCCAATTTCAGGAACTACTGTTCTGATTAGAAAAAATATTTTTGTGTTGGATAGAACCCATTAATCCAGGAAGGCTTTAGGCTATATAACATTATAACATCAAGCTGCGACCAATAGGAGCGGGGCATATAAAAAAAAACGCGGGTGAAACCGTGTGGCACAGCTAGTATAATATATCATGACTGGGTTGACTAATAAAATCCTGGCCAAAACTATTGATTAAAATTTGAAGAAGCATAACTTTAATTCAAATTATTTATTTTTTCTTTTTATTGAAATCAAATTAGTGTACTTATTTATCTTTAAGGAGTTTTATATGTTTTTTTTTTGGCTTTACTTCATAAAGCAGCAGCAGTCAGAAGGTTATTCTACTAATATTTAGAAAGTCCAATCTCAGTCTCAATCTGGCAAAAATACTTGTAGTTTCCCTACTTTGAACGTTTTAAAATACGAGAATTGGGGTTCAGGTGTTTCAGAAACCGCAGTACGTTCTAAGAACCAAACAAAAGGACGCTACTCCACAATCCCTCGAACTCATCATCTCAGCGTTAATCCCAGTCGCATCCGAAGCTTTTTCAGCTTTGAAGTCTGGGGTCCGGTTTGCCAGTCTAGCTGCTGATTTTGGCTAAACTTCGACATTTTCCATAAAGCGGCTGCCGTCTGACCTCCACAACCCGAAGGCGATATCGAAGCATTGCAGTTATACCAATAGTTGGACTTTTGAGGGCTCCAACAACCTGTAACGACTGCCATTAGATGTTCGCATGGCAACCGGGACCAACGGCTTAAGATGCTTCCACAATCCCTGGACCTATCATCAAACATAAAACCATCAGTCATCACCCAATACAAACAGCTGTCGAAGCTTGCAGTGAATAATTTATGTCCCAATCAAATACCTCTTCAATCCTAACGACAAATTGTACATTTACCACATTTCATAAAAGCACAAACTACATAATTGACATAACTGCCATGGTACCGATCAGGCCTCACTCAAACACTGACTCAGTCAATTTGAAGACCGCAAATTGCCGCCTGTTGCTAATTAATGCTTGCCGTGCATCAGTCTGAAAGTGGCCACGAAGAGAGCGATTTGGATTGGCTAATATTTGATTGATTTCATGGTTAGTTGAAATTTGACGAAAGAGGATAGAGAGAGATGCCAACAACTTTAAATGTCACTTTTCACACTCAATTTGAATTATTTTGAAGCATATTGCTAATATTTGTACGCATTGCAACATAAATAATGCATTGAATGTTGTTGACTGTCAAATTGAATGCAATTGCTGCTGATAATGTATTACGCTATTATTGGTAGATGTCACATGACCGCCTCCGTGGCGTAGCGGCAGCGAACGCGGCCGTTGCGCAAGGGGGCGCAGGTTCGATCCCCGCACAGTGGAAGTATTTGTATGCATGAATATGAATACTTGCATTGGTCTGGTCGTGCCTCGGAAAGCACGTTAAGCCGTTGGTCCCGGTTGCCATACAAACATCTAGTGGCAGTCGTTACGGGTTGTTGGAGCCCTCAAAAGTCCAACAATTGGTCTAACTGCAATGCTTCGATGTCGCCTTCGGGTTGTGGAGGTCAGACGGCAGTCGCTTCACGGAAAATGTCGAAGTTTAGCCATTTCAGCAGTTGGACTGGTAAAGCGGACCACAGACTCCAGAAGCTGAAAAAGGCTTCGGATGCGACTGGGATTAACGCTGTGATGATGATGAATGTATTACGCTATTTATTTTTGAATCTTCTCGTCCGAAATACTGCAGTGTCTGAAGACAAAAGTCTTCGACCAGTGTGTTGCCAGTGATGACTTATGGAACTGAGACGTGGTCGCTAACAATGGGCCTTATAAGAAAACTCAAGGTCACTCAATGGACAATGCAGAGGGGTTTCGCTGCGTGATCAAATCAGGAATGAGGAGATCCGCAGAAGAACGAGAGTAACCGACATAGCCCGAATTGCAATACTGTAGTGCCAGTGGGTCGGGCACATTGCCCGTAGGACCGATTCCCGATGGGGCCGACGAGTTCCCGATTAGCGACCACGCCCCGGAAGACGCAGCGTGGGTAGGCCCCCGACACGGTGGACCGACGACCTGGTGAAGGTCGCGGGAAACCGCTGCATGCGGAAGACGCAGGACCGGTCATCGTTGAGATCCTTGGTAGAGGCCTATGTCCAGCAGTGGACATCTTTCAGCTGAAATGATGAATGAAGTAATTACGCAACTACCCGGCTGGTTTTATTTTGTTGTATACTTCATGATAAGCTTTTTGCTTTTGTTGCAATATAAGAGAGATGGTTGCATTTACTCTGAAAATTTAATATTTAGTTTTTAATTTTAAAGTTTATAGAACACTAGCGGCCGCCAGCGACTTCGTTCGCGTGGAATTAGTCATGCTCAGCTCCTATTGGCAATATGTACGGCTGCGTTAGCTCCCGTTTTCGCAACATTTTTTGTTACTGCTCTGCTCCTAATAGTCATAGCGGGATGTTATATAGCGTAAAGCCTTCCTGGATTAATAGGCTATCCAACGCAAAAAGAATTTTTCAAATCGGACCAGTAGTTCCTGAGATTAGCGCGCACAAACAAACAAACAAACAAACTCTTCAGCTTTATATATTAAGTATAGATAATCATCCTAAAATGTTCCCACTCCTGGGACACAGGCCTCCTCTCGTTGATAGGGCCGTAATCTACGCGGGACCAGTGCGGGTTGGTAGAAGTCACATCTCTTAGAACTTTTGGTTCGAGGACATTCCGGCATCCCCATCATGTTTTCCATCACCGTTTTGAGCACAGAACAGAGTGGTTTTAAATACTTGTGTTTAGATTTAGTTACGAAATTTACGAAATTTTTATAGAAGTATGTACTTATTGAAAAAAAAAATCATAATAATGTGAAATTATTTAATGATATGAAATGTACAGCCCAGAGCCAGGTCAAGGTGGCTGCCAGGAAACTTGGCGTTATCGCAAAGGTTCGGCGGTACTTCACACCGGGGCAGCTTCTAATGTTGTACAAAGCACAGGTCCGTTCGTGTGTGGAGTACTGAAGCCACATTTGGGTTGGTACTGCAAAATACCACCTGGCCACTTTGGATTCAGTGGAGAAGCGTGCGAAGAGGCTAATTGGCGACCCTGATTTAACTCAAAACGGTCTTCAAAGCCTAAAGCACAGGCGTAGAGTAGCCAGCCTTTCGGTGTTCGGTTTCGGTCGCATTTTGGTGAGTGTGCGAGGGAAATCTCCGTTCCACCTTCGGTCGTACCGCGAGTTTCCGCCCTTACGTTGTTAACACCACTACGATGCGTTTCGCCTCCACTTTTATACCGCGTACATCGAGGGACTGGAACAATTGAGTGTGTTCCAGACTAGAGTGAATAGGCTCTTAATAAACTAGTGCTCTTTACCATTAATGATTGCATCACTGCTTACCATCAGGCGGGTTTGCGGTCAAACGCTAGTATAAAATTTATAAAAAAAAAAAAACTGAATCTGAATCTATCAGATTTCTTTATTACATTTTCAACTTTATCTCTAAAGCTTTAGGCCTCAAGGTTGGTTGGGAATATTTGAAAGTTTCGCCTTCGGGTAGCCTGACTTGTTGTCGTCCCTGAATAGATAGCATTTATTGCAGAATATAGTTCAGATCACTCACCGATATAAGAAAACAAATGCACTAACTTATATGATATGTACATATGAATTATTTTTTAATTTTCATTAATGATAGGAAATAAAGTACTAAGAACAAAGCACGCCAACTTAAAAGCCTCAGGCAGCGCAGTGCAACAATAATTGATAGTCTCCAGTCGCTAGGACAGCTCTACTCACTCGCGCTGTTAGTTAGCACCGGCTGTTGACAGTAATAACAGTGGCTGACCTATGTTTATTTACATAAAATTGTCACCACACCAGTGTGAAAAGTTCCGCTATTGAGGACTTGCTATAAGTGATTGACCGATACGGTTGATGCAAGTAGTGGCTGAGCGATTTTCTGCTGCACTGCGATTGTTTTTTAATAATTATAAACTAAGGCTTCACTGCAATCCCGCCTCAAAAAAAAACAAAAAAACTGTAGAGTAGAGTAAATAGGAAGGAAGACGGCAGTTGAGCGCGGTGATGCAATGTTAAACCCAACAACATGACTAACGATGCTGCGCCAGAGGGAGATTGATCTGGAGACCCTCCACGACCAAACTCTCGACACAACAACGTTTGGAGCATCGTAGCCGGTACACCAGACATCTTGCCGGATCACGATGATTCGCTTGCGCGGTAAGTGGGTGGTAACTTCTGCTGACAGCCGATGTTAAGGCCTACCACTTAGCAGTGCCGCGGATTCGATTCCCGCATGGAACAAATATTTGTATTGCCTACAGGTCGTTGTTCCGGATGTGGCTGTAAGTCTATGTGAGATTAATCTTTGTAAAAGTACCAACGATCACACTGCCACAATTTCTAAATGTATTTAGGAAAAAGTATACCAAGGTGAAGTTGCTTATTCTGAACAAACTGTATTCAGGTTTTGTGTAAAGTAAAAATAATGTTTTATAACTGGGGGTGCATATCTCTATAGATATACATATAAACACCGCATTTTTCTTAAAAAAAACACCGAACGACACAACAATATAAACACGATAAAAAGGTGTTGGTTTTAAATTAAAAGATTCACGAGTCATCTCATGAACATATATCAATGTTCGTCGACTATATGTGAATTGTAACGGATCCGCACAAAGAGCGACAACAAACAGCAATTTAAACCGCTCATCGGATTGAATCGGAACAAGAGGTCGTGTTGCATCAATTAAAGGATTAACGCTTGCTGTTAATTCTCTCTCGTTGTTTTGTAACCAGAACGTCTATGTTTGTTTTCATTATCTGTTGCTTCAATAAAATAAATAATCTTTCTGTTTATATTAGGTAAAAGCATTATGTAGATTACCTACATTATTTCTTTCTCCTTCCCCTTAGTATTCCATCCAAAGGTTGTCTGTAAAAATCCCTCTTAGTGATAAGACCGCCCATTGTATCACCCTTTGTAAAATATTTATATTATAAAATATTTATGTTCTGTAATCTATATGGTCCACATTCATCATCAACCTTTTTATCGTCGCACTGCTACGTACAGGTCTTCTCTCATACAGAAAAGGATTAAACGTAATCACCACGCTTGCTCAATGCGGGTTGGCGATTTGAGACTTCAGTCCAGGTTTCCTCAAGATGTTTTCCTTCATCTTATAATCAGTCATTGGTGTCCAAGATACACATAGAAAGTACATATAACTTAGAAAAGTTACATTGGTAATTGCCTGACCTGGAATCGAACCCGCACACTCATACAGGTTGTATGTGTGATGGTGCATATAATAAAGAGTATTCTATTCTATTCTTTCGTCATAATCAATAATCGAATAGATGTTTATTCGGACTTTTCTGACAACTAAACTAAACTAACTAAACTAAACTAATTTTAAGTCCAGTCCGTCTTTTTCTTTCTATTTCATAAAGAAAAGAACTGACAATAAATTATTTTTAACACCCTTGCTCGTAAAGCTGATGTAATTCCACCGGTTTTAAATATGTAAAGCAGGCCATAACAAACGCGTGTGTTATCAAAGCAAATAGTTAAGTTATAGTCCATACAAATTCCATAACAGCATTATTTTCCATTTCAAGTAATTATGGAACTGATCGCCGCTGCACGGCTCGCGCTGCGCGCTGTTCCATATTTGAAATGGCAAATAATAATACTAATGGCGGGAAAGCAACAGTGTGCATTCACAGATTGAGCTTATTTAAAATGGACAAAATATAAAATACTTTTTTTTTCTGTTTCCTCGCAAGTGTGTTAAAAAACGTCGTACGATATACGTGCGTATTGGTTATAACATGCTCGGCTCAATTACACCCTCGCCTTCGGCTCGGGCTGAAATTCCGCCTCGCATGTTATAACCATCATTACGCACTAATATCGTAATGTACTATAAATTAGTCTTCTATTATTATTAATTTGACTTCTATCCTTTTCTTAATGAGATCGACAGAATAAGACGTAGTGAATATTTTAGTTAGTGAACAAGAGATCTTCACCAATGCCCGTTATTTGAGGTACGAATAAGTCCAAGATTTTGCAAAAGAATTTCAATATCAAAGACACCTGTTTGCTATCTATGTTACGAAGCCTTTGTTTTCTTTTTTTTTTACTGTATGTGTCCACTTAATCCTGAATGACAGAATCCCAAATTTTTTAGCTTTTAACTATATAAAACTGTGTACCTTTCACAATTCCAGCGTTCGTTTCAGCTCAGCATTACCATGAGAGTATGCGGCAAAGCGGGGCGTCGCATCAATTAAAGGATTAACGAGATGGTGCGTTAAATGTATGCAGTTGCCCCATCCGCTGATTGACCGTTTGTATGTTCCACGTTAATCTTTCATTTATAGTTTCACAGATTTAAAGCAATATGTTTTTTGAGACGACTATTGTTGATAAGCAGTTCACCATCAAAAGGCTTCTGTTTTTTTTTAGAAGAGTTCCAATTACACTATTATTTTGTCTATTTTTATACAGACTTTTAGTCTTTGAGACACTGTGGTATCTTGGACGACGAGAAGATGTAGTGTAGCTTCCCGAACGCTGCCCAGCCGAGCTGGAATCGATGAGATACCTCTTTCTCGAAGTTGGACCTACCTAGTTGGACAGTTTGTCCCAGGTATATATACTCGTTAAGAACTTCGAGTGCAGAGCAACCAACTAGAATTGGAGTGGGTGCGACATAAGAGTTCGACATGATCTTCGTCTTATCCATGTTTATCTTCTTCTACGTATCGGAAGACGTAGCGTAGGGAGGCCCCCAATAAGGTGGACCGATGACCTGGTGTAGGTCGCGGGAACACGATGGATGCGGGCAGCATAAAACCGGTCATCATGGAGGGCCTTTGTCCCGTAGTAGACCTCTATAGGCTGAAGAAGAAGATACAGGATTTGATCTTAACCAACTGCGCCAACCAACTTTGTCCGCCCGTTTCTTACATTATGCTCAACATCTTTTGATGAACTATATCTTCTATATCGAGTAAGTTAAGTGCAATTCCTTGAATGCATCCCACAATATTCACAGCACAGTAAGATCTATTTGTATCCAACATTAACTTGGTTTTTATTTGTTCAGTCCGCAATCATACGGAGATGCCCCGTTGTGACGGGTGACTTGAAGTATTTATTGCATACTATAAGATAACGGAAACTGCGGAGAAAATATCAGGCGCGGATATTTTAATGTTAAGGAGTTGATACATTTGTGGAGGTTAAAGTTGAAGAGTTTTATTGTATCAATGTTTTAAGAGTATAACGGTAACCGGCAGCTTAATTGCGTATCGCACTTCAATTCTATCAATTTGAACAATTTTGAAGCATATTGCTAGTGCATTGCTACATGTGTTCCAAAAATGTATCCGCTCAACAACGTAAATAACGCAATGAATGTTGTTGAACTGTCAAAATGAAACCCATTGCTACTGATATTGTGTTATGCAATAGGGATGTATCCAAGGTATGAAAATCAAAAAAAATAATCAGTCTATCTTATAGATAACAAAAAATAATTAAGACCTGTATTTTTATTTTGCCGAAATTACCAAAAACTACTGAGATATAGCGTATTAAAGTTACAGAGTGGGGGCTAATTACGCCACCCCAACGGGGTATATTATTTTGTACCACGCCGTGACGTCATGCGACATTTCAAATCAATATAATCTTCCTAAGTATTTGAATAAAATAAAAAATACGTGCTCAATATTTTTAATACATTTATCTGATTGGCTTTAAATTATTGTTTTAGGATACAACCCTGCTGGTGATATTAGCTATATGGCTATCGTCAAGGATACACTTAGGAAGTTAACCTAATATCTGTTAAAAAGGAAACGTTCTACAATGAGTCTGAAAGTAAGTTGGAACTAATTGGTTGCGGCGGTCTTTAAGTGTTTTCAAGGCTAGAGTGAATAGGCTCCTAATAAACTAACGCGCTTTACAATTTTCAATTGCATCACTGCTTATCATCAAGCAAGATAGCGGTAAAGCACTAGTTTATAACATTTTTTTTAATAATTATAAACTAGCGCTTGTCTGCAATCCCGCCTAATGGTAAGCAGTTATGCAATCGTTGATGGTAAAGCACGCTAGTTTATTAAGCCCATTCACTTAAAAAACCTTAGCGAATAGGAAGGAACACGGCAGTTGAGCAACATTGAAGTTGAGCGGCATTTAAAAAAATGGAAAAACTTTTACAATGAAATCATAGATATCTCATTTGTCTGTCTCATCGTAATTTCTATTTATATACTTACTAGCTTTCCGCCCGCGGCTTCGCCCGCGTGAAGTTCGGTTATATCGCGCTTTTTAGATTTCCCTCGGGAACATCAATTTTTTCCCGGATAAAAGGTAGCCTATGTTCTTTCTCGGGGTCTAAAGATTACCTGTGCCAAATTTCATCAAAATCGGTTGAGAGGTTTAAGCGGGAAAGCGTAACAGACAGACAGACAGAGTTACTTTCGCATTTATAATATTAGTATGGATAGTTAAAAATCTTCCGGGCAGGGGAACCGATTGAGTAATATCCACTTAATTTAGACCAAAGAATCTATCAAAACTTGCCTAGCGGCTAGCTGTAGATACCATTCTGAAGCATTTTCGCTTCCATTTATCCGAAAAACATTCCTTTCCCACAACTTAACTCCTATTCCGACGTGGACGTAAACTTAAAAACTTACGCTCTTGTTTTGAAGTGGCAGAAAGCAGTCCATTCAATAAACTACGAAGTGAATGTGTACGATCCCTAACAGCTACTAAAAGACGAGCACAATTCAATGTGTTGTCTCGCCGCGCGATTTATAATCATAACAAGGCTCTTGCGTACAAAAATAGTCAACGTTAACACTGCAGCTATGGAATAGTAGTTGCTGGTTAGTATTGGGTTGTATCCTAAAAAAATATTTAATGTCCATCAGATAGATTTACAAAAAATATTGCACACGTATTTTTTATTTTTTCTTTCGTTCAAATATTTAGGAAGATATATTGATTTGAAATGTCGCATGACGTCACGCCGTGGTACAAAATATACCACGGCGTGACGTAATTAGCCCCCACTCCGTAACTTTAATACACTATATCTCAGTAGTTTTTGGTAATTTCGACAAAATAAAAAATACGGGTCTTCATTTTTTTTTATTATCTATAAAACGGACTAATTATTTTTTTGATTTTCATACCTTGGATACATCCCTACTTTGTTGATGGAGTCTTAAGTATATTTATCCAATCATCATCATCAACCTTTTATCGTCCCACTGCTGGACACAGGTCTCCTCTCATACAGAGAAGGATTGAGCGTAATCACCACGCTTGCTCAATGCGGGTTGGCGATTTCAGACTTATAAAGTCCAGGTTTACTTATCCAACAGGGTTATTTATCCAATACTATGTATATACCTTTTAATATCACTTAACTTTAATCATCGTTTATGAATAAACAAAACAGTGTTTTAGGGGTTTATTCATAATCAATAATTGACCGTCGTTGACCGTTGACCAGTCGGTACACTTTTAAAATTAAAGCTCGGGAATACTTACGCAAGAAATTGGCAGATTCATCAAACATATAATTTATTCTTTTTCTCTATCTATATTTTTTTATCTCTCTCTACTGTTTATATTTTGTATGTATGTATGTATGTATGTATTTATTATAATATTTTTTTTTGTGTTTCTCTTTTAACTTCTCTTTTATATCTTTGCACCTACCATGTTTTGTCTCTGCATCACCTTAAGGTAGACGGGTAGAAAATGCCTAAGGCATTAAGTCCGCCATTGTGCAATTTTTTCATTGTGCATGAAGTTTTAATAAATAAATAAATAATTAAAGTTAAGTTACGTGCAAATTCTAAAATGTATGGTTAAACAATCGCTAATCACTGGTTAACTTAAAGCAACTTTAATGAATAAGGGTCAGTAATTACTGGTTGTGTGCTGATTAAGTTATTAATAATTATTGGACTGTCAGGAATTCGATCATGAACTTTTTTTTTTATTTTTTTATTAGTTATAAACTAGTGCTTGACTGCAATCCCCCCTGATGGTAAGCAGTGATGCAATCGTTGATGGTAAAACGCACTAGCTTATTAAGCCTAATAACTCAAAAAAACTGAGTGAATAGGAAGGAAGACGGCAGTTGAGCGAGGTGATGCAATGTTTAACCCAACAACACGACCAACGATGCTGCGCCAGAGGATGATCTGAAGACCCTCCACGACCAAACTCCCGACAAAACAACATTAGGCACATCGTACCCGGTACACATCGCAACACAACTGCTCAGACCCGTCCTCCGTACGGCTTCACCAGATATCATACTGGAACTTTTAAGTTTGGACTTTTTTTTAACGTTATAAACTAGTGCTTGACCCGAGAGATCCCGCCTGATGGTAAGCAGTCAAGCAGTCGTTGATGGTAAAGCGCGCTGGTTTATTAAGAGCTTATTCACAGACGCTTATAAGTCAGTAGGACTTTCTACTTGGTGAATGTTAGGCAGGACAGGCATACCTACTAAAGGTATGATGATTTGATCGAACAAAAGTTGTTATTTTTCTGTTATAGACGTTTCTAGGGCACATATTGAAGAGAAAAACTTATTGAGAAGGGA
The DNA here is from genome assembly GCA_017933935.1 of Sesamia nonagrioides. NCBI lineage: Eukaryota > Metazoa > Arthropoda > Insecta > Lepidoptera > Noctuidae > Sesamia > Sesamia nonagrioides. Next base: position 304,337 of record JADWQK010002164.1, on the reverse strand, counting down.
CCGAAAATGTCAGAAAATTTTAGGCTAAATACGTCATCTAGAAAAATGAAGAATCTATTGTAATAATAATAGTGACATCGATTCTAACTAAATAAAAATTCAATTGCATAAAAATATTCTTCCCATAATATAAATATCGTAGCAAAAGGCCGTTCAAAGGAGACCCAACCTTACATTCAGACACAAAGGAACAATTTTCGTTCAAAGATATTTCGAAAAAATGCTTGGACAATACCCGTTACCATGGAAACGGCACGAACAGTGCGCCAAATTAATATTGCATCTGCAGAATCAATATACCTTTGATGCAAGAATCAAAATCGTTTAACGGGGCAGTAAAAAGTAAGATTGTTATCAAGTAACAATGTAGAGTGAAGTGGACAATGGAGTAAAACTGTTTGCCTCACTCTTAAGGGCTATTAGAAATGTCTACGAGTTCCGTAAGGGCCCATTCGATTTTGTTCGCAGGCTATTGTTGGCCTCTGAGATGTTTGCGCTGTTTTACGATTGCTTGCACAGACAGTTGGAGCTTATCTGGTGCAAAACGTCATTGAAACAGTCGAGTGCCCAAGAGAATGGTAGAAAATATATTGTCTGAATAAATAATAGTGGACTTTAAAAATGTCGGTAACAAAATGAATTGTAAGTATTTAGGCTTCGATTTTTATCTGGTTTTCTAATTTTTCCTTCAGACATTCCTTTTGCAAATGTAATCTGAGTAATATTTTTTAAAGAGCGTTTACAACATTCTATTCGATAACGCATAAGAGTTTAGATCCATTTTACTCCTGCAGGGTAATTACGCGACACTATATCAATGGGTTTCATTTTGTCAGTTCAACAACATTCATTGTGTTATTTACGTTGTTGAGCAGGTACATTTTTCGAATATAAGGAGCAATGGTTTAACAGTAGGCTTCAAATGCAATAAGGGTGCAGTTACATTGCCTAATCTTCGATTGCAACTAATTTCCTCCTAATATTAGTAGGATATGAGTAAGTTTATAAATGCGAAAGTTTGTGAGTGTGGATAGATGGATATTTGTTACTCTTTCACCCAAAAACTACTGAACGGATTTAGATGAAATTTGGCGCACAGATAGTCTATAACCAGGAATATCTCATAAGATACTTTTCATCCCGATATTCCCATGGAACCGAAACTTGCTTATATTTTTAGCAAATAAGTGGCGACAGCTTCTAATTTATGCTGATGACAAGGACCGCCATTGGCGCCGATTCTGTTGTTCACGAACTAAACTATTTTTTTTTTTTTAACAATTATAAACTAGTGCTTGACTGCAATCCCGCCTGATGGTAAGCAGTGATGCAATCGTTAAGTGTAAAGCGCACAAGTTTATTAAGCCTATTCACCTAAAAAACTTAGGAATAGGAAGAATGACGGTAGTTGAGCGAGGTGATGCAATGTTTCCGTGTGCAGTTTCTGGCCTGCCATCGGACGCGTCCCCAGGTGGCGGATAGGGGAACGGCCCCCAGATATGGGGGTTACCGGTTTACCGGCGCGGACCAAAACCAGATGCGGGGACCGCTTCGGCGGTCACACGTGCGGCGGGTCGGCCACCACTCGAGGTGGCTGACGTGACCCGAACTCCGGGTCACCGTCGGGCAACCCGGTCTCCTCATTGAGAGGAGCTGGGGGCCCCGTTTGCCTCCGGGCAAACGAGTGGGGCTAAGAGGAAGGACACCTCGCTAAAAAACCCTTGGCTGCTGCGTCTTCTCGCACAAAAAGACGTACCCAGCCCGGCCCCTCCTGTGGAGTGGAGGGACCACTGTGGGCCCGCCCTAGGCGGGAATCGCCGGCGGGGGATTGGTAGCTAGGCTGTGCCATTTTCCCATGACCCCGCCACTCAGGCGATGTCGTTGTGCCGCTGTGGGTTTAGTGGGTATTCCCGGCTTCGGCTGGGCGAGTCCCACACACGCCCTTCGGGGTACGGTGCGTAAATGCATTACCACAGCGTCAAAAAAAAGGTGTGTTAAACCCAAGACCAACACGACCAAACGATGCTGCGCTAGAGGGAGATTGATCTGGAGACTCTCCACGACCAAACTCCCGACACAACAACATTTGGCGCAACGTACCCGCCACACATCGCAACACAACTGCTCAGACCCGTCCTTCGTACGGCTTTTCATTTCTATAAAAAAAGGACAGAAGACAAAATGCCAGTTTAGACCTGTCAAATTAGTGCGCTCCTGACGTAAACTGGCGTATATATAGTCGCCATGTTTATAATCGCGTCTAAACTGTCTATGGAGTATCTTAATTTGACAGGAATAAATTAAAATGTTATCATCTATCCTTTTCTTAACGAAATGAAAAGAAACAGATGCACATAACTTAAAATTTGTTTAGTTTGTGGACAACAGAATCGGCGCCAATTTTCACTAGCAAAAGTTGTAAATATGAAGAAGCCGTACGGAGGACGGGTCTGAGCAGTTGTGTTGCGATGTGTACCGGGTACGATGCGTCAAATGTTGTTGTGCCGGGAGTTTGGTCGTGGAGAGTCTCCACATCAATCTCCCTCTGGCGCAGCATCGTTGATCGTGTTATTGGGTCTAACATTGCACCACCTCGCTCAACTGCCGTCTTCCTTCCTATTCACTAAGGTTTTTTAAGTGAATAGGCGTAATAAACTAGCACGCTTTACCATCAACGATTGCATCACTGCTTTCCAACAGGCGGGATTGCAGTCAAGCACTAGTTTATAATAAAATATATATAAATCAACTCCATCAATATAATACGACTCCTAATAACAAAAGATCAATGTCTTAATCTTTCTTAAATGAACGAACAGTCGGCTGGTTTCCCCCCAATATCCCTTAGTCCCCCTAACGACTATTGCATTAGAACATAACTGGAGTATTGTTTACCGTTCATCTACTATCACCATAGTAACACGACTCCCCTAATCGACTCGAATGTCGTCAAGAAAATGGACAGCAATCAATCAATACTTGAGAACTTTTAAGAAAGGTTGTTTGTCAGACTTCTTGATTTGGGAAAAAGTTGAAGAGTTAGCTCGACTTGAGAGTTATAAATAGGTCGTACCCAGCCAAGTAGATCAGAGAATATTTAAATGTAGTGAGACACACAAAGGATGGAGAAAACCTCGAACATCTGATGGTTATTGGGCAGGTGGATGGACGACGTTCCAGAGGTCGCAGTCCAATAAGGTGGACTGACCAAATTCGTTCAACTCTGGACATCGGCCTGCATGATGCTATACTCACGGCCAGGGATTGTAACAAATGGCGAACTATTGTGAAGAAGAGGATAATTCCACAGGGACATCACGACCCTCAGTAATGAGGAGAACGACTGAGGAGGAGACACACACAGTGTAGTGTAACACTTTTGAACTTAGGGAGCAATGGAATATCATTAAGCTTTAAAATGACTCCAACTAACAGTGATGATGTGTTACGCAATTAGGGTGCTGTTGATACTGGAAATTCTCATCATTAGTTGGAATGTCAGCGAATTCGACGCTTCTTCCGTACAGGTCCGTTCGTGTGTGGAGTACTGCAGCCACATTTGACCTGGTGTCGCAAAATGCCACCTGGCTACTTTCGATTCAGTGTAGAGATGTCATCATCATCATCATTTCAGTCGAAAGACGTCCACTGCTGGACATAGGCATCCTCCAAGGTTCTCCGCGACGACCGGTCCTGCGCCTCCCGCATCCAGCGGTTTCCCGCGACCTTCACCAGGTTTTCGGTCCACCTTATTTATTATTTATTTATATATTCTTTATTGTACACCAATCAAACATGGAACAAAAAATATTCATCACAATAAACACACAATGGGCGGCCTTATCGCTAATGCGATCTCTTCCAGGCAACCAAAGGATGGACAGATATTCCGGAACCACAAATGGGACTGTCATTGCTGCAAACATCATTATTACAATATACTAAAGTAGATACACAAATACATACATATACAAAAATTAATCCATTAATCCATCCATTCATCCACCTTGTTGGGGGCCTACCCACGCTGCGTCTTCCAGTGCGTGGTCGCCACTCGAGAACCTGTCGGCCCTATCGGGCATCGATCCTACCGGCAATATGCCCGGCCCACTGCCACTTTAGTGTTGCAATTCTTCAGGCTATGTCGGGCTATGACCTCTTTCTCGAAGTTGGACCTTCCTAACTGTATAGTTTGTCCCAAATATACGTAGCAATCAACAACTTCGAGAACAGAGTCTCCAATCTTCATAGGAGTCGGTACAACATGGGCATTAGACATTACTTTCGTATTGTCCATGTTCATTTTAAGACGGACTCGCTCACAGGCTCTACTGAGGTCTGAGGTAAGAGACGCGCCTAGATGCTAATTAGCGACCCACATTTGATCTCCAAAGCCTGGAGCACAGGCGAACAGTAGCTAGGCTGTTGGTGTTCTAATGGGTAGGGTGCATTTTGTAGAGTGTGTTAGGGAATTGCATGACTTAATTCCCTCATATCCGTTCCATCATCGGAAAACCCATCGCGCGTCGTAAGGTGAGAATCCACCCTTACGTTGTTGACACCACAACAGTCCAGATGAAGCGTATCGCCTCGCCTTTTATTAACAATTTTCCAGCGGCGGTGTTTCTGTTCTGACTACAATTTAAGTGGGAGCTTTGAAAAGCTAGAGTGATTAGGCTCTTAATAAACTAGTGCGTTTTACCAATAACGCTTGCCGCACTGCTTACCATCAGGAAATCCCGCTAAGGATAAAACTAGTGCTTACAAATTTTATTAAGTGTACTTAATTGATCAACCGTTTACAATAAGGCTGCGAGACCAGTTTCTAGTCTAGCTAACACGGTTCATGAGAAACAGCCTGGTGACAGATAGACGTCTTAGTATTTTTTTTTTTGAAATATAATTATAAACTAGTGCTGACCGCAATCCGGCCTGATGGTAAGCAGTGATGCAATCGGTGATGGTAAAGCGCGATAGTTTGCCTATTCACTTAAAAAACTTAGGTCCGTATTCCAGAAGGAAACTCATGCATTGATCTCTGCTTAAGCATTACTTAAAACTAGTTTCAACCAATCAAATTTCTTGAAACGAGACATAAGTGGAGTTTGAGTTTTGAGTGACGTTCTGTAATACGCACCATAGTTAATAAGAAGGAAGACGGTAGCTTTTCTCGGTGGTAGGCCATAACATCGGCTGCTGGCGGAAGTTACCACCCACCAGACAAAGTCTTGCCGCCAACCGATTCGTCGTGTTCCGGCATGATGACTGGTGAAGCCGTACGGAGGACGGGTCTGAGCAGTTGTGTTGCGATGTGTGGCGGGTACGATGCGCCAAATATTGTTGTGTCGGGAGTTTGGTCGTGGAGAGTCTCCAGATCAATCTCCCTCTAGCGCAGCATCGTTTGGTAGTGTAGGTCTTGGGTTTTAAATTGCATCACCTCGCTCAACTGCCGTCATCCTTCCTATTCCTAAGTTTTTTAAGTGAATAGGCTTAATAAACTAGTACGCTTTATCATCAACGATTGCATCACTGCTTACCATCAGGCGGGATTGCAGTCAAGCACTAGTTTATAATTATTAAAAAAAAAAGGCTGTTGCAATGTTAAACACAACAACACGACTTACGATGCTGCGTCAGAGGGAGATTGATTGATTGGAGGCCATCCATGAACAAACTCCCGACACAACAATATTTGGAACATCATACCCGGCATACATCGCAACAGAACTGCTCAGACCCGTCCTCCGTACGGCTTCACCAGACATCATCAGAACACGACGAATCTCTTGGCGGCAAGACTTTGGTGGGTGGTAACTTCAGCTGGCAGCCGATATTATGGATTTAGGGTCCCGTTTTTAGCATTTCAATACGGAACCTTAAAAATAATTGAAATTAAGTAAATAAATAATTAAGGAGTTTGTTTTGTGTTTCCTCATGATATTTTCTTTCACTGTTTTGAGAGCAGTGGTGATGAAATAATTTACACAAAATAAAGCACTAAATGGGGCTGGAACCTATGATCTACAACTTGTAAGTCCGCCGATACCACTAGAACCTAGGTCACTAATGCTATAAGTATAGCCATCGTTCTCTAAAATAAATATCGATATTGTCGAAATCATGTCACCATCCAACCACACTGTAATAAATATAGTTTATAAATCTAAAAAAACGTGCTTTTAAAGAATATAAAATTAAAGAGTTAAAAATAATTAAAAAAAAAAAGCGTAAGGCGCTTTGTGCCATAATTTTTGTATATTAAGCGCCTCACGTTTTTAAACTGTATTTATTTTCAACTTTTTAGTTCGATATTCTTTAAAAGAAAAACTAACGAACGAACGTATTGAAAACGGTGGGAAATTTTATAGTAATGAGCCACTCACTCGTAGTCCAGTTAGAGATGGACAAACAAACAAGTGAAGCTAATAAAAAGCATGTAAAAAATTCATAAGCATAGAAATGTTGTGCGGAAACATTGCAAACAAAGCACTTGCCATCTAATCTCTTCACCACCCGTGTTCACTGGTAAAAATGCCTAACGCATTAAGTCCGCCTCTGTACAGTTCATGTGCGAATAGTGAATAAAATAATAAATAAATAAAGCAAAGTAACTCATATTTATCTCGCTTAGTTTGTAAGTGACATCGAATAACCCGGACCAAAGAACTGCAGAATATGCTAACCAGATTAAAATAAACAGATTGTCAACAAAAAATCTAGAGTCACCCCCGAGCAAACCAAGCAAAGAATGCGAAATTTTCAAACTCAGTTTTAATTAGCAAAAAGAAATCAGAGGGAAAAGTTTCACGAACCGAGAAACGAGAAACTGAATAATACAATTTTAATTGAACTTAATTAAAAAAATTACACAAAAATGTTCTTGAGAAGAATAAAAAAATGATTGGAACAGATTGTCGTCAACTGACTGCACAGTTAGCGCAGTGGTTAAGCTATTGTTTGCTGCGCTGCGTGTCGCGGGTTTGATTCCCGCACGGAACAAATATTTGTATGACCTACAAGTAGTTGTTCCGGGTCTGGGTGTTTGTGTATGTAAGTTTATATGTTTGTAAATGCACCCACGATACAGGAGAAATATCTAGTGTGGGACAACGTTTAAAAAAAACTTGTTACAATTTCGTGACTATTAAAGTTATGGTGTTGTAAAAATATCCTTGTTGTATAATTACTGGCATAGTTTCAAGTTCAAAAAATAATTAATAAAGCTTTGTTTAAAAATCCATATTAGGTAAGTGAGAAATCAAATACTAAAATTTACCACACAGAATTTTAATAAAACTTAGGCGGGTCCAAACCACAGAGCACAGGTAGCTTTAAATCATAAAATAATTGATTACGACACCGACGGTATCATTTCAATATACAGTAACACTATACTTAATGAAATTTTATACAGATATCAAAATGCAATAAAGAGGTCTGGCAGAGCCGGATTGATTTATCTCTAAGAAATCCAAGCTCAATTTTCAAATCCATCTTATATTATAACTAACTACTCTCCATAGTTTCTTCCGCATACATTTTGATTTCGTAAGAATATTGTGATAAAAAGAGTTTACCAAATTTCATCAAAATTAACATAACATAACATCATCATCATCATCTCAGCGTTAATCCCAGTCGCATCCGAAGCTTTTCTAGCTTTAGAGTCTGGGGTCCGCTTTACCAATCTAACTGCTGATTTTGGCTAAACTTCGATATTTTCCGTGAAGCGACTGCCATCTGACCTCCACAACCCGAAGGCGATATCGAAGCATTGCAATTAAATCAATTGATTTAACTGCATGCTGCATTAACTGCTGCATTGATTTAACTGCATTGTTGGACTTTTGAGGGCTCCAACATTCCGTAACGACTGCCATTAGATGTTCGTATGGCAACCGGGACCAAGAAGCACGACCAGACCAGTGCAAATATTCATATTCATGCATACAAATATTTCGCCCGCGTGGAAGTCGGTTATATCGTGCTTTTTAGATTTTCCTTGGGAGTATCATTTTTTTCCGGGATAAAAAGTACCCTATTAGTTAATCCGGACTTCTAACTTTACGTCTGCAAAATTTAAAAGCAATGGGTTTAGCAGTTACGGCGTGAAAGCGGAACAAACAAACAAACAAACTCTCTTTCCCATTTATAATATTAGTAAGGATCATCAGCAATATAAAGTACATAAGATAAGGCACATCAGACTTATGTATAAGAAATATTAAGGATACTTAACTGATAGTGTGCTTCATTCGACGTATTTATAGGCAGTAACAATAATAGAGTACTCATCGAGTCATTATTACAGTCTCTATAGAATAGAATCTAGCCTCAGAATCAACTAAACTTAAACAATCCACATTACAATACTTTTCTTATGACCATAGGTCGGAATAGGTAGAGTGATTTTTGGTACTTGTATCATAAATGTTCACAGAAAGAATAACGTGGATAAGCCATTTTCCCGGAAAATAATTCCGGATCCAAATAAATATAGTTAATGTTGGTAGTGACATTATTACTACTCAATTCATTTAAAGGAAGGTAACAAAACTAACGGTTTTACGACTTAATATAATTTATATTTTTTTCTTTTAATAATCAACCAATTACGTAAATCCGGAGTAATGTCCATATTAATATAAGTATACGTTTCCGATCAATGACCCTAATTCACTCTACCTATGCTTATGACTCATCATAAAATATAACACGTGCTAGTTGCACAGTAAACTCTGTTTGCGAGATGTAGGATTCGCGTGACGTCAGTATGACGCGTTGTTCACATATAGCGTTGTAAGTACCGCTACGAGAATATTAGTGTAGTGTGATTTACGACATACTTTTTCTTAGTCTTCGCACAATAATTCATCCAAAAACGCATAATATAATTTAGTACCACTCTTTGAAGTTAATAAATTTCCCAATACCTACTCTCGTGCTAAGTAAATACAATCTCGGTGTTAGTCATTAAGACATCCGTGTTCTTAGGTATGTTAAATTAAACTCAAATGTCGCGTGCCGTCTGTTGGCTGGTATAGTGCAGGACATTAGTCAAAGTAAGCGTACCGTGCTGGTACATTTGAGAGGAAAATACTTTGATGTTTCTCATCGCAAATGAATTTTACAGCTGTCCGTCAGCATGTGCTTTTTTGGATGTGGCGAAGATGATTCATTTCATTGTCAAAGGGACTCAAGGCTATATATTCTCTGGGTAGTGAGCAGTGAGCAGCTCTCCGCCCGGTAAGGACCAGGCCCGGTTTCACGCTTGCCTTAAAGGGATGTCAGCACATCGTGACGGGGTTCACGAAGACCGATGCCACCAGGATCAGGGTTGCGGGTTTGATAAAAAAAACCGTGGCCTGGCGTACAGGCAAGTGAAGAAACACGGGTGGGCTTTAGTCAGTAAAAATCTGTCACGCCCTTTCGCTCCGCCCAGAGCGGGAGAGGTCATTTGATGATTTTCCATCTTCACAAAGAAGGATAAATGTAATTTTTTTAATAAACGCAATATTACATCTTTAGAAGCTAAGCACGTTATACCATCATGATCAGAAATAACCCCCTTGTTTCCAGAGGTACAGGCGACATCACATCAAGCTACTATTATCTGTCTTCTTTACTAGACTTTCAACCTTGTCGCTGAAGCATTAAGACTCAAGGTTGATTGGGAATAATTGGCAGTTTCAGGTAGCTTATCTTCTGTTATCGGTACGTGTCTAATTGAAACTTTACAGTTCTCGTAACGTTATTTTGTCTGTTCCATACTTTTCCTTCTTCTTCTTCTTCCTCAGCCTATAGATGTCCACTGCTGGACAAAGGCCTCCCCCAAGGCTTTCCACGATGACCGGTCTTGTGCTGCCCGCATCCATCGGCTTCCCGCGAAATTCACCAGGTCATCGGTCCACCTTGTTGGGGGCCTCCCTACGCTGCGTATTCCAGTACGTGGCCGCTACTCCAGAACCTTACTGCTCCATCGGCCATCGGTTCTACGAGCAATGTGCCCTGCCCACTGCCACTTAAGTTTAGCGACTCGCAGAGCTATGTCGGTGACTTTTGTTCTTCTGCGGATCTCCTCATTTCTGATTCGATCACGCAGAGAAACTCCTAGCATAGCTCTTTCCATTGCCCTTTGTGTGACTCTGAGCCTTCGTACGAGGCCCATTGTGAGCGACCACGTTTCAGTTCCGTAAGTCATTACTGGCAACACACACTGGTCAAAGACTTTAGTCTTGAGACACTGTGGTATCTTGGACGACGAGAAGATGTAGCGTAGCTTCCCGAACGCTGCCCAACCGAGCTGGATTCGCCGAGACACCTCTTTCTCGAAGTTGGACCTACCTAGTTGGACTGTTTGTCCCAGGTATATATAGGTACTCGTCAACAACTTCGAGTGCAGAGCAATCAACTATAATTGGAGTGGATATGTATACTTTATACTTTTCCTTAATTTCCTGTAATTTTAATCATACAATCCTAACTAATTTCGTGTTTACCAGTACACCACGTCATCCACATTTGTCAGTCGGCTGTTATAATTGGCACCAGACATGCGCCACTCCTGCGCATTCAAATAAGCCGAGTTTACACGAAGTGGTACGAGTATTTCCGAATTACAAAGTGGCGGGACCAAGCGGAACTTGCACTGATTTGTGGGTTTTGGAAATAAATGAGGCTATTTTATTGTTTTTGAAAACTTTGAGAAAGATTTGTTTAAAGAAACCAGTGGTGGGTAGTTGTCCATTCTGGTTCTTGGCAATATAAAAGTTGCAAATTTTTATTCAGACAAAGTTTTATGTAAATAATTTACGTCCTTAATTTATAAAATATCATGCCATATTTAGGAATATGGCATGATATTTGATTGAAATATTAGGATATTTTATATAATACTAACTGCGCCATGCGCGTAGGTTTCGATACTAGATAAGTCTTTAATCAATGTGTTTTACCGGTGATGACATATGGATCAGAAACGTGGTCCCTCACTATGTGTCTCATAAGAAAGCACAAGGTCGCACAGAGAGCTATGGAGAGGGCTATGCTAGATGTTTCTCTACATGAACGAATTAGGAATGACGAGATCCGTAGAAGAACTAAAGTCGCCGACATAGCCCAGAGGATTAGCTCTCTGAAGTGACAGTGTGCGGGGCACATAGCTCGTAGAGCCGATGGGGGCAGAAAGGCTCTTGAATGGCGACCACGTACCAGCAAGCGCAGCGTCGGCCGCCCACCGACTAGGTGGTCGGATGATATGACCAAAATCGCAGGGAAGCGCTGGATGCGTAGCAACCAGCGCTTCCCTGCGATTTGCGTACAGCCTCCGTGGCGTAGCGGTAGCGGACGCGGCCGCTGCGCAAGGTGGCGCGGGTTCGATCCCCGCACAGTGCAAGTATTTGTATGCATGAATATGAATATTTGTACTGGTCTGGTCGTGCCTCGGAAAGCACGTTAAGCCGTTGGTCCCGGTTGCCCTACGAACATCCAGTGGCAGTCGTTACGGGTTGTTGGAGCCCTCAAAAGTCCTACAATTTGTCTAACTGCAATGCTTCGATGTCGCCTTCGGGTTGTGGAGGTCAGACGGCAGTCGCTTCATAGAAAATGTCGAAGTTTAGCCATATCAGCAGTTGGACTGGTAAGACGAACCCCAGACTCCAAAGCTGAAAAGGCTTCGGATACGACTGGGATTAACGCTGGGATGATGATGCAGGGAAGCGCTGGATGCAGGCCGCGTACAACCGCTCTTTTTGGAAATCCTTGGGAGAGGCCTATGTCCAGCAGTGGACTTCATGTGGCTGAGATGATGATGGCAATGGTGAGGTTTCGATATGCTCCGCTCCTATTGATTGCAGCGTGATGTTATATAGCCTAAAGCCTTCCTTTATTAATAGGCTATCTAACGAATAAATAATTTTTAAAATCGGACCAGTATGTTCCTGAGATTAGCGCGTCCAAACAAACAAACAAACTCTTCAGCTTTATATTTTAGTATATACTTATATCAAATCCTATAGTAGAATAGAATACTCATTATTAAGTAAATTATAGAACATAAATATAAAGATTTTACAAATAGTGACACAATGGGCGGTCTTATTGCTAAGAGCGATCTTTTACAGACAACCTTTGGATAGAATACTAAGGAGAAAGAGAAACAAATAATATAGATAGTCTTCACTATTAAGGCTTTATACACGGCATCGTTTTTTTTTACGGTACGGCCTATATAACATACCATAGAAAAAACGTATCGTGCTCCCTTCTCTATTCCGTGCTCCCTAGTGATGCGCTATGTGTGCTGTGCCTGCACACGGCGAATAAGCTGTACATTTTCACGTTAAAAAAGCCTACACATTGAACCAACCCTATCTTAACGTACTTGTTCTTTTTAACAACAATTATTTAATTGATGAAGTGATTTAATCATCAAACAAGCAACACAAGTAATTCTATGATGCAAAACTCCACTCTTGCATAGTGAGACCTGACATAACGTCCCTAATTGTATATCATTAGTACTAATAAAATACTACGAGGAATGCTCCCTACTGCGCAACTCATTAACAAGCAACAGTTAGTATATAAGTACCCAGAATAACATGACCTGTTCTGTTAGGTACAAAAAAATTACCGTAATCATATTATTTATTAAGGAAAAAGCTACCATTGTTTTGTGTATCATAAATTATAAAAACACATTTTCCGGTGAGGTCGAAATTCACTCGTTTGGTCTTATTATATGCTTTTTATTAGCTTCACTTGTATGTTTGCTTGCTTGCTTGTTTGTTTGTTTGCTTGCTTGCTTGCTTGTTTGCTTGCTTGCTTGCTTGCTTGCTTGTTTGCTTGTTTGCTTGTTTGCTTGTTTGTTTGTTTGTCCGTCTCTGACTCTTTGGACTACGAGTAAGCGGCTCATTACTGTAAAATATCCCACCGTTTTCAATACGTCCGTTCGTTCTTTTTTTTTTTTAAAGAATATCGAACTAAAAAGTTGAAAATGAATATAGTTTAAAAAACTAAACAGACATGCTTTTAAAAAACTTCAAACTAAAAAGATAAAAATAATTTTAAAAAGCGTGAGGCGCTTAATATACAAAAATTATGGCAAAAAGCGCCTCACGCTTTTTTAAAATTATTTTTAACTTTTTAGTTTGATGGTTTTTAAAAGCATGTTTTTTTTAGTTTTTTTAGTCTATTTCTTTTTATACACTCTGAATGGCTAATTTTTTGAGAGTTGGTCATTTACGGTAAATTACATCAATAAAACCAAACGCGTAGACCTAAATCGAGTTCAAGTAATTATTGTTATGAAATACCTATCCACTTCGGTTAGGTAGCGTTCGGGATGCTTCAAAAACAAAATCAAAGCATTTATTAAGTAAATCAGTTATTACAGGCACTTTTGAATTGTCAGAAGGTCGGTCAGTCAGTAAGTTGAAGGTAGTCGCCCATTCCAACGAGTAGGTACCTTATGGAGAAGAACGGGCAAGAAACTCCATGGACACTCTTTTACTTACGTAATATCTTCTCATCTTTTATAGCACAGCGCCCCTCAATGAAAATTGTCGAGTGCGTGTTGCCAGAAGTGACATAAGGTAATGAAATGTAGCAGCTCACAATGGGTCTCATTAGAAGGTTTCAAGTCACCAAATGTCAATGGCGTGGCCCTGGTGGTTTTAATCAGTAAAAATCTGACACGCCCTTCCGCTCCGCCCAGAGCGGGAGAAGTCATTTGATGATTTCCTATTCCAACAAAAAGAAAAAGGCCTAAATCCCCCCGGGGATTACTTTAAATACTTAAAACTAATTACATTTTTGTGATCGTTAAAAGATCGCGGCCCTGACGCGGATCGCGTTCCGTTTATTACTTTAAGTTTTCACAGCGTTCACCTCAGGTAAACGCAAAAATTAGAGGAGATATTCAATACATCCCCTTCTTAATCATATCTTCATTCACACCTTCCAATCATCTTTTCTTTGGTCTTCCCCTGCTCTTATAGGCATTGATGCATGCGCATACCATGACAACCCATTTACACATAACAACTAGAGGGAAGCTTATGCCATAATAGAATCAAATCACTGACTCTTTAACAGTGCTGATCGTGTTCAGTTTTAATGGTGAAATTTGCCCAAATACATAAAAAAATACATTATTCGTTATGCCATTAAAAAGAAAACTTTGTCTATTACGGCTTAGAAATGTTCCTAACAAGCAGTTTTGAATATTTATTGTATGCAAACTTCTACAATATAAGAAAGCTGCTGCTTATTAGCATCACAATATTTCACGTGAATCATAAACAAGAACTTTCCGCTTAAATAAGGAGGAATTTATCATTTGTGAACAAACTGAGTCCATACTAAGCATCCTGTTTTACGAAAGTTATGTTAATTTGATATCCGAGGAAAGCCGACAATTGCCGACCTCGCCCGAATGCAAGTTCGTTATTGCACCCAATAAGTGCACTAATAATTGATGTGAACTAGAAATCAATTACTACCTACATTAGAACAAAAAGGGGCCGGTAGCAGAAAGGTGATATCTCTGAAATTTGATAATTTGATTTAGAACAAACGGGCAAACATGCCCGCATATTAGCTCCTAAATTAGCCAATTCCAACCTTATTCTTTTCCACATATAACCTACAATTCTTTGCCCTATAATTTTATAGACATGAGCTACAAAGGCCCCTGTTAGCCTTTCCCACGTTGCTTCATTACATCAAACATTCTGCCACGCGTATTATGGTAATAGAAAAAAAAAAAATAACTTAGCTACTTTGCATAATCCGTGAATGACAGCATGACATTAAGTTGTCTGTTTATTTCGCCAAGATTATGACCTTTGGCTCACAGTAATCTGTACTCTATCTTTTACAAAATATGGGTGATAATAAAAGTATGTGAATGTTTGTGGGATAGTAACGGTCAGTGATGTGGCAGTGGTGTGAAGAGTCCGACGATTTTGTTTGTTTTCTTTTTATAAATGTTTAGTCGACATGTTTTTTGTACAGAGTTAAGTACTTATGTTGAGAATAATGTTGTTTTATTGATTGATTTAACAACTGTAACCACAGCAAGATTCCTTCGTGCTTATGAAATTAACCTGACTGCAAGTTCCAAGTAAAACTGTATACATAGGAACTAAATTCTGCGGAATATTAAAGTTATACCAATTGCGTAATGCTCTAATGGCATTTTGACAGTTTCAAAAGCAACAAAATTTATTGCGGTATTTACGCTGTCGAGCTAGCGAATTTTTCAAACATTAATTTATTATGAAGGAATCGCTATTCGCTCATAATAAAACCGGCGTTGTCACTTTTTTAAAAATTACAAATTTTCGGGGAAACTGGAAGTAATTCCCGGGAAAAAAAGATTATTTCAAAATTCATTAGTATTGTTACTATGATGATTATGTAAAATTTTATATCATATTTGCTCAAGAGTTTACCTAACCTTTATTATCCTTATGGGTCGGACAGGGTTTTCTTTACATATTGTAGATACCAATTAAGTATCTACATCAATATCAGAAGAGGTTGCCTGGAAAATATTACTCTTAGCTATAATACCGTCATTGTGTCGCTCTTTATAAAATCTTCGGACGTCATGATTCGTCGTACCTAGTCGTTTACTAGGCTTTGGTTATTAGTTTTTAACATTACAATTTTTTTTTTATAAATTATAACCTACGCTTGACCGCAATCCGGGCGCTAATTTATTAAGAGCCTATTCACTCTAGCCTTGAAGACACACAAATTGTAGTGTGACGGAAACACCGCCGCTGGCAAATTGTTCCAGTCCCTCGATGTACGCGGAATAAAACAGGAAGCCCAACGCTTTGTCCGGATCGTAGTGGTGTTAACAACATAAGGGTGGAAACTCGCCGTACGACGGGTCGTCCGATGGTGGAACGGAGATGGGGGAATTAAATCATGCAAAGAAACAAATGTTAAGAACGGGTAACCAAAGAGTGACAAAGTGACATTTGACGATATCAATGATAGAAAAGTCTGAAATATATTTAAATGCTACAGAAATACTGAATAAGCTACCGAAGAACGTTAATTCTGTTGTTAGTCATTGTAGAAACATGAAACGCCTAGAAAGCTATTAGAATAGAATAGAATAAGATACTCTTTATCATGTAAATGATATTAATTACAGAACATAAGTACAAAGATACACAATAATGTTCATCTCGATATTATGCACATGATCGACACTATACTTAAAACATCATCATCATCATCATCAACCTTGTTATCGTCCCACTGCTGGGCACAGGTCTCCTCCCATACAGAGAAGGATTGAGCGTAATCACCACGCTTGCTCAATGCGGGTGAACTTACTTAAAACTTACCCATAAACAAAGAGATTTAAGATAAAAAAATTAATGTCTTTGCCCATAAATTATTGACATGCCTGATAGCTTGATCAATTTATTTCTACTTCCACATAAAATGTCAAGTCAAAATAAGAGTAGTCTATAAATAAAAGGGACATCCATTTCCTACGTTTTGGAAATCCTCTTTGAATACTTAATGCGTCTCTAATGGGTAAGATAGTATTTATAGTGACGAGTGCTCAGTCCGATTTCATTTGACAAGTTTTAAATATTATGGGTCACACATGATGTACTTTCCATTATAAAGAGTTGCCTTGTTTGGGTTTGTACCCACAAACCTGGATTGGTAATGTAAGGAATCAAACAACATTTTGATTTCTCAACGTAAGCCAAGTGTGGCGGAGTTTCCGTCGGACTAAAATTTAAGAGTCTTCAAGGCTAGAGTGAATAGGCTCTCAATAAACTAGCGCGCTTTACCATTAACGATTGCATCACTGCTTACCATCAGGCGGGATTCGATCAAGTACTAGTTTATCTATACTAATATATAAAGCTAAAGAGTTTGTTTGTTTGAACGCGCTAATCTCAGGAACTACTGGTCCGATTTGAAAAAATTCTTAATCCATTTTTAATCCACTTATTAATCCAGGATGGCTTTAGGCTTATATAACTTCACACTGTGACCATATAAAAAAACATATCGACACCTATGCGGGTGAAACCACGCCGCGCAGCTAGTTATTTATAAAAAAAAAGTGACGTCTTACTTAATTATGAATTATTAGTCAACATTTCGTTTTTTTACGTTTTCATTCGCCGTTTTGGGAGCAGTGGAGCCACAATAAAGTGCATCTCTGGGCTCGAACCTACGACCTACAACTTGTGTGTCGCGACTGTTACCACTAGACCATTACTGCTCTCTATAAACCTAATAAGGTACTTCCTATCCTATATCATACACTACTACACTATACATACTATACTATATACAACGTGAAACATAAAGGGTATATACATAACAAGGGCATGGCATCTTTACACAATATCAATCGATATTGGAAGGGCTTTTTAATCCTATTTCTTTATTTTAGGAAGTTATGAGGAAAAACACCGCCTGTGATAGGCTACTACCATACTAGGCACATGGAGTTATTGAAGACATTTATCGGATTTTGCCAAGAAATGTGACGTTTAACGAGTAGTTATTAGCGTATGTAGTATAGTGCCACGTTCGTAATGATTTGATTTTAAGAAACACACGAAACCGAAAATTTGGTATCAATTTTTTGAGTAATTTGTTTTGAGTTGAAACCCTTCCCATATCGTTTGATATCATCTAAAGATGCCATGCCCTTGGTATGTATATACCCTTTATTTTACACGTTGTATACTGCACTATATATACTATACTATAATATGATAAACGTGGAAGTTTGTATTAATGGATGGATGAAATTTGGCATATACCTATGTGGTAACCAAACTCTTTAGTGGCGTGATCATAAAGACGACCTACAACGTCACTAATGTCATATTATTATCTTAAATATCAAACATGTACCTATCTTCTATTTTGTTGATTAAAACCGTTATTCTAAAGGTTTATCTTATTACAATTTAATCAACAAAATATTTAAAAGTTTTCGCCACTATGGAACGATACTTAAAACCAGAACGTTTTGATGTTGATCCCGTTGATAGTTCCGCGTCAACGAAATGGGAACATTGGAAGAAAACATTTGAAAGTTTTCTTCAAACTACAGAAAACGCCTTGACAGGACAGAACTTACCACCAAGTACCGATTCTACAAAAAGAAAAACCCTATACTGCTTTCGAAGCGGCTGGAAATCTGTATCAGTTTCGTCGCATACCATTTGGCGTAACAAACGGAGTGTCAAGTTTTCAAAGAACCATTGATTGGGTTATTCGAAAAGAAAAATTAGCAGATACTTTTGCATATCTCGACGATGTAACAGTTTGTGGGCGATCTCAATCTGAACACGATGCTAATTTGAAGAAATTTTTAGCAGCCGCTCAAAAATATGGTCTTACTAAAGAGAAAAGTAAGTTCTCACTGAACAGCATCGATATCTTGGGCTATACCATCAAGGATCATGTCATAAAGCCAGATGCTGAACGGCTGCGCCCGCTTCTTAGTCTTCCACCGCCAAATGACAAACCTTCATTACGAAGAGTATTAGGAATGTTTGCACATTATAGCAAATGGATTCCAAACTTCTCGGAAAAAATCCACGCATTAGCAAATACAAGATTTTCCCACTAAATAAACAACTTGTCGAAAATTTTCAAGCATTGAAAAACAATATAGTCAAATCCTCGGTTCACGCTATCAATAACGACATACCTTTTGTCGTTGAAACGGATGCATCCGAACATTCAATCGCTGCAACCTTATCACAAGCTGTAGCATTTTTCTCTCGAACTCTGAATCGAAGTGAACAAAACCACTCCTCTGTTGAGAAAGAAGCGTACGCCATCGTCGAATCGTTAAAGAAATGGCGACACTTTCTTATCGGAAAACAATTTTGGTTAATTACAGACCAAAGATCTGTAGCCTTTATGTTCAATAACAGGCTAAATAGCAAAATTAAAAACGAGAAAATACAAAGATGGCGTTTGGAACTAGCTCCGTTTACATACGATATCGTTTACCGTCCAGGTAAAGAAAATAACATTGCTGACACACTGTCTCGTGTATGCGCTACTATCGAATCTCGGTCAACAAAACTCGTTTCTCTGCATGAAATCCTTTGTCACCCAGGCGTAACAAGGATGGTACACTGGATAAAATCTAAGAATCTACCGTATTCTATTGAAGAAATCAGAAATATGACAAACTCTTGCCGTATATGCTCGGAATTGAAGCTTAGATATTACAAATCAACTGAACCTGGTCCCAATTTAATTAAAGCGACATCCCCATTCGAAAGACTCAGTATCGATTTCAAAGGTCCCATACCTAGTAGCACAAGGAATAAATATATCCTAACAGTGATCGACGAATACTCTCGCTTTCCCTTTGCATTTCCTTGCTCAGACATGAGTTCGGCAACTGTTATCAAGAATCTCAACGAATTGTTTATGATATTCGGGATGCCTGCATACTTACATTCTGATCGTGGGACGTCTTTCATGTCATCTGAAGTCAAGCAGTTCCTGCACTCTCGCGGTATCGCAACAAGCCGAACAACACCGTATAATCCTCAAGGGAACGGACAAGTAGAGCGCCTTAACTCCACACTCTGGAAAACGATCCAATTGGCCTTACGTTCTCGAAAGCTGCCTATAGGAGATTGGGAAAGGACTTTGAACCAGGCTCTACACTCTATTCGCTCCCTACTCTGCACAGCCACTAACTGTACGCCGCACGAGAGGATGTTTACACACATGAGGAGGTCACCTAATGGCGATTCTATACCTACATGGTTAACAAACGCAGACCTAGTACTGATGAGGAGATTCGATCGAAGTAATAAGTATCAACCTATAGTAGAAGAAGTTGATCTGATCGAAGTTAATCCTGACTACTCTTACGTACGATTACCGAATGGTCGTGAAACAACCGTATCGAATCGATATTTAGCACCATTAAGTCAAGACGGGGAAAGAATTCAAAGCGAAACAGCTGATGGCGAATTAAC
Source organism: Sesamia nonagrioides (assembly GCA_017933935.1). NCBI lineage: Eukaryota > Metazoa > Arthropoda > Insecta > Lepidoptera > Noctuidae > Sesamia > Sesamia nonagrioides. The sequence continues at coordinate 284,319 of JADWQK010002164.1, read as the reverse complement.
CGAACCCGTTGAACAAAGTGAGCTTCCTGCACAAGATTTCGAGGAGCACTCTATATCGGAAATGCCACCCCGAGGGCAAGATATTATTCAAGACAATACGCAGGATAATACACCACACTCAGAGTCCCGGCGTTCAACAAGAGAACGCAGACCGCCTGTACGTTTTGGAGATTACATTGTCTATTAAGAAGGCCGGAAGAATGTGGTAACCAAACTCTTTAGTGGCGTGATCATAAAGACGACCTACAACGTCACTAATGTCATATTATTATCTTAAATATCAAACATGTACCTATCTTCTATTTTGTTGATTAAAACCGTTATTCTAAAGGTTTATCTTATTACAACCTAATACAACATTATTTTTTGTTTATGCGAAACCCGAAACGCGTGTCCAGTATTTTAAGTAAAGAATCTATTTACAAAATTTCAAAAGATAGGTACTTATAATAAAAAACCACAAAGTTATGAGCTTGCTATTCTACTTGGTTCTTTTTTTTTTATGTATTATAAACTAGCGCTTAACCGCAATTCTGCCTGATGGTAAGCAGTGACGCAATCGTTGATGGTAAAGCGCACTAGTTTATTAAGAGCCTATTCCCTCTAGCCTTGAAATTGTAGTCCGACGGAAACACCGCCGCTGGCAAATTGTTCCAGTCCCTCGATATACGCGGTATAAAGGAGGAGGCGAAACGCTTCGTCCGGATCGTAGTGGTGTTAACAACGTAAGGGTGGAAACCAGCCGTACGACGGGTCGTCCGCTGGTGGAACGGAGATGGGGAAATTAAATCATGCAATTCCCTCGCACACTCCCCTGTCCGAAACTCACTGTCCGAAATGCATCCTATAGAACACCGAAAGGCTGGCTACTCTACGCCTGTGCTCTAGGCTTTGGAGACCAACTCGAGTTAGATCAGGGTCACCAATCAGCCTCTTTGCACGTCTCTCCACTGAATCCAAAGTGGCCAGGTGACATTTGGCAGCACCAGCCCAAATGTGTTCTCTCAACAAAATATGGTCAAAGCCCGCTCGGGCGGGTGAGCGCGGTGCGTTGACCTCTGGCGTCAACTGTTGCGCGCGCTTAAGTACTATGATCTATCGTAAGCTGCGTGTCACGCTCAGTAACCACACTGCAACAATTTGTAAATATATTTCGGAAAATATATAACACTAGCTGACCCGGCGAACTTCGTTCCGCCTTAAAATATCACATGACTACTTTTTAAATTAGGATAATTTTAAATAAATGAATATTATTATTCAATGATTCTTTATTTGGGAGCACAATCCTGGCGATTCTCCGGAAATCTTTAATGTGCTACAATACTCGCAAACAACATCCATTGGCCCAATGCGAACGCCATTGCGCTATATTATATGCGTATTGAAACGCTGCCCGATTCAAATCAGTATTTGATGAATTTCTTCTTGTGTTTCGTAAATTATCTAGCGCTTGATCTCTGAGGTTTGCTCGACGATTTCGCATTGCCAACCGAGCCATTTCACGGGCTGCCTTCCTTTGCTCTGGTGAGTGAGAAGCACGAAGTCGAGCCATACTAAGGCTGCGCCTTCAAGTGCAATTTCTTGCTCTTCTTTAGTTTTTTTTTTGTTGTGGATGGAAAATCATCAAGTGACCTCTCGCGCTCTGGGCGGAGCGGAAGGGCGTGTCAGACTTTTATTGACTAAAACCCACCCGTGTTCCTTCACTTGCCTGTGCAACGGCCAGTGCCATGGTTTCTTTTTTAATCAACCCGTAACCCTGTGGACCAGTCCTCGTGGACACCGTCAAGGTGTGCTGACATCTCTTTGAGGCACGTGTGAAACACAATGGGCCGTCAACCCGGGCCTGGTTCTTACAAGGAGGCGAGCTGCCTATCCCTCGCCGCCCGCAAGCCCGCGCCTACGGCGATTGGGAGTCCGATGTTGCCTCCCGACCAGGGCGCTTCCTGTGGCGGTTTGAGCCGTGAGTGTAGTGGGATTTCCGCTCCCTCACCCGCTCCGCCTCCTCCTTTGCCAGCATCACTGCTTCACAGAAGGAGGTGAAAGCTTGCCATGCACTCTTGCTCTGGACTATGGCCCGGACCAGGATCGGACGCGAGAGATCGCCGCCGATCGCCGCCACGAGAACACGGCTGTGCTCTATCCAAGCCGGGCAGACCTCCACCTTATGCTCCACCGTGTCCTCAGGGCGATGCACACAGTGGTCACCCTGGCGTTTCCTCCCGCCTTATAAGGAACAGGAACCTCCCGAAACAGCCGTGTCCGGTGAGGACCTACGTCAGTCGGAAGGTGAGGACGCCGTGGCGCCTCTCTAGCTACTCCTCAAAGAGAGGACTTACCGCCGCTATTGCGGCGTGCTCAGTGCTGGATTGCGACAATCACACTTTCCATGTCGCCATGAGACCCCGCCGGAGCTCTGTCCGCTGTACTGCGATTTTTCGCGTCAACAGAGTTATGCCTCCTCTCATCACTCCCACATGTGGGCGAGGGATAGTGTTTCTCCACAATTTAATGGATGTTATTATACATATAAACGTTTCTTTTTAATTAGTACTCTATCTATTAAAAGAAACCTCATCAAAATCTGTTTCGCAGTTTTAAAGATTTAATCATACAAAGGAACATAGGGAAAGAGAAAGTAACTTTGTTTTATAGTATGTAGTGAAGTGGTAAATGGCACAGCAATACAATATTAGAAATTTTGAAGTTAAAGTTTGCTTTGGGTCTTTTATTAAAAAAATTAAACCGGCAGAGAGTATTTATATTCCTTGCTTTAAATAAATGCATCAACATTCAACCGGTAAGACTTTTTTTTAATATGCTGAGTAGTGTAGGAGTGTGTTTGTACCATTTTCAACAAATGAACCGCGAACTTATATTTTGACTGAGTTGTTTTGTTATTCCATGTCTTATGTCACGTCACACGGGAACGACAGGAACCGCGGGAATGGGATAAAAAGTATCCTATGTGATATGTCCTTCTCCCAGTTCTTATCTACCTCCCTACCAATTTTGAGCCATACTGGTTAAGCGGTTCTTGAGTTATAAATATAGTAACTAACACGACTTTCATTTATATACATAGACTTCATTCAAATCGGACCAGCCTAGGAGGAATTCAGTGACGTACACACGTACAGCAGATTTAGGATGGAAAGAAGAAACCCATGGAAAGCATTGTCATCTACATTTGTAACAAAGATATCATACCTCTCTCTACCCCTAGAGCTCTTGTTTCTGTCTCTTTAAGTAAAATAAAAAATCTTAAATAATTATTTATTTCTATTTATATTTTTCTCCTTTAGTTCATAAGTACAAATTTAGTTAAATAAAAAAAAATATCTTTTTTATTTTTTCGCCTTTTAGTTCTTATGTACAATTATATTTTTAAGTAACTAAAAAAATTAAAAAAAACTATAAACTTGTCTAAAAACAAAAAAAAAACTTGTGATTGTCCGGGTTTGAACCGAGGAACACCAGCCATCGCGAGTAGACCATACCAATATCGACTACGCTACAGCCGCTATGTCAAGCCGCGCGAAATTAGCGCCCATATTATGCGTGAAATATTGCGAAAGAGAAAACTCGAAAATATGCGCTTCCCCAGACATAAGACTGAGCTAGATCGATTTTTCGTCCCCGAAAACCACCACATATTAATTTTCAGCGAAATCGTTAGGGCCGTTTCCGAGATCACATGCTTCTTCAAGCGATTAGCGCCATCTGCCGGGTTGATTTGTGAATCTAAACGATCCAGGTCGCCACTCAAACGCATACAGAAAAATTCATTAAAATCGGTCAAGCCGTTTAGGAGGAGTTCAATGACATACACACGTACAGCAGAATTATATATATAAAGATGGTGTAAAAATGATTGAAATCGATTCAGTTGCTTATTCTAAACAAGCTAGGTATATTTAGATTTCACATGAACAAAAAATAACGTTCAAGATAGTTTATACCGAGAATAAACACATGAACTTTTTAATCCGAACAATTTTTTTTTTAAGTGGAACTGCGTGGCGTGATTAGTATGATAAAAAAAAATTGTTTCCCTAAATATATTATCTGAAAGAAATTCCCGTCTAGACCATTGTTTACATAATATACAAGAGAAGAATAAAAAATCTAAAAAGAAAAATATCTATGAAATACGAAATAATTGAGATATGATACAAAAAAATTACTCTGTAATACAAGGTTACATTTATTTTAGAACATAAAGCGTATACAATTAAATAATACATCATTTTATTACGGTGAAGTATTTCAGCCTTGATACATACAGAGGGAATAGTATTTTCCATGCATGTTGAAAAACATTACCGGAAAGCTATGTAAATAAATATAAGTAAGTTGTAAGCTTCCTGGTGGCCACGCTCTCATCCTCATCTCATCAGAAAGAGACTGGATGTCCACCACCAGAGACAAAGATAAATGGAATTCTTTGGAGGAGGCTTTACCCTAGGGGGGTCCACACTATCTAAATTGAAACAATTTATTAAAATAACAATATCTTGCACAAATTCATGCTTTTTTGTTTATATTATTTTAAAATTAATGAATTGGTTTTGTAAATAGAATTATATTCTTCTTCAGCCTATAGAGGTCCACTGCTGAACAAAGGTCTGCCCCAAGGCTTTCCACGCTGACCGATCTTGTGCTGCCCGCATCCATCGGCTTCCCGCGACCTTCACCAGGTCATCGGTCCACCTTGTTGGGGGCCTCTCTACACTGTGTCTTCTAGTACGTGGCCGCCACTCCAGAACCTTACTGCCCCATCGGCCATCGGTTCTACGAGCAATGTGCCCTGCCCACTGCCACATAAGCGACTCGCAGAGCTATGTCGGTGACTTCGGTTCTTCTGCGGATCTCCTCATTTCTGATTCGATCACGCAGAGAAACTCCGAGCATAGCTCTTTCCATTGCCCTTTGTGTGACTCTGAGCCTTCGTATGAGGCCCATTGTGAGCGACTACGTTTCAGTTCCGTAAGTCATCACTGGCAATGTGTTGCCAGTCTCAAGACTAAAGTCTTTGACCAGTATGTGCACTGGTCAAAGACTTTAGTCTTGAGACACTGTGGTATCTTGGACGACGAGAAGATATAGCGTAGCTTCTCGAACGCTGCCCAGCTGAGCTGGATTCAACGAGACACCTCTTTCTCGAAGTTGGAGCTACCTAGTTGGACTGTTTGTCCCAGGTATATATACTTGTCAACAACTTCGAGTGCAGAGCACCCAACTAGAATTGGAGTGGGTGCGACATTAGAGTTCGACATGATCTTCGTCTTATCCATGTTCATCTTTAGACCCACTTGTTGGGAAGCTCTGTGAGGTCATTGAGCATTTTGCCCAAGTTTTTCAGGGTCTCAGCCATGACCACGATATCATCTGCAAAACGGAGATTAGTGATGTACTCGCCGTTGATGTTAATAGAATTATATTAATATTACTTAATTAATTGTGGAATGTAATAAAGTTGTATTATTATTATCATCATCATCATCATCTGTGCGTATAATCCCGGTTGCATCTACGGCTTTCGCGTTGGAGCCCGGGGTCCGCTTTCGATGAGATTGTTAGCACGCTTGTCATCACTTACAAAGTCAAGCCAGCACTTCTTTGGTCTTCCTCGTCTCGCCTCTAAAGCTGTATTATTATACATAAGCTATATGCTAAACTAAATTTGAGTTTAGTGCATCTTTCTCTATAAATTTAATTAAGAAAAGGACAGATGATAAAATAATATAAGTTTGGTCCTGTTAAATTAAGATGCTACTACAATTTGAAGTTGCTTAAAAACACGGGAAAGAAGAAAAGAAAGAGAAAGAGGTGTCTCGGCGAATCCAGCTCGGTTGGGCAGCGTTCGGGAAGCTACGCTACATCTTCTCGTCGTCCAAGATACCACAGTGTCTCAAGACTAAAGTCTTTGACCAGTGTGTGTTGCCAGTGATGACTTACGGAACTGAAACGTGGTCGCTCACAATGGGCCTCATACGAAGGCTCAGAGTCACACAAAGGGCAATGGAAAGAGCTATGCTAGGAGTTTCTCTGCGTGATCGAATCAGAAATGAGGAGATCCGCAGAAGAACCAAAGTCACCGACATAGCTCTGCGAGTCGCTAAACTTAAGTTTCTGGCCCGTTCTTCTCCATAGGTACCTACTCTTTGGAATGGGCGACTAGCTTCATCTTATTGACTGACCGACCTTCTGACAATTCAAAAGTGCCTGTAACTGGTTTATTTGAAATAAATGATTTGATTTGATTTGATTTGATTTAAGTGGCAGTGGGCAGGGCACATTGCTCGTAGAACCGATGGCCGATGGGGCAGTAAGGTTCTGGAGTGGCGGCCACCTACTGGAAGACGCAGCGTAGGGAGGCCCCCAACAAGGTGGACCGATGACCTGGTGAAGGTCGCGGGAAGCCGATGGATGCGGGCAGCACAAGACCGGTCAGCATGAAAAGCCTTGGGGGAGGCCTTTGTCCAGTAGTGGACATCTATAGGCTGAAGAAGAAAAACACGGGGAGTAAAAATACATACCTACGTCAATTTACGTCAGGTGCTGACTAATTTGACAGGCCTAACAGTTCACTCACGCGAGTAGTAGCATACATACAATTTCCCCACATCATTTGGGTAAGTGCCCGCAAGACATAACACGCGTCTGGTCGGAGGATATTTCCTATTCACTCTTGCACTTTTACACAGTTCTTTTGCACATTTCTAGGGTCTGATAATTGATAAAACAATTAATTTGTTACGTACATATTATGGAAGTAGAACCATTAGCACGGTACTATCCGAGTTGACTGCGGCTGAATTGCATCGACATTCATATGTCGGTACGTCAAGCTTCTACTGAAAACTGCTCCTCCTAAAGAATCCAATAAGAGATATATTACATGTATACAATATGTAAAGAAAACCCTGTCCGATCCGTTAAGGTATTGTTAGGTATCGATAACTGATTCTAATACTGCCCACAAAGACAGGCAAAACTTTAAAAAAAAATCCCCCTAAAAAATAAACATTATTTCGCAAAAAGAGGTAACTTAATACATGTGCGGTAAGCAACCCCATTCCGCGGGCGGCGGGGGGCAGGGCACGCGGCACCTGTGATGTGGTCGCGTCGCTATTTGCTTATAATAATACCGGTGTTGTCACTTTTTTAAAAATTACCTAAATTTCGGGGAAATTGGAATTAATTCCCCGGAAAAAAGGATTATTTCAAAATTCATTAGTATTGTTACTATGATGATTATGTAAAATTTTATATTATATTTGGTCATGTGTTTACCTAACCTTTATTATCCTTATGGGTCGGACAGGGTTTTCTTTACATATTGTATAACACTAAAATACACACAATACACCAGATAAGTAACAACCAATAAAATCTAAATAGAAATTGTAAAGACTGATATTAGAAAATATGAGGAAAGTGTGCTTCGTGGCTTCACCAAATAACTTTAGCTCAGCAAAAATGCCAGACAATGCCTGAGGCTGGTTTTCCTGATCTGTGAGTACTTTGTAATAGAATTAACTTACAAACACAAAACACTTATAAATTATTTCCTTTGCATTGGGTTATATCATATATTATGGAGTTCCTTAAGAAGTTTACTCAATGCGTCCCTAACAGGGGATCATGCCAATTTCCTTAAAAAAACAAGGGTTGCAACGGATGACGTAAATCCATACTAATATTATAAATGCGAAAGTAACTCTGTCTGTCTGTCTGTCGGTCTGTCGGTCTGTCTGTCTGTCTGTCTGTCTGTCTGTCTGTCTGTTACGCTTTCCCGCTTAAACCTCTCAACCGATTTTGATGAAATTTGGCACAGACAATCTTTAGAGCCTGAGAAAGAACATAGGCTACCTTTTATCCCGGAAAAAAATGATGTTCCCGAGGGAAATCTAAAAAGCGCGATATAACCGAACTCCACGCGGGCGAAGCCGCGGGCGGAAAGCTAGTTTTTAATAAAATCGATGGCTTTTCAGGAGTTTTTTGGTGTATTATTGCATTCTGATCAAAAGCTTTGGTAGGGTTTTTAATTTATTATATGTTATTTAATTAGAGGTCTTTCATTTTTTTCAAGCGTAGCTTTGATGCAGTATGATAGCTTTTATAACTGAAGCTGATATAAAAAGAAATCAAAGTGCACTTGGAAAAATACTCATGAAATGACTTATATGGAAAGAGTTTGATGGACACGGTCAATAATATTCGCAATACCTAACACGAATAAGATGAGAAGAACCGTCACTCATATGTTGCTTAAAAACAACTTAATTTTAATAAACTAAAATCCGCCATTTTCTATACAAAATAAAACGGTTTTTGATTTAATATAATGGTTTGGAACTATAACGTATATAATAAACCTATCTATGTAATATTGTTTGTAAGTACTGCAGCCACATTTAGGCTGGTGCTGCAAAATGCCACCTGGCTACTTCAGATTCGGAGGGGAGGCGTGCGAAGATGCTAATGGGCGAGATCAGAGACCCTTTAGCTCAAAATGGTCTCCAACGCCTTGAGCACAGGCAAAGAGTAGCCAGCCTGTCGGTGTTTTATAGGATGCATTTTGGAGAGTGTGCGAGGGAATTGCATGATTTAATACCCCCAACTCCGTTCCATCATCAGAAGACCTGTCGTACGGCGAGCATCCACCCTTACGTTGTTGACATCACTACGATCCAGAAAAAGCGTTTCGCTTCTTTTTTATACCGCATACATCGAGGGACTGGAACAATTTGACAGCGGATGTGTTTCCGTCGAACTACAATTTAAGTGTCTTCAAGGGTAGAGTACCCCAATAAATGAATCTTTATCTTTACCTTTACCCATATACTCCCGTGAGTGTCGTAAGGGGTGACTAAGGGAATTCTCACCAGAGAAGCGGACAGCAGCGCTTCTCCTATGGAATATCAAATTACTGCGATCCCCAACCCGCCTACCAAGCGGGGGGATTATCGAATACCCCCCAATATAATGGAGAACCTTGGAAAGCCTTTGTCCAGCAGTGGACTTATATTTATTAGGCTGACGAAGAAGAAGAAGGCTAGAGTGAATAGCCTTCTTATAAACAAGCGCGCTTTACCATCAACGATTGCATCACTGCTTTCCCTCAGAATGGATTGCTGTGAAGCACTAGTTTATAGTTTAAAAAAAACCTATTTATCTATACTAATATATAAAGCTGAAGAGTTGTTTGAACGCGCTTATCTCAGGAACTACTCTTCCGATTTGAAAAATTATTTTTGCGTTGGGTAGCCCATTAATCCAGGAAGGCTTTAGGCTATATAACATCACGCTGCGACCAAAACGAGCGGAGCATGACTAACTAACTCCACGCGAACGAAGTCGCTGACGGCCGCTAGTATAATATATATATATATATATATATATATACTTTACTTTACTGCACTTGGTCGTTTTTTTTTAATGACAAAAGTGTAGTCTGTCTTTCTCCGACAGTAAGAAGGCTCGACTGTGTAATGATAATGACATACACACGTAGTACGAAATTGTAGGCAAGTCGTAACTCACTTACAATTAATCATTCCGGCTTTAGCTAATGTATTCAGGGGTTAAAACTATTTGCATACAGTTACATATATCTGCGTTAACAAGCCTTATGTAATTTAGTTATGTACGGCCATTTTGGGGCTTCCAAAATGATGCGTCTGGAGCTCCTAATTACCAAGAGTATTTTCTCTTAAACAATATATTATACAAAGTGGTGATGACATTCCTTAGTAATATTATAAATCGGAGAGTATATTTATTTGATTGTTCCGCCTTCACGCCGTAACTACCGAATCGATTGCTTTGAAATTTTGCAGACGTAAAGTTAGAAGTCTGGATTAAATAATAGGGTAATTTTTATCCCGAAAAAATTTGATGTTCTCGAGGGAAATCTAAAAAGCGCGATATAACCGAACTCCACGCGGGCTAAGCCGCGGGCGGAAAGCTAGTACGACAATAAATTAAACATACAACACAACACATTCTTAGTCTACCCATACAAATCATATAAATATATCCATTAATTTAGTCACAGGAAATTATCTTTCAGTTTTCACATTTTCTACATGATGTACAGTCAAGACCAAAAGTCGAGTTGCAATCTCACAAAACTATGGCCAAGCAATACTAGTTGTAGTTACGACCTTCTTCTATAATAAAGTTTGATACACACTCATACACTTTGCTGCCCGCTTATGATTGTTAGGTACTACTTACTAATTTCAACGTCCACAGTAAGTGTTTCAATGGCCTAACGGTTTTCGCCTTGATAGGCGTTCAAGGTGGTTCGAGTTCAAATCTGATAACTTACAAAATATTTTTTAAATGTTTATTGGTGAGTTATGAATGCTGACAACAAAAATATCTAAAAATACCGATCCGCAACTTAAAGATGATACTTTCTTTTAAGATTTTTTCTATATTAGAGTCATTATAAAAAGATGACGGTAGACTTGAAAGAATCTGAATCACTCCTTCACAAAAAATATTCCGCTACCTACAATAACTATTATTAGCTACAATAACTCAAATAATATTACTTAGCTGTTGTTAGTTGGTGAACATATAGTTACCAGTTTGTGTTATTAGTTTTACTTTTTTAATCAATATGCAGACATATGCAGCAATATATCTCAAATATCATATGAAACCGGCTTTTGTGTAAGTTGTTTTTATTATTATTTGTGTTAAGGTGCAAACTAATAGCTTGTTGCAAGTCTGTAATAAAATTGTTATTGTTTTAGAGTAATACTGTAAGCCGTTGGAGGTCAAGGTCAAGAGGTTGGAGGACGAAGGTAGCTGTCGAGACAAGTGAAACGAAACGACAATATTTACCGTTGAATAAACTTTCAAATCTTGCGAAGAAGGGAGGTTGCATTTGTGGTTTAAAAATAAACTGGCGCGACTGGTGAAGTCTTATCGAGCTAAACAAAAAAAAAAAAACTATTGATAACAATCACAGTGCAGAAGTGTCCTACAGAGTGTTTTAAATATATACCATTATATATCTTAATAACGGACTCTAAACCATCTCTAAAGTAATTTAGCTAAGTGACAGTAATATGTTCGGTTGGCTTAATGGCTAATAGATGTCGCCTTTTGCAATTTCAATACAAATTACTTTTGGTAAATTATAAAAACAATAATTTCGGAATTCGATAAGAAATAAGTTCGTTTACTTTTGAACTAAGAAAGCGCTTGAAGATTATAATCTCATGCCATCAAACTCCGAAAAAAGTCACTGCAGGATGACAGCACTAGTACCATGCTATACACGCAAAAAAATTGTAAATGTAATAAGCACTATTTTGTGTTTTAGTATAGATTATTTTATGATTGCAATAATATTCAGGTTAAGCTTCAATCCTCTTTTCTTTAAGAAAATGAATAATTAAGCTATAACCTCTTTAATCATAATATATGTATAATATTATAATTTTCATATCTAACAACCAAAAATGTCTTTTGTATTTTTTACCATAACAATATCATAAGTTTGTCAAGGATTACTTTTATATAAAATATTACAATGCTGCCGTTTCAACGTTTGTTTCATTTGTTAGTATAAGTATATGTATACCGAATAATATATAACTTTATAGTATATTGCATTATAATATGCTTATTGTTTTATTTTTATATATTTTTTTATTATATTACCTCTATAGTAAACTAAAACATATAATAAAAACCTTTTTTGAGATAAATATTCAATAAATTTTCCTATTCGTTTAAATATTATTTGCAAACATTTTTACTTTAAAATACAAATCAATTATCATAATTTTAAATTATATGAAACAACAAAAAGATTTGCCTTTATTAAGGATCGAACCCACAATCGCTCGCTTATGATATTGTTAAGTGCGGCGCATTGTTAAGTGCGGCCGCTAACTTAACTTCAAATGAAGTAACGAAATTTTGCATTACTTTAAAGAAAGACGGAGACTGCGATAAAAAAATAATGCGGTAGTGTGCGTGGCCGGTTTAGCGCAGGCGACAGTAGTCTTTAAGGTGGGAATGGACTTCTACAGCTGATAGTACATGTTGATAAGGAAGCGCTTATAAGTTGATGACCGCCACATCCAGCGGTATTAAACTTTAATAATAATAACGCGAGAAAAGCAATTCGATACAGGACCGCGCTGTCGCCAATCAAGGTCAATGAACCAATATTTTAAAGGATGTTTTATTGCGTCTCGAATTTTTTGCGATAAAGTTTGTTTGAAATCTTCATTTTTTCATTTTTGATGCTAAGTTTTTTCTATGGTTTACGATTATTCCTATGTACCTGGATTGTCGGTGTTTTTATATATTGTCGTATTATCAGCCCCACTCTGTATACTAAATCTAGGGTTCGCTTAATTGTCGCTTGTCGTAGACAAAGGCTTCAATGAGTGTGTGTTGCCAGTGATGACCTATGAAACTGAGACGTGGTCGCTAACAATGGGCCTTGTAAGAAAGTTCAAGTTCACTCACAGGGCAATGGAGAGGACTATGCTTGGGGTTTCACTGCGTGATCAAATTAGGAATGAGGAGTGAATGATGAGGAACCGACATAGGTCGAAGAATTGCAAGACTTAAGTGGTATTGGGCCGTACACATTACCAATAGACCGATGCCCGATGGGGCCGATCAGTTCTCTAGTGGCGACCACGCACCAGAAGACGCAGCGTAGGCCTCTCCTATTTCACGCCATTCAACTCGATTTTCAACACCTCTCATCCAGTTACTACCCGCCATTCTACGAAGATCGTCGCTCCAGCTAACTTGAGTATCAGTAAAAATAGGTTTCCTTTTGACAGTTGACAGTTCGAAACTATTCATTGCGTTATCGACGTTGTTGAGCGGATACATTTTTCGAACATATGGTGCAATGGAATAGCAATATTCATTAAAATTATCCCAATTGATAGTAATGTGTTGCAATGAGGGTGCTGTTGTGGGTACAATTTTCATTCATAATAACTATCACTTACAATAAAAACAGAGTTACTTTACGGGTTAAAGATGTCAATTAAAAAAATAAAGTATCCATACTAATATTATAAATGCGAAAGTAACTCTGTCTGTCTGTCTGTCTGTCTGTCTGTCTGTCTGTTACGCCTTCCCGCTTAAACCTCTCAACCGATTTTGATGAAATTTGGCACAGATAATCTTTAGACCCTGAGAAAGAACATAGGCTACCTTTTATCCCGGAAAAAATTGATGTTCCCGAGGGAAATCTAAAAAGCGCGATATAACCGAACTCCACGCAGGCGAAGCCGCGGGCGGAAAGCTAGTATTCTATAAAAAAATCTTCGTTTATATAAAGTTGGTTGGAGAAAGAATTTCTACTTATAATGTTGGAGTGTGAACATAACAAAAACAATAATAAACCGGCCAAGTGCATGTTGGAATCACGCACAAAGGGTTCCCTACCATTGGTTTATTAAATTAAGGGATTTAAGTTATTTCTATAGAAGATTACGCGGTAATAAGTGGTTTGTGATTTACGAGGTATTAAAATAAACTACTTACTAGATCTCATTCAAAACAATTTTTAATGGTAGTTTTTATAGAAATGTACATCATATGTTTTTTTTTAGATTTTTCATTTCCTTATTTTAGAAGTTAGAGGGGGTGGGGGGCCCAATTTTTTCCACTTTGGAAGCGTCTGTCGCGCAAACTACTCGGTTTACAAAAAAAAAAAAAAAATTAGAAACCACGATATCATTTTTGAAGACCTATCCATAAATAACCCACACTTATGTAATTGATGAAAAAAAATTCGAGTTTCAGTTCTAAGCACGGAGAACCCCAATGTTTTTTTTTTCGCATTAAATTCTTAATCCGGTTTACAGAATACATCTACTTACCAAGTTTCAACAGTACAGCTCTTATAGTTTCAGAAAAAAATGGCTGTGACATACGGACTGACAGACAAACATGACGAATCTATAAGGGTTCCGTTTTTTGCCATTCGGCTACGGAACCCTAAAAAGCACGATTTTTCTTAAAGTGACTAATTTTTCTGTATCACTGTACACGTTAATTATGTGTCATCGGTGCGTTTATTATTATTCGCATCGGCTTTAATTAATAATGTTCATGATGACAAATTGGTTACACACTTTGATAAACAAAGAATAAAGTTGGCACCATCACACGTCCCTTCCAAAATGAATAATGAGTACAATCACTATCAGTTACAATAAAAATAAATTTATTTTCCTAATATCTACGAGCTAACCTTTGTGGGTACACTTTTTGTCATAAAATCTTTTTGTAATGACACTTCTAATGTGACAATCGGCTAATCATCAGTAATCATGCTCATTTATCTTGACACTTTCAACTGTAATTGGATATTGTATAGGATATATCAAATTAAATATCACTTTGACTTCTTTTACTAATGACCTCAATATTAAATTTATGGTAGGTGTGGTATCTATAATATAAGATTATGTATTTTTTATTCGAGATCAATTCTTCTTCTTTCATCTCGCCTTTTCCCGTTACCCGGGGTTGGCTTTCCTGATGCTGAGGTGCTTCTTATTCTTCTGGTATGCCCCAACTATCAATCTATCCCAGCCATGAAGGCTCGGCCGAAATCGATTTTTCGTTCTCGACCGAGAACGATACCGAGACCGAAAATAAAATATTATCTTGGTTGAGACCGAGATCGTGAATAGAAAAAGCTTGAAAAAAAGTTATAAATGCTCAAAATTAACTGTTTTAAGAATCGAAGTTAAATAACATTAAATATTACAATATAACATAAAAAAAAAAACAATTTTTTCTGACATTTTCGCCCTTCAAGAAGTAAGTCTCATGTCAAGCAATTGTCGGCATTAGTTAAACAGTTGTTCACTAGCTATGCCAGAAGGCAGAGAGAATAAAAACTTATTTGCTACAGGCTTAAGCAATTTATAAGGCGAAGAAAACCAATACCCAAAAAAAATAGCATTTCTTTCCAGTTTAGGCTCTCTAAGATAGCTAATTACAGTCTTGATTATGACCGGGAATCTCAGTTAACTAATTTCTCGGTTGGATTTGTAGCCGAGGCTGAGACTGATCTAGCCTCGAATGTAGATCTCGGTCGAGCCTTACAAGCCAAATACTTATTGTTATCGGTACATCTATCTAGGATGCGACGCACACAAAGCTTGCCGATGCACAGTTTCCAGAGACGTTTAGAAAAGTCAACAATAAAGTCTGATAATCCTAATAATATTATAAATTTCAACAGGTACTAATCTGGTCGTGCCTCGGAAAGCACGCTAAGCCGTTGCTTCCGGTTGGCATACAAACATCTAATGGCAGTTGTTACAGGTTTTTGGAGCCCTCAAAAAGTCCAACAATTTGTTTAACTGCAATGGTTCGATATCGCCTGCGGGTTGTGGAGGTCAGACGGCAGTCGCTTCACGGAAAATATTGAAGTTTACCTAAAAATCAGCAGTTAGACTGGTAAAGCGGATCCCAGATTCCAAAGCTGAAAAATCTTCGGATGCAACTGGGATTAACGCTGAGATTATTATTATCATCATCATCACCAGCCTCTACTCGTCCACTGCTGGACATAGGCCTCTTCCATGGCACGCCAGCAAGCTCGATCCTGAGCAGTTCTCCGCCAGTCACTACCAGCCACCTTTTTGATGTTGTCGCTCCATCTCACCCAAGGGCGTCCTACGCTACGTTTGCCGAGACGCGTTCTCCACTTGAGGAAGTCCTCAAGCGGAGAACGCGTCTCGGCAAACGTGACAACCACCGCGACAACCGTTGGGGTAAGCAAGTGCTTACTCCAATGGTTGTCGGTCCTGCGGCATATCTGACCAGCCCATTGCCACTTCAGCTTGCTAATCCTCGCACGCTGGTTGAAGATTTTAGTCTTCAAATCTTGGGGTATGGGCGACGAAAATACCCGAAGAAGTTTACAAAGTGCTGCCCAAAATGTTGATCCGAGCTGGATCCTTCTATTTGCCTCCTTTTCGAAGTTGTTTTTCCCTAATTGCAACGTTTGTCCGTTTGTCCGATGATGATGATGATGATTATAATTGTCAAAGATTGTATGGAGCTATGTATGTTACTCTTTCATAGAAAAATTACGGAACTGATTTAGATGAAACTTGGCTAACAGATGGTTTATAACCAGAGCTAACATACAGGTTTATATTTATTCCAATATTCCTACGGGATGGAAACTTATACAGGTGAAACCGTGAGGCACGACTAGTAATTTTATATAACTATTGGATGTAAAAATACCATTATTCCAATTTGATGCACGCTAGCATTTTACTCTATCAAAAATAGTTGTTAGAGCCACCCAACTAATTAAAATATCAAGGGAGCAATTAAAGGCAATTTATTAGAGATTCATAATTATTATTAATACGACCTAACCCTCGGGTGCCGTACGATTTATTACGATCAACAAGTTTTCGATCGTATGTGGTATTCGTTCGCGTGACTAATGCAGGTATAAGCGGGTTAAAGGTATGAATTAAAAAAAATATGCTTATAAAGTATATTTTGGAAGAAACCTTCGTTTATTAAAAGTTTATTGGAGGAAGTATTTCTACTTATAATCTTGGAGTGTGACCATAACAGAAAAAAAAACACTATGTACCGTATCATATCATAATTGTACATGTTAATTAAGTCATCAGCGTGTTTATTAATATTCGCATCGGCTTTAATTTATAATGTTCATGATGACAAATTGGTTACACACTTTATTAAACAAAGAATAAAGTTGGCGCCATCACACGTCCCTGTGGCATTCCAAAATGAATTATGAGTACATTAACGCTAGAGTTAACTATAAACTTTTTTTGACGAAAGCCAATAGAAACCTAATGCTTAACGAAGACTTGACTGAAGATTTAAGTAATAAAATGCTTCCAAAAACAGCCTCCCCTTAACATCAAAATATCATTCACGGCGATGATATTTATATAATATTTTACGACACACATAAACACGAGATGGGCGGTGACGACTGTATTCTGTTTACAACGTCGATCGGTATCTGGACATCAAGATGCTTATCCATATTTGTATGGTGATGCATCTTTATAGTCCAGTTGTGAAAGGAAAAATGAATTTTGATACTTCATCAATTTTAGATGGTTCTTTTATACGACGTCATACTGAAGTTACACAGCTCTTGCATGTCACTAGCTGAGTTTAGCGCGCAACTAGCTTACATCAAATGATGGGGTACTGCATGTAATAATATTTAAATATAACAAACACTTACAGGTAATTTCGACATCTTACTAGACAATTAATTTATTTTTATTAATTATTTTTTATAGTACTTAGGTATCTAATTAAAGGTGAAACAAAGAAGTTTACATTTGCAGTTAACTGTTAGCAATAACTTTGCAGACACTCCTACTAACCATGTCATTGGATTTGTTTACAAGCCCGCAGAGTCGAGGAATCGAAGAATTCGTTCCGAAAACTGTTCTTCGTAATGGTGCGGAGAAGGGAGTTATTCTGTGTCTAGGATATTTGCTAGGTACGCGTAGATTTAACATAGCTAATAATGGGGGCTATCTATGCAATGATTTAATAATTTCCATAGAAAAGTTCCCATCTGATTTATGGATCCTCCCCTTTCTAAGGAGGATGAGTGAACTTTACACCCCGCTTCTCATACCTCCGAAGACTCATACCTTTTTCTTTTATTTTCACTAAAAGTTGAAAATTTTATAATAGACAATTCTTTTTTATTCTTTTTCGTCTACCGACAAGTACTCTTTTACAGTTTATTTACCTACTATACTGCATCAGTCTAAAGGTAATAAAAAACCATGTTACTTCATTAACCAACGAAATACCAGTTCTATTCAGTTGTTATGCTTTGTTATAGCTGTACTCTTAAATTTAGCTGCCTTATAATGTTTCAACAATATGTACACAAAATCATTTGGAATAAATTTGCCAAATGATTTGATAAATTTTGAAGTGGTTTTGTCCACCATGGACAAAACCACTTCAAAATGCATTGTTTATAATATGACGTACTATGAAGTTTTATCGAAATACGTTCCACAGTTTTACCGTCCATCTTCACAAAGTTTCGCGTTAATAATATTACTAGCAGTGCCCAGGGCTTCACTGGAAAGGACCACATCTGGACTGTATAGGACTTGGCATTAATATCCTCAAAGTTGGCAAAGCGCGCAAGCGCACATCAACAAGGGAAGGGTCACAACCCCAGGCCAGCCCCCGGTGAGATCGAGTCCCCCGAAACCTAGTCCCTGGAGCCTCCACCAAAAAGCTTTCCCAGCTCTCGTGGCAACCGCTCCACAGCAACGCAGTCACACAAAAAGTGATATATTGCCGATATAGTGCTTATAATATCTC
Organism: Sesamia nonagrioides; assembly: GCA_017933935.1. NCBI lineage: Eukaryota > Metazoa > Arthropoda > Insecta > Lepidoptera > Noctuidae > Sesamia > Sesamia nonagrioides. The sequence goes on along the minus strand of JADWQK010002164.1, from coordinate 265,926 downwards.
GTATTTAATGTGGCGTCAGGAATGCCAGAAAATCTTTGTACAACTGAACTAGCTAAGTCCCGCGGTTTTACACGCACAAGTTTCAATCCCATAGGAATATCGAGATGAAAATTTTCTGTGTTAATCCTGGATAGACTATTTATGTGATAAATTTCATTCGAATCCGTTTAGTATTTTGTGTGAAAGAGTACGAAATATTCATCCATTCAAAATCTCATGTTTATGATATTAATATAATTTACCTTATGTGAGTAGATATTAAGTTTATTATGCAATGATTCCTGTTCCCAGCATGAAAATGTAAGATAAATGTTTAAATTAATATTTCAACTTGTTAGGAGAATCGCAACACATTAATCTCTCATGAATGTCATACACCAAAAGGAATGAATAATTGCTTTATTACTTGGAAAACTGGCTGCAGTGAACGAATGACCGGTCAGGTAATTGGTCTTCGTTAACAAGCGATTATAAACCTTATAACTTTCCACCAAGGTTCATATTAAGATTTGACTGGCTGTAATTGAAAAGGTATTTCACTTTACAGTAGTCTGATGCCCCGCGGCGATACCTGCAATTTTTTGAATATAATTTATTTGATTAAAATTTCTTTGTTCAGATTAAAATTTATCAAGGTGCCGAAATATAATATCTTGGGTAACCTTAAAAGGAAAGCTGTTAATATTATTAACTCGAATATTACCAAGATTAATGCTTTGACATGCAACACCCTTATTCAAAACCTTGGAGCTCCATATAGTAACTTTACTATAGCTTAAAATTTAGTAGCCAAGATGACATGTAATTCCCGGTAAGGACGCTCGGGTCGACGACGGGTTGTGTTTCACGCGCGCCTCAAAGAGATGTCAGCACATCGTGACGGGGTCCACGAAGACTAATGCCTCCTGGGTCAGGGTTGCAGGTAGGTTAAAAAAGAAACCGTGGCCCTGGCCTACAGGCAAGTGAAGGAACACGGGTGGGTTTTAGTCAGTAAAAGTCTGATACTTCCGCTCCGCCCAGAGTGGGAGAGGTCATTTGATGATTTTCCATCCCAAACAATAAAAAGGTAACGTGTAATGTGTTCACCGCTAATTTTGGCTGAATTTTTTGATTATAGGAAACATCTGGTAATGATTTTTATTAGATCGAAATGAAGAAATATGCTACACTATCATTGTCGTATTATTGGAAATATTACAACATTTGGAAAAATTATACCAAGTTTGTGAATGGCTTAGCTGTCATAAGAAGCGTCAATGATTTCACACCATTGTTATACTTTGGTGCCTATTCTAGGAATTACTCCTAGAATAGGCCAACAAAGTATAAAAAATATTTAAATTCACATTTACTAACGGCTAGACTCGGAACAATTTGCTGTAGGCAATACTAATAATTGATCTGTGCGAGATTCGAATACGCGACACATACCAAAGTAGTTGATTGCTCAGCCTTTGGCGAACCGAGACGTCAAAAAAAAAATAATTCAATTATTAAAAGAACAAAAATGGGCAATAAAACAAACTAATATGATATTATACCAAGTTTATTTTAATGTACTGTTTTATTTTATTCTTGTTACAAAGCAAAGTTACAGCAGTGTTTATAATATTACCCTATAATGTTCCCACTATCGGGCCACAGTCAGAGGGAGCGGGCCGTAATCTACCACTCTGGTCGAGTGCGGGTTGCTGACAGCAGCCAGTGCTAATTATTTCATCACCATTTCCTTGAAAATGGCGAAGGAGAAATATCGGGAGGAAAGGCAAGTCCTAAAACTGAAAACTTGAAGCATCCAAACAAGCACTGGGCCTGTTGCGAATTACGGCTCAGTCCCTCTCCCAGAGACATGGCATATGTCCAGCTGTTCTTTTTTTTTAATAATTATAAACTAGTGCTTGACTGCAATCCTGCCTGATGGTAAGCAGTGATGCAATCGTTGATGGGCAAGCGCACTAGTTTATTGAGCCTCTTCACTTAAGAAACTTAGTGAATAGGAAGGAAGACGGCAGTTGAGCGAGGTGATGCAATGTTAAATCCAACAACACGACCAACGATGCTGCGTCAGAGAGAAAGATTGATCTGCAGACGCTCCATGACCAAACTCTCGACACAACAACTTTTGGTGTATCGTACCCGGCACACATCGCAATACAACTGCTCAGACCCGTTCTCCGCATTTCAGGGTTATTATGGCAACTAACTTTATCCACTTTTTGTCTTGTATGACATCAATAATCATGTATGTCCAATATCCATCGTTAAACGCAATTGTCGAAACATTCTCCACTCTGACTCAATCACAGCAACTTTGCGAAATTCGCACCACGGACACCCGAACACAATTCGACTAGATGCTCATATGTTTTAATTAGATAGTTAGGTACAATCGTTCATAGCATCATGCTATTTCCATCTTCCATTTAAATGAGTTATAACAGTTTCTGAGAAGCACTTAATGCTGTTATGACGAGCAATAAATTGTCATATCTACTTGTGTTCCAGCTATTTCCAGAGGTTGAATTTGTATGGGAATTTGTGTTTTATTTAGTATCCTCCGTTGAGTTCATGACTTTTATTATGTGTCTGAAGTGAAGGGCTCTTGTGGGATTTAGAAAAGGGTTACTTTGTATTTGTAGCGTGTTGGTGTCATGTTCTGATTCAATATAAAGATATTATGTTTTGTTATATAAAGTTATCTTCAAGAGCAGCGGTGGCCAAGTTGTATCTGCTGCGACTTGCCAGTTTTAACTCGCTGGTTCGAACCCATCAGGCGATTTACGTTGTGGAAATTATATCATCTCCATTACTCTCAAAACAGTGCAGTTATACTTCGTGAAGAAACCAGCATGTCCTAGAAAAAAAACGTCGAAGACATGTGACATCTACCAACCCGCACTGGGCCCGCGTGGTAGATTACATCCCACTCCCTCCCACCGAGAGGAGGCTTGTGTCCCACCAGTGGCAACATTATATGCTGATTATGTACGATATGTTTCTTCACGTTAAGTTGCAAACCAGAGTTGGACACTAGTTGTCTGGCATTTTTGCCGACCTAGGTCTTTTTGGTGCGGCCGAGAGGCACACATTTCTGCTAGTCTTCTACATTGGTCTTTTCATATTTTACTTGAGCTTTGATATTTTTTTTGTTTACTTTCTGATGAATGTATCTGGTGTATTGTGTCTTTTAGTCTATGTTAAGTAAATGTATTTTCTTTCTTTCTTTCATGATGATGTTAATCAACTTTTGTGACAGCCAAGTTACATACTTAGTGAGTTGGTCTTTTTGACTGAACTACTAGTATAGAGAAGAAAAAGAAAGACATACTTACATTGATATCGTGGATCTTTCACCAGTCATTAGCCAGTGAGAAAGTCCGATAAAGTCCGTGAAAGTCCGTCGTCATAGGATTATTGTTTTGTTGCTGTTGGCATCCTTTGGGTGCGGACCCCTTATAAGACTTAGCCATATTTTTTTCTTAGTTCTTTGTTACCGTCAGCACAAAGTTCTCCTAAAATATTTCAAAAACGGTTTTTTAAACTAATTATTATTAAATTTATTATTTTTATTAAAACTAGTGCTTTCTTGCGATCTCCTCTAACGTTAAGTTGTGATGCAATCGCTGATGGTAAAGCATACTAGTTTATTTTAGGCCTAATCACTGTAGCCTTGAAGACACTTATATTATAATCGGACTGAAAGACCGTTGCAGGTAATTTGTTCCAATCTTTCGATGTACATTGTACAAAGGACCAGGTGAAACGATTTGTCTTAATTGTGGTGGAGTCAACAACGTGAACCTACCTTATACCAAAACTTTAATATAATTACTAAGGCCCACTATAAACTGACAGTTTATAATCCGGAACACACATACACAACTACTAACAGTCTAAGTCTATCTACACATTAGCGAATATCCTTCAATGTATGAATACCCTCAATTTGCGAACTTGGCAAACAGTTTGCGGCTGAATCGGCCGCAATGAGCTCTTAATCGTCGATAAACATGTTAAGCGTGAATAGTACCTCTGTATTGATGTTATGAAGAGCCCCAAGTTCTGAAGACAAGTTGGTAATGTTTGAAGAAGTTTGTGCTTGAAGTTAGTTGGTCAGGTTTCTTTTAAAGTTTGTATTGTATGTTGGTCTATAGTCAGACAAATGGTAGTAGTAAGTCTAGGTACTTATTTATCCATTTATTAGATTCTTGTATATTTTGTAAATGTCAATGCTATTATTTAGGCCATTTTTTATTTTTTTCACCGACATAGCTCTTCGTTTCGCTAATATTTAGTGGGAGTGGGCGGAGCACATCGTTCGTAGAACCGATGGCCGATGGGGCAGTAAGTTTCTGTAGTGGCGGTCACATACCGGAAGACGCGGCGTAAGGAGACCCCCAAAAAGGTGGATCGATGACTTGGTGAAGGTCGCGGGAAACCAATGGATGCAGCAGCTCAAGACTGGTCATTGTGGAAAGCCTTGGAGGAGGCATTTGTCCAGCTATGGACCTCTATAGGCTGAAAAAGAAGAAGTACCTGCTACTTGTTGACGCTTTCCTCCTAAGCCTGTTGTGTTTAAAAACATTGTAAAAGCCAAATATTTTTAAGAGAGAAACTGGCTTTTCGGCTTTTTTTCATAGAAAACTACTAATCGGAAGCGTGTACCTAGTTTCCGACGTTATATATAAGTGGCCATGTTGGATAAAGTTAAATAAAATATTTTAATGTTAATTTATAAATCATAAATCAATTAGATGATCATACCAATTATAGTAACAAGAGGTCTAGAATAGTAACCTCTTTTGTCTAACCTCAATAATCTAACTTGAATAAGAACTCGCTTAAGGTCGTGCCTTTCTAGTTGTAGTTCGAAGGTGCGAACCCAGGCGCTCCAGTATGTATGAATTACTTCACCATCATAGACTCTCAAAAAAACAAAAGAATACAAGGACTTCTACAAATCGTCACTGACCTGCGTAGGTTATTACGACCCACTCCCTCTCATCGAGAGGAAGACTGTGACCCAGGACTGGGAAGTATTCCTAAAGATTTAAGTTTTTTATAAGTTAAAAACAAACTAAAATACTGAAGCCAAATGAACATGTACAACGACGCAAAACGAGGAAAAATATATTATCTGTATGTCTAAAAGCTCTTAATAATATGTCAGGATCGGTGGTAGGCCATGACATCGGCTGCCGGCAGAAGTTACCACCAACCAGACAAAGTCTTGCCGCCAAGCGATTCGTTGTGTTCCGGCATGATGTCCGGTGAAGCTGTACGGAGGACGGGTCTGAGCAGTTGTCTTGCGATGTGTGCCGGGTATGACACGCCAAAAAATGTTATTGTGCCGGGAGTTAGGTCATGGAGGATCTCCAGATCAATCTCCCTCTGGCGTAGCATCGTTGGTCGTCTTCTTGGGTGTAACATTGCACCATCTTACTCAACTGCCGTCTTCATTCGTGTTCACTCAGTTTTTTTGAGTGAATAGGGTTTTAATAAACTAGCGCGCCTTACCATCAACGATTGCATCACTGCTCAGCATCAGGCGGGATTACGGTAAAGCACTAGTTTATAATTTTTGAAATAGCCTCTCATTACTTCTATTTCAAACAATAAAACAAACTGAATTTTTCTCCATCACTAACAGCCGTGCCGTTGTCATGACAACCACCCCCCGACCTACCCTACACTAGAAAACCTAATAAAAATACATGGGGGTTGCAAATTTACATGTGCTCGTCACTTGAACCTTAACTTCATGTAGATAAGGCTTTAATTTGGAGACTGTAAGTGTAGGAGCTTTGTCCATGCTAACGTATAAACAGTTTGGTCCCTCGCTTATTTAGTAATACAATGCTTTTTGTATTTCAAAAAGGAAATGTCTTATGACAGTTTTATTTTGTTTGATGTATTTTACTTTAGAAAAGTTGCTCCGGCGGTCCAAGTTATTGGGAGATAGATTAGAGTTTTAGTTTTGTATATGAAGACGTCAGCGACGGCGGAGCAATAGGGTCGTCAGCATCTTTGTGTGTTGGTAAGAGCTTTATTTCGTAGGTGGCGTTTTGAATTAAAGCACGAAGGGTAAATATACCCTTAATTCTCTCATCTATTCTTTCCATCCGTTAGCGATCGGCTGGCTAAGACATGGCTGGAGGTTGACCACTGCGTTGCCCAATTTCTCACAGGTCATGGCAACTTTAAAAGTAAAATGTATTCTTTTAAGCTTGTTCCTTCGCCTTTGTGTCAATATTCTACATCGAACTGTGAATTTGAACAGTCCGCACCTCACATCTTGTGGGAGTGTATTCTTTGGCAGAATGAACGCAATATTATGTTGGATAGTGTACAAATTACATCCGGAGTTGTGTATTATACGGACCTTGTAGAAACTGGAACTAATTTCCGTGTGTTCAGGCGCTTTTGCCATACCTATTATTGGAATCAATTGTAACAGCACATACCTACTTAGGACCCATTAACTTAATCAAATTTTATTCCGTGGTGCTTGGCAATCTGGGCTTCTCCCAGTTGCAATAATGTCCCTTTGTGCCGATTGGCCTAGTTCTGTTCTGTCTCCTGCTTGTTATGGAGGGAAGTGGAAAAATATCTTTTTTCTTACTCCTCCGCTATTCTTTTCTGATTAATTTCGTTGCGGGACCCAAGACAGTTGAATCGTTTCTCCGGGACTCGTCGAGCTTCATTGCTCGGCGTTTTTCTGGCGGTCTCCACTGTTGATTCTGGCTTTCAGGAGTTGCAGTGGGTTGGGAACAGTGTGGCGGGTTTTGTCCCATAAAAAAAAAAAACCCTCAATTCTAAAATAGTACATTGTTTTTTTGGGGCAGGATGTAAGACATTTCAATCGAATGACTACTGCAAAGCCCGAGGCGAAGCCGAGCAATGTTTTTCATCACATTTGCGAGTAAACTACAAATAAAAATGACAGTTTAAATAACAAAAGATATTTAATTTTTGAAGTTAATAGTGACATTACAGTTGTTAAATACGAGGGAAGTATTTTTTTCTGGTAATTTAACACACAGTCATTGTAGTAAATAAGTTTTCAGGCTCATTGCATTGTTCCTGGATTGTATCAGATGCTGTCTGGAAGGATGATGTTGATGCAACCGGTTCATGTGATGTTGAGGTGCTTGCAGGGATTTCGCAGGACTTTAAAATCGAATAAATCGAATAAAATCGAAGATGTAATTTGAATTTTATTCTTAACCGAGTTATCGATGTACCCTTCGGCAACAGCATTAGATTTCCAACCACCATGCCTTGTCGGGCGGCGTTAAATTCATTGACTCGTCTGACGAAGACATAATTGTTTACTGTTTACAGAAACTCGTGTAGTATGAGTAATTATATTCTTCAAGTACGTAAACTACTAAAGAATAGCTTATGAAAAATAACGATAATGGCGGAAAAAAACGGAACGCTCTGATTGGTTTAATTGTGCGGACGGCCCCGAATATTTTTGAAATAATAAAAGCCACGAGAAAAAAATGTATACAGCCAAAATATTAGCATTTTTTATTCTAAATTTGAATTAATGAATGTGTAACTGGTTTCAAGTGCCTTCTACATATTTTGAATGAAGTTAATGAATAGTTCTAAATTCGAAAATTCGCAAGGAAGACTTACTTAGTTTTTATATGATATTGAATCTTCTTGAAATATATCTTTAAAAAAAATTACATTTCACGCCCTTGGGCTCACAATGAAATTTTGCAAGCCCGAGGGTACAATACGGGGCATCCCGCCTACTTTACTTGCGTTTATTAACACTGTTTACGAGCGTGTGTGATGAAAATATCTTCTTTCTTACTCCTCCGCTATTCTTTTCTGATTAATTTCGTTGCGGGACCCAAGACAGTTGAATCGTTTCTCCGGGTCTCGTCGAGCTTTATTGCTCGGCGTTTTTCTGGCTGTCTCCACTGTTGATTCTGGCTTTCAGGAGTTGCAGTGGGTGGGATAATGTGTTGCGGGTTTTGTCCCAAGAAAAAAGACCTCAATTCTGTAGAGGTTAAAACAGAAAATAACGGACAATAACAATTTAAATAGGAAAACGGTGAAAGTCGCGGAAAGTCGATGGATGCGGGCAGCATAAGACTTTCATCGACATCTTAGAAAGCCTCGGGGAGGCCTTATTTATGTTCAGTGCATCTTATTCTTTCGATTTCGTTTAAGATTTTTTTTTTTTTTTTTTTTTTTATTATTTATAAACAAGCGCTTGACCGCAATCCCGCCTGATGGTAAGCAGTGATGCGATCATTGATGGTAAAGCGCGCTAGTTTATTAAGAACCTATTCACTCTAGCCTTGAAGACACCCAAATTGTAATGTGACGGAAACACCGTCGCTGGCAAATTGTTCCAGTCCCTCGATGTACGCGGTATAAAAGAGGAAGCGAAACGCTTTGTCCGGGTCGCAGCGGTATCAACAACGTAAGGGTGGAAACTCGCCGTACGACGGGTCGTCCGATGGTGGAACGGTGATGGGGGAATTAAATCATGCAATTCCCTTGCACACTCACCAGAATGCAACCTATAGAAGACCGAAAGGCTGGCTACTCTACGCCTGTGCTCCAGGCTTTGGAGACCGTTTCGTGTTAAGTCTGGGTCGCCAATCAGCCTCTTCGCACGCCTCTCCACTGAATCCAAAGTATCCAGGTGACATTTCGCAGCACCAGCCCAAATGTGGCTGCAGTACTCCACACACGAGCGGACCTGTGCTTTGTACAACATTAGAAGCTGCCCCGGTGTGAAGTACCGCCGGACCTTTGCGATAACGCCAAGTTTTCTAGCAGCCACCCTGGCCTTGGACTCAATGAACCGCCCAAAGTTAAGGTTCGAGGAAATCTCTACTCCCAAAAGCTGAAGGCGGTTGGTGCACTCCAAGGATACATTCTGAAAAGTAGGAGCCAAGGTGAACGGGCTCCTTTTGGCGGTGAAAAGACACGCCTGTGTTTTGGCGGCATTGAATGCTACAAGATTGGCTTTGCCCCATTCGGAGACTGCCTGTAGTGCAGCACTCGTACGCTCTACCATGGCCTCTCTTTCGGACCAGATTGCTTCCTTACTAGCCCGAGCTTCCGGCAGATATCTCTCCACAACTGTGCTGTCATCTGCATACCCATAGATACCGGGCATCAGCAGATCATTAATATGCAGCAGGAACAGAGTTGCAGAGAGAACAGACCCCTGAGGAACACCGGCATTGGTCGACATGGGCTCCGATGAGCATCCGTCGACAACAACTCGGAGGGACCGTTCAGTCAGGAAGTCTTTAACCCAGCCAGTCAGGCCAGCGGAAACGCCGTACGCTGGAAGCTTACTCAAAAGGCCAGCGTGCCATACCCGGTCGAAGGCCTTCGAGACATCAAGGGAGACGGCAATCGCTTCCCCATTCCTCTCGAGGGCCTCGCCCCACAAGTGAGTGGCATACACTAGTAGGTCCCCAGTTGACCGATTGCGCCGAAAACCGTACTGTCGGTCACTGAGGAGATCGTTACCTTCCAGGTAAGCCAAGAGGCGCGAATTCAATACACGCTCCATAATCTTGCAGAGTATGGAGGTTACCGAAATCGGCCGATAGTTGGTAGGATCGGCACGACTACCCTTTTTGGGCACGGGCTGCACGTTGGCAAGCTTCCAGGACTTGGGCACTATACCAGTCCCAAATGAGAGGCGATACAGGCGCGTCAATACAGGAGACAACTCGGGCGCACATGCCTTAAGAACAATCGCTGGTATACCATCTGGACCACTAGCCTTATTCACGTCCAGACGACACAGTGCTCTCAGGACCTCCTTGTTCCTAATGCGAACCTCCGGCATTGAAGCTCCGCAATGAGGTAAATTAGGTGGAGTAGCACTGCCAGTATCAAGACGCGAACTATGGGCAAAGAGAGATGCAAAGAGACCTGCTTTCTCTCTCGCCGTATGGGCCAGTGTTCCATCAGGCCTCACCAGCGGAGGCAGTGTGGGTCGACAGAAGTTCGCCTCGACCGATTTGGCAAGGGACCAAAAAGATCTGCTACCGGATGGCTGCGCAGATAGCTTGTTGCCAATATGGGTAATACGGTCGAAGCGAGCCCTCTTAAGCGCCTTTTTGTAGGACTTGGCAGCACGGTTAAAGGCTCTCTTCTTTGAGCTTAGATCCGGAGCTCTGCGGTCACGAGCGTCAACCCAGGTGAGAAATGCCGCGTGCTTATGCTGTTCAGCTTGGACACAATCGGCATTGAACCATGGGCGAGCTGAGCCACCGACGGGCACGTCGCTGAAGGGGATAAAATACTCCATAGCTTGACGCACCACATCGGTTATAGCGTCCGCACAGCTCGACGGATTATCAGAAGAGAAGCAGACCTGCTGCCAAGGATAAGACGCAAAGAAGTGGCGCATCTCATCCCACTCTGCTGACTTGTATCGCCACAATCTCCGTTCACCACGAGAGTCGTGATCTGGAGGGGAGAAGGATGACACAGACTTCACCAGACAGTGGTCTGAAGTTCCCAACGGTGAGGAAACTGTTACAACACATCTGTCCGGATCAGTGGTCAGCAGAAGGTCCAAACAGTTGGCTGTCTGGCCATCTACATCAGGCACCCTAGTCGCTTGCTCTACCAGCTGGGAAAGGCCCATAGAAAGCGCGAAGTTTCGCGCTTCTCTCCCAGCGTGGTCGGTCCTCTGGTATGGGAAGAGCCAGTCCTGGTGGCAGGCGTTGAAGTCCCCAGAGCGACGAACTGAGCGTCAGGGTGCCGATGCAGCGCATTGTCAGCAGCCTCACTGAGGTGGCCGAATAACCGAGTTGCCTCCTGATCACCGCTGTGCGATCGGTAGACACAGGTGTAGACAATTTTGTCTACACCAGTGTCAACCAACAGCCATAAGGTCGATAGATGGGGGTCTTCGAGGTGACGGAGACGCCGGCAACAGATGTCATTGCGGACATACACACAGACCCCAGCACGCTGCAGGAAATGATGCTCCAAAGAGTATCCCGGGTAGTTGAGGTATGCCGCATCAGACGGACATCTGATCTGGGTCTCCGTCAAGAAAAGTAGGTGAGGCTTTTCAGTCTCAAGGTGGTGGTGGACTGCATCGATATTGGAGTGCAGACCTCGAATGTTTGAGAGGTGCACTTTAAACGGACAAGAAAAGGACAGAAGATAAAATATTAGTTTAGGCCTGCCATTTTGAAACATCGCCACTAAAAATACGTCAATGTACATTAGGCGCAAACCATAGTAATTCAGCCGAAAAACATCCACTGCTAGACATGGGTAACCTACGAGCACTTCCACTTCGGTTCCGTGCTTCTCGCATTGAACAAGTTCCTGTGGCATTAACAAGGTCATCGGGCCACCATTTCGGAAGCCTTCTAACGCTACGTCTCCTGGTGTCCCTCTTCTCTCTTCTTCTTCCTTCTAATAAAGTCCGTTGTTTGTGGACATTTTTTAGTGTCATTGGAAGTCAGTGGCTACATACGCTTGTCAGACTTTCATCTTGAAACACCACGGTATGTGGAACAAAAAATACGGAGTAGCTTCCCGAACGCCCATTCTAATGCTTATTGTAGCAATAATTAGCTTGAAACACAGGTTTAACTGAATCTAGTGCGGGTGGTTCCATCATTAGTATTAGATTGTAAATTGCTTGCATTATATTATACATCTACTAGCGGCCGCCAGCGACTTTGTTCGCGTGGAGTTAGTAATGCTCCGCTCCTATTGGTCGTAGCGTAATGGTGTATAGTCTAAAGCCTTCCTGGATTAATGGGCTATCCAACGCAAAAACGCAAAACAGAATTGGATCGCAACCAAACTTTTGTTATGTTTCGTATCGCGCTAACCTTTTCACAGATATTATGGTTTAACCATAACTGGATCACAATTGGAACGTAACCGCTGTCAAATGAAAAAGATAAAACAAAGCTCAATCGCAATCTGCGTTCTTCTAACAATCTCCTCTTACTCTGTCCTTCACATACGTCTGACTTTGTTCATTCTTCATTTCACATTCAATCCATTCTTTTGTGGAATACGCTTCCTCTTCATATCAGGATGGCCGCCAGTCGGTTTGCATTTAAGCAGAAATTGCAGAGTTATTTTCGCAACAACTAGCGTAGAGTTATTGCTACACCCCTCTCCCAAATTTCAGTTTTTATGTATATATTATAAGTATATATTTTGGTAATAGTATGTATGTATATTTAGCTTATTTAAGTATTTTTTAATAATTTTAAGGGCTTTTTTTTTCTTTACAATTTTCTTTCAATCTAAAGCTAGTTTTAATTAATATATCTGACGAAATGTTTCACTCATACATTGATTTTACTTCAATCGAAGTTAAAACTTTAGCGCGATACGAAATGTGATCGAAACTAAACCATAACTTTAACTGGATTAGATACAAATAAGAGTTGAACTTCTACTGTTTCATTTAGCGCGATTACCCCTCTGAGCGAAGCAAGAAGACGAAGCGTTTCGCCCCGTCTTTTACACCGCGCGCAGCGTTTTGTCCTAACAGGGCCCTGTTAGGACAAAACGCTGCAATCTGGAAAACGTCATTTTAAGAAAAACATATTTAAAAGTTTAAATCTTTAACTCCCTACCAAATTTAATCCAATATAGATAACAGTTTGTTTATTTTTTTGACAAATTTGGCATAACATTTACTTATTTTCATTTTAACATAATTTAATCGTAGGTATATGCTATAGATACCTAATTTCATTACAGCAATCCTTTTTTACGTTCGATTCAACCTAAGCTTGCATTGTTTTACCAAAATACAAACACGTGCGCGGCTCACCCGCACGTCCCGCTACCCTCTTACTTGTCACGGGAAAAACGCTGCAATCTAGAATGCCGCGTTTTATCAGAACATTTTACTGGAACTCTGGGTTGCAATAAAGTGTAAAATTGAGTTTTTTTGTTACTGGAAGCCATTATTGAACTGTAAATCAAACCTGTACCAAGCTAACATCGCGTAGATTATTTAACGATGTATTACCATAAAACGATGTAACCCGGGTTGCATTGTTTTGTCATAACAGGGTCGCGCGTTGATCCAGAGACTGTAACAATTTGCCAGCGGCCGTGTTTCCTTCTGACTACAATTTAAGTGTCTTCAAAGCTAGAGTGAATAGGCTCTTAATAAACTAGCGCGCTATACCATCAACGATTACATCACTGCTGATCATCAGGCGGGAATGCGGTGAAGCACTAGTCTATAATTATAAAAAAAAATGAGCCATCTATGTTTCAACCAATTTAATCAATGTCGTGTTGAACACTCGTGCAAAAGTCAGGATCTAATTAATCAATTTCCTATTCATGGGACAGGAGAACCATTGTTTGAATATTAATTTGATTTGTGAATTATTGATTGGTTAACAGGTGATTCATTGATGTAGGTGTCCATAACTTAATTATGTTATTCGTCTTGTGTGTTTGTCTCTTACAATAAAAATATTATTATTTATTATTACATAATCCATACTCATATTATAAATGCGAAAGTAACTCTGTCTGTCTGTCTGTCTGTTACGCTTTCCCGCTTAAACCTCTCAACCGATTTTGATGAAATTTGGCACAGACAATCTTTAGACCCCGAGAAAGAACATAGGCTACCTTTTATCCCGGAAAAAAATGATATTCCCGAGGGAAATCTAAAAAGCGCGATATATCCGAACTCCACGCGGGCGAAGCCGCGGGCGGAAAGCTAGTCAGTCTATAATGGTCCCACTGTTGGAACGCAGGCTTCATCACGGTAAGAGAGAGTGGGCCGTAATCTACTACGTGGCCCCAGTGCGGGTTGGTAGATGTCACACGTCTTCCAAGTTTTGTCTCTAGGACAGGCCGGTTTCCTCGCAATGTTTACCTTCACCGTTTTGAGAGCAGTGGTGATGAAATAATTTACACTAAGTAAAGCGCCTGATCATGAAGTATGAAGTCGTGGTAGCCCAGTGGTTAAAACACCAGCCTCTCAATTATGAGTGCGCGGGTTCGATTCCAGGTCAGGCAAGTACCAATGTAACTTTTCTAAAGTTATATGTACTTTCTAAGTATATCTTGGACACCAATGACTGAAGGTGAAGGAAAACATCTTGAGGAAACCTGGACTTGTAAGTCTGAAATCGCCAACCCGCATTGAGCAAGCGTGGTGATTACGCTCAATCCTTCTCTGTATGAGAGGAGACCTGTGCCCAGCAGTAGGACGATAAAAAGGTTGATGATGATGATGAAAGCGCCTGAAGGAGTTCGAACCTACGACCTTGGACGTACAACTTGGAAATTGCGGCAGGGTTCGAACTCCGCATGTCCTAGAGGCAAAAACTTCGAAGACATGTGATATCTACCTACCTGCACTGAGTCAGCGTGGTAGAATACAGCCCCTCCCACTCATCCATAGGAGGCCTTTGTCCCAACAGTGAAACAATATAGACTGATTAAGTACAGTACAAAACTAATGACTTAATATAACGTCACGCAAGCTTATTCAGTTCGGCGGCCATTTTTTTTTTCTATTGTCTTTTATATTGCGGCAGTTGAAGATGTATCTTTAATAACATTATCATGTCAATAGAAAGCATCAATTTTGATAATATATATGTCGATGTCAACTAGTTAAATTAGCAGTTAAATCAACCGCCTCGCCTCTGGAAGTAGTACTCGCCTTGATTCGCTCTATCGGCTCGCATGCGGTTGATCGTAGTTCCAACTCTATTTTGTTCCGGGGTGGTAAATCTTCATGGATATCCGACGGTATCTGTCAGACTCTTACTGACTAAAAACCACCCCGATGTTCCATCTTACACCTACACCGGGAGTTGCGGGAACGAACAGTACTTCCGCAACAACTTAAATTATTTGCCCTAACTTAGTTACTGTGACGAATTCGACTGGCAAATGATTGGTTACAGCTTCAAGCTAAACTATAACTTATTAAATATCAATTAGTCCGTTGCGTTAGCTGAACGGTTGACGTGTAGTTAAAAAGCTAGGCGGTTAACTAAACGTCTTATTGAGCACGTTGGCTGTGACATATGTATTGAAAAAAAGACTTCTTTCTTTTTTCAGTGCCGTCTAAGTACAAGTTACGTGGTCTACCCTGCTTTAGACCTTTCCCCCTGTTTCTTCTTCTTCAGCCTATAGAGTTCCACTGCTGGACAAAGGTTTCCCACAAGGCTTTCCACAGTGACCGGTCTTGTGCTGCCTGCATCCATCGGCTTCCCGCGACCTTCACCAGGTCATCGGTCTACCTTGTTGGAGGCCTCCCTACGCTGCGTCTTCCAGTACGTGGCCGCCACTCCAGAACCTTACTGCCCCATCGGCCATCGGTTCTACGAGCAATGTGCCCTGCCCACTGCCACTTAAGTTTAGCGACTCGCAGCGCTATGTCGTTGACTTCGGTTTTTCTGCGTATCTCCTTAAATCTGATTTTTTTTTATACATATACGGACAAATCACACAGATTGAGCTAGCCCCAAAGTAAGTTCGAGACTTGTGTTATGGGATACTAACTCAACGACACTATATTTATAATAGATACATAATATAGATAAACAGACAGCCTCCGTGGCGTAGCGGTAGTGGACGCGGCCGCTGCGCAGGGTGGCGCGGGTTCGATCCCCGCACAGTGCAAGTATTTGTATGCACGAATATGAATATTTGCACTGGTCTGGTCGTGCCTCGGAAAGCACGTTAAGCCGTTGGTCCCGGTTGCCATATAAACATCTAGTGGTAATCGTTACGGGTTGTTGGAGCCCTCAAAAAGTCCAACAATTGGTCTAACTGCAATGCTTCGATGTCGCCTTCGGGTTGTGGAGGTCAGACGGCAGTCGCTTCACGGAAAATGTCGAAGTTTAGCCATATCAGCAGTTGGACTGGTAAAGCGGACCCCAGACTCCAAAGCTGAAAAAAGGCTTCGAATGCGACTGGGATTAACGCTGGGATGATGATGATGACATAATATAGATAAACATCCAAGACCCAGGCCAATCAGGAAAAGATCGTTTTCCATCATGACCTGGCCGGGGATCGAACCCGAGGCCTCCACGTCGTAAGCAGGCGTGTTGATCGCTGCGCCACGGAGGCCGACAAATTTGATCTCTTTCCGTCGCCCTGTGTGTGACTTTGAGCCTTCGTATGAGGCCCATTGTGAGGGATCGCGTTTCGACATAATTATGACTAAGTTTACGTACATAAGATGAAGAGTAGCCTATGTTCAACCCATCCCAAGTCAAGGTCTGTCTGTGTGCCCAATTTCATTCAAATCAGATCAGCCGTTTTAGCATGTACCTAAGCATAACAAACTAACAAATTCACTTTCGCATTTACAATATTAGTTAGGATTTCTCGTACTGTGTCTTTATAAGTAAGCGTGCAGTGACACATTTACAAACAAATTGACACACATTACGACCCTTATACAGGATGTGTTAACATTAAAAATATACAGGATGTGCAGCAATTGAAGGTGCAACGATCTATGTAAATGTCACTGATAGGAAATTCGCCAGACTTAAGAATGAGTAAATGTAGTGTAAATCAGATAAAGCAATGCCGTGTCAAACGACCTCGGGGTTCTAGTGCAGACGGGCGGCTGAAATGCCGCGGTTGAAACGCGGAAATAGGAAAGTGAATTTTCTTGAGAAAGTCGTAGATGCGAAGCATAATATGAATATCTTTTTTCTTACTCCTCCGCTATTCTTTTCTGATTAATTTCGTTGCGGGACCCAAGACAGTTGAATCGTTTCTCCGGGACTCGTCGAGCTTCATTGCTCGGCGTTTTTCTGGCGGTCTCCACTGTTGATTCTGGCTTTCAGGAGTTGCAGTGGGTTGGGAACAGTGTGGCGGATTTTGTCCAAAAAAAAAAAAAGAAAGCATAATATGAAAAGCCGTTTTAAAACAAGGGTATTTCTCATTGATATAATATTGAACAGGTATGATATGCTCTAACACATGCAAATATTTTATTCTGCCTACATTTCACACGTTGGTACAGTGTGAGTGAGATGGGGCGCAAACTAGAGCACAGAGAAGAAAAAGATGGCTAGTGTTTGTCGTTTGCGCTGTTAGTGTTTGTCGTTTGTTTTTACGAGTGTGTCGAGAGTGACTAAAGCGAGATACTGGACTTACCTCCTTTTGTACGCTTCATTTTCAGTGCGCTAGTGACTTATCTACCTTAGTTTCATATTTTATCAATGGTATTTCTTCATATTTACTCGATTTCTATTTTTAAAAATGGTGGGGTCAGGGAACCGCCGTCAAGAATCTTCGATTTTCAAAATGAAAATCCAAGATGGCAGCTTGAAACATAAGATAATATGAATTAACCTTGAACTTCCATCACTAACTATTGTTGACACCCTCGCATACATAATTGCTTTTTACCTGAAGCTGCGTTAAAGGAATTTGTTCCAAAAACATAATTAGGTTTTTTTTCGGGAGAGAAATCTTAATATTTAGAGAGACCTTTATAGCGGCTTCCGGAGTTCAGAAAGTGTGGAATTTTACCTCACACTACGGAATTTAAAACTACCACCACCAGACACTAAATACAACACATAGGGGTGGTCTCCATTTCTCTTAGAAAACCATTTCCAGAACCAACTCTTCACTATGCCTGTAAGGCATATTGCAGAGTTGGATGGATTAGGGGCATTAGTTATACCTTTTTTTTTTACTTTGCCTATAGATGGTTTCAGGAAAATTAAAGAAAGACACAATCATTAACTTTCATGGACCTTCAGTTCTACCTATAAACTTTATAGCAGTAAAGATCCCGTTTGTCTGCACCGCAAATCTCGCACGAGCGATGCATGTAAAACGGTCAGCGATTGAGTCAGCAATCGCCGACGGAATTCTGAACGGTTCTGACAATCGCGGACTTTATTGACTTTTATATCGGCATATAAACTGGACATCCGTCGACCGTGTGGCCTGTGTTAATCGCTACCGATGATACTTTGGAATCCTGTTTGGTGAGGCTGTGACTAGAATATAAGTGGGGATAAAAAAAAATCGTCTCTTAGGTCCGTATTACAGAACGTCACTCAAAACTCAAGCTCTACTTAAGTTTCGTTTGAAGCCTTTTGATTGGTTGAAACTAGTTTAAAGTAATGCTTAAGCAGAGATCAATGCTTGAGTTTCCTTCTGGAATACGCACCTTAGATAACAGCTGGATAATCCATGTATATCGCTGTGAACGCGGCAAAAGAGAGAAGGTGTTAGAAAACATATCATATTCAGTCTATAATGTTCCCTTTGTTGGGACCTCCAGGCCTCCAGTCAATGAGAGGGAGGGGGCCGTAATTCAACACGCGGGCCCAATGCGGGTTGGAAACACTGGTGACGTTGTTCGGTAAATAAAAGTTACCTAAATATCACTTTCTTAAGAATACTCATCCTCTGCCTGCGTTTTCCCAAATATGTTGGTGTCAGCTTCAAGTCTAACCACCGTATGCAGCTGAGTACCAGTATTGTACATAGAGTCTATCTCCTATCTGACCTTCACAATTCAGGTAATATGATACCCCTTAAAACGATTTAAAAGCTATATAAAGGCAAAACTTTGCAAAAAGGGGTATTATAAAATCACAGATTATTTAGAAGATAATGCTTGGGACTGAGCTGCTCGCTCTGCTAAGCATTGTTATTAAGCAATATGTGTAATTATGCTACAATAGGGATGTTTCCTGGGTAAATAAAAATTGATATTATTTAGTCCGTCATTCCGATTATAGAAAAATATTGGATACGTATATTTTGTTTTATTAAATCAATAAAAATTGACAAATATAAAAGGCATCAAAGATCAGGAGTGGTGGGTGGTGACGTCACTGCTCGCTAAAAAGTGTAGCGTGCAGTGACGGTCCAGTATTTTTTGGAAATCTGACTGACGGACTTACTAGATTTTTTTAGTCAACTACCCTCATCATCATCCCAGCGTTAATCCCAGTCGCATCCGAAGCCTTTTCAGCTTTTGTAGTCTGGGGTTCGCTTTACCAGTCCAACTGCTGATATGGCTAAACTTCGACATTTTCCATGAGGCGACTGCCGTCTGACCTCCACAGCCCGAAGGTGACATCGAAGCATTGCAGTTAGATCAATTGTAGGACTTTTGAGGGCTCCAACAACCCGTAACGACTGCTACTAGATGTTCGTAGGGCAACTGGGACCAACGGCTTAACGTGCTTTCCGAGGCACGACCAGACCAGTACAAATATTCATATTCATGCATACAAATACTTGCACTGTGCGGGATCGAACCCGCGCCACCTTGCGCAGCGGCCGCGTCCGCTACCGCTACGCCACGGAGGCTGTCGACTTAGTTAGTCAACTACCCTAATATGCACTTAAAACACATTTTAAACAATGTTTTTTTTTTTTAAAGTACTTAAATTATTGTAAACATTTTCATTTTTAATGTCTGGACTTGAAAAAAGACGATGATCCCTGAGTTTGTTTCGGCTTTTTCTTCTTAGAGGTGTTAGGAAAAGTCGGCTCCGTCTAGTTTAAAAAAAATATGACGTATGGTAGTGATCATTGATCCTACTTGCTTAATAAACGATTTCATTTCAATTCACTTAGAACTATTGGTTATCAGGTTTTCGCCTTCTATAGCGGTTGTCAAAAATCCAAGACCGACAGCCGGGCCCCAAAGCTTAAAGTGCTTTCCGAGGCATGGAGTCATGGTATGTAGGTAAAGAAAAGATCCATCCATCACATCGTTTATCGTTCACCAAGAACCATACTCACAGATAAGATAAATCGTTATCTTTATAAGGTGAAAGGGCATCGAATACGTAATTTTTACTAGATTCTCTTAGCATAGTATCAAGTCAAAAATTACTGTTATTTGAGGTTAAATAGACTGTAAACAAGGTTTATTTAAATATCTTATCTTATTTATAATAAAATGTAGTACCATTTTCTTTTTTTTGGAAATTTTGTACTGGATGTGAAATAATCAAATGACCTATCCCGCTCTGGGCGGAGCGGTAGGGCGTGTCAGACTTTTACTGACTAAAACTCACCCATGTTTCTTCACTTGCCTTTGTGCCACTGTATATCTTTCGAACAATCCGTGGCAATATCATCATCGCATCGATCTCATTAATTCTTTAACAGTTCATTGAACTATAACTCTGCTATACCATCAATGAATTCCGGTACAGTTTGTGGTCAAACATCCACTAATTGGACACCACAATTGGTTGTCAACGCAGAGGGGAGAGCACTAGACTCCATCGGTTTAGGTTCCATAGTGCAAGTTATTCAATTAAATTGTAAAAATATCAACTTTATGGTTTTAAATAAAATATAATTAATATTTGTTCAACTCAAAATAGGGTGCAGTGTGAAAGAGTGCGCATTTTTTGCATAGGTGCTTTTTTTTAAAACGTGTCACACTAGTAATTTCTCTTGTATAGTGGGTGCGTTTACAGACATATAAACTCACATACTTATACAAATATCTAAACTCTTGTAGGGAATCGAACCCGCTACTCGCATCGCAGCAGTCAATAGTTTGATTACTGCGCTAACCGTGCAGTACCTATTATATCCACCGTCGTTGTCAACAATAAAAAAATAACTCTTATTTTTTTTCTGCGTTTTTTTTTTTATAAAAACTTTGCCCCGCACTAGGAATTACTCCTGTATCGTGGGTGCGTTTACAAACAGATAAACTCACATACTCACATTAAAAGCAGGCAAGACGAATATTTTAAACAAATTTTGGGATACGTACCTTGATATTATTGGTATTTTTTTTTGGGACAAAACCCGCCCCACTTTATCCCACCCACTGCAACTCCTGAAAGCCAGAATCAACAGTGGAGACCGCCAGAAAAACTCCGAGCAATGAAGCTCGACGAGTCCCGGAGAAACGATGCAACTCCGCAACGAAATTAATCAGAAAAGAATAGCGGAGGAGTAAGAAAAAAGATATTTTGTACACTTCCCTCCATAACAAGCTAGAGACAAAACAGAACTAGGCCAATCGGCACAAAGGGACATTATTGCAACTGGGAAAAGCCCAGATTGCCAAGCACCACGGAATAAAATTTGATTAAGTTAATGGGCCCTAAGTAGGTATGTGCTGTTACAATTGATTCCAATAACAGGTATGGCAAAAGCGCCTGAACGCACGGAAATTGGTTCTAGTTTCTACTAGGTCCGTATAATAAACAACTCCGGATGTAACTTGTACACTATCCAACATAATATTGCGTTCATTCTGCCAAAGAATACACTCCCACAAGATGTGATGTGCGGACTGTTCAAATTCACAGTTCGATGTAGAACACTGACACAAAGGCGAAGGAACAAGTTTGAAAGAATACAGTGTCCTATTATTGGTATGCCAAACAGTTCCCTTTGGAAATATAAAATCACAACAGATAACAAGTGAAGCGATGTAAAAATTATAGCGTGCGTTTGACAACTCCCCGCTGTAGCCGGAGCCATGGTGCGGACTGACAGTGTACAGCCTGACTGCATATTTTATATTAAAACGTTTTTATTACTATTGTTTTGTATTGTTGAAATAAAATATGGAATTAGAATAATGTAATATAAAATATATAAAGCTGAAGAGTTTGTTTGTTTGTGCGCGCTAATCTCAGGAACTACTGGTCCGATTTGAAACATTCTTTTTGCGTTGGATAGCCCATTAATCCAGGAAGGCTTTAGGCTATATAACATCACGCTGCGACCAATAGGAGTGGAGCAAAACTAACTTCACGCGAACGAAGTCGCTGACGGCCGCTAGTGTAATATATTAGCTGAGCATGGTTGCGTGATGGATAAAAAACGAAAAGGGAAAAGGGTAAGTATAAGATAGCAAGCACCACAGATAACATAATAATAAATAAGTATACAAACTACCAAGAAGGCTACAAATCCAAATTGCTTTTAATATGTTTTCATTTAAGAAAGAAAGCTCCAACTTCTTCATTTTCTCAGTAATTTAATTTAATTTTTGGTGTTTGAGCATAGAAATGACTTTTATGTAACGAAGTTTGTCTAATCCAGTTCAAAGTAGAATTAAAAAAAAACGAAGTTCTGTGGTGACGAAAAGCTGAATGTAAATAATTGCAAGTGTATGAGAATTGAAAAAAATACATACCATAATGTCGGAAATATACTAGAATGATGATAAAAAGTAATTCTTGCAGCTCACTCGTAAAATTGTATGATACAATCATTTTTATAATTATTTTTTTATAAGTACACAACTGTACAGAGATGGACTTAATGACATTCACATTTTATTAATTGCAATCATGAAAATTAAACATTAAATATTGTTAAATTATCTTTAAAAATATTTAATGTTTAATTTTCATGATTTTCATTCACCTTTTTAAATCTATACGAAGTGTTTTTATATCCCGTAATCCTAAAGTATGAACCCGTTGATTATTTGATATAGTCTCATATCAAATAATCAATAATAATTATTTTGTTCCTTTGAAATATTTCCAGCTTAATTGAAATGTTATGACAACATCAAATTATGCTAGCATAAAATATTATATGAATTTGGTTAAATGATTGGTTCGCATGAAAATCAATTACTCGTATTATCAATGTAACTCAGAACTTACTAATCTATACTAATATACAAAGCTGAAGAGTTTGTTTGTTTGTTTGTACGCGCTAATCTCGGGAACTACTGGTCCGATTTGAAAAATTCTTTTTGTGTTGGATAGCCCATTAATCCAGGAAGGCTTTAGGCTATATAACATCACGCTGCGACTAATAGGGGCGGAGCAAAACCAACTCCACGCGAACGAAATCGCTGGCGGCCGCTAGTTAATTATATGAGTGAATACACATAATTATGAATCATCATCATCACCATCATTTCAGCCGAAAGACGTCAACTGCTGGACATAGGCCTAATTATGAATAACTAATATCATTGTAAAATTATTTTTCATACATAAATACATATAGCTATAACTTCACTATCTAATGTAAACCCTTTTTTTGTGCATGTGGAGTTAACCTGTAATTAATTGTTGCACTTGTAAATGTTACTCAATCACAATAATAATGTACAGTGTAAACAATTGTCTGTTAACGTAAATAAATAAAAAAAAACAATACATTTTAACCACATATTGTGTAAGTCCTTTATTGTATTAGTTTAAAAAAAATACCAGTTATATATAACACACCTTATATTAATACAAATAAATATGCATATGTAAATAAATGATTTTATTTAAAAAAATAAGACAAACATTACTGTAGTGATGATACTGCTTTTTAACGTACTGCCTACCTGCTTTATACCTTAGGTATTTGCTATTCATTTGAAACAGTATTTATTTACTGTATCGATATTTTCCACGCAACCTGTAACAAGTTAATCGAGATAAAAATGTCCAGTTTTCCTCGACCTCCACAATATCAATGATAGAAGCAAAATTGCAGCGGCTATCAAAGATCTGAAATCCATGTTATACTGGTCCGTGTATTGGTACATGGTGCGTGAACATTATCAATTTTCTGGTGATGACATGTGAAATCTTATTGTATTTTTTTTTACTAATTAGGTATTTAGTGGGATTTTATTTCTTTGGTGTTTTGCGTTAGTTTGTCATCTTGTCAGTGTTGTAGGCTGCAATAGGCTATTTGACAGTATTCAATTATTTGTGATTTTTTGCTTTAATTGCATAAAATGAGGGTTCTTTATATCATTTACAAGAGTTTTAATAAAAAAGAATAACAATTAATATATCCAAAACACAAAAATATGTTTGGCTTTTTGTTTCTCGCGCCACACATTGTGAAACGATCCGGATTGGCTGATGTCGCGATGACGTCATACGCGCATCATCGCTTGTTTTCGGCAAACTTATAAACTGTTTTTCGGGGGTTTTTTATCGATTTATTTGTACAACCCAGTACAGCACACCACTTGTAAACCATTTTATTAGATAACAACAGCAAATAATAATTAAAAACAAACACCACTGAGAATTGAAAACCGCTTGTGACGTCACTTACCAGGCGCAACGCCATATTGCTAATTATATCGTTTTCGCGGCTTATTTGAATTTTGAATTTTTATTTGCATATTTCTTACGAAATATGTATTTAAAATTAAAAAAAAATACTTTGGGTGAACTTCTTAACCGCAACCAAGTAATTCAAGATAAAAATTATAAATCTGTCAAATAGCCTATTAGCGCAGAAGTTAAGTTATTTACTGCTGCGCTGCGTGTCGCGGGTTCGATAGCCGCACGGAACAACAACATAAATATGGGTAAACTTCTTCTTCTTTTGTCGCCGATAGAGGCCCACTGCTGGACAATGGCCTACCCAAGGCTTTCCGCAATGACCGGTCTTATGCTGCCCGAATCTATCGGCATCCAGCGACCTTCACCACGTCATTGGTCCACCTTGTTGGGAGTCTCCCTACGCTGCGTCTTCCGGTACGTAGCCGCCACTCCAAAAATGGGTAATCAGATGGGTGAATTCTCACTACTGGGACACTCGCTTCTTGTTTTCGTGTAGCAGTTCAGGTTGATAGACATCATCTGTATTCGAACTTTTAGTTTACGGAGATGACAGTTTTCTCATCATGTTTTCCTTCAACCTTCATCGTTTTTGAGAGCAGTGGTGATGAAATTATTTACCTACAAACCGCTGTCTGGCTCGATTCGAACCCAAGACCTACAACCCAAAATTCGAAGCCATTGACTGCACGGTTAGCGAGCAAGTGGCAATGGTCAAGCTATTAACTGCTGCCCAGTGTGTCGCGAGTTCGATTCCCGCACGGAACAAATATTTGTATGACCTACAAATACTTGATCCTGGTCTGATTGTTTGTGTATGTGAGTTTATATGTTACGCACGCACACACAGCACACACAGCAATACACAGGAGCAATAGGGATGTTTCCTGGATAAAAAAAATAATATTCTAATTAGCCCGTCATTCAGATTATAGAAAAATATCGGATACGTATATTTTGTTTTATCAAATCAATAAAAATTGACAAATATAAAAGGCATCAAAGATCAGTGGTCAGAGTGGTGGCTGGTGTCGTCACTGCTCGCTAAAAAGTGTAGCGTGCAGTGACTGAATAAAGAAAAAAGAAAAAATACGTGTCTAGTATTTTTTGGAAATCTGACTGACGGACTAATTAGTTTTTTTTTAGTCAAGTACTTACCCTGTTCCTAGTGTGTGGCAACGTTTGTTTTTTAAATAAAAAATCCACTGGGCTGCCAACCAAAACCGTTAACGGTAAATAGGGACCTGCATAAACATCATAACCGAAATTATATTTACATTTTGCAAATCAGTATCAATTTTTTTGACATCCACCGACATTTTCGGGTGCGCACCCCGACGGGGGGTCACGTGTCGCGATCATTAGAACCAGATGCTGTAGGGCAGGCCGTGTGTGAATAATAATCACAAGGGCGACTAATTGACGGGTAGCCGGGATATGACAGACGCGGGTTTCTAACAAAAATCGATGTGGGTACAGTCTCCAAAAGAGATATGTAACCAGCAACTTAATTGCGTAACACTATTCCCATCAGTTGGAATCATTTTGAAGCTTATTGCTAGTCCATTGGTACTACTTAGCTGCTGCTGGTGCTGGTGGCTACTTAGGGCCCATTAACTTAATCAAATGTTATTCCGTGGTGCTTGGCCATCTGGGCTTCTCCCAGTTGCAATAATGTCCCTTTGTGCCGATTGGCCTAGTTCTGTTCTGTCTCCTGCTTATTATGGAGGGAAGTGGAAAAAATATATTTTTTCTTACTCCTCCGCTATTCTTTTCTGATTAATTTCGTGCGGGACCCAAGACAGTTGAATCGTTTCTCCGGGACTCGTCGAGCTTCATTGCTCGGCGTTTTTTTGGCGGTCTCCACTGTTGATTCTGGCTTTCAGGAGTTGCAGTGGGTTGGGAACAGTGTGGCGGGTTTTGTAGTCCATTGGTACATATGTACGAAACATGTCTCTGCTTACTTTCTAGACGGCTATGTAAATAACGCAATGAATGTTGTTGAATTGTCAAAATGAAACCCATTGCTACTGATAGTGTGTTATGTAATTAGGTACCCTACTGGTCCGTCGGATATGGTCGCAGTTTAGTTAGAAACTTATTTGATAAATGAACATTTATACGAAAACATTAATCCGTTTCTTACTAAATTTCAACTTTATCCGACGACCCCTGGTTACTTATTTCCTTTCGTTACCGTACATTGTGTAAGTTTTTATTACGATGCCAACCATTTGAATGATGTTGGATGGTGGGAATTGTTTAGGAGATAATTATACTTCATTGGTTTAGGACTTAGGCCTCCACGGGTACCTTTATTGTACTACGTTTATTATTGTGGCGGGCCTGCACTAATTGGGGGTTGAGCAAGTTTCATTCGTTCTCACGATCCCCGACATAGGTGTGAGATGAAATAGCGGGGTGGTTTTTAGTCAAAAAGAATCTGATAGACCCTGATGCCGGCCCCGAGAAGGCGGACATCCATTGAGGATTTTCCACCGCGACAAAAAAAAAAAAGGAAAACAAAAAAAAATACTTGACTTAGTTACCCGACTAAACGTTATTTATAGTCACTTCAATTTGCATGCCACAGTTACAGATGCACTCTTCAATTTACGATCGTTAGAATTTGATTATTTATGTTGTTTGAGAGCAGTGGTGATGAAATTATTTACCTTCAAACCGCTATCTGGCTCGATTCGAACCCAAGACCTACAACCAATTGGGGGTTAACATCTTTTAACAAAATGAAGAAAGTTCTGTGCTGTCGTAAACTCCACATAAAGCTCCGAGTCAGGTTACTGGTGTGCTACGTATGGCCTGTCGTCATGTACGGCTGCGAAGCATGGACTCTGAAAGAGGACGCTACGCGACGCTTGCAGGCTTTTGAAATGTGGTGTTACCGTCGTATGCTACGCATAAGCTGGACCCAAAAGGCCAGAAATGACACCGTCCTTCAGCGCGTTCAAATGCTTCGAAAGTTGTTGCCCACCATAAACGCAAAATAGATTAGTAGAAGGAAAAAGGCGCGCTGGACGAAAGAGAAAGTCGTGGCTGCGTACCATCAGGGAGTGGACCGGCATTACGTCAGTCGAAAAACTGTTCCGACTCGCGATTGACAAGACCGAGTACAAGAAGCTGACAGCCAACCTTCAGGATTGAAGAGCCACAGGAAGAAGAAGAAAAAAGAATTTGTTAATAATGTAATCGTATTTTGACGTTTTGACGGTATTTTGATGTTATTTTTACTACTACATATTTATTAAGTGCATCTGCGACTGAATTATTTTCGATTGTATTGAACGGTTAATTTTTTATCTGAAAAAAAAAATGTGATTTATGATGTTGAGGAAGAGCGGTACCTTTAACTACATTTTTGTGCTTAAACGGGGTCTGGAGATGACATGCAATAATATAGAAATAATAATAATATGAAAAAAAAAACATTTATATTTTTTATAGCATCATAATACCATTTCATTTAAATTTCGTATGTCGAATTTTAGACAGAACATATGGCGCAACTTGAATTTTTCACGTTCTTTTTTAGTATACCTGCCTTCTAGCAAATAATATTTTGTTTGAATTTCATCTTAAATGAAATAGTCAGCTGCAAAATAAGAATGAATTGCAGTGAAAAAATCCGAATTACTCACCGAAGCGTGTCTCCAACGTACAATTGCTATAGGTAAGTTGACAGCAATTAATTTGGAAGCAGTCGTTCCGAAGTTTTCGCCAATTAGAGCAACTTCATACGATCGATTAGTAGAATTTAAAGCGTCGCAACACATGCGATGATAGCGGAACTTCTAATTACATTAATCCGAGGTTTGTATCCTTGCCTTCTATTAATGTATAGAAGTAAAATTTATTTCTAACTTTAGTTTACGTCTCGGAACCCTTATAGTTTCCTCATGTCCATTCCACCGACTTGCCTTCCAAACTGTTAGTGCCAAAGATGAAACTTTGCATGGATATATGCATTTATTATATGGATAAAATCATAAAATTTTGTTTTTGGGATGACTTTCTCGTGTCTACCATCGGTGCTCATAAGATAGATATTTTTTTAAACTCTGAGTATGCTTAGGCAATTTTTGATATTGAATCTGTTTGCGAGAACTTAGCTTTTCAGGCTCAAAAAATAAAAAAATATTATTGTAGTCCATGTTAACTTAATTGACACCAATGACTGATTACAAGGTACAAAACCCAGGTGAAGGAAAACGTCTTAAGGAAACCTGGACTTTAAGTATGAAATCGCCAACCCGCATTGAGCAAGCGTGGCGATTACGCTCAATCCTTCTCTGTATGAGAGGAGACCTGTGCCCAGCAGTGGGACGGTAAAAAGGTTGATGATAAATATAAATATATAAATATATACAGACAAATCACACAGATTGAGCTAGCCCCAAAGTAAGTTCGAGACTTGTGTTATGGGATACTAACTCAACGAAACTATATTTTATCATAGATACACATATAGATAAACATCCAAGACCCAGGCCAATCAGGAAAAGATCGTTTCCCGTTATGACCTGGCCGGGGATCGAACCCGGGGCCTCCACGTCGCAAGCAGGCGTGTTGACCGCTACGCCACGGAGACCGACGAATGATGATGATGTTAACTTGGAAGAAAACTATAATTGTTTTAAATAACTTCCACTAGATCAGGAGTTATAATTTAGACCTTTACGGTATCTCGTGCGCGTGTCTAGCAAACAAGGCGCAAGTTACAAATTAAAGTTTTTTCTTCTCGATATCAGGTGGATGAAGAAAATCGACCGTGAAAATACTAATTTACAGGTAATCTCCTGCCACATGAAGGGCAATATTTAGATGCAAAATTAACTAGTCACTTATCGACTAAATGGGGTGGCATGAGGCGACTTGGTAAGTGACCAACAGAACGGCGAGCATCGACCTAATACACACGGCACCGCGCACAGCCTCGGTAAGCGATGACACGGATCTCATGTCGAATTGACCTCTATTAAATCCGTAGATGCCTAACACACATACACCGGCCGACCGCGCGGTTGAGCGGTACTCTCGCCGCCCGCCACCGCCCCTCCACGCTTCCGTCCGCGCGGTGGAGCGGCGCCTCACCAACGGGGCGCCGCATAACCGCGCGGATCATCGTGGGTACAGGACGAAAATTAGAAGATTCTTGCCAGTGTCTGGGAACAAACTGGTCACAACCGTGTTACCATCTGCGCGGACAGGTGCGTAAACCGCCTTACCGCGCGGAAAACCGCTATGAAATTCGCTTTACCGTCTCCGCCCACCGCAGCGGTACGCGGTGCTGTGTTGTTAATCGCCTTACCGTCTCATTTCATTAAACCCTTCTACACCACACATTCCGTGTAAAATGAATAATGGTTAACCCCGCTTTCTCTTATAACCTACCCCCCAACGCCGCCGGTCAAACCCGCTGTGTGAACATAACGCGGTACACGTGTTGACGTCATCAGTTTGGTACAGTAATTAACTGTTTGCGTCACTTGCAGTGCAGCGGACTGCAGGACCACTGCGAGAGACAGGAAGGGTTGTGGCCAGGGTTAGATTGATGGTGGTACTTAGTTGGTTATTATAAGTATTATTGCGAGGGAAGTATTCCAATAAAATATACCACAAATATGACAAACAAGTGGACAATATGTCTTATTTATGTTGCTATTGCCTATTTTCAATATTAAATGTTAATTCTATTCAAAGGTACAGGTTTCAAAGGTACTATTCTGTCAACGACTATCTATATGACTTTTTTTCTTCTTCTTGGTTTTGTCCCTCTTGGACATTAGCCATAACAAATTATTTTAATGATACGAATAGCTGGTCGCTTTGATTAATTCAAGACCAAGGAATTTCTATCTAAACTAGAATTTCCTTGTTCAAGACAATGTGTGTGTTCTTTTTTCAAATTACTGACAGGTTCTATTAGTTCATATAATTGGCTATTATTCATTTGTTTTTCTTTACAATGCATACATATGTGAGCTGTTTCTGCCTGGTGGCTTTTATTTAGTAAAAAGTTTTTACTTCCTTACATTTCCAGTTTTAGTGATATTTTTTTGCACTCCTGGCATATGGTGAATAGTTTTGTTTAATGTTCTGTGTTAGTAATGTATAAAGTCATGTTTTCTTTTAAATGTGCTGCTGGGATGTTTGTTCCACCACTTCATATTCCCAGCTAAAGCAATAGGGCGGGCGTTTTGGAGGGACTGTCTTATGTAATACTAGCTTTCCGCCCGCGGCTTCGCTCGCGTGGAGTCCGGTTATATCGCGCTTTTCAGATTTCCCTCGGTTATTTAATTATTTTCCGGGATAAAAAGTAACCTATTATCTAATCCGGACTTCTAAGTACGTCTGCAAAAATTCAAAGCAATCGGCTCAGTAATTACGGCGTGAAAGCGAAACAAACAAACTCACTTTCCATTTATAATAGGTATATTAGTAAGGATTGACATTTAAAAAGTGCTGATTCTCAGCCTAATTTGAATAAATGACTTTTGATTTGATTTCTTGAAATTCATAGCAGATGTGTTATCTTTTGCACAAGAAACCAATGAACAACACGGCGTTCCTATATTTTTTCAAAATCGTAGTCGAAGGGCACCAGTTCATGAAGACATTCATTAACCTAGTGCATGGTCATTTTGACGACTAAAGACTTTTGTCTTGAGTCATTGGTTAAAGACTAAAGACAAAAGTCTTTAACCAATGTGTGTTACCGGTGTTGACATATGGATCAGAAACGTGGCCCCTCACTATGTGCCTCATAAGAAAGCTCAAGGTCGCACAGAGAGCTATAGAGAGGGCTATGCTAGGTTTTTCTTTACGTGATCGAATTAGGAACGAGGAGATCCGTAGAAGAACTAAAGTCGCCGACATAGCCCAGCGGATTAGCTTGAATTCGCGTGAGCATGATCGAACCGACACCGTAATCGCTACAGTGAAATATACATAAGTACCTAAGTAGATTGCGTCACTGCTATAACTTTTTTCGTTAACATAATAATTAAATAATAAAAAGTAAAAAAACTAAAACCCAACTACGACAAAAAACGACGCTGAAAAAGTATAAAACAAGATTTTCAGAATACTGAACTGAACAAAGTTGCTAATATAGTTGCAAGTAAATGGACACAGTAGACTCTACCAAGATGCCTTCGTTGTAAATTGACAATAATGTCTTACGATACTATTCTGAAGTATGCAATATTCACTATTTAGAGATAAATTTTCATGTTTGGAAAACCGCAGTCACACGTTATGAAAGTGCTACGGTAGGTATATGTAACGTGTGACTACGCCTTTCCAAACATGAAAATTTATCTCTAAATAGTGAATATTGCATTTTATTGTTGCAATACATTAGAACTTTGTCATTTCGCTCGTTTTTTTTTTTCAGCGTAGTTGGGTTTTAGTTTTTTACTTTTTATTATTTGTACTATTTTGGTGTTAAAGTGTATTTGTGGCGCATAATATTAATAAAAGTTAAATTGACGAACTAAAAACTAGGTAGTTAACATACGACATCTCTTTTGACTTATGTATCGGCATATAGTAATATGTAGAGATGTCCTATTTTACTATTTCGTAGCGCTTGAAGCGTAGCGCGTATAGCAACGGTTTCACCGTATGAAGCTCCCGGTTTTTCGTAGTAGCGACGCACATTTGCGTCGATGGCATCGAATGGGTCATGAATTAGTGGATGAGGCCGTTAGTATAAATAGATTGGATGTTTTTCTAACGGTGGTAGGCCATAACATCGGCTGCTGGCAGAAGTTACCACCCACCAGACAAAGTCTTGCCGCCAAGCGATTCGTCGTGTTCCAGCATGATGTCTGGTGAAGCCGAACGGAGGACGCGACTGAGCACTTTGTGTTGCGTTGTGTGGCGAGTACGATGCGCCAAATGTTGTTGTGTCGGGAGTTTGGTCGTGGAGAGTCTCCAGATCAATCTCCCTCTGGCGCAGGATGGTTGGTCGTGTTGCTCTTGGATTTAACATTGCATCACCTGGCTCAACGGCCGTCATCCTTGCTATTTCTAAGTTTTTTAAGTGAATAGGCTTAATAAACTAGTGCGCAGGCATCAAGGATTGCGTCACTGCTTACCATCAGGCGGGATTGCAGTCAAGCGCTAGTTTATAATTATTTAAAAAAAAAAACTTATATTAAGAGGACCTGGAAGATTTCTTAATCTATCTAATTCTGCTAACGATCGACTGTCATGTGGATTTTTAAGTAATTTATTATGATCCAAGGCACTTATAAATAATCCCTCTATGGTTTTAACTCTACTAAGAGCGACATAGGCCTGTTCTTTAGCAAACAATGACTTTCCTAGATCTGTAACTTTTTTATCTAGAGTACAACCTTGTAATTTATGTACAGTACAACCCCAAGAAAGAATCTTTCAAGAAATCAAAATTTGCCCAGAACCCCTCAAGCCGTTAAATTCAGTGAGGCAAGGCTCGATTTTGATAAGTCCGTTAGTATCTGCTTTTATGGATGCGTCGTCAAATTGTATGAGAACAGCGCTTGGCTGTTCTCCTGTTCCAACTGATCGCGCCGAAGAGCAGGCCATTCGAAGGCCTTCACCACTCCCATCGCTCCGTTTACCAAACCCTGGTTTACATTCAAATTTCTACGAAACATTACTAGGGATTATGTACAAACATAAAGTACTCGTGAAGCTCTTTCAGATGATACCAAATACGGTATATTTATTTTAATTTTGTATTAACATAGAACTTTTTGTCCGCTAGAGGGCGTAATACTAAATTTGGTGACAAGCTTTATAGCTCATAACCAACAGAATATCAAGGCCCTTCTAATGGTTCTGCAGTGGTCTTATTCTGATAAGTAGTAAAGAAGCTATCTATGAACGAAAAGATGTGAATTATATGCAATCAGCCCATGAATACAGGTAAAATCACAAGCAAATGCTAGTAATATATACATATTTAAAATGTACAAGTTAAGCCCTTTCTAATGATACCAAACACGGCATATTTATCTTAACTTTATTTTTTTACTCTGTATATTTTGTCCGCTAGAGGGCGCCACGTTAGATTTTGTGAAACTCCATATAGCCTATAACCAGCAGACAATTAAGATGCTTCTAATGATATATCATTTATCGAATTCGAATAAGTAGTTTAGAAGTTACGAGGGAACAGATGAACATACATACATACATACATACATACATACATACATACATACATACATACATACATACATACATACATACATACATACATAGCCTGTCAAAATCATAACCCTCCTTTTGCTTTGCCGTAGTCGGGTAAAAAGGGTATTTTTTGTGAAGATTTACTTTGTTACTTTGTTAATACCACGAAGCGTTTCGCCTCGTCTTTCTACCGCATCCATGGAGGGACTAGAACTTTGGCGTGGTCCATAAGGAAGCGACCAGCTCTATGCCTGACCGCGTCCCAGAAAGTCATGACCATTCGGCTGGTCCGGGGATACAGCGCGGTCTCCGCTAAAGCGGCGAACCTCGCTGCCTTGCCAGATTAAAGCCATGGGATCTGGAGGTCAAAGCCCTCGCATACATATCGGAGTGGCCAGAAGAGACAAAACGCCGAACCATAAGTCCTTTGCCGCGAGAAATCGCCGTACGCCGACAGAGCTCCGGTGGGATCTATGGCGCACAGGCAAATAAAGGAACACGGGTGGGTTTTAGTCAGTAAAAGTTTGAGACTCCGTTCCGCTCCGCCTAGAACAGGAGAGGTCATTTGATGATTTCCCATCAACAACTAATAAAAGAAAAAAAGGGACTTGAACAATTAACCAGCGGCGGTGTGTCCATCTGACTAAAAATTAAGTGTTTTTAAGGCTAGAGTGAATAGGCTCTTAATAAACTAGCACGCTTTACAATTAATGATTGCATCACTGCTTGCCATCAGGCGAGATTGCTGTCACGCGTAAGTTTATAATACGCATGTAAAAAAAAAACAAAAAAAAAATGCGTTGTGTACACTGTCGCCTCTACTGGCTAACAGTTTTTCCTTCTCCTCTCTATTTTGTGCAGTCTCGGGTCAGGTTGACCTCGATAAATAAGAGAAGAATCTCGCTTTTACATGAATTAAAGCTATTTGAACATACTTCCTATAGAATTCCTAGTTCTAATTACAATGTGGATACACGACAGCAAATGAACATTCTGGCAATACTAATGCGTAGTGGTATTTTGAGATTGTCAAATAATTTCTAACGTGGAAATTTAAAAATAAAATATTTTTTCTAACAAAATAAACTGAGATTATAATGTAGATTTTGCCAATATTCGACTAGTTGTAGTAATTAGAGTAGAGTAAAGAATATATTTGCTTGAATATTCGTATGTGGACTGGAAATGGCATTAGAAATACGAAGTTTAATATACCGTCGTATTGTCGTCAACACTTTTTATATTCTACAGCGTTTTTTTTTCTCAAATTAGTTTCATTCCCGACACTGTACAATAAAACCGGATTAATAAAATTGTAGAAACAATATCCTAAAAATGTTTTGTAGAAACTCTCAGCGAATCACGAGCAGAGGCAATATCCGTGGCACATAGCCGCCAGAAATGCAAAATCATGCAAATATTAAACTACAAAGCACTTTCTGACATATAGAACTTATTGTTTGAGTGAGTTTATACTATTCTTTAGTTCACGAATATCGAGGGAAGATTGATAAAGTGACACGATTAAAATTTTATGTACCTACCTTTTATACAGCACGGAGATTTAATCATCACCATCATCTCATCATCTTAGTGTTAATCCCAGTCACATCCGAAGTTTTTCAGCTTTGGAGTCTGGGGTCTGCTTTACCAGTCTAATTACTCATTTGGTTAAACCTTAATATTTTCCGTGAAGCGATTGCCACCTGACCTCCACAACCCGAAGGCGACATCGAAGCATTGCAGTTAGACCAAATGTTGGACTTTTGAGGGCTTCAACAACCCGTAACGACTGCCATTAGATATTCGTATGGCAACCGGGACCAACGGCTTAACGTGTTTTCCGAGGTTAATATTTGAATATTCATATCATGAATACAAATATTTGCACTGCGCGGGGTTCGAACCCGCGCCTCCTTGCGCAGCGGCCTGTCTAGCGTGGCGATTTAATGGCGACATTAATTTAACACACGTATTTAGGATTCGCGTTTTCGTTTTATAAACATACAATTTCATTAAGAGTTTTATATTATTTATTAGTGACCCGCTCGGCTTCGTACGGGTACACTGCTGATACTAAATACGTTACAAAAAAAAAAAAAACTGTTAACGTTGTATAAAAAACATAGTGGCCCGCCGCCCAACTGGCTGGTACCGCCGCAAATGCAACGCCCCACAATTTTTAAATCCATACTAATATTATAAAAGCGAAAGTATCTCTGTCTGTCTGTCTGTCTGTCCGGCTTTCACGCCAAAACTACTGAACCGATTGTAATGAAATTTGGTACACAGATAGTCTAGAGCCTGAGAAAGGACATAGGCTATAAAACATCCCGCTATGACCAATAGGAGCAGAGCAGGAACAAAATATGTTGCGGAAACGGGAGCAAACGCGGACGTACATATTGCTTTCATTATTTTAACAGGCGCTTATATCAACTGAGCTCTTTCGGTTCGAACCTTACGCGGGTGAAACCGCGGGGCACAGCTACTTGACGTTCATAAACGATGTTTAATTATTTTTATTATTTATTGTAAACATTTTCATTTTTAATGTCTGGACTTGAAAAAATACAATGATCCCTGAGTTTGTTTCGGCTTTTCTTCTCAGAGGTATTCAGTTAGGAAATGCCGCCTCCTTCTAGTTTGTAATATCTTCGAAACTATTTATTTAAATCATTTGCTGTAAGGGGCGATATAGATCTATATTTAAAAAAAATAGGGGTGGATTACCCTTAACATTTAGGGGGATAAAAAATAGATGTTGTCCGATTCTCAGACCTACCCAATATGAATCGGGAAAGCCGTTTCGGAGGAGTTTAACCACAAACACCGCGACACGAGAATTTTATATACACACATCAAAAGTGTCTAGGGATCAACATATATTTTTGCAATAACTTTTCTCCTGATTGATATTAATTAAAATTTTCTTTAAGGATTCATCAAATAAAGTGTTTTCGTTTGTCACAGTAACGATAAACCAAGTCACCTTTGCATTAATAAAGAAATTTGCCATTTTCCTAATAAAGGGATATTTGACATTTGAACCACTAACACAAAAGTTCGAAAAAAAGACTGAAATAACAGTTTTCTCTAAAATTTTATTGGGTAACTTAAACAATTAATAATCCGTGTTTCTACCGCGAACACTAACAACACAAGAACATCGGTTTGGCATACTCAAAATGAGTTCATCCAAATCACGCTGTGGAATGGCCGCCCATGTTCGTTGCAACAACAAAAAAAGGTCTTCTTGCGACTGGATACCCTCCATATTCGGCAGAGCTCTTCTCTGTAGCATATCCCATGCATGCTCAATCGGGTTCAAGTCTGGCGACTGAGCAGGCCAGGGCAGGACATTGATGTTAGCTGCGGCGAGAGTCTGTCTTACAACTCTTGCGGTGTGCGGTCGTGCATTATCATGCATTAACTGAAATAAGGGACCGATTTGCACTTGTAGAGGAACGATGACGTCTGATACAATCGTTTCAGCATAAATTTGAGCGTTGAGGTTGCCTCTGATCCAAATCAACTCAGTTCTTCCGCCGATCCAAATACCCACCCATACCATGATGGTTCCACCACTATAAGGATGGACTTCCTGGCAGGATTTTAATCGCTGTTGGCGTCCAGGGGTTCTCCAGTGTCGTATACGTCTTGTATCCGGTCTCATACCAAAACGAGACTCATCAGAAAAGCACACGAAACGCCATTGTTCTTCTGCCCAATTTCTGTGTTCAAGAGCCCATTGATATCGAATCCTACGATTGTGCATTGCTATAGGTGGTACCCGTAGCGGTCTTCGGGAATGAAGGTTCACTTCATGCAAGCGGTTTCTGACTGTTTGGTCGCTAATTAAGTTCCCTGAAGAGTGATGAAGCCTCACGGCTAACATCATGGCGGTTATTGTTGGAGCTCTTCGAGTTAAGATTTGAATGTATCGGTCTTGTCTCCGTGTGGTGCAGCGATACCGTCCTCCATGGCGCTCAGCCACGGTACCAGTGCTTCGGTAACGTGTCCAAAGTCGACTGATAACACTCTGACTTGTATTCAGAGCTAAAGCCACAGTACGTTGCCGGGAACCAGCTTCTATCATTCCCACGGCTCTGAGCATTTCTTCCCTGCTTAAATGACGTCGCCGCTCCATAATAACGTTGGTTTTAATCAGTAGTAGGGAAACAGTAGCACTAATAATGTCTTCAATGCGTTGTATGTTTTTATAGGGAAAATATTGACAGCTGATTTTCATCTTTTACTCGAATTTGATTCACAGTTCCTGATTCAAATTATGAAATGCACCAAAAAGGATCCATATAAATTTATAAAATCATAAATTTATTACAAAGCCACATCTCAATCTCAAGAAATCCGCATAAAAATGCTTGATCCCTAGACACTTTTGATGTGTGTATTAGATTTTTAATTCAATCTTGGAACAACCCCCACCGCGTTTCTGTATCCATTTTACTGTGAAAACAATAAGAACCATTACACACTGTCGACTGATCGCTGGCGACTGTAAATTCCTCTTCGGCCTATAAAGGTCCACTGCTGGACAAAGGCCTACCCCAAGGCTTTCCACGACGATCAGTCTTGTACTGCCCGCATCCATCGGCTTCCCGCAACCTTTACCAGGTCATCGATTAACCTTTTGGAGGCCTGCCTACGCTGCGTCTTCCGGTACGTGGCCGCGTCTCCAGAACCTTAGTGCCTCATTAGACATCGGTTCTTTGAGCAATATGTGCCCCGCCCGCTGCCACTTAATTTTAGCGACTCGAAGAGCTATGTCGCTGACTTTAGTCCTTCTGCGGATCTCCTCTTTTCTGATTCGATTGCACAGATAAATTCCGAGCATAGGTTGACTTACTATACATAGTTGAAATCGGTGCTTCTTCACTTGGTCAACCGTCCCCAGGGAGGCTTTGCCTATGTTTTGGTTGCTGAGGGGCTGAGTCGTTGGCGACCAGTCGACAGTGCGTAATAACTCTCCCCCTTATTCATAAACACTGCTTAAAGGTAACTCGTGATTAAGGATTCTTTAATCATACATTTTTGACCTTTTAACGCCACTTAACTTTAATTATCCTTTATGAATAAACACCACAGAGTTTAAGGAGTTTATTCAAACAAGAATGGTATGTTTGTATTCTTTTTTCATAATTATAAATAGGCTAGTAATACAGGTTTTGTTTTTTTTACCCGACTTGCAGGAGGGTTATGTTTTTAGCTCCTATCTTGTATGATAATTATAAACACCACAGTGTTTAAGGGGTTTATTATTTTTTTATTGTTTTTATTAATTATAAACTAGTGCTTGACCGCAATCCCGCCTGATGATAAGCAGTGATGCTATCGTTGATGGTAAAGCGCGCTAGTTTATTAAGCCAATTCACTTAAAAAACTTAGTGAATAGGAGGGAAGACGACAGTTGAGCGAGGTGATGCAATGTTAAACCCAACAACACGATCAACGCTGCTGCGCCAGAGGGAGATTAATCTGGAGACCCTCCACGACCAAACTCCGGACACAACAACATTAGGCGCATCGTACCTGGCATTCATCGCGACACAATTCATGCGAATTAACATCACACGACGAATTGCTTGGCGGCAAGACTTTTTCTGGTGAGCGGTAACTTTTGCGATGATTAATTATTTTTATTATTTATTGTAAACATTTTCATTTTTAATGTCTGGACTTGAAAAAATACTATGATCCCTGAGTTTGTTTCTGCTTTTCTTCTCAGAGGTAGTCAGTTAGGAAATGCCCGCTCCATCTAGTTTAAAAAAATATGACGTGTTAAAGTGATCAGTGATCCTACTTGCATAAAAATGAACGAACGACGCGACGAAAAGTTAAGTGACGAGTAAACGTCTTAAATGTATGTTTAAACAATCGCTAATCACTACTTAATTTTAAGCAGTGTTTATGAATAAGGGGGTCTAAGTCTAGCTTGGATGCCGTGCGCACCGTCGGAGACGGTGTCACCACTCACTTTTCGCTATTAATCCGAAGTATTTTAATACAACTGGTTAAAGAGTTGAGGAGGCCTTGATGAAAAAAAAACCTCATCAAGCTACAAGTATTTTGAGTTTTCAAATTTCTAGTAGGCAGCTTTTTTTAACATATATAAACTAGTGCTGGCCCGGAATCCCGCCTCATGGTAAGCAGTGATGCAATCATCGAGTTTATTAAGAGCCTATTCACTCTAGCCTTGAAGATACTTAAATTGTAGTCAGCTGGAAACACCGCTGTTGGCAAACTGTTCCAGTCCCACGATCTCATCTCATCTCATCTCAGCGTTAATCCCAGTCGCATCCGAAACTTTTCAGCTTTGGAGTCTGGGGTCTGCTTTAACAGTCTAACTGCAAATTTTGGCTAAACTTCGATATTTTCCGTGAAGCGACTGCCGTTTGACCTCCACAACCCAAGGCGACATCGAAGCATTGCAGTAAGACCAATTATTGGACTTTTGAGGGCTCCACGAACCCGTACCTAACGACTGCCATCAGATTTTCGTGTGACAACCGGGACCAACGGCTTAACGTGCTTTCCGAGGCACGACCAGACCAGTGCAAATATTCATATTCACGCACACAAATATTTGCACTGCGCGGGGATTGAACCCGCGCCTCCTTGGCAGCGGCCGCGTTCGCTGCCACTACGCTTCGGAGGCTGTCTGTGTGTGTTCCAGTCCCACGATGTACGCGATATTAAAGACGAGACGAAACGCTTGGTCCGGACCGTAGTGGGGTCAACAACGTAAGGGTGGATACTGGCCGTACAACGGGTTGTCCGGTGATGGAACGGAGATGAGGAACTAAGTCATGCAATTCCCTCGCACACTCTCCAAAGTTATGGTTTTGGTGGGATTTATTTAACTTAAATCTGCATAAACGCATCATGTTGCACGGTAAAACGGAATAACATCTGTCACCTCACACATCAGCAGAGTAATAGCGTAACACACTATCTGTTGCATTGGGTTTCATTTTGACAGGTCTACAATATTCATTGCGTTATTTTCGTTGTTGAGTAGGTACATATTTCGAGCATACGGAGCAATGGATTAGCATTATGCTTTGAAATGATTACAATTTATAGTAATAATGTGTTACGCAATTAAGGCTCAGGTTAGGTTGGTACTAGTTGTGCGGCTTTTTGCTGAACTGCGCCTTATCGGTGTAACTGGGCACACTTTTCTGCTATTTTCTTACATTGATCTTTACACAGTCATGGTGGCCTAGTGGTTAAAACATCAGCCTCTCAAGTATGAGTGCGCGGGTACGATTTCAGGTCAGGTAATCTACCAATATAACTTTTCTAAAGTTATATGTACTTTCTAAGTATATCTTGGACACTAATGACTGAAGGTGAAGGAAAACATCTTGAGGAAACCTGGATTTTTTATAAGTCTGAAATCGCCAACCCGCATTGAGCAAGCGTGGTGATTACGCTTAATCATTCTCTCTATGAGACGAGACCTGTGCCCAGCAGTGGGACGATAAAAAGGTTGATGATGATGATCTTTACACTTTCTAATTGATTTTTATTAGTTGCTATTTGATGTAAATTTATCTGATGAACACTGTCCGTCTTATTACAAAATAAATTCTAACTTAGTTCTGGCCTTAAACTTTGAGTTAGTCTTTGTATTTCGAACTTGATTTAGATTTACGCAAAATTATTATTACTAAACTGATAACTTAGTATCGAACTAAGCCTTAATTTGTATATAAAGAAATATACTAATTTAATAACTGTTTAGGTGATTTAAAACTGGTCTACATAAAATTCTTGTTTTTTTAATAAGGGGTAAGACTTGTGACTAGACTAGTCTGTGCTAATTAATATTTTTTCCTTCTTTATATCCTCTGGTAGTCAAACTAGAGAATAAAGGCGAATTATTCGTAAAAAGAAGTTGTTAATTTTACTTGGATTTTCTTATTCATACATTTCCTATTACGAATCTATGTTTTGTAACATAACCTTTTTCTTTACTTTGTTGTGTCTTAAATTTATATACTTCATTATCTCCTGCCAGACTGTTTGCTTCAAAATTCCCCGAAGAAGGTACACTCCAGGATATGGTCATTTAAAAAATAGCTTGAAGTGTGAATTTTAATTTTTAAAATCGCACTGCAGGCCTACTGGTCTGCCGTCCTTTATCCTTAGTCGTTAGTTTGGCAGACAAAGCCTGATGGCTTTGTCTACGAAGACAAGGACTAAGCCAAACTTAAAAAGAAGAAACCGCAAAGATATGGTTTGTTAAATATTTCTGGGTCCCTATCCAGAAATATTTAACAAACCATATAACCATTTAAACTAACCCTAAT
Source organism: Sesamia nonagrioides (assembly GCA_017933935.1). NCBI lineage: Eukaryota > Metazoa > Arthropoda > Insecta > Lepidoptera > Noctuidae > Sesamia > Sesamia nonagrioides. The sequence goes on along the minus strand of JADWQK010002164.1, from coordinate 224,336 downwards.
AAACAAGCAACAACAGAGGCCATTTTTATATACAGTATGTTAACTAACAAAGGGCGTTCCCGTTAACCCGAAATAGTATAGCATACATACATGCTAAAAAAAATATTTCCATTCGAAAACAAAATGTTTTAAAATTTTTTCCAATAAGAAAATATTCAATAAAAATTTTAAATTGACATGTAAAAGAATCATACTGTACACGCGAACATGAAAGACGGCAACGTCGCAATTTATTTATACATGACGACTACTATTTTGAGTTAAAACAGGAGGTTTCGAATTTATTTCCAATTAGAATTTTTTTTTATTCGAATTTTTTTATGTTTATTTTTCTATGCTGATATTTTTATTTTAATCTATTAATGATATATATTAACGAGTTTAAGGGAACGCCCTCTGTTATTTAACATACTGTATATTGGTACGGAATTTTACGTACTCGAGTCCGGCTTGCACTTTGCCGGTTTTTTTTAAACAATTCTACTTATAAATAATGATTATGTAAATATTTTATTATTCTTTAAGATGTGAAAGATACTCATCTAATCCGACAGGCAGTAAACTAGTTCGTCCGCGACACGAATCGTAGCGAGAGCTATAAAACATACTAATAAATGACGTCACGACAAAAGTTGGAGTGAAAGGAAGCGGTAATTCGCGTTGCTTACCAACCGGTTCCATGGTGTAATGGTTAGCACTCTGGACTTTGAATCCAGCGATCCGAGTTCAAATCTCGGTGGAACCTAGTTTTTAATTCCATTAGATCGTTTAATTAGGTACTGAAAAAAAATATAATTTATAATAATAAAATTTATGCGCAAGCGCTGGGTATAGACGTTATTATTTTTATTAATTTAAATGTTGATTTTAAATACTAAGACAAAATTTAATTAGCTTTAAATCGAACGAATCCGCGATAAATTCAGAAAGTCTTAAACAAAAACTCATAATAATATAAAATTATTATATTCAATATATTAGATAATAATAGTCAACAATTGGTCAATGTATTCTCTATTGAAATATGTTTATTAATTTAAATGTAGATTTTAATTACTATTACAAAATCTAATCAGCTTTAAATCGAACGAATTCGCGATAAATTAAGAAAGCCTTAAACAAAAACAAACTCATAATAATATAAAATTATATTCAATATATTAATAATAGTGACAATTTGAGGTCAATGTATTCACTATTGAAATTAGCAACCAGTTTCATTGGGTCAAACACCTCATATTATAAATTTCATTCGTAGACAAATATCATTTCCATTTTCCACTGTTTTGGCTCCAGTATAAAGGTAGATCACAGTCTTTCCATACTTCGTAGTTTATTGAGGGTATGTATGCACAGCTGTCAATTTTGTTACTGAAATTTCAAAAACAATAGAATTCATTAACAAAAATGTAGATGCTAATGCTACAAGGGCAGATGAGAGGAAAGTTTATTTTGACACTAACTTCTACCTTCGTTCACGGGAAAGTTGAAAGACATGACAATATGCAATCATCATCATCATCATCATCTTAGCGTTTATCCCGGTAGCATCCACGGCTTTCGCGTTTGAGCCCGGGGTTTCTTGCCCAATTTCCTCCATTTTGCGCGATCTTTAGCATCCTGTGGTGTGATATTGTTGGCACGCATGTCATCTCTTCTCTCGTCCTTCTCTGTATGAGAGGAGACCTATGCCCAGTAGTGGGACGATAAAAAGATTGATGATGATGTCATCTCTTACAACGTCAAGCCAGCACTTCTTTGGTCTACCTCGCTTGTTCACCACAATATGCATTATGTAACAGAAACCCCATTACTATCTACATAATTTCAATATATGTTCATGATTTGAACTCAAAAGGTTGTCTGTAAATGATCGCTCTTAGCGATAAGACCGCCCTTAGTAAAATCTTTATAGTATTTATGATCTGTAATAGGGATGTTTCCTGGGTAAAAAAAATTATTCTATTTAGTCCGTCATTCAGGTTATACAAAAATTATGGATATGTATATTTTGTTTTATCAAATCAATAAAAAATGACAAATATAAAAGGCATCAAAGATCAGGAGTGGTGGCTGGTGACGTCACTGGCCGCTAAAAAGTGTAGCGTGCAGTGACGTCCCACGAGTTTTCAACGCGCTGTGTCGTCTTCATTTTTTGTTTATATGAAAAAAGAAAAATACGTCTAGTATTTTTTAGAAATCTGACTGACGGACTAATTAGTTTTTTAGTCAAATACCCTATTTATATGGTTAACATAAGAAAGAATATTCTATTCTACTGAATAATCTAGAAATTGATACCAAATTTTCGGTTTCACATTTTTCTCATCATAAAAAAACGTGTTATCGCAGTACATAGGTCAATAACTTTCCACCTTTTTTTTTTTGTTGGGATGGGAAATCATCAAATGACTTCTCCCGCTCTGGGCAGAGCGGAAGGGGGTGTCAGACTTTTACTGACTAAAACCCACCCGTGTTTCTTCACTTGCCTGTGCGACGGCTAGGGCCACGGTTTCTTGTTTAACCAACCCGCAACCCTGACCCAGGAGGCATCGGTCTTGGTGGACCCCGTCACGACGTGCTGACATCTCTTTGAGGCGCGCGTGAAACACGACGCGCCGTCGACTCGGGCCTGGTCCTTACCGAGCGGTGAGCTGCCCACTGCTCACCGCCCGCAGGCCCGCGCCTACGGTGGCTGGGAGTTTGGTATCATCTCCCGACCAGGGCGTCTCCTGCGGCGGCTAGTGGCGTGAGGTCGCTGGGATTCCCGTTGCCTCACGCGCTCCGCCTCCTTCTTTGCCAGCATCACTGCTTCACAGAAGGAGGTGACGGCCTGCCATTCACTCTCGCTCCGGACCATGGCCTGAACCAGGGTCGGACGCGAGAGATCGCCGCCGATCGCCGTTACAAGGACACGGCGGTGCTCTACCCATGCCGGGCAGACCTCCACCGTATGCTCCACCGTGTCCTCAGGGCGATCCACACAATGGTGACACCCTGGCGTTTCCTCCCGCCTTATACGGAACAGGAACCTCCCGAAACAACCGTGTCCGGTGAGGACCTGCGTCAGGCGGAAGGTGAGGGCGCCGTGGCGCCTCTCTAGCCACTCCTCAAAGAGGGGACTTACCGCCGCTATTGTGGCGTGCCCAGCACTGGGTTGCAACAATCGCACTCTCCATGTCGCCATGAGATCCCGCCGGAGCTCCATCCGCCGTACCGCGATTTCTCACGGCAGCGGAGTTATACCCCGGCGTTTTGCCTCCTCTCGCCACTCCCACATGTGGGCGATGACTTTGGCCTCCAGATCCCATGGCGGTAATCCGGCAAGGAGGCTCGCCGCCTCAGCGGAGACCGTGCGGTATCCCCGGATCAGCCGAACGGCTATGACCCTCTGGGACGCAGTCAGGCATCGGGCTGGTCGCTTCCTTAACGACTGCGCCCACACCGGTGCCCCGTAAAGGGCCATGGACCGCACGGCCCTCGCGTAGAGCCTACGGCAGGAGGGGTTTGGTCCCCCTAGATTGGGGCGGAGACGCCTGAGGGCAGCCCCGGCCCGTTTCAGTCTGGGAGCGAAACGTCGGAAGTGCTCCTCGAAGTTCCACCGGCTGTCGAGGACAAGTCCCAGGTACTTCATCGTCGACCCGACGCCGATGTGAACCCCTCCTACCGTTATGTGGGAACCCGACGGTGGCGCATTCCGAAGACTATGAAAGCACATGGCCTCGGACTTCTGCAGGGCCACCTCGAGTCCCAATTGCCGGATCCTATTGACGATTGTCGCAACCCCGAGGGTCGCTGCGTCAGCCGCCACCTGGTGCGACCTCCCTTGTGCTAGGACTAGCGTGTCATCAGCGTAACAGACTAAGCTGACGCCGATAGGGAGGTCAGCGCGCAGCACCCAGTCGTACCCGATGTTCCACAGATGCGGTCCCAGGACCGATCCCTGTGGAACACCGCATGACATCTCTCGCCGATCCCACACTCCATGGTGACCGGGGTAGATTATGGCCCTGTCCGTCAGATAGGCCTAATAACTTTCCACTTGACTTGCCGATAACAACATAAAGATGTTGTTGATGTTTATTGGAAGAATTTTTTGATGTCCTAAGATTCATTTGCCTTTTTTAATTTCTTCCACAAAAGACGGGATTTCGGCCAAGCACTAGGCTTGGCCGTAATCCCGCCTGAAGATAAGCAGTGACGCAATCGTTGATGGTAAAGCGCGCTACTTTATTAAGAGCCAATTACTAAAAAAAAACTGTTTGAATAGCAAGGAAGACGTCAGCGAAGTGATGCAATGTTAAACCCAACAACACGACCAACGATACTGCGCCAGAGGGAGATTGATCTGAAAAGCCTCTATGACCAAAGTTCCGACACAACAACATCTAACGCATCGTACCCGGCACACATCGCAACACAACTGTTTAGACCCGTCCTCCCCGTCGTCCCGGGTTCGACGGCCGGCAGCCGATGTTATGGCCTATCACCAATAAATGCACATGCACATATTTAGCTTTTAAATGGCAGCATATATGTATGATAAAAACACTTTAATTAAATTAAAATTCTAAGGTGTTAAGTAAATGCATACTTACTTAATTCCAGCTTTTAAGAAAGCACGTGGTTGAATCTTAGTAACAGTATCTCCAACATCGCAAAGAAGTCTTGCCACGGTATACCTTCTTATTTGAGCTAGTTGAACTGTGAACAAGAAATTGACATCATGATTTTTATTATAACTATATAGAAACAATCAAATGCGACTGCTCTCAAAACGGTGAAGGAAAACATTATGAGGAAATAAGTTCTAGAGGCAAAACTTCGAAGACATGTGACATCTACCAATCCACACTGGGCGTGCGTGGTACTGGTAGATTACGGCCCACTACCTCTCACCGAGAGGAGGCCTGTGTCCCAGGAGTGGGTACATAATAGGCTAATTATATTATTTTATGATCAAACGTGTAAGTATATCAAGAGGATAAATAGTTATTTATGCCACTGTCAAGCAATGGTAGCTATAATATAATGGCTGTATATACAACATGTAAAGAAAACCCTGTCCGACCCATAAGGATAATAAAGGTTAGGTAAACACTTGACCAAATATAATATAAAATTTTACATAATCATCATAGTAACAATACTAATGAATTTTGAAATAATCCTCTTTTCCCGGGAATTAATTCCAATTTCCCCGAAATTTGGTAATTTTAAAAAAAATGACAACACCGGTATTATTATAAGCGAATAGCGACGCGACTACGTCACAGGTGCCGCGTGCCCTGCTCCCCGCCGCCCGCGGAATGGGGTTGCTTACCGCACATGTATTAAGTTACCTCTTTTTGCAAAATAATATTTATTTTTTTAGGGGGATTTTTTTTTAAGTTTTACCTGTCTTTGTGGGCATTAGTAGAATCAGTTATCGATACCTAACAATGCCTTCACGGATCGGACAGGGTTTTCTTTACATATTGTATATAATGGTAGATAGTTTGTGCCACGAATCTAAGCTGACTGGCACAATTGATCATCACAATTATTACAATAGCTGTTTGCGATAGTGGCATACAAAAGTTTTTGTCCGACCTTGAAATAAATAAATACAAAAAACCGTCGATGTTGAACTTTAGCTCAGCGCGCGCAAATTTGATTTGTTGTTATAATCCCACAAATGTAAGGCAAAGGCAGTTTATCCATACAGCTTAATGATATGCGATGTTTAGTCGTGACGCAAATACGCGCGCTTTTTGGCATAATCGTATGTTGGTTTTTTGATGCCATAGCCATAAAAAAAATTGAAAAGTTTTAGTACGGTTTACCCGTGTGGAAATGGTCATTGTAACACGACTTGGCAGGAATGTGTACTATTGAGATATGACTTATGGTTATGTTTTAATCAAATTACCAAAAGGTCGTAGAAAAACTTTATTTGCTTAACGATCTTCACCCTAAATGGGTGAAACACTTTCAACAAAGGGCTTATTCATAATTATGTTTGTATTTTTTTTTCTGCCCAACTACGTAAATAACGTATTGAATTGAATTTGAATATTGTTAAACAGTCAAAATTAAAGCCAGTGGCTAAATTTAAGTTCAGTGCATATTTTTCTTCATATTTCAATATGAAAAGGACAGAACATAATATTTTAGTTTAGAAATATTAAATTTGTCCCCGCTTGACGTACCTAAATAATTTATGTATTTTTAGTCGTCATCAAATCAAATCATTTATTTCAAATAAACCAGTTACAGGCACTTTTGAATTGTCAGAAGGTCGGTCAGTCAATAATATGAAGCTAGTCGCCCATTCCAAAGAGAACCGGCAAGAAACTCCATGGACACTCTTTTAAATTTTCAAGCTATTGTTACAAATATTTGATTACATCAATCATGTTGAAATCAACCGTGTGAGAACGATGCAGAAACATATTGTACGCTGAGAGCATCCATTATGGAAAACACACAAAAAACAATTCAGAAATTAAAATACGCCGTGGCAGCTAAGAGATGACCAGTCCCCTCCGACGGCGTCCGTTCACGAACATGATGTATGGATCAGCATCATTCAGCTCAACCATATCGAAGGGAACCCAATGACCCAACACGCACGCCACCATCAGCGAAGACATTTGAGTGAGGATGACATACTCTCACCAGCCAGAGCACAATCAAGTCAATAAAAAAAAGACATGTTTATAATCGCGTCTAAACTGTCTATGGAATATCTTAATATGACAGGATTAGACTAAAATTTTATCTTCTATCCTTTTCTCAATGAAATATAGAGAAAAAGATGCAATTAACTTAAAATTGGTTTAGTTTGTGATGAAGAGAATCGGCGCCATTCCTATACTTAATCCCCCTTATTCATAAACGTTGTTTAAAGTAAACTAGTGGTTAGCGGTTCTTTAATTATACATTTTTGACCTTTTAACGTCACTTAACTTTAATAACCGCATTCAGCTGAATACGACTGCCTATCTGACCTACACAACTCAGTTACTGGGTAATACGATACCCCTTGATAAGACTGATGGTCAGACTTTCGGGCTCCTGAGGACCCGTATCGACAGTTTCATTCATTCATTCATTTTAGCCGAAGGACGTCCACTGTTGGACATAGGCCTCCCCCAAGAATCTCCACAACGATCAGTCCTGCGCCTCCTGCATCCAGCGGTTCGTTTACCAGATCGTTTGTCCACCTTGTCGGGGGCCTGCCCACGCTGTGTCTTCCGGTGCATGATCGAGAACTCGTCGGCCCCATCAGATATCGGACCTACGAGCTAATGTGTCCGGCCCACTGCCACTTTAGTGTTGCAATTCTTAGGACTATATCAGTTACTCCCGTTCTTCTGTGGATCTCCTCATTTCTGATTTGATCACGCAGTGAGACCTCAAGTATTGCCCTTTGAGTGACCTGTTTAAGATCTACAAATATGTAGCAGCAAAAGTTTTATATATGTATACTTACAAATGGTGAACGCATTAGGCCGATACTGTCTCTCGTACCAATGTCTATCAGAGACCAAATTCCTCCTTAGCTGATCAATCACAAGGCAATAAAATGTGGAAGGAACAAAGCCTCCATTGATTGGCTTCTCTACCCATATACCAGCCAAAAGGTCAATATCTTCTACTTTTTCGTACATGTCTCTTAGAATTTCAATTCTCTGAAATATTAGAAAAAGCATTTTTTAGTTTTAAATATCCCTATCTTTCTACGATTTTCTTTTTAAATAGTCTTGAGTAGAGTTTGATGATACAAACCACCAGTAGTTAAGTTTTGTCCTGAATCGCAAGAGCTGGGCAACAGGTAAGAGGCCTTTTAAGAGCAGTGCAAAGAAGAATATACTTCTCTCTGATAAACATAAAACGTTAATTTTGTTTACGCAAACCCGAAACACGTTTTCAAAAACATATAATGAAAAACCCATTAATATAATATTAAACTAAGGTAGATACGTCACTAGCGCACTGAAAATGAAGCGTACAAAAGGAGGTAAGTCCAGCAAGTCGCTTTAGTTTTCGTCGATTCTATTTAAGCGCAAACGACAAACACTAGCCATCTTTTTCTTCTCTATGCTTTAGATTGCGCCCCATCTCACTCACACTGTGCCAACGTGTGAAATGTACGCAGAATAAAAAAAAAATGCATGTGTCTGCTGCTGCTCCGATCGGCACATTTATTTTGGTTAATTTGTTAGAGCATATCATATCTGTTTAATATTATATCAATGGAAAAACCACAAAGTTTTCTTATTTGGTTGTCCCAACAAAAATATGGTCAACGCACCGCCTCCCGCCTTCGCCTTTAGCGGCACGTCGTATGGGGTAACCGCACTTTAACAATTTTTAAATGTGTTTGGGAAAAAATATAACATGATGAAAAATGAGGAGAGGTTTCGTATAAAGTAAAAATTACGTCATAATGTAATTAATATTAATTAAATAATGTAATTATTATTAATTGTATGTTATTTTATGTTTATGTGAAACCCGAAACACGTGTCCAGTATTTGCAAGTAAAGAATCTATGTACAACATTTCAAACAGATATGAAAAACCACCAAGTTATGAGCATGCTATTCTACTTAGTTCATCATCAACCTTTTTTATCGTCCCACTACTGGGCACATGTCTCCTCTCATACAAAAAAGGATTGAGCGTAATCACCACGCTTGGTCAATGCGGGTTGGCGATTTCAGACTTAAAGTCCAGGTTTCCTCAAGATGTTTTCCTTCACCTTCAGTCATTGGTGTCCAAGATATACTTAGAAAGTACATATAACTTTAGGAAAGTTACATTGGTACTTGCCTGACCTGGAATCGAACCAGCGCACTCATACTTGAGAGGCTGATATTTTAACCACTAGACCACCACGACATATCTCTACTTGGTTGTCCCAACAGAAATATGGTTAAAGGTCCGTACGGCCGGGCGAGCGCGGGCGTTGACCTCTGGCGTCAGCTGTGATCTATCGTAACATTCGTAACCGCTCGGTAACCACTCTGCGGTCTCACTCCAAATGTATTTGAGAAAAAATATAACATGGTGTAAAATTGATTGGATTCGATTCAGTTGCTTATTCTGGACAAACTATATTCAGGTTTCGCATTAACAAAAACTAATGTAGAAAATAAAAAAAAAAAATTAAAAAAAAGAGTTGTTACCTCTGGATCTATAATTCCATGAAGATCATTAAACGTGTGTATTGGCTTTCCAAAACACGCCTCTCCGTATTTGACGTATGGTTGGAATCCGAAGTATCGGTTCTTGGCCATATCATTGGTCATCAGATCTGACACCTTTTGGTTAGGACCCAGACCCTGTTCTGTGATCTAAAATATAACAAACAAATCAGTTATATGGTCTTCGATACATGCTCCTGATGTCACATCAGTTTTTTCGGGGCTTGGATTAGTCGGAACACACACACGCAGACACACACACAGAATTTATAGATATTTGTCTGTTCTGTGCGTATCTAAACTAATAGAAGTAATCTCGTAATGTAAAAGTCAATACGGATTTAAGTTGCCATAGTTTTCAAGGGTAACAAGCCCATAGTAAGGATAAAATTGGCAACGTGATTGGCACAATGGCCGAGCGATCGATTGCTGCGTTGCGTGCCGTGAGTTCTATTCCCGCACGGAACAAATATTTGAATAGCCTACTGGCCTACAGGATGTTGTTCCGGGTCAGGTTGTTTGTGTATATGAGTTTTTTAAAAAATGTTTGTAAATGCACCCACGATACATGAGTACTTGCTAGTATGAGGCAACGTTTGAATAAAAAAAAATCCAATATGGCAGTTTGCAAAAATGCGTATTAAATTCAAACTCTTTTGTCTCTCTTTACTTCTAAGTAAGCAGTAAGGCAGAATAAAATTTTGAAAAAAAATTCAGTCCTGAAAAATTAATAACAAAACGCGTGTTCGGTGGGGGATCTCGCACCCTCCACTAAGCACTTCTGAATTTTTCACTATACTTACGTCAGGATCAGCGATATAGTCAATGTTGGCGCTTCCTTGTCTAAAGCTGCCTTGAGTGACGTAATCAATGTTGTTATCAACTGCCATGTAACCAGTTCTCAGAGTTAGGTTGACGATGGGAAACTGTTTCAGGTAATGACCGTCTTGGTCATACATTCTGAAAAATGAGGATATATTTCCAAAAAAATTCAATACGGTTTTTTAGACATTAGCCAGTACATTACGTTGTTGAGTAGACACATATGTCGAAAATATGGGGCAATGGATTAGCAACTTTCTTCTAATAGTCATAGTGTGTTTTGCAATTGGGGTTTAGGTTCCACCATCGACATATAGATATTTGAAATTAGATCTATATTTTGACAAATTTATGATTCATTATTATTATTTTTTTCATAATTATAAACTAGTGTTGACCGAATTCTGACGGCAAACAGTGAAGCAATCGTTGACGGTAAAGCGCGCTAGTTTATTATGAGCCTATTTACTCAAAAAACTGAGTAAATAGGAAGGAAGACGGCAGTTGAGTGAAGTGACGCATTGTTAAACACAACAACACGACCAATAATGCTGCGCCAGAGGGAGATTGATCTGGCCCTCCCGACCAAACTCTCGACACAACACCATTTGTTGCATCGTACCCGGCACACATCGTAGCACAGCTGCTCAGACCCGTCCTCCGTACGGCTTCTCCAGACATCATTCCGGAACACGACGAGTCGCTTCGTGACAGAGAACAAAATCCATCGGCTGTTTTATGCTTACTTTAAAGAACCTTCCTGAACAGTATGCAGCCATCTTAAAGCGAATGGAAATTCCAAAGACAGTTGAGGTTGCACATTGTCATCATAAATATCTCTGAATCCACCAGTGGGAGTAATTACACCGTCTTTTACTAGGTTGTCATATCCTGCAAAAGGAGTTTCAAGATATTTAGGAGGTATTAGGTTGTACATTTAGGTATATTTAGGAGGTATTAGGTTGTCTCTACTTATTTAAAACTTGCTGTGCCCAACAGGATCCATAATTGTTTCCAATATTATATTATTAGGTATATTTACCACCCGTAACTGTACATTATGGATTGCAATAAACGATTTGTTTTGATTTGTAATTATTATTATAAGAATGTAATGTTTTAAAGAACATCTTCGTCTAATATTCAAATATCTTATTAAAAATCGGATAATTTTTTTCATGTTTGATGGCACATCAAGCTACTAGGTATCTGTCAAATTTCTTTATAAGATTTTCAACTTAGTCGTTAAAGCATCAAGGTTCAAGGTTGATTGGGAATATTTGACTGATATGGGTAGCTTGACCTGCTCTCATTATCTCTATGATTATTATTTTAAGACTTAAAAAAAAACAGAAGTTAGTTATTCGGACATGGCCCAAAATTCAAACTCATTTATACTCATGCCAATATGTCATTATACTATCACTAATATCAATATACATTAATAGTCATGCTCTCATTTTAAAAGTTATTACGACGCGACGCAGCGATTAGGCCCTCACGTTTGCAGGCGACGGGTTATGCGATGCAGGCGAGCCATCGTCTATGGAGAGACATCGCATACAGAACGGAAGTCAAAACTCAGAACCTTCTATGAACCCCAGTTTTCTTTCAACTATTATTGACTAGCTGCGTCCGCGTAGATTTCGATATGCTCCGCTCCTATTGGTCGCATCGTGATATGATATAGCCTAAAGCCTTCCTGGATTAAGGAGCTATCCAACGCAAAAATATTTTTTTAAATTGGACCAGTACTTCCTGAGATTAGCGCGTTCAAACAAAGAAACTCTTCAGCTTTATATATTAGTATGGTATACAGTATAGATATAAAATCAAACCTCCTTACCTAAAAATATTGGTAATAACTCATAGTAATTGATCTGAAGAAAAAGAGCAATGTTTATATCTCTGGCAGTGTCAAACAACTTTTTATCACCCCAGCACGGATTGACCTTGGATAACTCTATGGCGATAAAGTTGTGATTCCTCCAGAACCACACAGCCATGAGGTTTATACCTGCTAATGTATTAGCTCCATCTTCAGCTGAAATACAAAAACTTTTTACATAAAACCAGCATACAAAATGTCATTTTACAGTAATACCTAGTGTTTTCGAGAATGGGTATCCTACATTGGTTTCTTACAAAAATAATTGCAAACAATACTGGATTCTATTTTCCTACCGATGTTATTCAATTGCAAAACTGTTAGCCAAGTTCACATCTAAGGAGAAGGTAGAGCGCGTGAGGGAGCGAGAATCTCAGCGCCCTCACGCCACTGACTGCTGAAGGAGATGTCGTCGGCGTATTGTGTTTCACGCGCGCCTCATAGAGATGTCAGCACACCTTGACGGGGTCCACGAAGACCGAAACCTGGGTCCGGGCTGCGGGTTGGTTAAAAGAGAAACTGTGGCCCTGACGCACAGGCAAGTGAAGGAACACGGGTGAGGCCCCTCTGCTCCGCCCAGAGCGGGAGAGGTCATTTGATGATTTGCCATCCAAAACAAAAAAGGGTATTCACATATCGGAGGATGTCCGTCGTTCGTGTAGTGTCTATTTGACTGTTAGTGGTTGTGTATTGTGTGAGATTGTAAGCTATCGGATTTATTGATGGGCTTAGGAGTTATATTAGAGTGGACTTATGCCTTAGATATTTTCTACAAGTCAACCTTGAGTGGTGAAAAGATTAGATGATTTTTTTAATTGAAAGAAAGCAATGATAAAAAAATACTGTTAACACTAGTCATATATAACAGTATGTTACTGTACTTACTAGCCATAACATATATAACAGTATGTTACTGTACTACTAGCCTTAACATATATAACAGTATGTTACTGTACTACTAGCCATAACATATATAACAGTATGTTACTGTACTACTAGCCATAACATCATCCCTAGAAACAACGTTATTTTTACTTTCTACGTTATTTTTTGTTCATAATAAGCAACTGAATCGATTCCAATAATGTTTACACCATGTTATACTTTTTCCCAAATATACAGCTGACGGTAGATCATGTACTAGGAGTACAGTGATACAGGACCCCGCCGCTTCAAGCGCGGGCGGGCGAGCGGTTTGTTGACCATGCTTTTGTTGGGACAACCAAGTAAGACAACAAGCTCATACCTTTGTGGTTTTTCATGATATCTTTTTGAAATTTTGTACATAGATTCTTTACTTAAAAATATTGTACACGTGTTTCTGGTTTCGCATAACCAAAAAAATAACGTTGTAAATTATTTTCGTACATAGTCTCTGAAATTACGCATGGAAAAGTCTTTAAAGTCAAATAGCTCTTTGGCCATAGTTTTGCTTTAGTCATACTCATACTTACGCATGGCATGACATCTCTTTTCATGGGGTTGTTGATTTAGTAAACACACGTTAGCTTCTGTCTTGGTGCTCGGTGGCCAAACCCTTCCCTCATCAAGTTCATACTTCAATAGACCACCTTGAAATAGTCGCCCCTTTTCTTGTAAGTTTTTCAAGAAATTGCCGTACACAGAAGATAAGTCTATGAGTGGAGTCGATGAAATAATCTGAAAGAAATGAAATACAAATTGTAACAGAGATAAATTCTGGTATTCTAATGCTTTAAAACTAGACCTTATTTTCATCAGATACTAAAATAAAGTGACGTTTACTCAGCCAAATATTTCTAACGTGGTTTTTGTTTCATCATCACCATCAATAACCTTTTTACCGTCCCACTGCTGGGCACAGGTCTCCTCTCATACAGAGAAGCATTGAGCGTAATTACCACGCTTGCTCAATGCAGGTTGGCGATTTCAGACTTTAAGTCCAGGTTTCCTCAAGATGTTTTTCCTTCACCAAGTAATCAGTCATTGGTGTCCAAGATATACTTAGAAAGTACATATAACTTATAAAAGTTACATTGTTTACTGGCCTGACCTGAAATCGAACCCGCACACTCATACTTGAGAGTCTGGTGTTTTAACCACTAGGCCACCACGACTTTGGGGGGACTTTTGTTTACCTTTAGATAATTACCTAAAGCGATCGAGTATATAATTTATAAGGTTGACCTTCCTCTGTAAAACATGTATTGTGGTGAGAAAATAAATGAATTATTATTATTATTAATTATAATTATTATCATCATCATTTCAGCTAAAGACGTCCACTGCTGGACATAGGCCTCCCCCAAGGTTCTCCACGACGACCGAACCTGCGCCGCCCGCATCCAGCGGTTTCCCACGACCTTCACCAGGTCGTCGGTCCACCTTGTCGGGTGCGTGGTCGCCTCTCGAGAACCTGTCGGCCCCATCGGGCATCGGTCCTACGGGCAATTTCTTCTTTCTTCGTTATAATTATAATACTTGTAAAATATTTAGCTGGATACGAGAAGCAGAGACCCGAAAGAAGTGACGATATATGGTTGACACCTCTGTCCAGCAGTGGTTTCCCTTAGGCAAAATGTAATGATGAAGACAAATAATATACTACTATACAACAAAACGGCGCGCGAACACGTGCCCAGAAGGCTCGAAGGACTATAGGAAGAAAAACGTCTTTTTACAAGATGCGCCAAGAAAAACTAATTGATTTAAATCCAATTATATGTGACATGATATAACAATAGTGAAACTGCTTACTCTTTCTGGAGTGGTATCCTTTGGCACGCATCCTATACTTTGGAAAGATTCAGGTCTGGTCATATTCAAACAGCGTATTCCTGAGAAACGGTGCACCGGGTCATCTTCAGGTATCTTATTTGGGACACAGTAGGAATCATTTTTTCCCTTTGGCGTACAACAGTATGGCCTCCATACTATGTAGTTTACTGAAAGGATTTCGATATTTGGTTACATATACATAATCAGCCCATAATGTTCACACTTCTGGGACACAGGCCTCCTCTCGGTGAGAGAAAGTGGGCTATAATCTACCACAAGGGTCCAGTATAGTTTGGTAGATGTCACATGTCTTCGAAGTTTTACCTCTATAGTCCGGGAGGCAGCGGCTATTTTTATTAGTGTTTTTATTTTATTTTTATTTTATTTTTACATTTTAAGGAAACTTACAGCTAGTATATACAGATAGAAGATAATTAGTGAAAGAAAGCCAATTAAAAGTTTCCACAGTTAACATTAGATTAGCACAAGAGACAGTAACAGGTACAGCACCGGACAGGAAAGCGAAATTAAGAACAAGTAAGCACTCGGAGAGTATCTATTAAGTAAAGACTGAATTTTATTTTTTTAAGTGATTAACAAAAAACTTATCACAAAGTATCTTTTTTAGTTTAGGAACACTGGTGGAGAATAAATCGAGATCATTAAACCTCTGACACAACAAATTATATGCTCTGCTAGCTCTTATGATATAAGAGTTTTGTCGGTATACGCATCGCACAGAGGGAACATACAGCGGCTGATGATTCCTTAAAGTGAAGGATGGAACACGCAGCCCAATTTTGCTCAACAATTCAGAACAGTCGATTGAGCCATTAGCCATATTGAACAAAAACACCATGTCGGCAATTTTTCTCCGCTCAATTAGTGGAAGAATGTGAAATTTTCTACAACGGTTGTTATAATTAGGTAAATAAGTTCTGGATCTAAACTGAATGCACCTCAAAAATTTCCTTTGGATACTTTCGATGCGATTGACGTAAGTATCGTAGACAGGATTCCATACCGGTGAGCAGTATTCGAGATGACTGCGCACAAAAGCACAGTACAGAATTTTTAGTGTTTTAATATTTTTAAAATCCGCTGATATCCTCAAGATAAAACCAAGGGCTTTAGAAGCTTTTTTAATCATTTTATCAATGTGTGTGTCAAAGAGAAGTTTCGAGTCAAAAGTGACTCCCAAGTCTGTAATCGTGTTAACTCTGGCTATTGAAGTATTGGCTAGTTTGTAGTCATAAATAATGCGCTTCAGTTTACGAGTGAATGTACACGTGTAACATTTTGAAACATTTAGATCTAACCGGTTAGCCGTGCAGTACTCTACGAAACTGTCCAGATCGTGTTGGAGGCGTTCAGCATCTTCGTGAGTCTTGACTTCACTTAGAATCTTCATGTCGTCCGCAAATAAAAGGACTGTTGAATTCAAGAAACACGAAGACACATCATTTATGAAGATGTTGAACAACAAGGGTCCCAAAAGCGATCCCTGTGGAATTCCTGAGTGGGCTGTCATAGTTCTTGACGTATATCCATTAAGGACAACAGTTTGACACCTGTTGGCCACATAAGATGAGAACCACCTGAAGAGATTTCCACTGATACCCATAGCCAGCAGTTTGCGCAAAAGTATAGCACGATCCAAACGATCGAAACACTTGCTGTAATCTGTGTAAATTACATCTACTTGTGAGTGGTGGGCCATACATTCAGTCAAGTAGTCGCTACAAAGAATTAGGTTGGTGGTTGTGGACCGACCTCGCAGGAAACCATGTTGGCGGTCGTTGATGCTTAATTTAAGACAGGTGTAAAGCTGCTTGTATATAATTTTTTCCAAGATTTTAGCGAAAATACATAGTTTGGATATGGGTCTGTAATTTTCCACAAGGTTTCTAGGCCCTTTTTTATGGATCGGAGTGATTATAGCCGACTTCCAAACCGCAGGTACATCTCCCAAATTTAGGGACCGCCTGAACAGAAGTAAAAGAGGAAGAGTCAGACCTTTGGCACAGTTGAGTATAAAAACTGGTGGAATGTTGTCTGGTCCTGCAGATTTGGATAAGTCAACTCCTTTAAGTAGATTGAATACTTCTGATTCATTAACTTCGACCGAATGTATGTCCGAGACAGTATCGCTCAAATACATGCTAGGCCCCCGCGCATGGTCAATGGTAAGATCGTCGTCATCATTAGTACTAGCACCAGAACTAAGAAAATTAGAGTAGAAATAGTCGCTAAACATATTACAGATGTCCTCTCCGACACTTGAAGTGCTATTTCTATACTTAAGTAAGGAAGGGTAAGCATTGATCTGATTTCTTGATTTAACATATGACCAAAATGCTCTGGGTGTCTTAAAAATGTCTGCTTCAATTTTCGCAATATAGGAGTTAAACATTTCACTTTCAACTTCCTTGGCACGCTGTCGGAGCAAGACAAAAGACTGGTGATCAGACAGGTTTCCGTATTTCTTGAACTTTGCGTGGTACTTGGATTTTTCTTTTAGAATTTTTATCAGAGGTTGCTTGAACCAGAGAGGGTATCTGCTACTTGGAACTACCGCCCTAATTGGTACAAAAGAATCACGTAGTTCATTGATTGTGTCATAGAAAAATGATACAGCATCCTCCAGTGTCCCAGAGCTCACTGCGTTGCGCCAGTCGATCTGGCTCAACCGATGGTTAATAGTTGTGTAGTTGGCCGAACGATATAAAAATTTAGTACGAGGACGTGCCGGGAGAGTATGAAGTTCCACGAAATCAGCAGACACACAGAGAGCTTTATGATGTAGATCTTCTGGCACCAGAGGATCAGCGCAACTTGCTACTGAGACCTCACTATTGGATAAAACTAGATCTAGTATTTTGTTGTTAATATTTACGTGCCGACTATATTGAGAGATATTGCAGATTGCAAAGTTATCAAACAAGCTGGCCTGAACATTACCTTGAATATTACTAGGGCTATAGGACTGACCATCATCATCTAGTTCCCAGTTTATGTTTGGTAGGTTAAAATCACCAAGAAGTAGAAATTTGTCAGACGGATGCTTCTGAACAATATCTGTTAGGTTATTAGAAAAATTTGATAACTGACCTGCTTGAGAATGCCCAAGATTTTGGTTGCAGATGTACACCACACAGATATGCATTTTATAAGATACTCGTGGCCTCTTCTTATGTAGAGTGAGAGTAATCCACAAGTCTTCAGCAGACGAGAACCATTCACTGCGGAGGTCACTAATAAGTTCACGTCGAACTGCAATAAGCACACCGCCCCCCAGTGATTGTTTTGTGCTAGAATAATTTCTATCGCGTCGCCACACTATGTAACGGTCATCAAACAATTCACTGTCTTTAATACCTTCAATAAGCCAAGACTCTGTTAAGCAAATGATATCGTAAGAATTGACACACACATTGCGATAAAATGTTAACGTTTTCGTACGCAATCCCCGAACATTTTGGTAATAAACACTAATAGGTGACATCGCAAACAGAAAGAATACGAATGAATAGCACTATAATAATAAATGAAATAGGAGGTACATTCAGATTAGATAAGATAAGATAAGATAAGATAAAATAAGATAATTTTATTTGTAAAAACATGTGTAGGTGATAATAATACATGGCTGTGATCATTACAGGTGGAATGGTTATTTCGTTTCAACATGTTTGACCATGACTGGTGTACAAAAAATATACTTCAAGCTAATAAGATTAATTAAGAATACATTATCTTACAAATATGAATTAATTTACATTAATTAGTCGAACAATATAATAATTAATTTACAATAACAACATGATTACATTTTTATAAAAGATATACATAATTGCATTTAAGTTTAAAGGTAGGAATAATTCTGTTCAGTCAAAGAGATTTGTCATTTAGGAAGTCATCAATATTATAATAACATTTTACAGTCAATATTTTTTTAAGTGTTTTTTTAAATTGGTTTGTATTTAATTGCTTCACATGTTTTGGAATTTTATTGTATATAATTGGAGCCTTACATACGACACTTTTACGCATTAGCGCTGTTTTAGCAGAGGGAACACAGAGCCTGCTATTATCACGGCGATTACGTTCTATAATATCAGATATGCGGGGAAAAAGATACGGGTTTTTGTGGACAAATAAAGCTATTTCAAAGATATAGAGTGACGGTAATGTAAGTAGGTTGTGCTTGACAAAAAGTGGTTTACAGCTGTCAGTACTATGTATACCGAACATAGCACGTATGCATCGTTTTTGCATTTTAAAAACCATATCTTTATTGGTTGAATTGCCCCAAAAAATAATGCCGTATCTGAGGACAGACTCAACAAGGCCGTAATATGCTGAAAGTAACGCTTCAAGATTAATAGTGGGGGCAAGTTTATATAATGCATAAGATAGACTACTGACTTTTTTACATAATATGTCGATATGTTCTTTCCAATTAAGTCGACTATCTATAGTTAAACCGAGAAAACGGGTAGCAGTAGTATCGTTTACAACGTAATCATTATGTATCAATTGTATGTTTAACGGATTTTGAAGTCTTTGTGTAAAATGCATTATGTTTGTTTTCGTCAAATTAATTTTTAAATTATTATTATTTAACCATGAAATTATAGATGTCAAAGAGTTATTTATGTCACGATTATACTGACCAATGTCCTTACATGCAATTGTAACAGTGCTATCATCAGCAAACAATGTCATGGGTTGATTCGTTACGTACGGTAAGTCGTTGATGTATATAATAAACAGAAGCGGCCCCAGGACACTACCTTGGGGAACACCATACTTTACATCATGTTTCGTTGAGCTGTATATTACTTCTTTTTTAGTTTTAAGGTTTACTTTAGTGATTACTGTTATTTGTTGTCGATCTGTTAGGTATGACTTGATTAAATCTAAAACATTACCTCTAATACCATAGGCATCAAGTTTACTGATTAATATATTAGGGTCTACATAATCGAATGCCTGTGACATATCACAATATACAGCACAAACGGGAGTCGTTTTATCAACGTGGTATATAACCTTTTTGAAAAATTCATAAATTGCCATATTTATTGTTTTATTTTGTCGAAAACCTTTTTGTTCAGTGCACAAAATATGATTTTTTTCAAGATACGAATTAATTTCACCATATAAATATTTTTCGAAAATTTTAGAGAATATTGATATTAACGAAATAGGCCTGTAATTCTTCATAAACTGTTTATTATCTTTTTTAAATAAAGGTTTTATGATAGACAATTTGAGATCATTTGGAAATATACCTGATGATATTGATAGATTAATTATGTGGCTCAAGTGGTGACAGATATCCTCATTTACTGTTTTTATAATTTTTGTGCAGAATTCATCGTGTCCTACACTGTTTGTATTTTTCAGCGTTGTTATGATTTGTTTAACCTGATTGGGTGAACATGGTGCAAGAAACATTGATTTTACACGGTCATTAATTAATGAAGTTACATTCTTCCCAACATCCGGAATGGGAATGACTTTGTCAACAAAATAATGATTGAATGCATTTGCTATTTGTGTAGGATTATTAATTATTTTGTTAACATCAACTTCTATGCTATCAATAGAATCTTTTGGTAGGCTGAGTCTAGTTTTATTTATTATTCGCCATGCTGTTTTAATTTTATTACTTGAAGTGTTTATTTTATAATTATTTTGTGCACGTTTTGTCAATGATATGATTCTTTTAAATAATTTGCAATAGTTTACATACTTCAATTTATTCTCTTTTGACGGATTTAATCTAGCATTCCATAGCAAGTCCCGTTTCTTCCGGCTGCAAACTTGGATTCCGCGTGACACCCATTTTGGGGTCTGGTAGACTTTTATTAAAAATTGAGTTTGAGGGAAACAAAGGTCATAAAATAATTTAAAGTCATCTATAAAATATTGATAAGCTATGTTAGGGTCATCAGTATGATAAATACGTGAGAAAGATAGGCTTTTAATACATCTTTTGAATTTTTTTATATTATCTAGGCTATAATCTCGCCTAGTTGAACGCCAAGATTTAAGTGTTGGTATTTTTTTCACAGGAACTTTCATTAATTGAGCTGCATGGTCAGACAGACCTAATTCTAACGTTTTTGTTTTACAACCCTTATTAAAATTATGTGCAAAATTGTCGATACATGTTTGACTAGCAAATCGCGTCGGTTCATGCAATGCTTATTTTAGATTATAATTTAACAACAAACATTCAAAATCTAAAGTAACATTATTGCTTTTTAAAACGTCCATGTTGAAGTCACCTGCAATTATAGCATTTTTATAATTACATTTAGCAATATAGGTAAGCAGTTTTTCTAGCCTATTAAAAAATGTATACATGTTATTTTGTTTTGGTACTCTATAGAGACAGATAATAACGATTTTATAGTCAGTAAGTTCGACTGCACAGCACTCGAATATAGACGACAGACAGAACTTGCTGATTTCGCAAATTTCCCTGAATTTGTGTCCGTTTTTCACTATAATGCATGTTCCTCCTCTTTTACTATTGCTCCGGCTGTACGACGAGGCCAGCGTATAATTAGGTTGATTAAGGCTTATCTCTTGTCCCGCCATCATAAAATGCTCAGATATACATATAACGTCCACAGGGCCTTCCTTGTGTCTGAGCTCTTCCAAGTGGATACATAATGCATCTGATTTATTTAGAAGCCCTGCAATGTTTTGATGTAGAATATGTAAATACTTATCAGAGAAAAAGCTGTGTATTGGGACTTTTATCGATTTCCTGTGAATTTGTCGTAATGGTTTTGGGTTTTTCACCGTTAATTACGTTTTTGTCGATCTCATCAACTGTGGACCAATCAACTATAATATTTTCCATAATACAGTCATATATGTGTTTCATTCCGGCTTTATTAATTTTCCCAGTTGTTTGAGACAACATTTCCATTGATAAGTCACGGTTACTGTCAAACATGTACGCGTAGTCATGATTTTGTATGTCCAAATAAAGAAGATTGTTGAACATATCGACTTTAAAATTGTATATGGGTGCCCCTGCTATGTATGTCGGTAAGCATATAATTTTATTAGTATGGGTCACATTTTTTAGGGATTCTCTTATCGTGGTTATTACGTCTATTTGATTTCGTTCAGCTTTAATGTCATTTTCACCAATAAAAATTATGCAATAGTCATTTAATGTAAAATCTTTTAATTTGCTTTTTATGTTTCCCAATACTTCCTTTATTGTTCCGTTTTGATAAACGTAATTGCAGAAATTAAAGTAATCCGAGAATACGTCTTCAGTTAGGGACAAGGACCACTTAGATTTGGAACTACTTAGTATACATAATTTCTTCTTTTGTTTTCGTTTAGCTTCCTTATTATCTGCCAATTCGCTATATGAAGATTTTTTATTCAATAACGATCTAGATTCTTTATTGGGCTTGTTTACTGTCTGCGTATGAGGGTAACAAACTGTTTGAGTCTCTTTATTGTGCATAGTGGTCAATCTTTGGACACAATCCCTCGGGGATTGTAATGACCTCGTTTTTATATTATTATTTTGGGTTCTTAACTCGTTATTTGAAACAGTCTTGATTTTACGTACTGATACTGGTGTTTTTGGACTTCTTCTCTCAGGTGTTGAACACACTTTTTTGTATGTGTTGACAGTCTTTAACATGTTTTGGAGATCGGTTTTAAGACGAAAGTTTTCCGAATTTAAATTTTCGATTTCTTGATGAGCGCTTTGTAATTCTACCGTGAGAGTTTTAACTCGTTCGCTCAGATTATTTATTACGTCAGTGTGGTCATGCAGGCTGCTATCGGGTAAACTCATCATTGTAGCGTCAAGTAACGATTTCTCACTAGTACTTGATAAGTCACTGAGGTCATTTAGTGAACCCGTTCTGCCGGGTCTACGATATGTTATGTTATTGTATTGCTCATCCATCTTTATCGAGATCGCGTATCTACCACAGCGCCCTCTATTGAACTCAAACAGCAATGTTACGCACAATTTTTTACTTTTGTTAATGTTATAGGGTAGTCCTTATTTCACTTTAAGTCGTGTTAAAATTAAACAATCTTGATGGATGAATATCATAAATACACAAAAAGACAAATAGTGACTGGGATTCGAGCTCGCGCCCAACCGAGTACGATCCGACAAGGTTCACTTGTATGCCACTTAGCCACGGAGTAGTTAGCCGGGTTGACGAAATTAGGGTACGCTTTTTATGAATTTAGATTTTTAAATACAAAAGGTCGGTTATTATGAGTCATGTCTCAAGTTGTTTTCCATGTTATGTTTACTGTTATGTTTACGTGATTTATCACTTTTGTAAAGTAATTGAGCACTTTTCTGACACTGTATGTACACTGTTTAGTTTAGATTGTAGCGGATACGAATTTGAATCAGTTCATTTTACGTTTTCCCGTTGAGTTATTTATACTGTTCATTGAACACTGTTTATGGTTATTAATGTTTGAAAACACTTCCACGCACGTAGTAATACTTTGTTTAGATAATAAACTTATATTTAGACTGAATAATTGTTATTAACTATTTTATTTTATTTAAATTATCTGGAGCTTCAAATAAGTACGTATAGCCGTAAATGTGCGGCTACCCACATTTACCCACAGAGCAAAACAATAAATGACGGTACATTAAACATACGATCAAGCCAATCACAACCTTAGATGCATACAAATAGAATTCAATAGAAAAATAACTATGGTTAACACCGAGCGATAAGCGAACATAAGGGCCGCAGACAAGGAATTTGCATAAAAATATGCCACCAGTGTCCCTCAAACTGATAGTGACGTACTTGCGAGTATACGAGTACGAAAAATTATAAAATTCACACATCCTTAACTTAGAAACTTCTTTAAATCTTGTTCCGTCTTTATATGGTAGGTTGGAGAGGTAGTGTTTCTCTTTATAAGAATTTTGCAACCAACTACCCAAGTGTATAAAAAACCTCGTTCTTTAGTGAGTTTTTTCGTTTTATTCAGCAGCATTTTGTTTTCAAAGGTTAGATGATCATTGACGTAGATGATACTGTCGGACTGCAAGCCCAACTTGCCTGCAGTTATAGAACCTTTAAGCTTTTTAGCGGCGGCCACGAAATCGTTTTTTAGGTATCTATTATGAACTGAGCAGATAATATTTTTATTCTGATCGTTATTTCGTGTCGGTACTCTCGCAATGAAATTTATCTGCTCTTTAGAGATACTGCATCCAATGATATCACCTATCTTGCCAATAATTGCGAACAGATTTTCTGAGTTGGTCGACGGAACACCCTTAATTTCCAAGTTGTTCATCCTTGATCTTTGCTCCGTTTCGCGATGCAGATCTTCAATTTTGGAGCATCGTTCATGTAATACTGCCATCTCCTCCTTAGTTTTCGTAAGACAGTCCACTTCACTCTCCAATCCCGACACTTTGTTGGCCAATGTCTCCACTGAATGGTCCAGAAACTCAACAGCAGTTTTAAGGCTGGAGTACTCGGTCCTGATCAACTTAAGCTCCGCAAGTTCCGATTGAATAGCTCTAATATTCTCCATTATAGTGGGTAAGCTGTCCATCCGGGCTGAGAGAGCCTTTAGTTCTGACATTATTGCGTCCATGTCAGCTGTTACGGGCGTAGTTGTGGGGCGAGGACTGGATGCTGCCAGAGATTTGCAATTACTGCACTTCCATGTGTTCCTGCGATCCCCCAGTTTCCTCCATCCTCCTTCCGTTATGCCAGCGCAGGGAAAGTCGAACTGTTCCAGGCATACCACGCATTTCGCTCCATCCCTGCTTTCCAGTTGACAACGCTTGCATTTGAACATTTTGTATAACTTAGTATTAAAATTTGAGAATCGATAATTAATCACACGCGAAGTATTATGCGTCCGGCCGATTTGCTGTCTACCGTCGGAATGAAATTACCGCTCATTCCGGGACAAGAGGCAAGATTCCGGGACAATCCTGGATTTCCCGGCGGTCTGGCAACCCTTTTTTTTTTGGCAAATTATGCCGATCTTTACTTCACAATACTAGTGAAGAAGCTGTTCCTAATAACGAAAGTGAAGGTCAGCTGACGCACCTGCGGGGGCGCTTGCTATGAGAACCCATAGAAAGCGTAAAAAAAAAATTGTCTGAAAAATATTTTATACCACATGAAATTTTTTCACGTGTTATTGAGACTGCGGCGTCAATCGGAGCATTGATAATTCCGCGGGTCACAAAGATATATGCGCGCAGTCATACATTCCTGCTCTAGCTGACGTGTTTTCCCCCACTGTATATGCAGCTGATTATCAATATCGAGTTTCTGTAAATGTCTAAAATCATGTCAAAAAATTTCAATCGTCATAAAATATATATACCTATATTTTTTTTTTGGCTAGTTCGTACGCTCAGCTGACGCATAATCCACCCTCAGTCGTGCAGCTGACTACTTTCTTTTAATTGTAATCAATCTCAATAACACCTGAAAAAAATTTGATGTGGTATAAAATATTTTTCAGATTTTTATTTTTTAACGTATTGCGCAGCTTCCCAATCTCGCATCCACCGCAACTGGACCAGCTGACGATTGATTTCGCCATAAGCCACATGCATTCTGTTTTCTATATTAACATCAGCCGGCATAAATTGACTTGTTTAAAAAGCCGCTGCCTCCCGGACGGTCATGTCGGTTTCCTCACGATGATTTTCTTCACCGTTTTGTTAGCAGTGGTGATGAAATAATTTACACAAAGTAAAGCGCCTGATAAAGTTTTTCCTACAACTTGTAAGTTGTGGCCTGTGAATATCACTAGGCTACCACTGCTCCCTCATTTTCATCATCTCAACGTTAATCTCAATCTCATCCGAAGCTTTTTCAGCTCTTGGAGTCTGGGGTCCACTTTACCAGTCTATCTGCAGATTTGCTAAATTTCGATATTTTTTTATCTCCACAACCCGAAGGAGAAATCGAAGCATTGCAGTTAGACCAATTGGTGGACTTTTGAGGGCTCGAACAACCCTTACGTGGGAGTATTGGCGGGAAGCTAAGATGAGTGCCACGCTCATTTTTCATTGGACTTTTAAATTATTTATAGTGTCGTTTAGTAAAAAAAATCGCGTGATTTATGTAGTAAAAAGTGCATTCAGTGAATAATTCGTAAAGAACAGTGAAATATTGTAGCATAGTGGCCACATCATGGCTTTGAACCAAATCTTCCTCCGTGTTCGGTCCGCGCAGCCGTCTTTTTCGACATGAATAATTCATTACGTGACATTGGCTAAATGCACAAACCGTGCGAAGCCATAAGAGAAAGAAAGAAGAACTTTTGAAGATTTTTATTTTACTTGACGTTGGCACAAAGTCATAACTAGTGCCACACGACAAAAAAAAAAAAAAACAACCCTTACGGGTAGTTAGAGCCGGGCTGTTGGATTGCCATTAGATGTTCGTATGGCAACCGAGACCAACGGCTTAACGTGCTTTCCGAAGTACGATCAGACCAGTGCAAATACTCATATTCATGCATAAAAATATTTGCATTGCGCGGAGATCGAACTCGCGCCTCCTTGTATCCTTATGTTTAACCAATGAGGCTACCTCTGGTCATTGGTTACACATAACCGTGGTTAAAATTTACAGAAAATATTTTTAAAGTTATGAAGGATAAACAAAAGATGTAAATAGTAATTTTCTTACTCGTATCGTGAAGAGAGACGATATCGGCTGACAAAAACACGAAAGCATGAATGGCCAGCTGCGTGTATCTCTGGCTTGGTACCTTACCAACTGACATAAGGCGGGTCCTAAGAGACCGAGCGAGAGGCAAATCATTGCCGGAGGCTGCTTTCCTGGGCTCAAAACCTGGGGAGATACCAATATTATACAATATGTAAAGAAAACCCCGTCCGATCCGTGAAGATATTGTTATGTATCGAAAACTGATTCTACTAATGGCTATAAAGCCAAGCTAAACTTAAAAAGAATCCCCCTAAAAAAATAAATATTATTTCGCAAAAGGGAGGCACTTAATACATGTGCGATAGGCAATACATGCGCGGGCGAAGGGGGGCAGGACACGGGGCACGTCGTCGTCGTACAGTCGAAAATGGTATTGTCACTTTATAAAAAAATACCATTTTTGGGAAGTTTATTTCAAAATTCATTAGTATTGTTACTATGATGATTATGTAAAATTTCATATTCTATTTGGTCATGTGTTTACCTAACGTTTATTGACCTTATGGGTCGGACGGGGTTTTCTTTACATATTGTATAGTAAGAAGGTGCATTTAAAATTTCATCGCAAATAAACACATTTTCTTTTGTCTTGTTTTCAGTGATCACATTATTTTGAAGATTTTCGGCCAATACGTTGACTTTTATTGTACGAAATACGAGTTAAGATCGACCATGTTGACGGTCAGAACGGATAAAGTATGTATGGGAAAATAACTATATTATACAGTATGTTAAATAACAGAGGGCGTTCCCTTAAACTCGTTAATATATATCATTAATAGATTAAAATAAAAATATCAGCATAGAAAAATAAGCATAAAAAAATCCGAATAAAAAAAAATTCTAATTGGAAATAAATTTGAAACCTCCTGTTTTAAATCAAAATAGTAGTCGTCATGTATAAATAAATTGCGACGTTGCCGTCTTTCATGTTCGCGTGTACAGTGTGTTTCTTTTACATGTCAATTTAAAATTTTTATTGAATATTTTCTTATTGGAAAAAAATTTAAAACATTTTGTTTTCGAATGGAAATATTTTTTTTAGCATGTATGTATGCTATACTATTTCGGGTTAACGGGAACGCCCTCTGTTAGTTAACATACTGTATATGTAAGTGCTGACAAAATTATAGTACTGAAAACTAACGTACCTACCTTTCTCATAAATCGGTGGTAATATTCTGGTAAAAGGAGTGTGACTTGCACCTCGTGAAGGGTATTTCAAGTTATTGCAGGAACCATCGACTCGTCGTCCTTCGAGGGGATCACATGGCTCTATCTCATTCACGCACCAGCTAAAGACGATAAAAATAACATAAAAGTTGAAAGGAAGACGTTAAATAAAATGTTATTTATCATCAACATCATCTATACAACGTGTAACATAAAGGGTATATACATAACAAAGGCACGGCATCTTTACATGATGTCAAACGATATTGGAAGGGTTTTTTAATCCTATCTCTTTATGTTAGGAAGTTATGAGGAAAAACACGGCCTGTGATAGGCTACTATCATACTAGTCGCACAGAGATATTGAAGACATTTATCGGATTTTGGCAAGTAACGTGACGGGTAACGACTAGTTATTAACGTATGTAGTGTGCTGCCACGTTTGTTATGATTTGATTTTAAGAAACACACGAAACCGAAAATTTGGTACCAATCTTTTGAGTATTTTATTTTGAGTTGAAACCCTTCCGATATCGTTTGATATCATCTAAAGATGCCATACCCTTGGTATGTATATACCCTTTTTGTTACACGTTGTATAGCATTTTCACAACTATATTAGGGTCAGTTTCCAGACTGACTGGATGCAGGCGACCACAGCTATTTTATACGGAGCATCTGACATACGAGTTGTAGGCCGTAGGTTCGCACAAAGCATTTTCCTTTTTATTTTAGACTATTTACTATTTTATTAATCGATTTCAAAAGAAGGAGGAGGTGCTCAATTCCCCGGAATCTTTTTTTTATATATGTTCACAATCACCGATTACTCTAAGACGCTTGGTTCGATTTGTAAAATATTTCCCAGGTAGTTCTATAGTCACCAGGTCAGGATCTGATGATGGAAGACAAGAGAAATCAAGGGAAGCTTTCAAAAATTGTAGGGCTGACTAAGGCATTTTTAAGTTTTTTAATTTATTATTTTAAAGCACTACAATTTAACTTCAAACTTAACCGCCCAGAGCGGGCGAGGTCGTTTGATGATTCCCCATCCACAAAAATAAGGCATGTGTTTAAGACAATAATAAAAAAATATCAGGCGTAGGATCACGACCAGAAGTGAAAACCAAAATTATTAAAAATACAAAAGTAACAAAAACCGGCCAACTGCGAGTCGGGCTAGCGCACAAAGGGTTCCGTACTATCTTTAAAAACGGAAAAAAAATCACGTTTGTTTTATGGGCTCCCAATATCTATTTTATTTTAATTACTTATTTTTATTTTTATATATATAACCAAATATTCTCTGAAGATTTCAAGCGTCTATTTCCGTTATTAATACGGAGCCAAAAAGCAAAAAAAAAAACACGTTTGTTGTATGGGTTGTATTTGTTGTTATAGCGGCAACAGAAATAATCTCTGAATATTTCAACCGTCTAGCTATTACGGTTCATGAGATACAGCCTGGTGACAGACAGACGGACAAACCGACGGACAGCGAAGTCTCATGAACAAGGTTCCGTTTTATCATTTAGGTACGGAATCCTAAAAAACGATTACAGAGTCGGGTCGGACACGATCACGCGAATTCAATGCTTTTCCCCATCGAACAAAAGTGCTCAACGTCGCTAAATAAGGTAGGTATAACCTCAACAAATAAAGGCGACAGGTACTTACAAAGTCGTGTTACGCTTATCATGCTTTTTAACTTCACTGATGTCAATCGGAACGCCATGATAAGAATCATAAAACAGCGCGGCCTTCACATCGCACAACACAGCAAGGAGCAAGACAGGAGGTAACATCCTACCGTATCTACTTATAGAAGTGTTATAGAGAAATGAGTAGATTCTGTCACATATAGAAATTTAAATTTAGGGAAACTGGTTACCGATGATGTCAATATGGCAGTAATTACCCTCGGTATGGTTCAAGGTTGCTCAAAAGGTCATTGTTCTGATAGTTATTGGAAAAGAAAATTTAAACGGTGTTAAGATTGTTTGCATGTTAACTATTTATTAGGAACGAAAAGTTACATGCTATAAAGTACGGAGAAGTACCACCGTAATCCACATTTTTACAAAAATTTATAGGTCCATCATCATCATCATTTCAGCCGAAAGGTTTCGTTGGTCCACCTTGTCGGAGGCCTACCCACGCTGCGTCTTCCGGTGCGTGGTCGCTACTTGAGAACCCGTCGGCCCATCGGGCATCGGTCCTACGGGCAATGTGCCCAGCCCACTGCCATATATGTTACCTACTAGCGGTCGCCAGTGACTTTGTTCGTGTAGACTTAGTTATTTGAACATGTTATGCTCCGCTCCTTTTGGTCATAGCGTAATGTTATATAGACCGAAACCTTCCTGGATTAATGGGCTATGTAACGTAAAAAGAATTTTTAGAATCGGATCAGTAGTTCCTAAGATTAGCGCGTTCAAACAAACAAACTTTTCAGCTTTATATATTAGTATAGATAGATTCTTTCCTAATATATTTATAGGTTAATAAGTTCTAAAGACAAGCGATAAAACGAGTAACTATAATAAAAAAGTCGTTGCCACAAAAATTGCTGTGTTACATAGCTTGAATAATCTTAAAATATTCACTAAACAAAGTACCTATCTAGAGCCATGTTCTTAAAATATTATGTTTTCTTAGATAGACAAAATCCCCCTCATTCATAAACGTTGCTTAAAGTTAACAAGTGATTAGAGATTGTTTAACCATACATTATAAAAAGGTTTAGTTCAATTTAATTTGTAAAAACATATTGAATTACTGTGTAAGCATTAACTATCCTAATAATTTATCCATGCATTTCCATTTTCCATCCTTGTTGCGTCAACGACGATTTAAATAAGCGCGGGCTTCTCTTAACTCGTGCTGGTGGCGCCTCTCTCAAGAGTGCCAAGAAAAAAAAAAAAAAATGTATGGCGGCCTCAGCGCATACAACGCCGCGTCTATTCTAAATAATTTCGAATATCTGACTTTCTAAGGGCTTCACTGGCCAAATAAACCCTCAGTTTCCATATTGGTGGTGTGTCTGTGCTTGACGAGTGTAGGCAGTGAACAAGCAGCATCAAGTCCACATAAAGAAGATAGCTGACCGGCCGGCGTGTGCCCCGTCGTTGGTGATTCCTCTTTTCCTGTCCTGTTGGATCCAGGTTAGTGCTTTGCATGTTTGTTTTCCCTGCTTTGAGACCCTGGGGTTGATAGGAGAATGCAGTGACCCTTCCAGAAAGCATCAACATTAATTATGGTGCCTCCTGTGAGGAATCTTCCTCGCGTAGTTATTTCAAAAATACCTACTATCGGAAATTAAATCTTTCCATTCTCGTTATTACGTTAAATACGTAATCCCAATTATAATGTGTTTGTATACTTACCTACTTAAGGCAATTTCAATTTGCCTTTCAAGTTCTAAGTGTCTAAATAAAACCTAGGTCATTCCATGATACCTAGTTATTGTTTCCTAATTGAGACCGATTGACTATTCAATCGTACATTCATACCTCGTTAATTCCCTTGTAATAAGCTGCATTTATTTGTATTCAATAACAAATTGCATAAATTACTTTTAAAAACGTGAGTTCGAAGTTTCTCGAATTTAGTACCGAGGTACCTACACTCGTAGTAATTGTCTCCGGCGGGACACGGATTAGCTTTGAACTACCGCAAAGTCAAAACTTATATTCTAACAAATAACTTTAAGACGTGTGTGCTTGTATTTCATTTGCGTAATTTTGTATGACTCATGCATATCGAAAGGGAGTTGCTACGTTTGCGTTACGTCGTTACGTCAGTCAATACGTTCGCGCGTGCATTGCTGCCTACCTACCGGCTTACGCTTTTTCCGTTTTACCTACTTTTATAACTTTTATCCTTTTGAGTGTGCGGATATCGTATACCAAGTGAACTATGAGCGAAGCGGAATTAATAACCGCTATTAAAAGGCGGGAATATGAGTTTAAAAGTATGCAGATACTTTACGATTTAGCCAGAACAGTTAAAGAAACTAAAACTAAATTTGCAGCTTTTCGAGCTAGGTACAAAAAGATTGACGAGATTCCTAATAGATTTTTGGAATGCAACGATGATGTTAACCAGTTGCAATTAAAGCTTAACCCTTCGTTTGTTATCGATCATAAAGTGTTACTGTCATTCGATGAGTTGTATTACTATGTTATTGAGTTTGCGGATTCTCTCGATGCGAGCGCAGGCAGCGGCTGTCGCTCGAAATTAGGTCAAGGTCACGTGCGTTCGCAAGTGAAGTTGCCTAAGCTGGAAATTCCAAAGTTTGATGGTAATATAGAAAAGTGGCAAACATTTAAAGATAGTTATACAGCACTTGTTCATAATAATAGTTCATTATCCGACACTGAGAAATTTCACTATTTGCTGTCATGTTTATCTGGTTATGCACTGACATTAGCGAAGGGCGTGCCTGTGACATCGGCAAATTATTCAGTGGTTTTTGCAACTTTACTGGACAGATATGACAACAAGCGTATTCTTGCAACAGCTTATTTAGAAAAAATAATTAAAATTAATCCCATACAAAAACCATCTTTGTCTAACTTATCTGAGTTATCTAACACACTTTATGAATGCGTTAATGCCTTGCGCGGTTTGTGTATTGATGATTTATGCGAATTTATTTTATTTTACATTGCGTCTAGGCCTTTAGATACAGAAACAAAAAAAAGGTTTGAATTACAAAACACTGAAGAAATTCCGAAATTTAATAACTTCATTACTTATTTACAAAATTACATAAAAGTATTAGAAGTTTGCCAACCAGTTAATATTCCATCATCAAATTCTACAATCAAACAAAATCGGCCTAATACAAATAAAGATTATTTATCGCGTCAACCAAAATCATCTCTAATTTCTTCCAACAATAATAATAAAGTTAGTCAGATTGTTTGTGTGTGTTGTAATGAAAATCATTCAATCTACCGTTGTAGTAAATTGCATTCTATGAATATGACACAGCGACAACAATTAGTTAAAGATTTAAAATTATGTCAAAACTGCTTAAGGCCGGGTCACACTGTTACCGATTGTAAATCTAAGTCAACATGTTTCATTTGTAATGCAAAGCATAATACTTTGTTACATGAAGAGCATAAGAGTTTACTGTCTCATACTAGTGAACTGGATTCATCCCAGCATCCCGATATGAACACTACTCTAACTGGTGCTACCCAGTCAAACATTTCAAATCAACCTATTAGCACAAAAATTCTTGGTACAGCAGTAGTTCGTTTGAAGCGATCGGATGGTTCGTGGCAGTATGTCCGTACAATTATTGACAGTGGCTCGATGGATTCATTTGTTACAAGTAGCTGTGCGCGACAATTAGGTTTACATATCAAGAAATGTAAATTAAATGTAAGTGGCATCGGTCAAAATTATGTGTGTAGCATTAAAGGTCACACCTTCGGTTCAATAATACCTCGATTGAGTGACACTCCTCAGTTTGATATTCAATTAGTGGTTCTACCTAAAATCACATCCCTGATTCCTTCGGTGTCGTTGCCGACAATCGTCAAGGATAAGTTTACACATCTGGATCTCGCCGACCAGGACTTTGATAAATCCGGTCCGATCGATCTGTTGTTAGGAGTAGACTGTTTTGACCAGATATATACTGGCTCACGTTTCAGTCCAGGCCCGGGCTTTCCATGCGCACTCTCTAGTGTATTCGGCTGGGTGATAAGTGGTCAGTTTCTTCAAAACGTGGTAGCTAAAACTCCGGCTACACCCGTTACGCTCCTCGTCGCGTCTTCTAGTGCGCTCGACGAGATCGTTCAACGGTTTTGGGAGTCCGAGGAGCCGCCGAAATGTAAAATTTCCGGTCCCGAGGATGAAATATGCGAACAAAAATATAAAGAAGGCACGTATCGCACCTCCGATGGGCGTTATGTTGTACCAATTATGCTTAAAGATGATGCTCCAGCCTTAGGAGAATCATATAAACAAGCGTTTAATCGTTTTCTAAATTTGGAAAAAAGACTGGCTAGTCAAAATGAGTTAAAAACTGAATACAAAGAATTTATGCAACAGTACGAGGATCTCGGACATATGCAGCCAGTGCAGTCCTCGTCTACTGACTGTTATATAATTCCCCACCATTGTGTAATCCGACCTGAGAGTACCACGACACGATTACGAGTGGTCTTCGATGCTAGTAGTCGGACTTCGAGTGACCTGTCACTAAATAATATTGTTCATGTGGGTCCAAAACTTCAAGTAGACATCGTTGATCTAATCACAAAATTCAGAATTCACAAAGTTGTTTTTACTGCGGATATTCGTCGCATGTATAGACAAATATTGATAAGACCGCAAGAAAGATGTTATCAACACGTTCTTTGGCGTAATGACCCAACTGAGGTTTTAAAGGAATACGAACTCAATACCGTTACGTACGGAGTTAGTAGTTCTCCTTACTTAGCCATTCGAACACTTCATCAACTTGCTGAAGACCACGGTGCTGAGTATTCTAGTCGTGCAGCACAGGTTATCCGAGAGGAGACATTTATGGACGATATCACCTCTGGCGGATCTTCTCTCGAAGAAACTATTGCATTAAAAAAACGATATTATATCGTTACTATCAAAGGCTCAGTTTGAACTACGGAAATGGACCTCTAATGATCCTCGTCTTCTGACAGATATCCCTCAAGAATTCTGTCAAACTTCCAAATCTTTTGATGAATCGGGAAGTGAGTTTGTCAAAATCTTGGGCGTTCGTTGGAATCCTGTTAACGATACCTTTTCTTATACGTTTGCTGACTCGTTCGAATGGAAATACACAAAACGGTCCATACTCTCATTGGTAGCTCGCATTTTTGACCCTCTTGGATGGATTTGTCCTGTCGTTTTTGCCGCTAAATCTTTGCTACAAGATCTATGGCGTTTAAATTTATCATGGGATGAAACGATTCCCCAAAATTTAGTCAAACAATGGCATTTAATAGCTGCAAATTTGTCCGATTTACAAAATATTACTCTCCCGCGTTTAATCATACCTTCGAATCCTATTCAAGTACATTTAGTTGGCTTTTGTGATGGATCTTTGAAAGGTTATGGTTGTTGTGTTTATATCTGTGTAGTTACCAATGAACCCGGTAATGTAACCACGACCAGTTTGTTAATAGGGAAATCTAGAGTTGCCCCCTTAAAACCAACAACGGTGAATCGACTTGAGCTAAGCGCAGCTGTGCTTCTAGCAAAAGTTCTATCACACATGTATAATTTACTTAAAGATAAAATTTCCATCGATTCCATTCGAGCTTATTCAGACAGCAGCACTACCTTGTCTTGGCTTAACACTGACCCTCATTTACTAAAAATGTATGTAGCCAATCGTGCGGTTCAGACAACTGATTTAATTAGTCGAGATCGCTGGTACTATGTATCAACAAATGATAACCCCGCCGACTGTTGTAGCCGCGGAGTATCATGTCCAGAGATTCTAGATCACCCGCTTTGGTGGACAGGGCCTTCTTGGCTGAAAGAATCACCTGAGCAATGGCCTAAAAGGCAGGTATTACTTCCGAAGGAGAACTTGCCTGAACTTAAATCAATAGAAAGTAGAAGTCTTCTTGTTACGGATGATGAGAATCCACTTTTGAACTTAATTTCTAAACATTCTTCATTTACAAAAATTCAAAGAATGGTAGCATGGTGTAATCGTTTTGTTTCTAACTCTAAAACGGCCAGGCAAGACCGAAATCTCTCTCCTCTTAGTAGTGCTGAGCTTGAAAAAGCAATGAAAGTGCTGGTTAAATTCAGTCAAGATAATTACATGACTTCGGAAGTTGACCGGGTGCGTAAAAATGAACCTTGTGTAAAATCTATTCAAAAGCTGTCACCTTTCCTAGACGATGATGGTATTTTGCGAGTAGGTGGACGCATCGATGAGGCTCAACTGTCGCCATCTGCGTTACACCCTTTCTTGTTACTTAAACAATGTCCTATCTCTCGAAAGATAGTCGAATATTTCCATATAAAATATTTGCATTGTGGCCCTCGCTCTTTACAATCTTTTATTCAAAGAAAATTTAGGATAACCGGATTAAGGCTCCTGATACGGACCGTGTTATCCAAATGTGTCAAATGTTTTAAAGTGAATCCAGTTGCTTGTCAACCAATGATGGGCAAGCTACCTGCAGCCAGGATTCAACCAGCTCGCTGCTTTAGTACCACGGGAATAGATCTGGGGGGTCCCTTTATCATTAAAGAGAGTCGCCGTCGTGGCGCAAAAACTTACAAAGCTTATTTATGTTTATTTGTGTGCCTAAGCTCAAAGGCTGTACACTTAGAAGCCGTAACAGAATTGAGTGCTGAAGCATTTCTTGCCGCTTTAGACCGCTTTGTCTCTCGTCGTGGCATATGCCATACAATAGTAACAGACTGTGGGACAAATTTCGTAGGCGCGAATAAATATTTAAATGAGGTTGCGAATCTGCTTCATCAGCATTATCCAGAAATTTCAAATGGTTTAGCGAATCGCCACATTACCTGGAAATTCAATCCAGCTGGAGCACCGCATTTCGGCGGAATACTTGAAAGTGGTATAAAATCAACAAAGTATCATTTGAAGCGAGTAGTTGGAGCTCAAGTTCTTACTCTAGAAGAATTTTTTACCATATTAGCTAAAATAGAAGCTGTATTAAATTCCCGTCCACTCTGTACTCTATCTACGGATCCTTCAGAATCTGACGTTCTAACTCCAGGACATTTTCTAACGGGAGGTCCTTTAGTAGCCTTGCCCGAAGAACCGATAAGTGATAATTCGTGTCCTCGATCTCGTTGGATGATGCTTCGGAAAATTACTCAAAGCTTTTGGCGCGTATGGCAACGCGATTATCTTCACACATTGCAACAAAAGAGCAAATGGTTCTTGCCTGAACCAAATATCAAAGTCAATGACATAGTTATAGTTAACGAACCTAATACTCCGCCGATGTTTTGGAAAATGGCTCGTATCGTGCAAGTGCATGCAGGTTCAGACCAGGTAGTTAGAGTCGTTACTCTCCAAACTGCTAACGGAAAGACGTTTCGTAGGCCGGTGGTAAAGGTTTGTCCCTTACCAATTAATTAGTTTATTTTCCTTTTATATACCTAACTAGAGTATAAGTACACACTGTCTTTAGGTTATTTAAAATAAGTCTCCATATTATCTACACTTATTAACTAGATTTTTATGCATTTTTTCGGCAGTAGCTCATAGTCCAGCTATTGCTGATTTCACTCTTAATTTTTCGCATTCTTCTTGAAACCCTTGTGGATTTCAGGTGGGGGGAAATGTGTAAGCATTAACTATCCTAATAATTTATCCATGCATTTCCATTTTCCATCCTTGTCGCGTCAACGACGATTTAAATAAGCGCGGGCTTCTCTTAACTCGTGCTGGTGGCGCCTCTCTCAAGAGTGCCAAGAAAAAGAAAAAAAAATATATAAGTATGGCGGCCTCAGCGCATACAACGCCGCATCTATTCTAAATAATTTCGAATATCTGACTTTCTAAGGGCTTCACTGGCCAAATAAACCCTCAGTTTCCATATTGGTGGTGTGTCTGTGCTTGACGAGTGTAGGCAGTGAACAATTACTTTTAAAGCTTACAGTTTAACAATAATATTATGTAAGTAAAAATGAAAGAAAATAATTAGGCCGGCTAACAGGCGGGCCCTCTGGGGCCCTATTCTGCCATTTATTATAATTTTGTCCTTCCAACACGATTCCATGGGCATAGTGTTAGAATTTCGTAATCTGCTAAATTCATAATGATCGGTCAATTATTTCAGTCGTCTCGTAATGGAATGGTGACAAAATGACATTGCCATATTGTCATTGTTATAGAACCCGTTAGTAGAAATGATTTTCTAAAAACTACCAATCAATTTTAACATTTATAAATATGGAGTGGGGTGTGATTGACAACTGGAAAGTCATAATGACGCCATTTTGTTAGTAGATTACGATACTTGTAAAAATCGATCATTATGAGATCACTGATCGACCGTTCTGATTTTATTATAATAGCAAACTGGGCCCCTGGTCAAATAAAGAGTTAACTAACCGTTTGGCGATGTCTCGAAATACTAACCCCCTTATTCATAAACGCTGTTTAAAGTTAACTAGTGATTAGCGATTCTTTAACCATACATTTTTGACCTTTTAACGTCACTTAACTTTAATTATCCTTTATGAATAAACACCACAGAGTTTAAGGGGTTTATTAAAAAAAGAATGGTATGTTTGTATTATTTTTTCATAATTATAAATAGGATAGTAATACAGGTTTTGTTTTTTTTATAAAAATATTAATAATAATAATAATAATATTTATTTATTTGCATAAACATGTGTGTACATACAGAAATTATTATTCGTATATGTAGGATGAAAAAATATAAATTGGCTCTACATGTTTGCCATTTGACAAGGCATGCAAATATTAAAAATAATAAAAAATTACTTATTGAAATAATATTTACATTAAAATTGTTCAATCACATCACAAAAAAGAAAAAAAGCAAAGTCATTAATAATAATAATTTTAACAATTTTCTAAACAACTGAAATTGAACCATTACAAAAATATAAAAAAAAAATATTATGAATTTTGGAAAATTGAAACATTACTAGGTATATCAAAACTGATCAACGAATTTATATAATACAAAAACCTTAGTGTATAAATTGGTAAACCGTATCATCTAGAAAGTCAGTAAGAGAATAGTAAGCCTTTTTTATTAGAAATTCCATGAGTTTATTTTTAAATATTTTCTGGTCAATTACGTCTTTTAAATTATTAGGCAGTTTATTGAACAATTTTGGTGCCATACCAAGAAAGCTTTTTGAATACAATGTAGTTTTGTGTGGCTGAAGGACAAGTGTGTTTGGATGGCGCTTAGAACGAAGTGTTTTATAGAGATGGATATTTTTTTTAACAAACATTATTGTTTCGAAAATATACAGGCATGGTAAGGTCAATATTTTTAATTTTGTAAAGTAAGGCTGGCAGCTATCCGTGACCTTGATTTGACAAATAGCTCGTAGGCATTTTTTTTTGCGTCTTAAATATTAGTTCTCTGTCTGTGCAGTTTCCCCAGAAGATAACGCCATAACGTAGTGTAGAGGTCACGTACGCATGGTATGCAGTCAATACCGCTTTCTGTGACACAATTTTTGCTAAATTGTGTAGTGCGTATTGGTACTTATTTAATTTGTTTATTATATGATCAGTGTGGTTACTCCATCTCATATTTGTATCAAGCCACAATCCTAAAAATTTGGTGCTGTTTGTTTTAGTTATAGCTATATTGTCGTAATGTATAGCTAGATTAACAGGGTCGTTAACATTTTGTTGTTTAAAAGACATAATGTGGGTTTTCTCCAAATTAATTTTGAGGTTATTATTATTTAAATATTCTATTATTTGGCTAAGACTTCGGTTAATTTCAGTTTCAAGTGACAGTAAATTTTGTCCAGTAAATATAATTGTACTATCATCAGCATATAGTGTGATAGGATGCTGAACGGCTCGGGGCATGTCATTAATATAAACGAGAAATAGAAGAGGACCAAGAATACTCCCCTGTGGTACACCATAATTAACTATTCCACTCTTGGATTTATAGATGTATTCAACTTTCGTGCGTGGATTAATTTTTCTAATACTAGTTATTTGTTGTCTACCGCATAAATAAGACTCAATCAAATTTAATACGTTTCCTCTTATTCCATAACTTTCCAATTTGGATAAAAGTATTTTAAAATCTACACAGTCAAAAGCTTTAGACATGTCTAGAAATAAGGCAAGTACTGGTGTTCTATTATCCATTTTTGTTATAATTTTTTCAAGTAGTCCATAGATTGCCATATTAATGTCCTTACACTTCCTAAAACCATATTGTACATCAGATAAAATATTTTTGCTCTCCAAAAATGCATATAATTTATCATATATTACCCTTTCTATAATTTTTGAAAGAGTAGGGAGTAATGCAATGGGCCGGTAGTTTTTGGGGTCTTGTTTACTCTCTTTTTTGTAGACAGGATTGATAATAGATATTTTTAGTGCATCTGGGAATATTCCGTTTTCTATTATTAAATTAACGATAAAGCTCAGTATTGGACAAATTTCCTTGGCAACGAGCTTAATTACTTTTGTACATATTTCATCGTATCCTGTGCTACCGGTATTTTTAAGGGTATTAATAATTCTAAATATGTCATCAGGACAAGTAGGTGCCATATACATTGATTCTGATATTCTAGAAGTAAGTGACAATTTTGAGTTTGAATTATTACAGATGGGCTGGACTTGGTTTATGTAACAATTATTAAAAACTTCAGCGATTTCAAGGGGATTATTTATACATTTATTGTTATAAGTTATTTTTGTAATACTATCCTTAGGGCAGTTCAATTTGTTTGTTTTTATAATCTTCCACGTGGCTTTCATTTTATTTTGTGCTTTATCAATAAAATAACTATTTTTTGCGTTTTGAGTAAGATGGATTATTTTTTTCAGTCTTTTGGAGTATTGCTTAAACTTTTTAGTATTTTCATCACTGGGTTGTAGTCTTGAGGTCCATAGCATTTGCCTTTTACGCTTACAACACAGCTTAATTCCTTTTGTTGCCCATGTGAGTGTCTTAGAAGTAGGAATTTTTATTTTCATAAGTGGAAAACATAAGTCATAAAAGAGTTTAAACATTTCAATAAATTCATTATAAGCCTCATTTGGCATCGTGCACTGATAGACATTAGAAAAACTCAAACTTTGGATTGTTTGTTTAAACTTTAGAAGGTTCTCCGAACAATAATCGCGATTTAATTTGAACCAATGTGAGCTGATAAAATATGTCTTCTTGACTGGAAATTTCAGAAATTGAGCTGTGTGATCAGATATCGCCAAGTCTATAACTTCACTTTTACTACCCCGTATATTATGTATAATATTGTCTATGCATGTCCCACTATTTAGTCGAGTTGGCTCACATATACTTAATTTTAGATTAAAGTTTAGAAGTAAATTTTCAAATTGCTTGGTAGGACGGGTATTTTTTAGAATATCTATGTTAAAGTCGCCACAGACTACAATTCTCTTCTTATTGGATTTGCAGATTTTTTGAAGTATGGCATCAAAGTTATTGTAAAAAGTATTTAAGGAATCAATATTCATTTTAGGAGATCTGTAGATGCATATTATAGTTACATTATGATCTATAAGCTCGACACTGCAGCATTCCATAGAGC
This sequence comes from Sesamia nonagrioides, assembly GCA_017933935.1. NCBI lineage: Eukaryota > Metazoa > Arthropoda > Insecta > Lepidoptera > Noctuidae > Sesamia > Sesamia nonagrioides. The sequence continues at coordinate 183,462 of JADWQK010002164.1, read as the reverse complement.
CCGGAAGACAGAAATCATTTAAGTTTATATTACGAAACTTATGTCTATTATTTACAAATATACAAGAACCTCCCTTACGGTTATATCTACTGGAATGACCTGCAAGCGTGAAGTTTGGTACGAATACATGAATATCGTCTCCGCTCTTCATGTTATGTTCAGTAAGACAAACTATATCTATAAACTTACTCTGTACTGCTAATTCGTGAAGATGATACGCTAATAAATCTGATTTACTGTTTAAGCCGTTAATATTTTGATGTAGGATAGATATATAACTATACGAGAAAAAGCTTGGATGTAGTAGGAACGTTGTGATTATCGTGTGTATCAGCTCCTGCAGGATCAGTAGGTGTAACATTATTAATGTCTACACAGTTAAGATCAGGTGTGGTTGAAATTTCTTCAATTATTAGTTTCAAGTCTTCAAATATTGTGCTTATCCCATTGTTATTAATTCTTCCTGTTCTTTGGTCAAACATTACACTATCATAACTAAGATTCAAGTTCGAATCAAGTATATATGTATACAGATGTGTCATAACATCAAGGTATAGTAAGTTGTTGAAGTTTTCAATACGAGAATTAAACATGTTTGACCAATTATTGAGTTTAAAATTTGGAAGACATAAAATTATATTTGTGGTAAGTATATCTTTCAATGTATTTCTAATGTCATAGATCATATCGACATTATTTCCAGTAGTATTAAAGTCATCTTCCCCAATAAGTACTATGCAAAAGTCCTTCATCGTGTAATTAATCAATTTTTGTTTTAATTGTTCTAATAATTGCCTTACTCCACAGTGAGGTTTTATGTAGTGGCAAATTTCAAAGTCGGGTAATTTTTCACGTGCAGTATATAATATACTGTTGCAATTATTGGAACTAATGATACAGATCTTGTTGTTTTGTTTGTTCGTGATAGGCTTAGGGGTAACTTTAATATTTTTTCTGTAGGAATATATGGCTTCTTCATTCATTACTGGTGATCTCTGTGGGATATTTTCATTTGCAATATTTTCTTTCATATCTCTAATTTCTTTTTTTTGGTTTTTGTTATTACTTTCACCCTTTTTTTTCGATGATGAGGCCTCTGTATGTTTCTCGGTTACAGCAGAAGATTTAAGGTTTGTTATAAATTCGGAGCATTTTTTGAGTTCATCCTTTAATTCTTTTATTTCACTGCGCATATCGTCAATGTCAGTATGGGCCGATAATAGTTTAGAGGTCAACGCTTTTATCTGGCCCTGTAGTTCTTCGCAGCAGGTGTTAGCGCCACCTAGTGACGTATTGGCTAAGCTGAACATTGTTGTGTCTAGTGACTCAGTGATAGTTTCGTTCAATGAAATCGTTCGCTTATTTTTGCGAAAAGTAATATTATTATTTTCTGAATCCATATTTTTTGTCTTTTTGGATTTTGGAGTATCGAACAATTTAATAACAAATTATAGACTCACAAAAAGAGCACGCAGAAAGCGGGGCGCGAACTTACAACTTCATGCTTGTCAATACAAACATTGTATTAATGCGCCAAACTAGCAATTAAGTGTTATTCTGAAATAGGTATTCTATAAGATGTAGAATTATAAAAATAAAAATAGTTCGTTACGACGCGCCTATTTCAAATTGTGTTCAAACTTTTACACCATAATTATTACAATGAGTTAATAACAAGAGTTTATGCACTTATCATGTTTTTGAAGGCAATAAATAACAATTATTTCACTTTGTTTGCAATCCTCGCACTTGTAGAGTTTTATTATTATATATAATTAAATTAAATATTGATTTATTTGAGAGTTTGAATAGGTAAACGTTATTTTTGAAAGTTTATGCAACTATTTGGGCACTGTTCTTAATTATAATTATTTGATAACACTTGCACTTATTATTTGGTCTATTTTAGACAAATATCACTGTTTTTTATTGAGTTATCTTTGTTAATAGTATTTATAAACAAATAAAATCTGTGGAGCTGTTATGTTACGTGGCACTAGCGCCATCTTGAATCAATATTCTGCCTGCCATATTCTTTCAAGATATGATGGAACCAATATTGTAACACCTATTGTATGTACCATATGTTCGTTGCATTGTCTCATAAATAAACATATTTGATTTGATTTGGTAACCCATTTAATACGAGCAGCTATTTTGGACTATTTAAACATAATATCCATGCATCCATCAAAAGACACAGAAGAAATCTTCAACGGTCCTACCGTTGAAGATTTCTTCTGTGTCTTTTCAATTTATTAGAACCGAATTGTTGTTATAGTTTCCTGTATTGTACTCAAAGATGTAACCTAAATACTAGTATTTTCTGTGATTGTCTGACGTTACTAAAGAGACGTGAAATTCAGTTGTAAAATGTGACAAAACATTTTCCAGCTACATTATATCTTCGACCAGTGTGTGTTATCAGTGATGGCATATGGAATTGAGACGTGGTCGCTAACAATGGGCCTTATAAGAAGGCTCAAGGTCACTCAAAGGGCAATGGGGAGGGCTATGCTTGGGGTTTCACTGCGCGATCGAATCAGGAATGAGGAGATCCGCAGAAGAACGAGAGTAACCGACATAGCACGAAGAATTGCAACACTAAAGTGGCAGTGGGCCGGGCACATTGCCCGTAGGATCGATGCTCGATGGGGCCGACGGATTCTTGGGTGGCGATCACGCACCGGAAGACGCAGCGTGGGTAGGCCCCCGACAAGGTGGACCGACGACCTGGTAAAGGTCGCGGGAAACCCGCTGGATGCGGGAGGCGCTGGACCGGTCGTCGTGGAGAACCTTGGGGGAGGCCTATGTCCAGTAGTGGATGTCTTTCGGCTGAATGATGATGATGATATCTAGTATCCATTTGTACTTACAATACAATTAGTACAAAAATTTAATTTATAATAAAAACGAAGTTGTTTTAAAAAATGATTTTAAGTGTTTTTTTTTCCTTTATCTCTTTCTGTTTGTCAAATTCTAACAAAATAATATAAACTATCGTAAATTTATTGGACCACTAACTTTAGTTATACTATGAAAAGACACGAATATGTTAGAGGCTATCACGATTTATTCCATATAGTTTTGTCAGTCTACGGCAATCGTGAAAACATTAAACGCACATAAATATAGTTTTATTCCTTTCGCGTGAATATGATGACATAAAAAGGTTGATAAATAGAACGTATCTGTAAAAAGTTAGCTAAACGTTTACATGCATCACACAGAATTCACTTCAAAATTCATTTCCATCGGTTGCAATTTTTTTCCCTTCTTCAAGCTCTTTCTTTTCTTTTTCTAGCAAAATCTATTCCTATCTTTTTTTTTTTATAATATTATAAACTAGCGCTTGACCGCAATCCCGTCTGATAGTAAGTGGTGACGTAATCGTTGATGGTAAATCGTACTAGTTTATTAAGAGCTTATTCACTCTAGCCTTGGAGACACTCAAATTGTAATCCGACGGAAACACCGCCGCTGGCAAATTTTCAGTCCATCGATGTACGCGTTATAAAGGAAGAGGCGAAACGCTTCCTCCAGATCGTAGTGGTGTTAACAACGTAAGGGTGGAAACCAACCGTACGACAGGTCGTCCGCTGGCGGAACGGAGATGGGGAATTAAATCATGTAATTCCCTCGCACACTCCCCAAAATGCATCCTATAGAAGACCGAAACACTGGCTACTCTACGCCTGTGCTCTAGGCTTTGGAGACCGTCCGGAGGTAAATCAGGGTCACAAATCAGCCTCTTCGCCCGCCTCTCCACTGAATCCAAAGTGGTCAGGTGACACTTAGCAGCACCAGCCCAAATGTGGCTGCAGTACTCCACACACGAACGGACCTGTGCTTTGTACATCATTAGAAGATGCCCTGGTGTGAAGCACCGCTGGACCTTTGCGATAACGCCAAGTTTTCTGGCAGCCACCTTGGCCTTGGACTCAATGAATCGCCCTAAGCTCAGGTTTGAGGAAATCTCATTTCCCAAAAGCTGAAGGCGGTTGGTATACTCTAAGGATACATTTCTAAAAGTAGGAGCCAAGGTGAACGGGCTTCTTTTGGCGGTAAAAAGTCACGCCTGTGTTTTGGCGGCATTGAATGCTACAAGATTGGCATTGCCCCATTCGGAGACTGTTGTAGTGCAACATTCGTTCGCTCTACCATAGCCTCTCTTTCGGACCGGATTGATTCCCTAACAGCCTGAGCATCCGGCAGGTATCTCTCCACAACTGTGCTATCATCTGCATTCCCATAGATACCGGTAAAGTTGGAAATACCCTCACAACCACGATAGCTCCTCTTTAGCGTCTGTATCCTGTGAATTCCTACGGCCTACATAAAGTTTTTAGTCCTTTTTACCTCAAAAATGTCATCATCAACTCAATAACTTTTTTACCATGTTAAGGACATCTTCCTATTCAACCAGAAGCAGTGAATATCAGTATTTTAATTACCTGAAGATAGACAGATTTAGGTTAGGAACTAAAAATACTAAAGATGAAATAATTAAGAATGAAACTCGGTGGTAGGCCATAATATCGGCTGCCGGCAGAAGTTACCACCCACCAGACTAAGTCTTGCCGCCAAGCGATTCATCGTGTTCCGGCATGATGTTTGGTGAAGCCGTACGGAGGACGTGTCTGAGCAGTAGTGTTGCGATGAGTGCTGGGTACGATGCGCCAAATATTGTTGTCGCGAATTTGGTCGTGGAGGGTCTACAGATCAATCCTCAAGGCAGTATCGTTGGTCGTGTTGTTGGGTTTAACATTGCATCACCCCGCTCAACTGCCGTCTTCTTTCCTATACAAAAAGCTTTTTAAGGGAATAGGCTCAATAAACCATCGCGTTTTACCATCAACGATTTTATCACTGCTTACCATCAGGCGGAATTGCGGTCAAGCACTAGTTTATAATTATAAAAAAAAAAACAGAAAACAAACAGACAACATAAATAAAACCAGAATACTTACAAAGTTGAATTAGCAGCATCATGGCGATTTACTTCATGAATACCGATCTCAACACCTTGATACGAATCATAATACAGAGCCTTTACATCACACAACACCGCGACAAACAGCACAGGAGCCAACATACTTCCGTATCTTCAGTAGGTAGTGCCATAAACATCTAACTCCTTAGATAGCACCTATTGTTTGGAAATTCTGAAATGTTTATTATCTAGATCCTTTGTTATGATTTATATTTTTATGTTGTTATTTTCGGTTGCAATGACATCTATAGTCATTCTTCATGTTGTTGAATGAAACAATCGAAGCATTGTTGTTGCATGATTAAATCCGACATGTCATGGCATTTTTCCGACATATTTTGTATATCGAATATATAGGCTGGCGTTTAGGTTATCACATTAAATAAAGTAGTAAAGCTCTTATTACAAGCTGTTAGCAGTCTATTAAAATAAAAATAAAACCATTTTATTGTAGTAAAAATATATAAATAGGTAAAGTTTTTAACAAAATAAATACAGTCATCATCATCCCAGCGTTAATCCCAGTCGCATCCGGAACCTTTTCAGCTTTGGAGTCTGGGGTCCGCTTTACCAGTCCAACTGCTGATATGGCTAAACTTCGACATTTTCCGTGAAGCGACTGCCGTCTGACCTCCACAACCCGAAAGCGACGTCGAAGCATTGCAGTTAGACCAATTGTTGGACTTTTGAGGGCTCCAAGAACCCGTAACGACTGCCACTAGATGTTCGTATGGCAACTAGGACCAACGGCTTAACGTGCTTTCCGAGGCACGACCAGACCAGTGCAAATATTCATATTCATGCATACAAATACTTGCACTGTGCGGGGATCGAACCCGCGCCACCTTGCGCAGCGGCCGCGTCCGCTACTGCTACGCCACGGAGGCTGGCATTGCCAACAAAATAAATACAGTACTTGTTACGAAATAATAGAGCCCTTTCATAATAAGGTACACGGGCGAGCAGATGGTATCAAAAATCAACACAAACTTAATGATATTGTTACCAAACAATCACAAATTAGGTTTAATATTGTTACATATTCAAACTAAAAACAGACACGACGGCTGGAATGTTAATTTTTATTAATTTTAATTGTGCGTGATTACGAAATGTGGTTTCAATTAATGTGATTTTTAATCTAATTGCCATACTAAATAAATATTAGAGATACTAACTGCAAAATATGTTGTATCGATACATAAGGAAATACTTTCATCATGGCAATAGTATGGCTGTTTGTGTATGTGAGTTGTAAACGCACCCGCGATACAGGAGAAATTCCTAGAGCGGCAAAGACTAAAAAAAAAAAACTGCTGTAACAAAATTGAGCAAATTGTACCACGACGTATGTGCCACCTCCACGTTCGCCGCACGTACCATTCCAATGCATGACCAGTAATAAATTATTCATATGTGTACTGAGCTTACAACACAAATTTTAAAACAGTAAGAAATATTTATAAAACACATTGTAGTTAATTTGGTTTTATTTAAACATATATTAATTGAAGGTCATATTCAAGGTCAGGTCATAGGTCAACATTTGGCTGAGACATACAAATATCTGCAAACTTGTACCTGTTTCCATTTATTAGATCAAGGACCTTAAGAATTATATTAGCATATTATTACTAATTTATTTACACTAAATTCTAGTATGTGACATATGTCGTCCATGGGTTTTGCGGATAACACCTCGGATCTCTCCAAGCAGAGTAATCTATTTTGATTATTTGGTCACAAGGGCGCATTCGGTTACTGAAAAATAAAATAAAACTGATTACATTATAAATATAGATGATTATAAGAACGACATTGATATGAAACAAATGTAAAACAATACTAATTTAAATAGTCTGTCATATACAACATGTAAATTAATGAACGTACTTCCTGAAAATATTTTGTTCAGAATCGTTTACTGATCGGTGACATTTTATCAGATAATATTTTATCCTAAAAATAATTAAAACTACGGAAATTATTGTCATATTAACCCTGATCTCTGTACAGACTTTTAAAATCGCAGTTTTACTTCTATTGATACAAATTTAATCATTCAAATCAAAATAAAGAAAAACGAGCCTTATTCCAAAAATGATAAGGTCTTACTTCTCCAAGAATTGGTATAACTAATTTAATAAACAACAATGCATATATCTTATGTTAAATTAAAAATTCAGCGTATGTATTATGATTATGACGTAATATTCTAATTGGTTAAATATGTTTAAAGTCTAAGAATTCAGAAAACTAGAATCAATTTGCTGAAGGAAAGTAACAAATGAATATCATAGTGATTTTTCCGAGTGACTTTAAGAGGATATATGAAAGTAAGAATGGATGAATGTTTGATACTATTTCACGCAAAAACGGACTTGGATGAAATATCGCATACAGATATGTAGTTTATAATCAGGAAAAATACATAGTTTGCCTCGTTTACCCGGATATTACCTCGGAAACTAAATTTATGCGGGTGAAACCGCAGGGTGCAGCTAATACACTTCATCATCATTATCATCATCATCAACCTTTTTATTATCCCACAGCTGGGCACAGGTCTCCTCTCATACAGAGAAGATTTGAGCTTGGCACAAAACGGAGGATAGAAGATGATGGAACAGGACTGACCAATGATGCTGATCATAATATCAGAAAAGTGCACTTACTGATATCCAGCTTTCAAGAACGCTTGAGGTTGGATCCTTTCAACTGTGTCTCCAACGTCACAAAGCAATCTTGCGATCGTGTATTTACGAATCTCAGCTAGTTGCTCTGTGAAAGCAGGCAATGAAAAAGAAATTTAACATTCGTCCCAAATTTGTCTACAAGAAGTATGCTATATATCAAAATTATAAGAATCTATTAATATATGTGGCGTAATTCATTAGAACGATGCTTCTTTTTCTTCTTCTTCATTCTATAAAGGTCCACTGTTGAACAAAGGCCTCTCTCAAAGCTTTCCACAATGACCGATCTTGTGTTGCGCGCATCCATCGGCTTACGCGACCTTCACCAGGTCATAGATCCACCTTGTTGGGAGCCTTCCTACGCTGCATCTTCCGATACGTGGCCGCCACTGCTACTTAATTTTAGCAACTCGAAGAGGCCGAGGAGAACGGTGTGGTTCTCATAAATTATGCCATATTTTGTAACCTTTAAAATTTATTACATAGTAATGTGCACTTACCAGCGGTGAACGCATTAGGTCGGAACGGTCTCTCGTACCAATGTCTATCAGAAACCATGTTACGTTTGAGTTGTTCTATGACCAAGCAGTAGAATGTTGTAGGTACAAAGCCTCCCGGGATCGGTTTTTCTACCCAGATACCAGCCAAGAGATCAATGTCTTCTACTTTTTCATACACTTCTCTTAGTATTTCTATCCTCTAAAAGATTAAAATATATGATGTGAAAATCTAAGCTGTATCAGCTGTCGCCAGTCAATGTGGCATTGTAAAATACATAATTTATTCATAATTTATAAATTGATATAGTTAGCCATTTTGAGTATCTAGTATTTAGATAAATTAGAAGGTATAACATGCTACCTGAAATAAGTTTCCTACAATTCACCATAATTAACAAATGTGAGTCGTATGTTAACGATGAAGATCCATCACCAAGCCAAGTCTCAGAATCTCAAAAAATCTTCTCCCGTATTAACAACAGTTTTAATAATTACCTCAGGATCAATAGAGTTATACAGATCCTCGAAACTATGAATAGGCTGGCCGAAACAGAACTCCCTGTATTTAATATAAGGTTGGAATCCAAAATATCGGTTCTTTGCCAAATCGTTTGTCATCAAGTCTGACACGTGCTGATGAGGTCCAAGACCGAGCTCTGTGATCTGAAACAGTAGATAGCTTTAAATATATTCGTCGTCTAAACGTATGGACGACAGCAGGTCAAGCTACCCGAACCTGGCAAATATTTCCACTTAACCTTGAGCCTCAATGATTTAATTAAAGCTTATGCGGGCATCATGCGCAAACGGTGCGCTTCAATCTTACGCCGCACGCGCGACAGTCCCAATACCATCCTGTGCGCGTTGGTGGACCGATGGGACTCGCAGGATTAGACGTAGTGTTGATAAATATCTTTGTCATATTTTATGCATTACTAACACTAGTTTAAAAGCTCAAAATTGTACTAAGAAATATGCATTTAATCTAAAATTAATGAATTATTATTATTTTAATTTAGCCATAAAGTAGCTCAGCCGTTATTCCGTCATCGCCCGGCGCCTTGTTATTTTTAAGCTGTTTAAGAGCCAATCGAATCTCCTGCATGCTGGCGTCCGGGATATCTTCGGTCTAATGTCGGGTTAAGCTTGCTCTAGGGTCTTCAGCAAGATTTAATGCGGGTTTTGTCGTCGAAGTTTAGAGCTGTCCATAGAATTTCTCGACTTCCCTCAAAAGCTCGAGCCCGGACGTTATAATCTTACCGTCGTCAGTCTTCAGCTTGCTTAGCCGGCTATGCCCAATAGTCAGATCCCTCGCGAAAACTTTAGAGCCTCTGTTTCGCTCTATAGCCTCCGTTATACGCTCGGTATTATACCGACGTAGGCTGAGCTACTGAAGGCGGGTGGTGAACCGATCCTTAGGGCCCTTCAGAAGTTATTTAATTCCGTCATAGACGAGGGAAAACGCCACAGGCATAGCACAGAAGTGTTGTGGTACTCTTTTTCAAAAAGGGTGACAACACCCTTTTGAAAAACTACAGACTCATCTCACTTCTGAGCCATGTTTATAAGTTGTTTTCGAGAGTCCTCACGAATCGTCTCGCCTGCAGGTTTGACGACTTCCAGCTTCCCGAACAAGCCGGTTTCCGAAAGGGCTTCAGCACAGTAGATCACATACATACGCTGCGGCAGGTTATACAGAAGACCGAGGAGTATAACCTACCCCTTTGCTTGGCGTTTGTGGACTACGAAAAAGCCTTTGATTCGATCGAGACCTGGGCTGTACTGCAATCTCTCCAGCGGTACCAAATAGACCATCGGTATAATGAAGGGCTGAAGGGTTTATACGAAAACGCCACCATGTCAGTCCGAATACAGGAACAGACTTCGAAACCAATACCTCTGCAGCGTGATGTAAGACAGGGAGATGTTATCTCCCCGAAATTGTTCACCGCTGCATTGGAGGATGTCTTTAAGGTTCTGGACTGAAAAGGACTGGACATCAACATCAATGGCGAGTACATGACATACCTTCGGTTTGCTGATGATATTTATTATAGTTATGGCTGAGACCGCGGAGAACCTGAGTACAATGCTCAAAGACCTCAGTAGAGCATCCGAGCGAGTCGGTTTTAAAATGAACACGGACGAGACGAAAGTTATGTTTAATGCCCATGTTGTACCGACTCCTATAAAGATTGGAGACTCTGTTCTCGAAGTTGTTGAAAGTAACGTGTACCTGGAACAAACTATCCAGTTAGAAAGGTCCAACTTCGAGAAAGAGGTCAATCGTCGAATCCAACTCGGCTGGGCTGCTTTCGGGAAGCTACGTAAAATCTTCTCGTCCGTAATACCGCAGCGTCTCAAGACAAAAGTCTTCGACCAGTGTGTGTTGCCAGTGATGACTTACGTAATTAAGACGTGGTCGCTAACAGTTGGCCTTATAAGAAGGCTCAAAGTCACTCAAAGGGCCATAGAGAGGGCTATGCTTTGGGATTCACTGCGCGATCGAATCAGGAATGAGGAGATCCACAGAAGAACGAGAGTAACCGACATTGCCCGAAGAATTGCAACACTAAAGTGGCAGTGGGCTGGACACATGCCCGTAGGACCGATGCCCGATGGGGCCGACGGATTCTCGAGCGGCGACCACGCACCGGAAGACGTAGCGTGGGTAGGCCCCCGACAAGGTGGACCGACGACCTGGTGAAGGTCGCGGGAAACCGCTGGATGCGGGAGGCGCAGGACCGGTCGTCGTGGAGAACCTTGGGTGAGGCCTATGTCCAGCAGTGGACGTCTTTCGGCTGAAATGATGATGATGATAAGTCATAAAGTTGAAAATCTAATAAAGAAATTCGACAGATTGTAGTAGCTTGATGTGCTGTCTGTACATAAATTATAAACTGAATTGAGGTTCTCCAATTAGATTATTATTAAGATTATTTCCGAAAAAAAAAAACAAGTGTTATACATTTTTGTAAAGATATCATGATAGCTTTTCAGATAAAAAAATCGTGCTAATTGATTTCTGAGACTAAACGAGATACACTATGTAGAGTGAAAAAGATGAAATATAAATCAATTATAGAAATTAAATTTAATATTAACGGACAGAGATTTTGATCTAAAAACGGTCAAGGTAAGATACATTTTACTATAAATATCTTCAGGGAGCTGAAAGATAGTTACGAGTTCATTTGGAGTTAAACTAAGATGTGATAATTTTATAAACAAATTTGAAACTTGTGACTTGCATCGGGATCAGCAATATAATCTTCTTTAGCGCTTCCTTGTCTAAAGCTGCCTTGAGTCAAATAGTCCATGTTGTCATCTACAGCGAAGTATCCGGTTCTCAATGTGAGGTTTACTATGGGAATTTGTTTGAGATAGTAGCCATCTTTATCATACAATCTGGAAACATCGTTACAATTACTATCATAAAGTAAAATAAATGACTTATAAAACTGTTTATAGTCTCATGACCTTCAAATTTGGGTTTTAAACAATAGCTATTTAAAAAAATAAAATAATACTTTGAGTGAGAATTCTTAATTGCTCGTTCATTTTCATGATGAAGATTTATAAAGGTATTTCAAATAATTATACCTAAAAAATCAGTCACCGACAGAAGTGAAAACTGAAACTATTAAAAAACACAGAATACACAAAAAGCAAAAAACAAAAAACGAATAGTGTCTTGTCGGTCACGCTCACATAAATTCAATGCTTTTCAATCAAACATGATATATTGATATACATAAGAGGGCAATACATACTTCAAGGGACCGTCTAGGATAGTATGCACCCATCTCAAGACAAATGTGTATTCCAGAGAAACTTGTGGATACAAATGAGGATTATAATCATCTCTGAATCCGCCTGTTGGTGTGATCACTCCATCTTTTATCATATTGTCGTATCCTGTGAAATGCGATAAAAAAAAATGCTATTAATTTCAGTCAGAGGCTAGACAAGTGGCAATCCCTTTGCTAAGCGTTTCATAGTTATACGACTTTAAATAAGATTGAGATTCGTTTTTCCGTAGTTTAAATATCAGTCTCACAATTTTACTAATTTTCCACCATCATTAAATCAAATCAAAATATTTATTTGCCAGAAAATACATTGTTCGACAAGGGAAGATCTTGAAGGCCATGAGTTACTTGTATTCTGCCTGGAAGCAGGCGTGCAAATTACAATTGACAAAAAATAATAACTTAAGGATGACAGATCAGACTTTAAATAGTCAAGAATTCAAAAATAGCATAATAAGATTAAAAAAACAACCAATCATTGGTAGTCCAGTGATAATGACCCAGACAAATGGGTTTTAAGTAGGTTCGAAGATAGACTTGCGCTTTACTTCGTGCAATTCTTTGCACAAATATTCTGAACCTCCTTCTGGAGGTTCAGAATATTAACCTCACAAAACAGTGAAGGAAAAGGTCTCTCAGAACGGTGGTGGTATATTCTAGCACCGAAAATTCGAAAACGTGACATCTACCGACTAGTTCTAAGCCTGCTCTGTGGATTACAGTCCACTCTCTTTAAGAGAGGAAGCTTGCGTCCTAGCAATGGGAACCCTATAAGTTGATTATATGCTATGTCTAAGAGAGCGTCAATTTTTGTAGCCTTTTAATACTATTCATGATGTTTAGAGGGGACAAAATCTGAAGAAAACTCACCCATATATAACGGCAATAACTGATAGTAATAAAGCTGAAGTGACATGGCTATGTTAATATCTCTTGATACGTTGAACAATTTGTCGTCATCCCAACAGGGGTTGACGGAAGCTAAGTTTTTGGCTATGAAGTTGTGATTTCTCCAAAACCATACCACCACAAGGTTGATGCCTGCTAAAGTGTTCCCACCATCCTCAGCTGGAAAAAAATAAAATTATTTTGTCTAGGCCTTTTATAGCCCAATTAAATCGAAGATCGAATTTAAACGGAGTTCTTGGTCATAATTTTGAGGGATAACCGCTTGACGTCTTGTAATGTCAAGACAGGTGGTTATTGTATGGAAAAAACATGTATTTAAGATTACGTTACAACAAAAATTATACTATCGTGTCAGAGTGTAGGTGAATCAGTGTTCTAAATCTAAATGTGTAGATATAGTGATGTGTGTTGATATAATGTAATGTGTGATCATATAGTGAGTAGATCTATTATATAAAGACTCACGCATGGCATGACACCTGGTCTCCTGAGGCCTTTGATTCAAGAGGCAGACATTGGCAGTTGTGTTAGTGCTAGGAGGCCATATCCTGCCTTTATCATCCAATTCAGTCTTGACCAAACCTCTTTCGAATGTCCTCCCTTTTTGATTCAAATCTGTCAACTGATTGCCATATATTATAGATAGGTCCATTAGCGGAGTTGATGATACGATCTAAAAATAAGATTTTTAATTACTCGTTTGCGCGTAGTTATATGAAAGGTATGGATATGGATGCATATGGATCAAAATCGTGGTCGCCCACTACAGGCCTCATAAGAAAGCTCAAGGTCGCAGAGAGAGCTATGGAGAGGGCTATGCTAGGTGTCTCTCTACGTAGTTGAACCAGGAATGTGGAGATTCGTGTCGAATATGCGTATATTTAAAAACAAAATAGAATATGCACATTGATTTTAATCGTTAATCATTTGTTGTTTTATAAACTAATTTGTTGTTACTTGATATTACGTTTCTTCTTTTTTTTATATGCCATGACATTAAGTTGACTTTGACTTTAATTATACATTCATATTAATATTTCAACGATAATTACTGTATTATTTGTTAAATTTAAATTTCAAACTATGTTGTCATTAGGTATTATTTTTAATTTTTTAAATTTAATTACGACATTGACTATTCAAAAGTACCAAGTGACGGTTAATTTGAAATTATTTATTGTATTGCATCTTCGAGCCGATGATCTGCCATTGTTATGTACGCCATTATTGTCACATGCATCAGGCCATAACTTAAATAATATAGTTTAAATTTTTCTAAATGTTAAATGTTTGTGATGTGGCAGAACTTATTTTAAATAAATAAATAAATGTGAAGAATGAAAGTCACCGTCATAGCCCAGCGGATTAGCTCTTTAAAGTGGCAGTGAGTGGGGCACATAGCACGTAGAGCCAATGGGCCGATAGAGCTCTTAAATGGCGACCAAGTACCGGTAAAATTAGTGTCGGATACCCACCGACCAGGTGGTAGGATGACCTGACCGAAATCGCACGGAAGATGGATGCAGATCGCTTTCAACAGAAATCCTTGGGGGAAGCCTATGTCCACCAGTGGACTTCCTGTGGCTGACATGATGATAACGATGATGTGAAAAGTATGGTATGATCAACAAAATTAATAGATAGATAATGGGCGTCCCATAACGTTCAACTCAGGTTTTTTTTTTAGATTTGTAAAAATGAATAAGAATTCAATTTATTTTCATAAATGTACTTATATCATAATTTTTATAAACGTGTGTGTAATTGTGCGATCTGTTTGCTTTTTCTCACAGTACATTAATATAATAAATAAAATAGTAATTCTCAACAATGTATTTTTTTTTTGGTAGATTCCAATTATTTTTTTAATTAATAGTTCCAGCTGAATCTTAGATTAAATTGTATTCTTAATTAAAGTATAAATTACCATAATTTTAAAAAAAACCTTAATTATTTTTGCCTAAAACTAGCCTTTTATATTACTTGTTATATAACGTATAAAAAAGTTACAACATTCTTTTTTTCTGTAAATACGTAGAATACTCTTAATTATTCTTTATTATTTCTTATTCAGTTGTACTTAAAGCAAAATATAAGCTATAGAGCTATATTATTAACCTAGCCTTTTCGTAACCATGTTGGATGGAGCCGAGTACCAGTATTCTACAGAGCAACTAGCTCCACAACCAATTTACGAGGTAATAAGAATCCCTAAATAACATAAAATAGCTATTATTATAGCAGAGGCTAACAAAAGATATATGCATATATTATATGATATAGAAAAATAAGGAACAGGAATTAAAAAAAGAAAAAGAAGTGAAGCAGAGAATAGGTAGGATAGATAGAGAAAAGAAGACCAATCAACAATACTTACTCTTTCAGGTGCAGTATCATTCTTGATGCAACCAATGGTCTGGAAGGTTTCTGGCCTGGTCATATTAACACAGCGGACGCCAGAGAAGCGATGCACCGGGTCATCAACAGGTATCTTGTTGGGAACACACATATAATCCGTTTTACCTTTTTCAGCGCAGCAGTATGGCCGCCAAGCTACGTAGTTTACTGGAATGGGAATGTCAAGTTGATCTTCGTGTTTTTCAGGTGAAGGAAACAGCCTTCGAGTTTGTTTCGGCTTTTCTTCTCAGATTAGCCAGACAGGAAACGCCGATCTCATAAAGTTTTTTTAAATAAGCTTGATATATAAAAGTGTTTGTAGAAATCTACTCAGAAAATAAAATAATTTATCATTTAACATTATTATAGTTTATTTATTATATTAATTTGATATAAAGAGGTTTTTATTTCGTGTATGTTAATGTCTCACTGTAACAAAGTTTTTTGAAGAATAATGAAGTAATCTGTCCATTTCTTAGGTTTTTTTAAACCTAATAAACTTTGTCGTATTTACGAGTATCCACAACTACTAGCTCAAGTTGATAGAAGTATTTTCCTAATTGCGACTAGTATTGTACCCCTGAAATCCGGTTTCGAAAGGAATGATATGACCTGAGCTGCTAAGACTGATATACCTACATATTTAAACACATTGCAAATTTTACTCAAGGTTCTGTAAATGTATGCAATCTTTTAAGGTCATACCTATTAATTATCATGTCGGTATGTATTAAAGGCCTCGTAGAATATTTCCTAATTTATTTACTTAAATGTTTGTTTAACCTGAAAAAAAGCGGTAAGTACGAAAATAAAAAGAAACGATTAAGAACGTATATTCGCTTGACGTCAGTATGGCGCGTTGTTCGCATGTTGCGTTGTAGGCACATTCGTCATCATCATCATCATCAGCCTCTACTCGTCCACTGCTGGACATCGGCCTCTTCCATGGCACGCCAACAAGCCCGATTCTGAGCAGTTCTCCGCCAGCCACTACCAGCCGCCTTTTTGATGTCGTCGCTCCATCTCGCCCAAGGGCGTCCTACGCTATGTTTGCCGAGACGCGGTCTCCACTCTAGGACTCGCTTACCCCAACGGTTGTCGGACCTGCGGCATATGTGACCAGCCCATTGCCATTGCAGCTAATCCTCTCGGCCATGTCGGTAACTCTAGTCCTCAGTCGGATCACCTCATTTCTGACACCAGATTGTAGTAGCTTCATGAGCCAGGTGGTGTCTGGTACTATGATATTAAAAACTAAATCTAAAATAAATCCGTTTGTTACTCTTCCACGCAAGAACTACTCAACGGATTTCTGTGTTATTTGGCACACATGTGATTTATAATCCCGATATTTCTAGGTGATCTAAACTTATGCGGCTAACCACAGGGGGGAGGCGGGGAGGTAGTAAGTAGACAAGCAAACGATATGTGATATAGCCATACCTGTATCATGCAAGGAAACGACATCAGCGGTCATAAAGATAAAGTAGTGTATGGCCAGCGTCGTGAATGTGGTGCTGGGCACACGACCCACTGAGTACAGACGAGTCCTGAGGTATTTCGCGAGGGGCATCTCGTTACCTGATGCGGTTTTCTTCGGTTCAAAGTCTGCAACAAAGAACGGTTAATTGTTTAAAAAAAATCAGCCAAGTGCGAGTCGGACTCGCGCACGAATGGTTCTGTTCCATTGTCTTTAAAAATGGCAAAAAAATCACGTTTGTTGTATGGGAGCCCCCTTAAATATTTTATTTTTTTTATTTTTAGTGGGTATTTATTATTATAGCGGTAACAGAAAAACATAATCTCTGAAAATTTCAACTGTCCAGCTATTACGGTTCATGAGATACGCCCTGGTGACAGACGGACGGACGGACAGACGGACAACGAAGTCTCATTCATAAGGTTTTAGTTTGGGTTAGTTTTCTCAAACTTAAAAGGAGAGGTCAACCTCAATTTTGTTTGTACCAACTTAGTTTTTGAATAAAATATTTTTCATTTTTTCAGGGTTCCGTTTTACCTTTAAGGTACGGAACCCTAAAAACGCTCCATAGTTGTTATTTTGTGTCCGTTCACCAATATTTTAGACATTTTACACTTTTTAGACATATCTACTGTTATAGGTGAGGACCTGCGCCGTGGCGCCTCTCTAGCCACTCCTCAATGAGGGGATTTACCGCCGCTATTGAGGCGTGCCGAATTCACTCTAGCCTTGAAGACACTTAAATTGTAGTCAGACGGAAACACCGCCGCTGGCAAATTGTTCTAGTCCCTCGATGGACACGGTATAAAAGACGAGGCGAATCCCTTCGTCCTGATCGTAGCGGTGCTAACAACGTATGGGTGGATAACTGGATACTCGCCGTACGCCGGTCGTCTGATGATGGAACGGAGATGGGGAAATAAGTCATGAAATTTCCTCGTATACTCAGGTGTCCTACAGAATTTAAGTTACGGTCATTAGGAATCATTAGGCTATCACTGCTTCAAAAGTAGAAAGTTATTAATTTTATGTCTTCTCGTAGATAATAGCAGTTTCACTTACTTTTACTATACACTGGAGGCAATACCCTCGTGAATGGAGTATGTGTGGCTCCTCTCGGAGGATGATCGAGGTTGTTGCAGGAGCCATCCACTCTCCTGCCCTCGTTAGGATCACATGGTTCTATCTCATTTACACACCAACTATAGAAAAAAAATAGCAGCCAGAAATTTATACTAACACTAGCTGACCCGGCGAACTTCGTTCCGCCTTAAAGCATGACTACATTTTAAATTAGGATAATTTTAAATAAATAAATATTATTATTCAGTCATTCTTTATTTGGGAGCACAATCCTGGCGGTTCTCCGGAAATCTTTAATGTGCTACAATACTCGCAAACAACATCCATTGGCCCAATGCGAAAGTCATTGCGCTATATTATATGCGTATTGAAATGCTGCCCGATTCAAATCAGTATTTGATGAATTTCTTCTTGTGCTTCGTAAATTATCTATTGCTTGATCTCTGAGGTTTACTCGACGATTTCGCATTGCCAACCGAGCCGTTTCACGGGCTGCCTCCCTTTGCTCTGGTGAGTGAGAAGCACGAAGTCGAGCCATACTAAGGCTGCGCTCTTCAAGTGCAATTTCTTGCTCTTCTTCAGTTCTTTTTTTTTGTTTTGGACAGGTAATCATCAAATGACCTCTCCCGCACTGGGCGGAGCGGAAGGGCGTGTCAGACTTTGTTTGAGGCGTGAGGGTAGTGGGATTTTCGCTCCCTCACGCGCTCCGCCTCTTCCTTTGCCAGCATCACTGCTTCACAGAAGGAGGTGAAAGCTTGCCATGCACTCTTGCTCCGGACTATGGCCCGGACCAGGGTCGGACGCGAGAGATCGCCGCCGATCGCCGCCACGAGGACACGGCTGTACTCTACCCAAGCTGGGCAGACCTCCACCATATGCTCCACCGTGTCCTCAGGGCGAAGCACACAGTGATCACCCTGGCGTTTCCTCCCGCCTTATACGGAACAGGAACCTCCCAAAACAGCCGTGTCCGGTGAGGACCTACGTCAGTCGGAAGGTGAGGACGCCGTGGCGCCTCTCTAGCTACTCCTCAAAGAGAGGACTTACCACCGCTATTGTGGCGTGCTCAGTGCTGGATTGCGACAATCACACTTTCCATGTCGCCATGAGATGCCGCCGGAGCTCTGTCCGCTGTACTGCGATTTTTTGCGGCAACGGAGTTATGCCTCCTCTCGTCACTCCCACATGTGGGCAAGGGATAGTGTTTCTCCACAATTTAATGGATGTTATTATATATATAAACGTTTCTTTTTAATTTCTCTATCTATTAAAAGAAACCTCATCAAAATCTGTTTCGTAGTTTTAAAGATTTAATCATACAAAGGGACATAGGGAAAGAGAAAGTAACTTTGTTTTATAGTATGTAGTGAAGTGGTAAATGGCACAGCAATACAATATTAGAAATTTTGAAGTTGAAGTTTGCCTTGTGGCTCTTTATTAAAAATTAAACCGGCTGAGAGTATTTATATTCCTTGTTTTAAATGAATGCATCAACATTCAACCGGTAAGATTTTTTTTTAATATGCTGAGTAGTGCAGCAGTGTGTTTGTACCATTTTTAACAATTGAACCGCTATCTTATATTTTGACTGAGTTGTTTTGTTATACCATGTCTTATGTCACGTCACACGGGAACGACGGGAACAACGGGAACGGGATAAAAAGTATCCTATGTGATATGGCCTTCTCCCAGTTCTTATCTACCTCCATACCAATTTTGAGCCATACTGGTTAAGCGGTTCTTGAGTTATAAATAGAGTAACTAACACGACTTTCATTTATATACATACACTTCATTCAAATCGGTACCAGCCCTTTAGGAGGAATTCAGTGACGTACACAGGTACAGCAGATTTAGGAATATACCCATGGAAAGCATTGTCATCTACATTTGTAACAAAGATATCATACCTCTCTCTACCCCTAGAGCTCTTGTTTCAGTCTCTTAAAGTTAAAAAAAAAAATATTTAAAAAAATTAAAATATATTTTTTTTTATTTTTTACCCTTTTAGTTTTTATGTACAATTTTCTTTATAAGTAACTACAAAAAATAAAAAAAATAAAACTATAAACTTGTCTAAAACAAAAAAAAAAAGGTTGTAATTGCCCGGGTTTGAACCGAGGAACACCAGCCATCGCGAGTAGACCATACCACTGTAGCCTACGCCACAGCCGCTAGGTCCAGCCGCGCGAAATTAGCGCCCGTATTATGCGTGAAATATAGCGAAAGAGAAAACTCGAAAACATGCGCTTCTCCAGACATAAAACTGAGCTAGATCGATTTCTCGCCCCCGAAAACCCCCACATATTAAATTTCAGCGAAATCGTTAAGGCCGTTTCAAAGATCATATGATTCTTCAAGCGATCAGCGCCATCTGCCGGGCTGATTTGTGAATCTAAACCATCCAGGTCACCACTCAAACTCATACAGAAAAATTCATTAAAATCGGTCAAGCCGTTTAGGAGGAGTTCAATGACATACACACGTACAGCAGAATTATATATATAAAGATTATCGGCCGCGCGCGACTTCGTCCGCGTTTTTTTATATACTCCGCTCCTATTGATCGCAGCGTGATGCTATGTAGCCTAAAGCCTTCCTGGATTAATGGGCTACCCAACGCATACAGAATTTTTTAAAATCGGTGCTGTAGTTCCTGAGATTAGCGCGTTCAAACAAATAAACTTTGCAGCTTTATACAACGTGTAACAAAAAGGGTATATACATACCAAGGGCATGGCATCTTTACATGATATCAAACGATATCGGAAGGGTTTCAACTCAAAATAAAATACTCAAAAAATTGCCACCAAATTTTCGGTTTCGTGTGTTTCTTAAAATAAAATCATAACAAACGTGGCAGCACACTACATACGTTAATAACTACTCGTTACCCGTAACGTTACTTGCTAAAAACCGATAAATGTCTTCAATATCTCTGTGCGACTAGTATGATAGTAGCCTATCACAGGCGGTGTTTTTCCTCATAACTTCCCAACAATCCCGCATGATACCAATCCCGTTTGATATCATGTAAAGATGCCATGCCTTTGTTATGTATATACCCTTTATGTTACACGTTGTATATTAGTATAGATATAGATGTGAACATTGAAAATATTATAGGCTAGCCGGCAGTTTTTTTTATATATATTATAATTTAGTGCTTGACCGCAATCCTGCCTGATGCAATCGTTGATGGTAACGCGCGCTAGTTTATTAAGAGCCTTTTTATCCAATTGGGTATTGAGAAAACATTCCAAGGAAAAGTACTGCCGCGATTAAAATCTAAATTTAATTAGCCAATTATTTTCTAAACCTAAATAATCAGCCTATTATAATCTCTCCACCCTTTAGAAAGCAATGTTGTTGAAATAATTTATACATACAATGTATATGTATAAATTATTTCAACAACTGAGTAATTTGGAAAGAAAACGGCTTACTAGTATATTGTGCCCGTAATCTAATCAAAACAATAAAAAAACTCACAAAGTGGTATTAGTCTTGTCGTGTCTCCTCACTTCTTCCCTACTAATCTCAGTCCCATAATACGAATCATAAAAAATGGCGCCCCTCACACTGCACAACAACGAAACTAAATAAATTAAAATCAACATATTACATGTCCGGTCTTAAAGGAGTACAAAACAAAAATACAAAGAATTAACTCGACTGGTTTGATTAACTAATTTCTAACAAGTTAATTATTCTACATAGAGTTAAGTTTTTATGCCTAACAAGGACATTTGGAACGGATGTTGAATAGGTACAGTTTTAAACAGAGATATATTATATTAAGGTAAATAAAAAAACTAATATTTAACTAATTACCTAAAGCGAGGGAGTATAGTACTCGGTAGTACCTAGTGCTATAGGGTCAAAGGGCTATTTGGCTTCAAAGATTTTCCATGCATAATTTCAGTGACTACTTATATACGAAAATAATAAATGTGTGGATGACGTTATGGCTAGTGATCCAGTAACGACGAGTAGGGCTGTTCATATGTGTGCCAAATAATCCTTTAGGAATCAGAAGATTCCTCCTGGAGAGCTTTTCTCTACTCAGGTGATCTAATCCTATGTGAATTGGCATATACAATTCTTTTAAACTACTGCGTGCTTTTCTTATCTTTATATATATAATTCTGCTGTACGTGTGTATGTCATTGAACTCCTCCTAAACGGCTTGACCGATTTTAATGAATTTTTCTGTATGAGTTTGAGTGGTGACCTGGATGGTTTAGATTCACAAATCAGCCCGGCAGATGGCGCTGATCGCTTGAAGAATCATATGATCTTTGAAACGGCCTTAACGATTTCGCTGAGAAATCGATCTAGCTCAGTTTTATGTCTGGGGAAGCGCATGTTTTCGAGTTTTCTCTTTCGCTATATTTCACGCATAATACGGGCGCTAATTTCGCGCGGCTGGACCTAGCGGCTGTGGCGTAGGCTACAGTGGTATGGTCTACTCGCGATGGCTGGTGTTCCTCGGTTCAAACCCGGGCAATTACAACCTTTTTTTTTTTGTTTTAGACAAGTTTATAGTTTTATTTTTTTTATTTTTTGTAGTTACTTATAAAGAAAATTGTACATAAAAACTAAAAGGGTAAAAAATAAAAAAAAATATATTTTAATTTTTTTAAATATTTTTTTTTTTAACTTTAAGAGACTGAAACAAGAGCTCTAGGGGTAGAGAGAGGTATGATATCTTTGTTACAAATGTAGATGACAATGCTTTCCATGGGTATATTCCTAAATCTGCTGTACCTGTGTACGTCACTGAATTCCTCCTAAAGGGCTGGTACCGATTTGAATGAAGTGTATGTATATAAATGAAAGTCGTGTTAGTTACTCTATTTATAACTCAAGAACCGCTTAACCAGTATGGCTCAAAATTGGTATGGAGGTAGATAAGAACTGGGAGAAGGCCATATCACATAGGATACTTTTTATCCCGTTCCCGTTGTTCCCGTCGTTCCCGTGTGACGTGACATAAGACATGGTATAACAAAACAACTCAGTCAAAATATAAGATAGCGGTTCAATTGTTAAAAATGGTACAAACACACTGCTGCACTACTCAGCATATTAAAAAAAAATCTTACCGGTTGAATGTTGATGCATTCATTTAAAACAAGGAATATAAATACTCTCAGCCGGTTTAATTTTTAATAAAGAGCCACAAGGCAAACTTCAACTTCAAAATTTCTAATATTGTATTGCTGTGCCATTTACCACTTCACTACATACTATAAAACAAAGTTACTTTCTCTTTCCCTATGTCCCTTTGTATGATTAAATCTTTAAAACTACGAAACAGATTTTGATGAGGTTTCTTTTAATAGATAGAGAAATTAAAAAGAAACGTTTATATATATAAAAACATCCATTAAATTGTGGAGAAACACTATCCGTTGTCCACATGTGGGAGTGACGAGAGGAGGCATAACTCCGTTGCCGCAAAAAATCGCAGTACAGCGGACAGAGCTCCGGCGGGATCTCATGGCGACATGGAAAGTGTGATTGTCGCAATCCAGCACTGAGCACGCCACAATAGCGGTGGTAAGTCCTCTCTTTGAGGAGTAGCTAGAGAGGCGCCACGGCGTCCTCACCTTCCGACTGACGTAGGTCCTCA
The DNA here is from genome assembly GCA_017933935.1 of Sesamia nonagrioides. Taxonomy (NCBI): domain Eukaryota; kingdom Metazoa; phylum Arthropoda; class Insecta; order Lepidoptera; family Noctuidae; genus Sesamia; species Sesamia nonagrioides. Next base: position 159,954 of record JADWQK010002164.1, on the reverse strand, counting down.
CCGGACACGGCTGTTTTGGGAGGTTCCTGTTCCGTATAAGGCGGGAGGAAACGCCAGGGTGATCACTGTGTGCTTCGCCCTGAGGACACGGTGGAGCATATGGTGGAGGTCTGCCCAGCTTGGGTAGAGTACAGCCGTGTCCTCGTGGCGGCGATCGGCGGCGATCTCTCGCGTCCGACCCTGGTCCGGGCCATAGTCCGGAGCAAGAGTGCATGGCAAGCTTTCACCTCCTTCTGTGAAGCAGTGATGCTGGCAAAGGAAGAGGCGGAGCGCGTGAGGGAGCGAAAATCCCACTACCCTCACGCCTCAAACAAAGTCTGACACGCCCTTCCGCTCCGCCCAGTGCGGGAGAGGTCATTTGATGATTACCTGTCCAAAACAAAAAAAAAGAACTGAAGAAGAGCAAGAAATTGCACTTGAAGAGCGCAGCCTTAGTATGGCTCGACTTCGTGCTTCTCACTCACCAGAGCAAAGGGAGGCAGCCCGTGAAACGGCTCGGTTGGCAATGCGAAATCGTCGAGTAAACCTCAGAGATCAAGCAATAGATAATTTACGAAGCACAAGAAGAAATTCATCAAATACTGATTTGAATCGGGCAGCATTTCAATACGCATATAATATAGCGCAATGACTTTCGCATTGGGCCAATGGATGTTGTTTGCGAGTATTGTAGCACATTAAAGATTTCCGGAGAACCGCCAGGATTGTGCTCCCAAATAAAGAATGACTGAATAATAATATTTATTTATTTAAAATTATCCTAATTTAAAATGTAGTCATGCTTTAAGGCGGAACGAAGTTCGCCGGGTCAGCTAGTATAAATATATAATGTCTAAAAGCAGTGTGATTAAATAATCACACTGCTTTTAGACATTAAAAATAAGCTTGCAATTCTACATCTTTTTGAGGCGCGCGTGAAACACAACCTACCTTCGACCCGGGCCTGGTCCTTACCGGGCGGCGAGCTGCCCACAGCTATAGTGCGCCTACGGGGGCCGGGAGTTCGATGTTGTTTCCTGGCCAGGGCGTCTCCTGTAGTGGTTAGAGGCATGAGGGCGCTGAAATTCCCGCTCCCTAATGCACTCCACCTTCTCCATAGATTTGAATACCCTCAATTTGTGAACTTGGCTAACAGTTTCGTCGTGTTCCGGCATGATGTCTGCTGAAGCCGTACGGAGAACGGGACTGAGCAGTTATGTTGCGATGTGTACCGCGTACGATTCACCAAATGTTATTGTGTAGTGAGTTTGGTCGTGGAGGGTTCCAGATCAATCGCCCTCTGGCGCAGCATCGTTGGTCGTGCTGTTGGGTTTTACATTGCATCACCTCGCTCAACTGCCGTCTTCCTTCCTACTCATTAAGATATTTAAGTGAATAGGCTTAATAAACTTGCGGCTTTACCATTAACGATCGCATCACTGCTTACCATCAGGCGGGATTGCAGTCAAGCACTAGTTTATAATTATTAAAATGTAGGAAATACTAGATATTACTGTGGAATGAAATTTTGTATGACATTTTGGTTTCGTACAAAATCACTGTATTTTTTTTTTTGCATCAGTTTTTTTAAAGATTATATTTGCGGCAACGTAAATACTTTCGCTTGAAAGATAAGGAGCATTTTACTCTGTACGAGTTTTACACGCAACACACATAATATAGTACCAACTGAAGCAACGCCCTTCCATATTTTAAAGTATAAATGATGTACAGTCAAGAAAACAGTTTAGTCTAGGAGTAATATTATATAAAAACTAAGCTAGCAATAAAATATTGAACGTTAGTGTATGAAATGTGCCTTGAGAGAGCTGGAATCTAAGCGCTCTCACGCCTCTAGCCACCGCAGGAGATGCTCTGATTGGGAGACAACATCGAACTCCCGGCCACCGTAGGCGCGCCACCCGGTAAGGACCAGGCCCGAGTCGAAGGCGTGTTGTCGACTAGAATAACTGCCACAAGTGCCACCTGTTTAGACAACATCTTTACTAACTTAAGACCTTCTGACCATTTGATTATAAATGAGTTAGACTCTGATCACTGTGGCCAGTTAGTTACTTTTCCTCAGAAAAGTCAGAGCTCAAAGAAAATTTGTGCGTTTTGTTCCTGTAAATGAAAATCGTTTAGGACAGTTCAAAAATAATTTAATTGAAAAGCTACCGGGCTTGCCTCATCAAACCAACCCGGATCATGCGTATAGTGTACTATCTAACCTGATTAATTTTGAATTTATTAAAGTTTTCACAAAAAAATATTGCCTTGTCGCGACCGCATTATATTTAATGACTGGGCAACCCCAGGTATTTATAAAAGCAGGGAAAAAATTATGAACCGTGTCAGGAAAAAACTTATAACCATGATTAACCATGATGAAAGTTTTCAAGAATTTGTTAAATATTATTCAAAAACTTTTAAAAGAGCCTGTTTCTCAGCAAAAGCCATTAACATTAAAAATAAAATATAATCTTCTGGAAATAAAATCAAAACAACTTGGGAAATTATAAATTCTGAAACTGGAAGAACCAAAGTACAAAATCGCGATTTCCATGTTAAAATTAACGATGAAGATATGGCGGGTAGCAACTGAGTTTGAGAATTTTTTCACTAATATTCCAATAATAAGAACAAAAACTTTTGTCTTCTTCCTGCACTTCTGCTTATGCCGTACTAAAAGAATGTGTTCCAGAATATGACAAACCCTTTACATTTGTGACTGCTAAAGAATTTACATTTGTGACTGCTAAAGACATTATAGAATCTTTTAGAAAAAAAACTGCCGATCTTTGGGGTTTGTCAGTATATACTGAAGCTTCAATAATAGATGTTATCGCACATTTCTTAGCAATTATTTTTAATTCTTGTGTTACATCTGATATATTTCCTGATTTGATGAAACTTAATAAAGTAATTCCACTGTTCAAATCTAGTAGTACAATTATTGATCATAGTAGTAGATGTAGATCATAATAGTAGTACCTACATCAATGATGGAAATATTTGAAAAAATAATTTTGAAACAGTTGTTGAGGCACTTTAACTTACGTAATTTATTGCACGTGAAACAATTTAGTTTTACAAAGGGTCGTTCAACTACAGATGCGGGCGTGGTGTTGCTAAAGAACATATTTGGGGCCTCGGAGGAATCGAAAGATGCTCTTGGTGTTTTTTGTGATTTGTCCAAGGCCTTTGATTGCGTACATCGTGATACTCTTATCAGGAAATTGTACCATTATAGTTTAAGGGACACAGCTTTCGACCTTCTGACTTCTTATCTGAATAATCGAATTCAGAGGGTTGTAAATGACTAATGGCAAGAGATCTGCAGGATCTGTGGTCACCATGGGCGTTCCGCAGGGCTCAATTCTAGGTCCTTTCTTGTTTTTAATTTATATTAATGACTTACCTCATCACGTGAGGGATAATCATAACATAGTATTGTTCGCGGATGACACATTCTCTTATTTTTAAAGTCAAGCGTCAGCTAGCAAATTTTGACGAAGTTAAAAATGCACTTTCTAAAGTTGTCCATTGGTTTAATGTAAATAACCTTCTTTTAAATGAAAAGAAAACTAAAGTCATTAAATTTTCTACGCCAAATGTCAGGCAGCTAAGTACCACTGTTCAACTAAATGAAGTAGAGTTGATCCCTGTCGAGTCGACAGTTTTTCTTGGATTAACTGTTAACGCCACAATGGGGTCCTCACATTGAGAAGTTGTCGGGTAGACTCAGTTCTGCAGAAAATCAGACAGATAACTGATATGAAAATAACTAAAATAAACAATTCTGGCTGTATCCACATACAGCGAGAATTGTTTATTTTAGTTATTTTCATAGTCTTATGACTTATGGGATTTTTCTCTGGGGAACTTGTGCGGACATCAATATTATCTTTGTTTTACAGAAAAGGGATGTTCGAGCCACTTACAACCTTGGTCCTAGAGATTATCTTAGAAAAAAATATAAAGATATTCATCATAAAATAAATATCAGGAACAAACACAATCTTGCTGTACATGACACTCGTCTCCATAGAGTAGGCAACTCGTTCATGGGTCAATGTATACACTTTTACAACAAGCTTCCCATGGACATTCGAAACTTACCCATTAAACGATTTAAAAACTATGTAAAGGCCAAACTTTGCAAAAAAGAGGTATTCAAATCAAATCAAAGCATTTATTTCAAATAAACCAGTTACAGGCGCTTTTGAATTGTCAGAAGGTCGGTCAGCCAGTAAGGTGAAGCTAGTCGCCCATTCCAAAGAGTAGGTACCTATGGAGAAAAACGGGCAAGAAACTCCATGGACACTCTTTTAAATTGTCAAGCTATTGATACAAATATTTGATTACATCATTCGTTTTGAAATCAACCGTGTGTGAACGATGCAGAAATATAGTGTACGCTAAGAGCGTCCATTATGGAAAACACACAAAAAATAAAAAAGAACAACAATTTATAAATGAAAATGCGCCGTGGCAGCTAAGTGATTACCAGTAGGTATTATAAAATCGCAGATTTTTTAGAAGACAAAAAAGCTTGAGACTGAGCTGCTCGCTCTGTTAAGCATTGTTATTTAGCAATATGCGTAATATTAACGTAAATTATTGTAAACCTCTTCATTTTTAATGTCTGGACTTGAAAAAAGACTATGATCCCTGAGTTTGTTTCGGCTATTTCTTTTCAGAGGTAGTCAGTTAGGAAATGCCAGCTTGTGTTAGCAGCATCTTGGCGATTAACTTCATGAATACCGATCTCAACACCTCGATACGAATCATAGTACCTACAAAGCCTTTACATCACACAGCACAGGAGCCATCATACTGCCGTATCTACTAATCCAAGTGCCATAATCATTTATCTCTTTAGTTGGCACCTATTGTTTCAAAATTCTGATTCTTTTTTTAATAATTATAAACTAGTGCTTGACTGCAATCCCGCCTGATGGTAAGCAGTGATGCAATCGTTGATGGTAAAGCGCACTAGTTTATTAAGCTAATTCACTTAAAAATTTTTGGAATAGGAAGGATGACGGCAGTTGAGCGAGATGATGCAATGTTAAACCCAAGAACAGCACGACCAACGATACTGCGCCAGAGGGAAATTGATCTGGAGACTCTCCATGCCTAAACTCCCGACACAACAACATTTAGCGCATCGTACCCGGCACACATCGCAACACAACTGCTCAGACCCGTCCTCCGTACGGCTTCATCAGATCCTTTCCATTGTTATGATTCATATCACTGTGTTGTTATTTTCGGTTGCAATGACATCTATAGTCAATTAGTCATTCTTCATGTTGTTGTATGAAACAATCGAAGCATTATTACATATTTTGCACATCGAATATAGCTGGCGTTTAGGTTATTTCATTAAATAAAGTAGTAAAGCACTTTTTACCAGTCGTTATTAGTGTTCTTCTTTTATATTTTTTATTTATCTAGTTTTATCTGTTCACTTTTTCAGCCTATAAAGGTCCACTGCTGGACAAGTATTTGGTGTAATAATAGCTCTTTAATAACGCGCGGGCAGATGCTATCAAAAATCAACACAAACTTAATGATATTATTACCAAACACTCACAAATTAAGTTTAATCATCATCATCATCTCAGCGTTTATCCCGGTTGCATCCGCGGCTTTCGCGTTGGAGCCCGGGGTCCGCTTTCCTGCACATTCTCCTCCATTTCGCACGATCTTTAGCGTCCTGTGGTAAGAGCTTGTTGGCATGCATGTCATCTCTTACAACGTCAAGCCAGCACTTCTTTGGTCTACCCCGCTTGTTCCGGCCCGGCGGAGGCGCCATGGCAAGACATTTGTTACCCACGTAACATGCCGGTTTCCGTAAGACGTGGCCGTACCAGCGTAGGCGACCCTCCTGCAGTTTGTCTGCAATGTCACGGACACGAAGGCTGCCCCGGATGCGGGAGTTCCTGATGCGGTCTTTCCGCGTAACTCCACACATCCACCGCAGCATATTCATCTCCGTGACACGCAGCTCCTGCTTGTGTCGCTCAAGCACAGGCCACGCCTCACTGCCATACAGGAGAACAGGTCTAATGATGGTTTTATAGACCTGTCCCTTAAGCTTAACCGGCATTTTGGGGTCACAAGTGACACCTGTCACCTCACGCCATTTCGCCCAAGCTGCGGAAATACGTGCCTTGACGTCGCAATCAATGTCGCCGGACGCGTGAAGCACAGACCCCAAGTATTTAAACTGGTCCGTGCGCTCGACCATATCTCCGCCTATGCGCACAGACATGGGGTCTGTCGTGTTGCTGGCCAAGTATACGGTCTTCGACACGTTGAGTTTCAGACCTCCGTTCTCAAGCGAGTCCTTCCACGCATTCACACGCCGCACCAACCGTTCCCTGTCCGCGTCCGCCAGCGCGATATCGTCAGCATACATGAGTAGCCAGGGAGGCTGCTCATGTGAGTCCTTGATGCTGTCCGACAAAACGTCTAATATCACGCTGAACAGAAACGGACTAAGGACGGATCCCTGGTGGACTCCGACGGTGATGGGGAAGGGTTTAGTGTCGCCAACAGCGGTCCTGACAACGGAATCGGAATTGAGGTACATGTCTCGAATTATGTCGACATAGGCTTCAGGTACCCCTTTGGACCTCAGTGCCCACCAGATCACCCCGCGTGGGACACAGTCGAAGGCCTTCTGCATATCTAGAAAGAGCATATGCAGAGGCGTGTTCTTCGATCTGTATCTCTCCATGGCGATCCTTAGTGCGAAGATAGGGTCCATGGTTCCGTACCCTGGCCGAAACCCATATTGACACTCCGAGACAGCACACTCCTGCCGGATTCGGGAGTCTACGATCCTCTCAAAGATTTTCATGGTGTGGGACATGACCTTGATACCGCGATAGTTGCCACACTCCTGAACCGAGCCCTTGCCTTTAAAGACTGGAGTAATTATACTCAGCCTCCATTGGCTCGGGATTTTGCCGGTCAGGAGCACGCGATTGAAAAAGTTAGTTAGCATGCCCACACCGCGAGAACCCATCGCCTTCCAGGCCTCAATGGGGACTTCATCAGCTCCGACAGCTTTCCGATTCCCCATACGACGAAGAGCCGTTTGGACTTCCTCAGGCGTTATCAGAGGCACTAATCCAAGATTCGGAGGGAGTTCCGGTGTCTGCACCTGTTGATGCTGCTTGTTCAGCAGCTCGTGAAAGTACGAGCGCCATCTCTCCTTCACCGCGAGGTCCTCGCATAGCAGGTTGCCATTTGGGTCTTTTACACAACGGCACTTGGATATATCCTGTGCCGCTTTGACCCTGGAACATGCCAACTTGTAAATGAGCTTTTGCCCCTCAGACGATTCCAACTTCTCGTAGAGAGGTTGCAAGTGGTCTCGTCTGGCTCTGGCTACAGCTCTTTTGGTGGCACGTTTGGCAACCTTGTATGCATCGCGATCTTCAGGAGATCCGGTCGCTTGCCACGTTTTGAAGAGGGCTTTCTTCACCTTAGTCTCCCTCTGGACTGTGTCATCCCACCACCAGGTTTCCTTGTCACGTTTGCGGCCGCCCTTAGATACGCCGAGTACCACCCGCGCCGCCCCCGTAATAGCTGCCTGGATCCTGTCCCAGTGGTCTTGCACATGTTCTCCATCGGTACCGACGCACTTGTCGCCAATAACCGACGCAAAATCCTGGGACCTGTTTTCATCAAGCAGCCACCACAGGATCTGGCGCCGACAGTCCTCTACACGTCTACGTTGGGCCTTTACGCAGAGGTCCATGACAAGGAGACGGTGTTGTGCAGTGAGACTCTCACCGGGTATGACTTTGCAGTTGGCTACTTTGCCGATGTGGTGCCTCCTAGTTAGTAGAAAATCGATCTGGGTAGCGCTTCGCCCGCTCCGGTAAGTGACAAGGTGCTCCGGCTTCTTTTTGAAGTAGGTGTTCACGATTGCAAGGTCCGCAGCCGCACACATTCGGAGAATGCTGTCTCCTTCCGCGTTGCGGCTACCGTACCCAAAGCCACCGTGAACACGATCAAACTCGCCACACCTCTCACCCACATGACCGTTCAAATCACCACCCAGAACGATTCCCTGAGATAACGGAATCCCTCGAAGCAATCCTTCGAGCTGGGTCCAAAACAGCGTAATTTCGGCTTCACTGCACCCGGCCTGTGGAGCGTAGGCACTTATCAAGTGGGTTATAACCCCATTGACAAGCACCCGCACCGACATTAGCCGATCGCTGATGCGATTCACCTCCAAGACGTCATCCTGGAGCTCGTCAGACAACACCACGGCGACCCCATTTCTCCCACTAGGTGCACCCGTGTAGATCAGCTTGTAGCCATTCCCAATAAGCCGGGATCTGCTGCCTTTCCACCGAGTCTCCTGCAGGAACGCCACGGCCACCCTCCGCCTGTGGAGAGTTTCGGCCAGCTCTCTCGCGCGTCCAGTTAGTGTGCCAACGTTCCACGACGCGATACGGATTTTCATGGATTGGGCTCGCTTCTTCAGCCGTGTCCGCCTCTGACACGGTGGCCCTAGCCCACAGGTCACAGGAGTCGGGCGAGGCTCCTGCGCGCCGTTTTGCGGCGGCGCCCTAGCTGTGACATGTGCATTTCTTATTTTCCTCACCATGATTGATTGGCTTGTTTGGCTTATTACGAGTGCGACTGCCGTCTGACCACTCAACCCCGAAGGGAAAGCCGGCGTCAGAGCCCCGTTCGTGAGTCAGCAGGTGCACCATCTGGCAGGTGGGGTTGACTTGGGTCCCAGAGATGGAGGTGGGACCCCAAAGCACCCCAAATTAAGTTTAATATTGTTACATATTCAAACTATAAAAAGACACGATGGCTGGAATGTAGGTAATAATAATTATTAATTTTAATTGTGCTTGATTACAAAACGTGATTTAAATTAACGTGATTTTTACACTCTTTAATGTAATTGCCACACTAAATAAATTTAATATTAAAGTTACTAACTGCAAAATATGTGGTAATTATTTATCGATACATCAGGTAAAACTTTCATCATGGCAATAGTATAGCTGTTTGTGTATGTGAGTTGTAATAACTGCACGGGTCAATACAGGAGTAACTCTTAGAGAGGGGCAACGTCTTAAAAAAAAAAAACAGCAGTTACAAAATTGAGCAAATTGCACTACTACGTATGTATGTACCACTCCAAGTACGCCGCACGCGTGTACCACTTCAATGCACGACCATTCATAAATTATTCATATGTGTACTGAGCTGATACAGTTCAAATTCTAAAACAGTAAGAAATATTTATAAAACACACTAGCTTTCCGCCCGCGGCTTCGCCCGCGTAAATTTCGGTTATATCGCGCTTTTTAGATTTCCCTCGGGAACATCAAATTTTTCCGGGATAAAAGGTAGCCTATGTCCTTTCTCGGGGTCTAAAGATTGTGTGCTTTCCGCCCGCGTCTTCGTCCGCGTGGTGTTCGGTTATATCGCGCTTTTTAGATTTCCCTCGGGAATATCAAATTTTCCGGGATAACAGGTAGCCTATGTTTTTTCTCAGGGTCCAAAGATTGTCTGTGCCAAATTTCATCAAAATCGGTTGAGAGGTTTAGGCGGGAAAGCGTAACAGACAGACAGACAGACAGACAGACAGACAGACAGACAGACAGACAGAGTTACTTTCGCATTTATAATATTAGTATGGATTGTAGTTAAGTTAATTTGGTTTTATTTAAATATACATTAATTGAAGGTCATATAGAAAACATTTGGCTGAGACATACAAATATCTGCAAACTTGTACTGGTTTCCACTTATAGATCAAAGACCTTAAGAATTATATTAGCATATTATTAGTAAATTATTTACACTAAATTCTAGTATGTGACATATGTCTTCGGGTTTTGCGGGTAACACCTCGGATCTTTCCAAGCAGAGTAATCTATTCTGATTATTTGGTCACAAGGGCGCATTCGGTTACTGAAAAATAAAATAAAATTTATTATATTATAAATATAGATATAAGAACGGAATTGATATGATACAAATTTAAAACAATAGTAATTTCAAAAATGTGTCATTTTCAACATGTAAATTAATTAACGTACTTACTGAACATAGTTTGTTCAAAATATGTTACTGAATCGGTGTATATCATTTTTACTATAGGTAATATTTTATCCCAAAAATAACTGAAACTACGGAAATTATTGTCATATTAAACCTGTTGTTTGTACAGAATTTTAAAATCGCAGTTACTTGTATTCATACAAATTCAATCATTTAAACAAAATAAAGAAAAATAAACCTTATTCCAAGAGCGTTAAGGTCGTCGTTCTCGAAAAATAGGTATAGCTATTTTAATAAATAACAATGCATAATTATACACGTTAAATTAAAAATTCAGTGTATGTATTATGATTATAAGATTAAGAATTCAGAAAACTAGAACCAATTTGCTGAAGCAAAAGAAACAAATGAATATCATAGTGATAACTATTCTACTAAAACTTAATAGTTAAAAAAAAATCTTTTAATATTATAAATCCGAAAGTTTATGAGGACGTATGGAGTGTAAGAATGGATGGATGTTTGACACTCTTTCACACAAAAACGGACTTGGATGAAATATCGCATACAGATATGTAGTTTATAATAATCAGGCAAAATATATAGGAGATCTATTTTATCCTCATAATGCCTCGGGAACGAAAGTTATGCGAGTGAAACCGCAGGGTGCAGCTAATACTCATCATCATCATTATCAACCTTTTTATTATCCCTCAGCTGGGCACAGGTCTCCTCTCATGCAGAGAAGAATTGAGCTAATACACAATATTTTGAAAATAATGGCACAGAATGAAGGATAGAAGATGACGGAACAGGACTGATCAATGATGCTGATCATAATATCATAAAAAAGTGCACTTACTGATATTCAGCTTTCAAGAACGCTTGAGGTTGGATCCTTTCAACTGTGTCTCCAACGTCACAAAGCATTCTTGCGATCGTGTATTTACGAATCTCAGCTAGTTGCTCTGTGAAAGCAGATAATGAAAAAGAAATCAACATTCGTCCCAAATTTTTCTACAAGAAGGAGAATGCTATATATCAAAATTATACGAATCTATTAATATATGTGGTATGTCATTCATTAGAACGGTGCTTCTTCGTCTTCTTCAGCCTATAGAGGTCCACTGCTGGACAAAGGTCTCTCCCAAAGCTTTCAATGACCGGTCTTGTGCGGGGGCCTCCCAACGCCACGTCTTCCGGTAGGTAGCCGCCACTCCAGAACTTCCCCATCGGCTATCGGTTCTACTAGCAAAGTACCCCGCTCACTGTGACTTAATTTTAGCAACTCGAAGAGGCCGAAGAGAAGGGTGCGGTTCTAATAAATTGTGCATATTTTGTAACCCTGTAAAATTTATAACATAGTCATGTGCACTTACCAGCGGTAAATGCATTAGGTCGGAACGGTCTCTCGTACCAATGTCTGTCAGAAACCATGTTACGTTTGAGTTGTTCTATGACCAAACAGTAGAATGCCGGAGGTACAAAACCTCCCGGTATCGATTTTTCTACCCAGATACCAGCCAAGAGATCAATATCTTCTACTTTTTCATACACGTCTCTTAGTATTTCTATCCTCTGAAAGATTGAAATATGTGATGGTAAAATCTAAGCTGAATCAGGTATATTGCCAATCAATATGGCATTGTAAAATACATGTTTTTATATATTGAGATAGTTAGCCATTTTGAGTATCCTAGTATTTAGATAAAATAGAAGGTATGATATGTTATCTGAAATAAGTTTCCCCCAATTCACCATATTTAACAAATGTGAGTCGTATGTTAACGATGAAGACCCATCACCAAGCAAAGTCTCAAAATCTCAAAAAATCTTCTCACGTATTAAAAACAGTTTTATAATTACCTCAGGATCAATGGAGTCATGCAGATCTTCGAAACTATGAATTGGCTGGCCGAAACAGAACTCCCTGTATTTAATATAAGGTGGGAATCCAAAATATCGGTTCTTTGCCAAATCATTTGTCATCACGTCTGACACGTACTGATGAGGTCCAAGACCGAGCTCTGTGATCTGAAACAGTAAAAAGCTTTAAATACACACATCAAAAGTGTCTAGGGATCAACATATATTTTTGCAATAACTTTTCTCCTGATTGATATTAATTAAAATTTTCTTTAAGGATTCATCAAATAAAGTGTTTTCGTTTGTCACAGTAACGATAAACCAAGTCACCTTTGCATTAATAAAGAAATTTGCCATTTTCCTAATAAAGGGATATTTGACATTTGAACCACTAACACAAAAGTTCGAAAAAAAGACTGAAATAACAGTTTTCTCTAAAATTTTATTGGGTAACTTAAACAATTAATAATCCGTGTTTCTACCGCGAACACTAACAACACAAGAACATCGGTTTGGCATACTCAAAATGAGTTCATCCAAATCACGCTGTGGAATGGCCGCCCATGTTCGTTGCAACAACAAAAAAAGGTCTTCTTGCGACTGGATACCCTCCATATTCGGCAGAGCTCTTCTCTGTAGCATATCCCATGCATGCTCAATCGGGTTCAAGTCTGGCGACTGAGCAGGCCAGGGCAGGACATTGATGTTAGCTGCGGCGAGAGTCTGTCTTACAACTCTTGCGGTGTGCGGTCGTGCATTATCATGCATTAACTGAAATAAGGGACCGATTTGCACTTGTAGAGGAACGATGACGTCTGATACAATCGTTTCAGCATAAATTTGAGCGTTGAGGTTGCCTCTGATCCAAATCAACTCAGTTCTTCCGCCGATCCAAATACCCGCCCATACCATGATGGTTCCACCACTATAAGGATGGACTTCCTGGCAGGATTTTAATCGCTGTTGGCGTCCAGGGGTTCTCCAGTGTCGTATACGTCTTGTATCCGGTCTCATACCAAAACGAGACTCATCAGAAAAGCACACGAAACGCCATTGTTCTTCTGCCCAATTTCTGTGTTCAAGAGCCCATTGATATCGAATCCTACGATTGTGCATTGCTATAGGTGGTACCCGTAGCGGTCTTCGGGAATGAAGGTTCACTTCATGCAAGCGGTTTCTGACTGTTTGGTCGCTAATTAAGTTCCCTGAAGAGTGATGAAGCCTCACGGCTAACATCATGGCGGTTATTGTTGGAGCTCTTCGAGTTAAGATTTGAATGTATCGGTCTTGTCTCCGTGTGGTGCAGCGATACCGTCCTCCATGGCGCTCAGCCACGGTACCAGTGCTTCGGTAACGTGTCCAAAGTCGACTGATAACACTCTGACTTGTATTCAGAGCTAAAGCCACAGTACGTTGCCGGGAACCAGCTTCTATCATTACCACGGCTCTGAGAATTTCTTCCCTGCTTAAATGACGTCGCCGCTCCATAATAACGTTGGTTTTAATCAGTAGTAGGGAAACAGTAGCACTAATAATGTCTTCAATGCGTTGTATGTTTTTATAGGGAAAATATTGACAGCTGATTTTCATCTTTTACTCGAATTTGATTCACAGTTCCTGATTCAAATTATGAAATGCACCAAAAAGGATCCATATAAATTTATAAAATCATAAATTTATTACAAAGCCACATCTCAATCTCAAGAAATCCGCATAAAAATGCTTGATCCCTAGACACTTTTGATGTGTGTATATTCGTCGTCTATAGGTACGCATGACAGCAGGTCAAGCTACCCAAAACTGTCAAATATTTCCACTGAACCTAGTGCCTTAATGCTTTAATTAAATACATAAGCGGCCATCATGCGCAAACGGTGCGCTTCTATCTTGCCGCAGCGCGAAAGTCCCAATACCATCCTGCGCGCGCTGGTGGACCGATGGGACTCTCTGATGCTGGCTAGCTGGATAAGACTGCAGTCTTATAGCGTTTTTCCACCACCGTCGAAGACTCCACTAGACCCGCCACTTATTGATAAATATCTTTGTGTCATATTTTATGCATTACCTACTAACACTAGTTTATAAGCTCAAAATTGTACTAAGGAATATGGATTTAATCTGACATAAATGAATTATTACTATTTAACCATAAAGTTGAAAATCTAATAAAGAAATTTGACAGATTGTCGTAGCTTGACGTGCTGTTTGTACATAAATTATAATATATAAACTTCGAAATGGATTGTGATATGACTTCCACCGTTATTTATAGGATTATTTCCGAAAAACAAAAACAAGTGTTACACATTTTTATAACATGATAGCTTTTCAGCTCAAAAAATCGTGTTAACTGATTCCTGAGATTAAACGAGATAGACTCTATGAAATGAAAAAGATAAATTAATTATAGACATGAAATATAATATTGGCTGATAGACCGAAAAATGGTGAGGGTAACACAAATTTAATTATATATATTCAGGGAGCTGAAAGATGTGATAGTTAGAATTCATTATGAAGTCAAACTACGATGTGATAATATTATAATCAATTTGAAACTTGTGACTTGCATCGGGATCGGCAATATAATCTTCTTTAGCGCTTCCTTGTCTAAAGCTGCCTTGAGTTAAATAGTCCATGTTGTCATCTACAGCGAAGTATCCGGTTCTCAATGTGAGGTTAACTTTAGGAATTTGTCTGAGGTAGTAGCCATCTTTATCATACAATCTGGAAACATCGTTACAATTAGTGTTATAATAAATGACAAATAAAACAATTTATAGTCTCACGACCTTCAAATCTGGGTTTTAACAATAGCTATTTACTTTGAGCGAGAATTCCTAATTGCTCGTTTATTTTCATTACTAAGATTTATAAAGGTACTTCAAATAATTATACCTAAAAAATCAGTCACCGACAGAAGTGACTGAACGGAAGAGAAACTGAACGGAATACACAAAAAGAAAAAAACGAAAAACGAACAGTGCCTTGTCGGACACGCTCACATGAATTCAATGCTTTTCCACCTAACAAAAGTCGCCAAAGAAAATACATGACATATTGAGATGTTGATATAAGAGGGCAATACATACTTCAAAGGGCCGTCTTGGATAGTATGCACCCATCTCAAGACAAATGGGTATTCCAGAGAAACTTGAGGATACAAATGAGGATTATAATCATCTCTGAATCCGCCTGTTGGTGTGATCACTCCATCTTTTACCATATTGTCGTATCCTGTGAAATGCGTCAAAAAAAAATCATTAATTTCAGTCAGTGGGTAGACAAGTGGCAACTCCTTTGCTAAGCGTTTCGTATTTATACGACCTTCAATGAGATTGAGATTAGTTTTTCGGTAGTTTAAGTATCAGTCCCACAATTTTACAAATTTTCCACCATCATTAAATCAAATCAAATCAAAATATTTATTTGCCAGAAAATACATTGTTCGACTAGGGAATATCTTAAAGCCCAGAAGTTACTTGTATTCTTCCTGCAACCAGGCAAGCAAATTACAATTGGCAAAAAAAAAAATAACTAAGATGACAGACCAGACTACAAACCGACAAAAGTTCAAAAATAGCATAATAACATGAAAAAAACAACCAATCATTGGTAGTCCAGTGATACTGACCCAGACGAACGGGTTTTAGTGGGTTCGAAGATAGGATGGCGGTTCACTTCGTGCAATGAAAGAGCCCTCTCCATTACCCTTTGACCTTGAGCTTTCTTATAAGGCCCATTATTAGCGACCAGGTCTCAGTTCCATAATTCATCACTGGCAACACACACTGGTCGAAGACTTTTGTCTTGAGACACTGCGGTATTTCGGACAAGAAGATTCTAAGTAGCTTGTCGAAAGGAGCCCAGCCGAGTTGGATTCGACGATTGACCTCTTTCTCGAAGTTGGGCCTACCTAACTGGATAGTTCGTCACAGATATACATAACTGTCAACAACTTCGAGAATAGAGTCTCTAATCTTTATAGGCGTCGGTACAACATGGGCTTTAAACTTGACTTTCGTGTTGTCCATGTTCATTTTAAGATCGACTAGCTTGGAGGCTCTACTGAGGTCTTCAAGCATTGCACTCAGGACCTAAACTAAATTAAACTTAATTTGTGAAAGTTATCCTCTCAAAACAGTGAGAGAAAAGGTTAGGACGGTGGTATACCCTAGTACCGAAAATTCGAAAACGTGCCATCTACCGACCAGTTCTAAGCCTGCTTTGTGAATTACAGTCTACTCTCTGTTTAAGAGAGGAAGCTTGCGTCCTAGCAATGGGAACCTTATAAGTTGATTATGCTATGTCTAACAGAGCGTCAATTTTTGTAGGCCTTTTGATACCGTTTGTGTTGTTTAGAGAGGACAAAATCTGAAGAAAACTCACCCATATATAATGGCAATAACTCATAGTAATAAAGCTGAAGTGACATAGCTATGTTAATATCTCTTGATACGTTAAATAATTTGTCGTCATCCCAACAGGGGTTGACGGAAGCTAAGTTTTTGGCTATGAAGTTGTGATTGCGCCAAAACCATACCACCACGAGGTTGATGCCTGCTAAAGTATTACCAGCATCCTCAGCTGGAAAAATAAAATATCATTTTATACTCCAATAATAATCGAAGATCAAATTTAAACGGAGCTCTGATGTGAGTCTGAAGTGGAAGCTTGTAATTAGCAAAGTGTACCATAAATAATGATGGTTATGTTAAAATTAGTCTGTAAGCTTTAATAAATAAATAATTTTGTGGGATGACTACTTCATGTCCTTTGATGTCAAGACAGGTGGTTATTATATAGGAAAACCTGTATTTAATATGACATGATTAATAACGCAAAACAAAAATCATATTATTGTATCAGAGTGCTTAAAATCATTGTTCTAAATCTAAGTGTACATGATATAGTGATTAGATTATTATGTATAACATTAAAGACTCACGCATTGCATGACACCTGGTCTCCTGAGGCCTTTGATTCAAGAAGCAGACGTTGGCAGTAGTGTTAGCGCTAGGAGGCCATATCCTGCCTTTATCATCCAATTCAGTCTTGAGCAAACCTCCTTCGAATTTCCTCCCTCTTTGATTCAAAGCTGCCAACTGATTGCCGTATATCACAGAGAGATCCATTAGCGGAGTTGATGATACGATCTACAAATAAGATTTTTAATTACTAATTTGCGCGTAGTCATATGAAAAGTGTGGAAATGGATCAGAAGCGTGGTCCCTCACTATGGGCCTCATAAGAAAGTTCAAGGTCGCACAGAGAGCCATGGAGAGGCCTGTGCTAGATGTTTCTCTACGTGATCCAAACAGGAATGAAGAGACTCGTAGAAAAACGAAAGTCGCTGACTCAGCTCAGTGGATTAGCTCTCTGAAGTGGCAGTGTGCTGTGCATATAGCACTTAGATCCGATAGCTGATGGGGCAGAAAGGCTTTTGAATGGCGACCACGTACCAGAGGACGCAGCGTCCAACACCCACCGACTAGGTTAATACCTAGTGATACTAATGGATGACCTGACCAAAATCGCAGGGAAGCACAGGACGCAGGCCGCATCCAACCGGACTTTTTTATATCCAGCAGTGGACTTCCGGTGGCTGACATAATGATGATGATAATAATGATATGAAAAGTATGGTATGATCAACAAAATTATATTTAACAGTTATCTAACGTGTAGAACACAATTACACAGATTTTATACAGCATGGCGATTGTGTCATCACATTAATTGAAACGAAGTATAAAGTGTATTATGGATTGTAAATGACCTGCCCGTGTCTTACTATGAAGGGTAGTCTACATATCTGATGATGGGCGTCCCATAACATTCACCTCAGGGACCACCTTTTGGTCCCAAAGTTGATTCATTGATTAAATGTTTTTTTTTTATTTTAGATTTCCAAAAATGAATAACAATTCAGTTATTTATAAGAATAATAATTAGATTTTTATAAACGTATGTATAATTGTGTGTGATCTCAGATCTGTTTGCATTTTTAAAATACTAATTTTTATCAATGTCTTTTTTGGTAAATTCCAATTAAGTTTCTAATTAAAAGTTCTAGATTAATCTAAGAATAAATTGTATTCTTAATCGAATTATCTATCATATCATTATCTTAAATTAGCATAATTATAATATAAACCTTAATAAGTTTTGTCTAAAAACATCAGCCTTTTATATTAGGTATATGTTACAATGTAAAAAAAACGTTACAACTTTTTTTTTTTTCAAATTGACTGATGGTAAACAGTGACGCAATCTTTGATGGTAAAGCGCACTAGCTTATTAAGAGCCTATTCATTCTAGCCTTGAAGACACTCAAATTGTAGTCCGATGGAAACACCGCCGCTGGCAAATTGAACCAGTCCCTCGATGTCATCATTCATTCATCATCAAGCTTTTTCAGCTTTGGAGTCTCGAGGTCCGCTTTTACCAGTCTAACTGCTGATATGGCTAAACTTCGACATTTTCCGTGAAGCGCCTGATGTCTGACCTCCACAACCCGAAGGCGACATCGAAGCATTGCAGCTGACCAATTGTTGGACTTTTTGAGGGCTCCAACAACCCTTTAACGACTGCCACAAGATGTTCGTATTTCAACCGGGACCAACGGCTTAACGTGCTTTCCGAGGCACGACCAGACCAGTGCAGATATTCATATTCATGCATACAAATATCTGTATTGTGTTGCGCAGTGGCCGCGTCCGCTACCACTACGCCACGGAGGCTGTCAGTTCCAGTCCCTCGATGTACGCGGTATAAAAGAGGAGGCGAAACGCTTCGCCCGGATCGTAGTGGTGTTAACAACGTAAGGGTGGAAACTCTCCGTAAGACGCGCGACGGGTCGTTCAATGGTGGAACGGAGATGGGGGAATTAAATCATGCAATTCCCTTACACACTCACTAAAATGTATCCTATAGAACACCGAAAGGCTGGTTACTCTACGCGTGTGCTGTAGCCTTAGGAGACCGTTTTTCGTAACAATGTCGGATCGAGTACTAGTATTCTACAGAGCAACTGGCCCCACAACCCATTTACTAGGTAATACGAACCCCTTAATAACATAAAATAGCTATTAATATTGCAGAGTCCAACAAAAGATATGTATGATGGCGCGATGATTATTAAGACTAATAAGAAAGATCATAACCTGATTTAATCAATATTGTTTTAGTCGACTCGATTCGAGGAATATTATAATATGAGCGGGTAACACCGAATAGAGTAGTAGACGTGATTTGAAGGGGTGGCAACTGTCGACGGAAAAGCACGCGCTCTAACCTATTGGCTCATATTTGTTTTAATCTGAGATTATCATTGTAATCCCTTAATAGTAAACTGATCTAAGTGTCTGCACAGTTAAAATAATAAAAATCGAACATTACACTATGGTTATTGTTCAACGTTTTATCGAAGATAAGAAGACACTTTAATTATCCGGAACCTTTGGCCACCCCTTCCTGACGGTTTTCCCCTACTGTATGTATATGCACAATAAGATTAGCAAAATCTAAAAGAAAAATAAGGAATAAGTAGAAGAATTTTAAAAAGAGAAATGGTGTGAAGCAGAGAATAAGAAGAATAGATAGAGAAAAGAAAATCAATAAACAGTACTTACTCTTTCAGGTGCAGTATCATTCTTGATGCAACCAATGGTCTGGAAGGTTTCTGGCCTGGTCATATTAACACAGCGGACGCCAGAGAAGCGATGCACCGGGTCATCAACAGGTATCTTGTTGGGAACACACATGTAATCCATTTTACCTTTTTCAGCGCAGCAGTATGGCCGCGAAGCTACGTAGTTTACTGGAATGGGAATGTCAAGTTGATCTTAGTGTTTTTGAGGTGAAGGAAACAGCCTTCCGAGTTTGTTTCGGCTTTTCTTCTCAGATTAGCCAGTTAGCAAACGCCGATCTCATACAGTTTTTAAAATAATCTTGTTATTGTAAGTGTTTGTACAAACCTACTCACAAAATAAAATAATTTATCGTTTAGCGTTATTATTATTTTATTTATTATATTTTATTTAAAGAGGTTTTAATTTGGTGTATTTTAATGTCTCATTGTAACAAAGTTTTTTGAAGAATAATTAAGTAATCTGTCCATTTCTTAGGTTTTTTTAAACATAATAAACATTGTCGTATTTACGAGTATCTACAACTACTAGCTAAAGTTGAAAGAAGTATTTTCCTAATTGCGACTAGTATTGTACCCCTGAAATCCGGTTTCGAAAGGAATGATATGATCTGAGCTGCTAAGTCTGATATATTTAAACATATTGCAAATTTTACTCAAGGTCATGCCTATTAATTATCATGTCGGTGTACGTATTAAAGGCCTTGTAGAATATTTCCTAACTTATTTACTTAAATTTTTGTTTAACCTAAAAAAAAAGCTGTAATTTCTGTACCGCAAAACTACGAAAATAATAAAACACGTTTAAGGCTAAGGACTCACGAAGCGGTTTTCACCCGCGCCTGCCGCGTTGGCAGAATGAAGAAAAAATTATTTTCAAAACTCACGAGATCGGAGTTTTGTGCGGTCACGCAGCCGTCGCGGTAGCGATTGTCGCCCGCAAACTTGGCGGTTGATTTTAGCAAGACGGGCACACATGTGATTTATAATCCCGATATTTCTAGGGGATCTAAACTTATGTGCTTAATCACAGGGGGGTGGCGGGGAGGTAGGAAGTAGACAAAGCAAACGATATATGAAAAAGTCATACCTGTATCATGCAAGGAAACGATATCAGCAGACATTAATACAAAGTAGTGTATGGCCAGCGTCGTCAATGTGGTGCTGGGCACACGACCCACTGAGTAGAGACGTGTCCTGAGGTACCTCGCGAGGGGCATCTCGTTACCAGATGCTGTTTTCTTCGGTTCAAAGTCTGTAACAAAAAATGGTTTATTGTTTTAAAAAAAAATCTTTAAAAAGGGTAAAAAAATATCAAGTTGTATGGAAGTCCGCCTTAAATATTTATTTTTTTTATTTTTAGTAGGTATTTATTACTATAGCGGCAACAAAAATACATAATCTCTGAAAATTTCAACTGTCTAGCTATTACGGTTCATGAGATACGGCCTGGTGACAGACGGACGTTTGCCGAGACGCGGTCTCCACTTGAGGAATCGTTTACCCCAACGGTTGTCGGTCCTGCGGCATATGTGACTAGCCTATTACCACTTCAGCTTGCTAATTCTCTCAGCTATGTCGGTAACCTGGTCCTCTATCGGATCAACTCATTTCTGATGCGGTCCTTCAGAGAGACGCCCAACATAGTCCGCTCCATAGCTCGCTGAGACTCCATAGGGCTTTAAACTTATGGCCTAGTCTGAGCGTTTGTGTCCACGTCTTGGCTTCGTAAGTCATGATGGGTAGTATGCACTGGTTGAAGATTTTTCTCTTCAAACATTGGGGTATGGGCGACGAAAATACCCGACGAAGTTTACTAAACGCTGCCCATTCCCGCTAGATCCTTCTAATTGCCTCCTTCTCGAAGTATTAGTATAGACGCTAGTAAACATTAAGTATAATACGGTATTTGACTAAAAAAACTAATTAGTCCGTCAGTCAGATTTCCAAAAAATTCTAGACACGTATTTTTTCTTTTTTCATATAAATAAAAAATGAAGACGACACAGCGCGTTGAAAACTCGTGTGACGTCACTGCACGCTACACTTTTTAGCGACCAGCCACCAGCCACCACTCCTGATCTTTGATGTCTTTTATAACAGTCAATTTTTATTGATTTGATAAAACAAAATATACGTATCCAATATTTTTCTATAATCTGAATGACGGACTAAATAGAATCATTTTTTTTTACCCAGGAAACATCCCTATTATGTAATGGACTAGGTTTCAAAAATTTTGCCGAAATGCCAATGTATTGTTAGGTGCATGATATTACTTTAGAACTCACGTTTTACTTTACTGTTTAAAGAGCAGTGGTGATGTAAAAATTTAGTCTGGGTTCCAATGTGTGACGGTGACCTTCAGAATTTAAGTTACGGTCATTAAGTATCATTAGGCTATGACTGCTTTAAAAGCAGAAAGTTAGGAATCACATTACTAACTTTCTGTCTTCTCGTAGATAATTGAA
This sequence comes from Sesamia nonagrioides, assembly GCA_017933935.1. Classification (NCBI taxonomy): domain Eukaryota; kingdom Metazoa; phylum Arthropoda; class Insecta; order Lepidoptera; family Noctuidae; genus Sesamia; species Sesamia nonagrioides. The sequence continues at coordinate 137,928 of JADWQK010002164.1, read as the reverse complement.
GTTTCACTTACTTTTACTAAACACTGGAGGCAATACCCTCGCGAATGGAGTATGTGTGGCTCCTCTCGGAGGATGATCGAGGTTGTTGCAGGAGCCATCCACTCTCCTACCCTCGTTAGGATCACATGGTTCTATCTCATTCACACACCAACTATAGACAAATAAAATAGTAGCCAGAAATCTATACTAATATATAAAGCTGAAGAGTTTGTTTGTTTGAACGCGCTAATCTCAGGAACTATTGGCCCGACTTGAAGATTTTTTTTGCGTTGGATTAATCCAGGAAGGCTTTATGCTATATATCATCACGCTGTGACCAATAGAAGCAGGACATATAAAAAAAAAAAACGCGCACGCAACTTGTTTAAAAGAATAAAGAATTTTTCAAATTGGTGCAGTAGTTCCTGAGATTAGCGCGTTCAAACAAACAAACTTTTCAGCTTTATATATTGGTATAGATATAAATGTGAATATTGAAAATATCACAGGCTAGTCGGATCAGTTTTTTTTTTTTTTATAAATTAGTGCATGACCGCGATCCTGCCTGATGGTAAGCAGTGATGAAATCATTGATGGTAAAGCGCGCTAGTTTATTAAGAGCCTATTCACTCTAGCCTTTTTATTCAATTGGGTGTTGAGAAAATATTCCAAGGAAAAGTATTGCCGGGATTAAAAGTATACTCTGTGTTAGGGCAGGTTATAATTAATAATTTACGTACCAAATTCTATCTAAAATTACTCAGCTATTTTTCCGAAACATGCATCCATACAATCAGAAAAGAAACCTACTACTTAAACCAATAATTTTCTAAACCTAATTAATCAACCTATTATAATCTCTTCACCTTTTATAAAGCAATGTTGTTGAAATAATTTACATTTGACAGCCTCCGTGGCGTAGCGGTAGCGGACGCGGCCGCCGCGCAAGGTGGCGCGGGTTCGATCCCCGCACAGTGCAAGTATTTGTATGCATGAATATGAATATTTGTACTGGTCTGGTCGTGCCTCGGAAAGCACGTTAAGCCGTTGGTCCCGGTTGCCCTACGAACATCTAGTGGCAGTCGTTACGGGTTGTTGGAGCCCTCAAAAGTCCTACAATTTGTCTAACTGCAATGCTTCGATGTCGCCTTCGGGTTGTGGAGGTCAGACGGCAGTCGCTTCATAGAAAATGTCGAAGTTTAGCCATATCAGCAGTTGGACTGGTAAGACGAACCCCAGACTCCAAAGCTGAAAAGGCTTCGGATGCGACTGGGATTAACGCTGGGATGATGATGTTGTTGAAATAATTTATACATACACACTGCTAAGTAATTTGGAAAGAAAACGGCTTACTAGTATATTGTGCCCGTAATCTAATCAAAACAATAAAAAAACTCACAAAGTGGTATTAGTCTTGTCGTGTCTCCTCACTTCTTCCCTACTAATCTCAGTCCCATAATACGAATCATAAAAAATGGCGCCCCTTACACTGCACAACAACGAAACTAAATAAATTAAAGTCAACATATTACATGTCCGGTCTTAAAGGAGTACAAAACAAAAATACAAAGAATTAACTCGACTGGTTTGATTAACCAACTTCTAACAAGTTAAATATTCTACATAGAGTTAAATTTGTATGCATAATAAGGACATTTGGAACGGATGTTAAATAGGTACAGTTTTTAAGAGAGATATATTATCCATACTAATCCATACTAATATTATAAATGCGAAAGTAACTCTGTCTGTCTCTCTGTCGGTCTGTCTGTCTGTCTGTCTGTCTGTCTGTCTGTTACGCTTTCCCGCTTAAACCTCTCAACCGATTTTGATGAAATTTGGCACAGACAATCTTTAGACCCTGAGAAAAAACATAGGCTACCTTTTATCGCGGAAAAATTTGATGTTCGCGAGGGAAATCTAAAAAGCGCGATATAACCGAAGTCCACGCGGGCGAAGCCGCGGGGCGGAAAGCTAGTAAGATATATATAGAGATATATTATTATAAGTTTTTTTTATTTACCTCTATGTAAATAAAAAAACTAATAATTAATTAATTACCTAAAGCGATGGAGTATGATACTCGGTAGTAGTAGGTACTATGGTCAAAAGGCTATTTGGCTTCAAAGATTTTCCATGCATAATTTCAATGACTATAGACGAAAATAATATATGTGTGGATGATGTTATGGCTAGTAATACAGTAACGACATATGGAGTTTGTATTTTGGTAATAGTAGGTATGTATGTGTAATGTATATATAACTAGTATTAAGAGTACTTTTCTATCACTGTTTCTTTTCAACTAATGCACTCTGCCATTTAATCTCTTCACCATCCACGGTTGACTCGTAGAGAATGCCTAAGGCATTAAATCCGCCACTGTACATTTTTTGTGAGAAAATATAAATAAATAGATATAAATAAAAATATATAAACAATAAATAGATAAATAGAAATATATAAATAGATATAAATAAATAAATATAAATAAACAAATAGAGAAAAAGTAAAGAAGAACTATATTCAATTACTCCAATACAACTGCTAAGGCCATCAAATATTCGATAGTTTATAATCCATGACAGATATACACAACCACTAACAGTTAATTCAAATTCTATCTACACACTAGACGAACGACGAACATCCTCCGATATGTGAATAATAAACCCAAGACCAATGCGACCAACGATGCTGCGCCAGAGGGAGATTGATCTGGAGACTCTCCACGACCAAACTCCCGACACAACAACATTTGGCACATCGTACCCGGCACACATCGCAACACAACTGCTCAGACCCGTCCTCCGTACGGCTTCACCAGATCCTTTCCATTGTTATAATTTATATCACTGTATTGTTATTTTCGGTTGCAATGACATCTATAGTCATTCTTCATGTTGTTGAATCATCGTCATCATCACAGCGTTAAACCCAGTCGCATCCGAAGCCTTTTTCAGCTTTGGAGTCTAGGGTCCGCTTTACCAGTCCAACTGCTGAAATGGCTACACTTCGACATTTTCCGTGAAGCGACTGCCGCCTGACCTCCACAACCCGAAGGCGACATCGAAGCATTGCAGTTAGACCAATTGTTGGACTTCTGAGGGCTCCAGCAACCCGTAACGACTGCCACTAGATGTTTGTATGGCAACCGGGACCAACGGCTTAACGTGCTTTCCGAGGCACGACCAGAACAGTGCAAGTATTCATATTTATGCATACAAATACTTGCACTGTGCGGGGATCGAACCCGCGCAACCTTGCGCAGCGGCCGCGTCCGCTACCGCTACGCCACGGAGGCTGTCGCTTCATCTTGTTGAATGAAATAAATAAAATAAATATATACGGACAAATCACACAGATTGAGCTAGCTCCAAAGTAAGTTCGAGACTTGTGTTGTGGGATACTAACTCAACGATACTATATTTATAATAGATACATATATAGTTAATCATCCAAAACCCAGGTTAATCAGGAAAAGATCGTTTTCCATCATGACCTGGCCGGGGATCGAACCCGGGGCCTCCGCGTCGCAGGCAAACATGATGCGTTTGTATCTATAATTTTGCTTACATCAGCATTTTTGTGACATATTTTGTACATCGAATATAGCTGGCGTTTACGTTATTTCTTTAAATAAAGTAGTAAAGCACTTATTACCAGTCGTTAGTAGTGTTCTTTTTTATATTTTTTATTTAATTTTATCTATTCACTTTTTCAGTCTATAGAGGTCCACTGCTGGACAAAGACCTCCCCAAAGCTTTTCACAATTAACAGTCTTTTGCCATCCGCATCCATCGGCATCCCGCGACCTTCACCAGGTCATCAGTCCACCTTGTTGCGGCCTCTCTACAATGCATCCTCCGGTACTCCGCCGTACTAGTACGTGGCCGCCACTCCAGAGCCTTACTGCCTCCTCGGCCATTGATTCTACGGACAATGTGCTCCGCCTACTGCCACTTAATTTTAGCGACTCGAAAAACTATGTCGGTGACTGGTTCTGCGGATCTCCTCATTTCTGATTCGATCGCGCAGAGAAACTCCTAGCATAGCTCTTTCCATCGCCCTTTGTGTGACTTTGAGCCTTCTTAGGAGGCCTATTGTGAGCAACCACATTTGTTTGTTATTAGTGTTATTAATATTAAAACAGTGAACTGGTTTTTTCATATGCAACTTTATTTCTCACAGTCTCACACGTAATTACTTTTATAACAGAGTAGAGTGGTAATAGAATGTTTAGTTGAGATATTTTTATCTCGATTCTTCTCGAAAATTGCAGTCCTACAGGGAAGGATTGAATGCAATCACCACGCTTGCTCAATCCAGCGCATCGTGCGCAGACTAAAAGTCCAGGTTTCCTCAAGATGTTTTCCTTCACCTTCAGTCATTGATGTCCAAGATATACTTAGAAAGTACATATAACTTTAGAAAAGTTAAATTGGTACTGGCCTGACCTAGAATCGAACCCGCGCACTCAGTGCATTACCACTCCAATGCATTACCAGTACTTAATAAATTATTAGTCATATGTGTACTGAGCTGTTACAATCCAAATATTAAAACAGTAAGAAATATTTGTAAAACACATTGTAGTTAAGTTAATTTGGTTTTATTTAAACATACATTCATTGAAGGTCATATAAAAATATTTGGCTGAGACATACAAATATCTGTAAACTTGTACCTGTGTCCATTTATTAGATCAAAAAGCATAAGAATGATATTAGCATATTATCACTAATTTATTTACACTAAATTCTAGTATGTGACATATGCCGTCCATGGGTTTTGCGGGTAACACCTCGGATCTTTCCAAGCAGAGTAATCTATTTTGATTATTTGGTCACAGGGGCGCATTCGGTTACTGAAAAATAAAATAAAATTGATTATAACTATTGTAAATATAGACATTAGAACAACATTGATGTCAAACAATTTTAAAACAATACTAATTTCAAAAGTGTGTCATATACAAAATGTAAATTAATTGGTCTTCCTGTAGCTACCATGAGTTTTCATTACGAGACTCGAGCGTCGATATCGAGCGCGTTTGGCGGTCTCATTGGTTGAGAGTTCTTACAACCTTGAAACGGGCTAATCGATGAGTCGAACATGCTCGATATCGACGATCGAGTCTCGTAATGTAAACTCATGGCAGCTACACTGAAAATAGGTTGTTCAGAATCGTTTACTGAATCGGTTTATATCATTTTGAATATAGGTAATTTTTTATCTCAATAATAATTAAAACTACGGAACTCATTGTCAAATTAACCCTGCTGTTTGCACAGCCTTTTGAAATTGGCTTTTTACTTGTATTCATACAAATTTAACCGTTTAAACAAAATAAACATCTTCAAAATATAGATCAACAAAATAAAGATCCATCTTATAACACATATGTGTACAAATAAATGAATTTGAATTTGAAAAGAAAAATAAGCTTTATTCCAAAAACGTTAAGGTTTTCCTTCTCCAAGAATTGGTATAACTAATTTAATAAATAACAATGCATACCTATACAACGTGTAACAAAAAGGGTATATACATACCAAGGGCATGGCATCTTTAGATGATATCAAACGATATCGGAAGGGTTTCAACTCAAAATAAGATACTAAAAAAATTGGTGCCAAATTTTCGGTTTCGTGTATTTCTTAAAATCAAATCATAATAAACGTGGCAGCACACTACATACGTTAATAACTACTCGTAACCCGTCACGTTACTTGCCAAAATCCGATAAATGTCTTCAATATCTCTGTGCGACTAGTATGATAGACGCCTATCACAGGCGGTGTTTTTCCTCATAACTTCCTAACATAAAGAGATAGGATTAAAAAACCCTTTCAATATCGTTTGATATCATGTAAAGATGCCATGCCTTTGTTATGTATATACCCTTTATGTTACACGTTGTATATGTTAAATTAAAAATTCAGTGTAGGTATGTATTATGATTATGACGTAATATCCTAATTGGGGTGTTTGAGGGTGTGCGTTAAGTACATTACATGTTGTATAATTATGTCATTAGTCTAAGAATTCTGAAAACTAGAACCAATTTGCTGAAGGAAAAGTAACCAAGTGACTTTATCAGTTATATCCTACTAAAACTCAATAGATAAAAAAACCTACTAATATTATAAATGGGAAAGTTTATATGGATGTATGGAGTGAAAGAATGGATGGATGTTTGACACTCTTTCACGCAAAAACGGACTTGGATAAAATATCGCCAAATATGAATCAGGAAAAATACATAGAGTGTCTACTTTATCCTCATATTGCCTCGGGAACGAAAGTTATGCGAGTGAAACCGCAGGGTGCAGCTAATACACATATCATCATCATCATCAACCCTTTTATCGTCCCACTGCTGGGCACAGGTCTCCTCTCATACAGAGAGGGATTGAGCTATGTAATATACAATATTTTGAAAATAATGGCACATTACGGAGGATAGAAGATGTTGGAATAACACTGACCATTGGCACTGAATGTAATATCATAAAAAAGTGCACTTACTGATATCCAGCTTTCAAGAACGCTTGAGGTTGGATCCTTTCAACTGTGTCTCCAACGTCACAAAGCATTCTTGCGATCGTGTATTTACGAATCTCAGCTAGTTGCTCTGTGAAAGCAGACAATGAAAAAGAAATCAACATTCGTCCCAAACTTCTCTACAAGAAGAAGCCTGCTATATATCAAAATTATAAGAAGCTATTAATATATGTGGCATAATTCATTACAACGATGCTTCGTCTTCTTCAGCCTATAGAGGTCCACTATTGGACAAAAACCTCCCCCAAAGCTTTCCACGATGACCGATCTTGTGCTGCCCGCATCCATCGGCTTCACCAGGTCATCGGTCGACACTGTTGGGGGCATTCCTACGCTGCATCTTCCAGTACGTGGCCGCCACTCCAGAACCTTACTTCCCCATCGGCCATTGGTTCTACAAGCAATTTGGCGAGCCCAGTGCGACTTAATTTTAGCAACTCGAAGAGGTTGAAGAGAACGGTGCGGTTCTAATAAATTATGCCATACATTGTAACCTCGTAAAATTTCATCATCATCATCAACCTTTTATCGTTCCACTGCTGGGCACAGTCTCCTATCATACAGTGAAGGATTGAGCGTAATCACCACGCTTGCTAAATGCGGGGTGGCGATTTCAGACTTTAAGTCCAGGTTTCCTCAAGATGTTCACCTTTTAATCAGCCATTAGTGTCCAAGATATACTTAGAAAGTATATATAACTTGGAATAGTTACATTGGTACTTGCCTGACCTGAAATCGAGCCAGCACACTCATACTTGAGAGGCTGGTGTTTTAACCACTTGGCCACCAAGACATAATTTAAGCAACTCGAAGATGCCGAAGAGAACGGTGCGGTTCTAATAAATTATGCCATATTTTGTAACCTTTAAAAATTTTTACATAGTCATGTGCACTTACCAGCAGTGAATGCATTAGGTCGGAACGGTCTCTCGTACCAATGTCTATCAGAAACCATGTTTCGTTTAAGTTGTTCTATAACCAAGCAGTAGAATGTTGGAGGTACAAAACCTCCCGGTATCGATTTTTCTACCCAGATACCAGCCAAGAGATCAATGTCTTCTACTTTTTCATACACTTCTCTTAGTATTTCTATCCTCTGAAATATTAAAATATTTAATATAAAATAATGTCTCGGCCGAGAATACCGAGAATAGGAAAAGCGAGTAAAAAAATTACTATTTCATACCGTTTAACTAAATTAACTGTTTTATGAATGGAAGTTATATAACATTATATTACTACATTAAAAAAAAAAACAATTTTTCGGCATTTCGTCATACAGTTGTACAGTTTTGCTAAACAGTTATTCACTTGCTACGCTAGTAACTAGCGCAGATAAAAACTTATTTGATGCAACCTAAGGTGCCTTATACGATGAAGAAGACTAGTACTCAAAAACTATTAAGTAGCATTTCTTTGCAGTTTTGGCTCTATTACAGGTAGCAGTTATGACCGAGAATCTCGGCTATAATTAGGCGAAAATCGAAACAAATTTCTCGGTTGTATTAACCATATTTAACAAATGTGAGTCGTATGTGCGACCCATCACCAAGCCAAGTCTCAAAATCTCAAAAAATCTTCTCACATATTAACAACAGTTTTGATAAGTACCTCAGGATCAATAGAGCCATGCAGATCTTCGAAACTATGAATTGGCTGGCCGAAACAGAACTCCCAGTATTTAATGTAAGGTGGGAATCCAAAATATCGGTTCTTTGCCAAATCGTTTGTCATCAAGTCTGACACATACTGATGAGGTCCAAGACCCAGCTCTGTGATCTGAAATAGTAGATAGCTTTAAATATATTCTTTGTATAGGTATGGACGATAGTAGGTCAAGCTACCCGAAACTGTCAAATATTTCTATCCAAACTTGAGCCTTGAAACTTTAGCCATTAAGTTGAAAATCTAATAAAGAAATATGTCAGATTGTAGTAGCTTGATTTGCTGTCGTCTGTACATAAATTATAAACTATATTGACGTTATCTACACTACGAAATCGGATTGTGATATGATTCTCACCATTATTCAGAGAATTATTTCCCGAAAAAAATATGTGATTTAAATTGTTATAAAGATATCTTTTATAGTTTTTCAGGTCAAAAAATCGTGCTAACTGTTTCCTAGCATTAAACGAGACAGACTGTGTAGAACGAAAAAGATGAAATATAAATTAATTATAGAAAAGAAATTTAATATTAGCTGATATCCTATTTGATCGAAAAATGGTGATGGTAAAATAAATTTAACAGTAAATATCTTCAAGGAGCTGAAAGATATGGTAGTTAGAGTTGATTTTGAGTTAAACTACGATGTGATAATTTTATAATCAATTTGGAACTTGTGACTTACATCGGGATCAGCAATATAATCTTCTTTAGCGCTTCCTTGTCTAAAGCTGCCTTGAGTCAAATAGTCCATGTTGTCATCTACACCGAAGTATCCGGTTCTCAATGTGAGGTTTACTATGGGAATTTGTCTGAGGTAGTAGCCATCTTTATCATACAATCTGGAAACATCGCTACAATTAGTGTTATAAAGTATAATAAATGAAAAACAAAACTATTTATAGTCTCATGACCTTCAAATCTGGGTTTTAAACAATAGCTATTTACTTTAGGCGAGAATTAATAATTACTCGTTCATTGTCATTATAAAGGTTTGTAAAGGTACCTCAAATAATTATACCTAAAAAAATTACCAGTCGTGGACTGACCAACAGAAGAGAAAACTGAAAACAGACTCCAATAGTAAAAAAAAAAAAACAAAAACTGGCCAAGTGCGCGTTAGACTTGCGCACGAAGGGTTCCTTACCATTATCTTTAAAAACGAAAAAAAAAATGGTTCTATTTCCGTTATTAATATGGAGCAAAAAACGGCAAAACAAACACGTTTTTTGTATGGGAGCCCCCATAAATATATTTCTTTTTATTTTTGTTATAGCGGGAACAGAAATACTTAATCTCTGAAAATTTCAACTGCCTAGCTATTACGGTTCATGAGATACAGCCTGGTGACAGACGGATGGACAGACGGACAGCGAAGTCTTATGAATAGGGTTCCATTTTACCTTTCAGGTACGAAAGCCTTAAAACCGAACATGGTGTCGGATCGGTCAAGCTCACGTGAATTCAATGCTTTTCCCATCCAGTAAAAGTGTTCAAAGTCGCTAAAGAAAATGTTGATATATGAGGGCAATACATACTTCAAAGGGCCGTCTTGGATAGTATGCACCCATCTCAAAACAAATGGGTATTCCAGAGAAACTTGAGGATACAAATGAGGATTATAATCATCTCTGAATCCACCTGTTGGTGTAATCACTCCATCTTTTACCATATTGTCGTATCCTGTGAAATCCGACAGTAAAAATGAATTTGCAATTAATTTTAGTCAGTGGTTAGAGAAATGGCAACTTCTTTTCGTATTTCTACGACTTTCAATGAGATTGAGATTAGCTTTTCGGTAGTTACGTATCAGTCCCACAATTTTACCACTTTTGCATTAACATTAGCGGTAACAACCAATCATTGGTGGTCCAGCGATAAAGACCCATGTAAAAGAGTTTTGGGTAGGTTCTAAGACAGGCTGGCCCTTTACTTCGTACAGAGGTTAAGAATAATTAGCCTCACAAAACAGTGTCGGAAAAGGTAGCTCAGAACGATGGTATATCCTAGCACCGAAAATTCGAAAACGTGACATCTACCGTAGTCGGTAGATGTCACGTTTCAGTTCAGTTTCAGTTCAGTTATCACAAAGCAGGCTTAGAACTAGTGTTCTAAGCCTGCTTTGTGGATTATATGTTAGGCAAAATATTCACATGTACACCAAAAACAGTGAGATCCATAATGTTAACACCAGAAATAAGGACAAACTACGAGCCCCTTTTCACCGATTTAAAAAGGTTCAATAACTCTTTTGTTGGGCTTGGTATAACTTTTTATAACAATATAGCCTCTGCTTAGCTAGACTTGCCTTACAATGCACGGATCAAATCCAAGCTTTGTTCTAAGGCACATTATTCTGTAAATGACTACATAAATGATAAGAATAGCTGGTCGCTCTGATTAACTTAAGACAATGTTTGTGTTCCTTCTCCAGAATTTGCTTACTGACACATTATATGAGTGCATATAATTTGCTTATTTTTAAAATGCATAAATCTGTGAGCTGTTACGCGCTTTATACCTGGGGTTTTTATTTAGGCAATAAGTTTTTACTTATTTACATTTCCATTTTAATGATACTTTTTTTATTGCTTTTGGCGTGGCTAGCTGGCATATAATAAATGATTTCATTATTGTCGTATTTTCTTGTTTTCATCACTATACATAGTATTGCTTAAAATCATGTGTTTTTTTTAAATGAACAGACAGCTGTACTGGGGAGTTTCTTCCGCCACTTCTTCCCAGCGAAAGCACTAGGAAGTGTCGATGGGTGAGCGTTTCGGGGACTGTCTTATGTAATATTGACGTTCAAAAATTGCTGATTCGATTTGGATTACAGTCCACTCTTTAAGAGAGGACGTTTTCCTCCTAGCAAAGAGAACCTTATAAAGTGATTATGCTATGTCTAACGGAGCGTCAATTTTTCTATCCCCTTCTGATATTGTTCATGTTGATTAGAGAGGACAAAATCTTAAGAAAACTCACCCATATATAACGGCAATAACTCATAGTAGTAAAGCTGAAGTGACATAGCTATGTTAATATCCCTTGATACGTTGAACAATTTGTCGTCATCCCAACAGGGGTTGACGGAAGCTAAGTTTTTGGCTATGAAGTTGTGATTGCGCCAAAACCATACCACCACGAGGTTGATGCCTGCTAAAGTGTTCCCACCATCCTCAGCTGGAATAATAAAAATTAATATTATTTTGTAAAGGCCTTTTATAGTTAAAAAATAATCGAAGATCGAACTTAAACAGAGCTCTGATGAAGTGGAAGCTTTTAATTAGCAAACTGTGCTATCAAATAATGATGTTTATGGTAAAATTAGTCTGTAAGATTAAAATAAATAAATAAATAATTTTGAGGGGTGACCACTTCATGTCCTTTGATGTCAAGACAGGTGGTTATTACATAGGAAAATCTGTATTTAATATGACGCGTTTAATAACGTCAAAACAAAAATCAAATTATCGTATCAGAGTGTAGGTAAAATCATTGTTCTAAATCTAAATATGTATATAGTGAGTAGATATATTATATAACAACATTAAAGACTCACGCATGGCATGACACCTGGTCTCCTGAGGCCTTTGATTCAAGAAGCAGACGTTGGCAGTGGTGTTAGTGCTAGGAGGCCATATCCTGCCTTTATCATCCAATTCAGTCTTGACTAAACCTCCTTCGAATGTCCTCCCTCTTTGATTCAAAGCTGCCAAGTGATTGCCGTATATCACAGAGAGATCCATTAGCGGAGTTGATGAAACGATCTAGAAATAAGATTTTTATATACTTATTTGTGTGTAGTTACATGAAAAGCATCCACATGCATTCATTTCCATAATATGGATGCATATGGATCAAAAACGTGGTTCGTCACTACAGATCTCATAAGAAAGCTAAAGGTCGCAGAGAGAGCTATGGAGAGGGCTATGCTAGGTGTTTGTCGCCGACTCAGCTCAGCGGATAGCTCTTTGAAGTGGCAGTGTGCTGTGCATATAGCACATACAGCCGATGTACGTGGTAATGATCACCGCTCCGTTTCCCAAGTTGAGCGTGGAAATCCCCCATGATAACGCTGTAGTGAGTTTCATAGCTATGTATGGCTTTAGAGATGTCCTCATACATAGTTTCTACTTCATCGTCGAAGTGTGCCGAGGTCGGGGCGTATACCTGAATGACCCTCAGCGAATACCGTTTGGTTATTCTGAGTACCAGAACGCCACCTTCTTGTTCTTCACTACATTGACCACAAGGGACCTGTGGACTAGGAACCCGACACCACCGTGGGACTGATGGTTGCCCTTTTGGAAATGGAGCAAGTTATCGGATTTAAGGATTATCGAGTCCTCACCCTCACTTCGGACTTCAGATAATCCCAGGGCACCCCATCGTAACTTGTTCAATTCTTCCTCCAGTTCAATAACCCTCTCGCCGGTTCGCAGTGTGCGCATGTTCAATGTTGCCAGGTTAATCTGTCGTTGTTTGTGGTAGCCGGATCTCTTCCGGAGATTCTTCGCATCCCTTGCCCCACCGTTATCTTGGCCGCTACCACAATGACCAGGAATAGCGGAGCTGCCGGGCACTAGGGGCCTGGGCTTGGTCGTGCTCGTGTGCATCATTTGGGGCGTTTGCCATAATCCTCACGCTTGGAAGGCGGGTTGGGGATCGCTGGATTTGATATTCCACAGAACAAGCGCTGCTGGCCGCTTCCCTGGTGAGAGTTCCCTTAATCGCCTCTTACGACACCCACGGGAGGATATGGGTTGGTACTATTCTAACCTTTTTTAGTTGTAGTATTTTACTACATTAAACTTAATTTGTGATTATTTGGTAACAGTACCATAAATTAGTGTCTAATGAATTGTTGATGACCTGCCCGTGCCTTACTATAGTTGGTACACATATTTCTTAACAGTTTAAGATAATGGGCGTCCCATAACGTTCAACTCAGGAATCACCTTTTGGTCCAGATTTTTGACAGAAGATTCATCAAATGTATTTTTTTAGATTTCCAAAAATGAATAACAATTCATTTATTTATAAGAATAATGTCTATATTTTATAAACGTATATATAATTGTGTGTGATCTGTTTGCTTTTTTTGAATAGTAAAATAGTAATTTTCATCAATGTCTTGTTTTGGTAGATTCCAACTAAGTTTCTCACTAATTGCATGATTTAATTCCCCCATCTCCGTTCCACCTTCGGTCGACCCGCCATACGGCAAGTTTCCACCCTTACGTTGTTAACACCACTACGATCCGGACGAAACATTTTGCCTCCTCCTTTATACCGCGTACATCTAGGGACTGGAACAATTTGCTAGCGGCGGTGTTTCCGTCGGACTACAATTTGAGTGTCTTCAAGGTTAGAGTAAATAGGCTCTTAATAAACTAGTGCGCTTTACCATCAACGATTGCATCACTGCTTACCATCAGGCGTGATTGCGGTCAAGCGCTAGTTTATAATTTTATAAAAAAAAAGTTGTAGATGAATCTAAGAATAAATTGTATTCTTAATCGAATTATCTATCATATCATTATCTTAAATTAGCATAATTGTAATATAAACCTTAATAAGGTTTGTCTAAAAATATCAGCTTTTTATATTACCTACATTGTTACAATGTTTTTTTTTAATATATATTATAAACTAGCGCTTGACCGCCATCCTGCCTGATGGTAAGCAGTGACGCAATCGTTGATGGTAAAGTGCACTAATGTACAAAAACGTTACAACGTTTTTTTTTCTGTAAACACGTACAATATTCTTAATACGCACGGGTACAATATTCTTAGATTATAATCCTTTGCATTTATTTCTAGCAAAATACATTAAACACGTCATAGTTTTAACAGAAAGTCACGAAACAATAACTGCTATAACTGATAAAATTCAGTTGTACTTAATGCTCATTTACACGCTGTTAAAGACACTCACACTTAACACTTATCACTTAACAGCGCAACTGTTAACACCTTGATTTTACTAATCACTTGACACTTGCAATTGCTACTTAAAAGTGTGTAAATGAGCTTTTAAAGAAAATATAAGTTATAGTGAAATCATCAAAGTCATTTATCTAGCCTTTTCGTAATCATGTCGGATGGAGGCAAGTACCAGTATTCTACGGAGCAACCGTATTTCTAGGTAATACGAATCCCCAAATAACATAAAATTGCTATTAATATAGCAAAGTCTAACAAAAGATATATGCGTAATAAGACTAGCAAAATCTAAAAGAAAAATAAGGAACAGGAATTTAAAAAAGAGAAAAGAATTGAAACAGATCTGTAAAATAGGGAGAGAAAAGAGAACCAATAAACAGTACTGTTCACTAAATAACAGTACAGCTCCACAACCAATTTACTAGGTAATAAGAATCCCTAAATAACATAAAATAGCTATTATTATAGCAGAGGCTAACAAAAGATATATGCATATGTATATTATATGATATAGAAAAATAAGGAACAGGAATTAAAAAAAGAAAAGGAAGTGAAGCAGAGAATAGGTAGGATAGATAGAGAAAAGAAGACCAATCAACAATACTTACTCTTTCAGGTGAAGTATCATTCTTGATGCAACCAATGGTCTGGAAGGTTTCTGGCCTGGTCATATTAACACAGCGGACGCCAGAGAAGCGATGCACCGGGTCATCATCAGGTATCTTGTTGGGTACGCACATGTAATCCGTTTTGCCTCTTTCAGCGCAGCAGTATGGCCGCCAAGCTATGTAGTTTACTGGAATGTGAATTTCAAGTTGATCTTCGTGTTTTTCAGGTGAAGGAAACAGCCTTCAAGTTTGTTTCGGCTTTTCTTCTCAGACTAACTGGATAGGAAACGCCGATCTCATATACTTAATTTTTAAAATAAGCTTGACATACAAAAATATTTGTACAAACCTACTCATAAAATAAAATAATTTATCATTTAATGTTATTTTATTTTATATAAAGAATTTTTTATTTTGTGTATGTGTGTAACTGGTCTCATTGTAACAAAGTTCTTCGAAGAATTTTTTTTTTTTTTTTTTTTTTTGTTATTTTATTTAACAATGTACAACTATCATCACAGGTGAACCCAATACAATAGTGTAAGACTTATAATATTCTACAACCACAAATTAAAAACATCTACAAATAATTACACATATTACGCACAAATGTCCAATAATGAAGTAATCTGTCCATTTCTTAGGTATCTGTTTTAACATAATAAACATTGTCGTATTTACGAGTATCTACAAGTATTACTTAAAGTTGAAAGTAACATTTTCCATATATACATTATGCGACTTCTATTATACCCCCTTTTTTGTTGGGATGGGAAATCATTAAATTACTTCTCGCCGTCTACCATGGATACTACCTTATACTACTAGGTACTAGCAGCCGCCAGCGACTTCGTTCGCGTGGAGTTAATTATGCTCCGCTCCTTTAGGTCGCAGCGTGATGTTATATCTAATCTCAGGAACTACTAGTAGGCGTTGGATAGCCTATTAATCCAGGAAGGCTTTAGGCTATATGACATCACGCTATGACCAATAGGAGCAGAGTAGTAACAAAAAATGTTGCGAAAACGGGAGCTAACGCAGCCGTACATATTGCCAATAGGAGCTGAGCATGACTAATTCCACGCGAACGAAGTCGCTGGCGGCCGCTAGTAATAGATAGAGTTTGTATAATATGAATCTATGTTTGTTATTCTTTCACGCAAAAACTACACAGCTACTAACAACAGATTTCTGTGTAATTTGGCATACATATAATTTATAATCCCGATATTTCTAGAGGATCTAAACTGATGCGGTTGAAATAGTTTAGCTAGTAAATAGACAGGCAAACGATATATGATAAAGCCTGTATAATACCTGTGTCATGCAAGGAAACGACATCAGCAGACATAAAGACAAAGTAGTGTATGGCCAGCGTCGTGAATGTGGTGCTGGGCACACGACCCACTGAGTACAGACGAGTCCTGAGGTACCTCGCGAGGGGCATCTCGTTACCAGATGCTGTTTTCTTCGGTTCAAAGTCTGTAACAAAGAATGTTAATTGTTTTGATAAAATCGGCCAAGTGCGAGTCGGACTCGCGTACGAAGGGTTCGGTAGCATTATCTTTAAAAACGACAAAAAAATCACGTTTGTTGTGTGGGAGCCCACTTTAAATATTTTATTTTTAGTATTTGTTGTTATAGCGGCAACAGAAATACATAATATCTGAAAATTTCAACTGTCTAGCTATTACGGTTCATGAGATACAGCCTGGTGACAGACGGACGGACAGACGGACAGCGAAGTCTCATGAATAGGGTTCTGTTTTATCTTTTGGGCACGGAGCCTTAAAAACGCTCTATAGTTGTTATTTTCTGTTTGTTCACCACTATCTAAGACATTTTACACTTTTTAGACATACTGTTATAGGTTCTCAATAACAACTGTACGAGTCAGCCATCGTACATGACACGCGCACATTACCTACACAGATCAGCACAATTCCGTCGCCTTGCACAAATTATAGCGTAAGGCGACAGTACAAGATCAGCCTTCAAAGACTGTACTCATTTACACATTCATACCTATATTAGTTACGAGTTAGTTAAGTAATCAATAAATCATCATATTTGGCTATCCGTGACTATTATTGAAGTTTATAACCAAGGTGTGTGCGAATCATTCAGCAGCGCACACATCTTTATAACAAACATCGCAACATCAGACTCAACAAGCCATTGATAAGATATTTTAGTACTTTTTTATTATTATAAACCATTGCTTGACCGCAATCCCGTCTGATGGCATAATAATAATATTTATTTTGCTTAAAACACGCTATAAAAGGTCTTACATACAAAAATAAGATCACACATGTTTAGCTTAAAAATAAAGCATGCAACGTAAGCAGTAATGCGATCGTTGATGGTAAAGCGCGCTAGTTTAGTTTAAGAGCCTATTCACTCTAGCCTTGAAGACAGTTAAATTGTAGTCAGACGGAAACACCGCCACGAACGGAGATGGGGGATTTAGGTCATGCAATTCCCTCGCACACTCTCCAAAATGTATTCGATGGAACACCGACAGGCTGGCTAATCTTCTTCTCTTAGCGCATTTTTAGAAACAATTTTATACCTAGTTATTTAACATTCTTCTCGGTGGTAGGCCATAATATCGGTTGCCGGCAGAAGTTACCACCCACAAGTCCTCAGGGCGATCCACACAGTGGTGACACGACACCCTGGCGTTTCCTCTCGCCTTATACGGAACAGGAACCTCCCGAAACAGTTAGGACCGTGTCCGGTGAGGACCTGCGTCAGGCGGAAGGCGAGGGCGCCGTGGCGCCTCTCTAACCAATTCTCAAAGAGGGAATTTACCGCCGCTATTATAGCGTGTCTAGTGTCACCTCATCTAAGTTTTCACTGTGACATGGATACCGAAACGCCCTGAAGAATGCTGTCTCATAAAAATTGACGTATTGAACAGTTATCGTTCATAATAAAACACACACTAAAACGACAGTAAAAACAATCGTGAAAACGTTGAGCGAATCTAGTGGGCGATCATTTGACGGGAGGAATAGAATAAAGATAAAGATGAATGTCTAGTGTACCTATACATACAGTCAAGACCAAAAGTCGAGTTACAATCTCACAAAACTATGGCCAAGCAATACTAGTTGTAGTTACGACCTTCTTCTATAATAAAGTTTGATACACACTTATACACTTTGACAACTTGCTGCCCACTTATGATTGTTAGGTACTACTTACTAATTTCAACGCTCACAGTAAGTGTTTAAATAGCCTAGCGGTTCTCGTCTTGATAGGCGTTCAAGGTGGTTCGAGTTCAAATCTAATATCTTACAAAATATTTTTGAAATGTTTATTGGTGAGTTATGAATGCTGACAACAAAAATATGTAAAAATACCGATCCGCAACTTAACGATGATACTTTATTATAAGATTTTTTCTATATTAGAGTCATTATAAAAGATGACGGTAGATTTGAAACAAACTGAACAAAAAATATTCCACTACCTACAATAACTATTATTAACTACAATAACTCAAATAATATTACTTAGCTGTTGTTGGTTGGTGAACATATAGTTACGAGTTCGTGTTATTAGTTTTACTTTTTTAATCAATATATCTCAAATATCATAATATGAAACCGGCTTTTGTGTAAGTTGTTATTATTATTATTTGGGTAAGGTGCAAACCAATCTCTTGTTGAAAGTGTGTAATAAATTTGTTATTGTTTTAGAGAAATACTGTAAGCCAAAGTCAAGAGGTTGGAGGACGAAGGTGGCTTATGTGTCGAGACAAGTGGAACGAAACAACAATATTTACCGTTGAATAAACCTTTGAATCTTGCGAAGAAGAGAGGTTGCATTTGTGGTTTAAAAATAAACTGGCGATACTGGTGGAGACTTATCGAGCTAAACAAAAAAAAAAACAATTTATAACAATCACAGTGCAGAAGTGTCCTACAAAGTGTTTTAAATATATGTCATTATATATCGTAATAACGGACTCTAAACCAACTCGTAAAGTAATTTAGCTAAGTGACAGTAATATGTTCGGTTGGCTTAATGGCTAACAGATGTCGCCTTTTGCAATTTCAATACAAATTACTTTTGGTAAATTATAAAAACAATAATTTCGGAATTCGATAAGAAATAAGATCGTTTACTTTTGAACTAAGAAAGCTCTTGAAGATTATAATCTCATGCCTTCAAACTCCGAAAAAAGGCACAGCAGGATGGCATGCTATACACGCAAAAAAATTGTAAATGTAATAAGCACTGTTTTGTGTTCTAAGTATAGATTATTTTATGATTGTAATAATATTCAGGTTAAGCTTCAATCCTCTTTTCTTTAAGAAAATGAATAATTAAGCTATAACCTCTTTAATGATAACATGTAATACTATAACTTTCATATCTAAAAACCAAAAATTTTTTTTTTATATTTTTTACCATAATAATATCATAAGTTTGTCAAGGATTACTTTTATATAAAATATTACAATGCTGCCATTTCAATGTTTGTTTCATTTATTAGTATAAGTATATCTATACCGAATAATATATAACTTTATAATATATTGCATTATATTATTTATTATATTACATCTATAGTAAACTAAAACATATAATAAAAACCTATTTTGGTATAAATATTCAGTAAATTTTCCTATTCGTTTAAATATTATTTGCAAACATTTTTATTTTAAAATACAAATTAGTTATCATAATTTTAAATTATATGAAACAACAAAAAGATTTGCCGTTATTAAGGATCGAACCCACAATCGCTCGCTTATGATAGACCATTGTTAAGTGCGGCCGCTAACTTAACTTCAAATGAAGTAACGAAATTTTGCATTACTTTAAAGAAAGATGAAGACTGCGATAATAAAAATAACGCGTTAGTGTGCGTGGCCGGTTTAGCGCAGGCGACAGTAGTCTTTAAGGTGGGAATGGACTTCTACAGCTGATTGTACATGTAAACACGTGTGACATTATACATATAATGCAAATGTAGATGAAAAGGTGAAAATTCGAAAGTATATTAAGAAGTGTATTGAAAACCTATTAAAAAAAATTGCGGCCATTTGAGAGTCGGATTCGCACACAATGCTTTCCGTACCACAAGAAAAAAAAAACACGTGTTTTAAATGGAAACTATGTTTAATTTTCAACTTATCTTATTTTTATTGATTGTAGTTGTTCCGGTTCTATTTCTGTATGTGAGTTTATAAGTTTGTAAACTCACTCACGATACAGGAGAAATTACTAGTGTACAACGTTTGTGAAAAAAAAAATGAAACAAAATTATTGAATATCTACATCAATCTTTATATATCATGTCACCCTGTATCTTAAACTAGGTAGTCCTGCATCTTAGGAGGTAGTGAATTACCAATTTACACATTATGAAGCTCTGTAGTCTCGGTTCTAATCTGCGACGGTGACCCACAGAATTTAAGTCGCGGCCATTATCTTCGGGCTATCGCCGCTTTAGAGGCAGAAAGTTAGTAATTTTATTTCTTCTCGTAGATAATTGAACTGCACTTACTTTTACTGAACACTGGAGGCAATACCCTCGCGAATGGAGTATGTGTGGCTCCCCTCGGAGGATGATCGAGGTTGTTGCAGGAGCCATCCACTCTCCTGCCCTCGTTAGGATCACATGGTTCTATCTCATTCACACACCAGCTAAAGAAAAAGACAATTACTTCAGCAACTGGAACTTAAATTAAAAATAGATTAATATGTTCAATCAATCAATCAAACATTTATTTTATTAAACATAGGTATGTCATGTTAACAAAAGTTATATTTAGACGGGTATGTGCGCTATGTTTTTCCCATTTATATGGCATACAAAATTAAAACAAACAGTCATGTCAGTGGCATGTCAACATCATATTATATTTAAAAAAAACAATTTAAAATGTAATCAATAAAAAAGAAATTAATTAAAATACAAAAAAATAATGTTAAATGTGAACATTGAAAATATTACATACAACCTAGCCCGCAGTTTCATACACTTGGGTGTTGAGAAAATATTCAAACGGGTTAAGTACTGCCGGGATTAAAAGTACTTATTAGGTTATAAATTAATAATCTGTGTGCCTAATTTTATTCGAATTCACTCAGCCATTTTTCCGGAACATACATCCATACAATCAGAAAACAGACTAAAATTAAAAAAAAACCTTTTCTAAATAAAAAACTACTACTTAAACCAATTATTTTCTAAACTTCAATAATCAGCCTATTATAAAATCTCTTCAGCCTTTAGAAAGCAGTGTTGAAATAAATTATACATACACACTGCTGAGCATTTTGGAATGAAAACGGCTTACTTCTAAATTGTGCCCGTAATCTAATCAAAACAATAAAAAAACTCACAAAGTGGTATTAGTCTTGTCGTGTCTCCTCACTTCTTCCCTGCTAATCTCAGTCCCATAATACGAATCATAAAAAATGGCGCCCCTCACACTGCACAACAACGAAACTAAATAAATTAAAATCAACATATTACATGTCCGGTCTTATAGGAGTACAAAATAAAAATACAAAGAGTTAACTCGACTGGTGTGATTAACCGACTTCTAACATGTTAAATATTCTACTTAAAGTTAAGTTTGTATAGTTAAGCCTAACAAGGACATTTTGAACGGATGTTAAATAGGTACAGTTAACAAGAGAGATATGTATTAAGGTAGATAGCTTGTAAATAACTGTATTTACTATAACAGTTTAGATTTCATAAATAATAATGATCTTTATGATCTAATACAGTTAAAACTAGTGAATATCGCCGCACTAATGTATGCTTCACTTTGCTAGATGTTACATATAAATAAAACAAGACGATACTGTTTTTGAATGAATTTTTACTGTTTGACTTGATTCCTTAATACAAACTCGTCGGTCGGTAACTGTGTCGGTAACTAAAACGTACCTAGTGTGCCTTTTAGCGGCGCAACGCCATCTATCTAGCTAAGGGTCAAACTTTAGCCATTATCGACTTAACATTCCGCCCACCATGGACAAAATGTGATATTACCGCCCACTATAATATACTATTTTGTCCATAATAATCTTTATTAGACTCGAATATGATATTGAGCGATACAATACTAACTGAGACAAACTATAACAAACTAAATGCGAACAAATAAACTAAAATAGTAAATTCGGACAATAGATTATACAAATACTTTCAACACAGTGTATTACAATAAAATCCAGCAGTACCTAACTAAGGACGCGGTCGCAGCCGCTACAAAAAAAAATAGTTTCTAGTTTGTAATTACCTAATAGAATAGGCATAACTAAAAGAATAAACATTGTTTGTGCCTGTAGCTATGGTTAAAACATACAACACAATAATATACAATTTTAACAACAAAACTATAAAAAAAAAACAAAATCCCTTATTTAAAAAGCCTTATTTACCAACTGGGAGCACACATATCTTTGACACTGGTCTTTTAATTTGCGAACCCTTACATCTTAAACCAACCACACGCGTAATTCCGTCCAAACCTGGGTGTTTTTGTGTGATGATACCATAAAGCCACCTAGCTGGTGGTAAATTGTCCTCTTTCACCAAAACTATATCACCTATGGCTGGTTCGGGAGTCTGATATGCCCATTTGTAGCGATTCATGAACAGCGTTAAATATTCTTTTGACCAGCGTCGCCAGAAATTTTGTACCATTCGCTGGGTCAATTGCCATCGCTTCAAACTGGTTATAGTCGACTGTTCATAATACAACTCCGGTACAAGCACCAGAGGTTCTCCGACTAAAAAGTGGCCAGGAGTTAAAGGAGTTTGGTCTTGAATATTATCACTTAGCTGTGAAATTGGACGGGAATTTAGACATGCCTCTATTTGAGACAAGACAGTAGCCATCTCCTCGTAAGTTAGAGTGTTGTTCCCAACGACTCGCTTGAGATGGTGTTTGGTGGACTTTATACCCGCTTCCCAAAGTCCACCAAAATTTGGAGCTTGGGGTGGGATGAAGTGCCAGTTAGTGCCATTATTCGACAACCATTCTGCTATTTCTGATGTCAAGCTTGATTTTTCAGCAGCCAGCAGTACTTTCAGCTCTTTCGCAGCACCCACAAAATTGGTGCCGTTGTCACTGTAAAGATCAACGCACTGTCCACGTCTGGCTACAAATCGTTTGAATGCTGCTATGAATCCATTGGACGTTAAATCACTGACCGCTTCGAGGTGTATGGCTCTTGTCGCCATGCACACAAAGAGGCAAATATACCCCTTGTATGAATGATGACCTCTTCCTTTGGACGTTCGTATGTTTATTGGACCGGCATAGTCAACTCCGCTTTGGTAGAAAGGACGACTAGCAGTCACTCTTGCCTTGGGCAACTGACCCATGAGTTGTTCTCTTATACGAGCTGCATGACGAACACACGATACACAATTGCGTACATAGAATTTTGTGCGATTTTTTGCATTAAGAACCCAATATCGGGACCTTAAATAATTGAGCATTAGTTGGGGTCCACCGTGTAACGTCTTCTGGTGAGTATCTGCTATTAATAAATCCGTAAAATGGGACTTGGCTGGTACAATAATCGGATGTTTCAAATTCTCAGTAATGGTTGCTCGTTCTAAGCGTCCCCCCACTCTGAGCAGCCCTTCGTGATCGACGAATGGATTGAGCGAGGTAAGTACACTTTTCTTTTGAATCTTTCCCATTTTAACGAGGTCTTCTATTTCTGTACTAAAATATTGCCTTTGACACTGTTTAATACAAACTGTTAACGCTTCATCAAGTTCTTTAGCAGTTAACCATGGAGGAGATCGTTCAGAGTTGTCCTTTCGTCCCTTACAATATACTATAAAGCGCCTGCAATAAGCGATCACTCTGATTAACTTTCTTAATGTTGAGAATTTAGACCATACTGATAACTCCATACATTCGTCTGTTGTAACGTAGCTCATCTTTTTCACCTTTTCTTCTAACGCTGTCTTGCATTCAGTGTTCTTGCTGTAATCAATATTTCTGTTTTTTAGCCATACTGGCCCTTCCATCCATAACTGGTTAGAAATCAATTCAGTTGATCTTAGTCCCCGTGAGGCGCAATCTGCCGGGTTGTCTGCCGATTTCACATGAGCCCACTGGCTTCTGTCTACTACTGTCAAAATCTCTGAAACTCTATTGGCTACAAATGTTTGCCAATTAGACGGATGTTTACTCAACCAAGCTAGTACTACTGAAGAATCGGTCCACGCATGTATCTTTTGCTTTTCAATTTTCAATACTTCGGCTACTTCACTCAATAACTTCGACAGTAAAACTGCACCACACAGTTCAAGTCGCGGTATTGAAACTTGTTTAATTGGTGCAACCTTTGTTTTGGCCGTCACCAGACGAGCATAAATGACCTCCTTCTGATCCACAACGCGCATGTAAACAACTGCTGCATAAGCTTGATTCGAAGCGTCACTAAATCCATGCAGCTCAACTGAATCACCGTTGTAGACCGACAACCATCTAGGAATCCGATACTGTACAAGTTGTTCGATTTCACTGCGGTAAGTAAACCATTCTTTTAACAAGATCGATGGCAACTCGTCATCCCAATGAATACCAGACAACCATAATTTTTGAATTAATATCTTGGCTGTTATGATTACAGGCGCCAGCCAACCCAATGGATCAAACAACATCGAAATATGCGAGATAACACTTCTTTTAGTTACAGGTATCTTCAAGGGAGGCAGCCTCACTGAGTATTCAAATTCATCAGTTCTTCTGGACCAGGTAAGTCCTAATATTTTCATTATTATATCTGTTTTCAATTCTAGGTTTCCTTCATCTTTATCTATGCTCATATAGTTCATTAATTCAGAATCATTGGTATTCCATTTTTGTAGTTCAAACCCTGCTTTTCCTAATAATTGTATCATTTGCTCATATATATTCTTTCCTTCTTCTATATTTTGACAGCCAGTCATCAGGTCATCCATATAAAAATCTGTTAGAGTCTTTTCACGTGCAATAGGAAAGTGTTCTCCCTCATCTAGCGCTATTTGGTGCAATGTTCTGACGGCCAGATATGGAGCCGACGCCGTGCCAAATGTTACTCTCAAAAGCCGCAGATGTTGAATTTGGTCCCTGGGATTTTGTCTCCACAATAACCTCTGGTAATCAATATCTTCAGTAGAGACAATCACTTGCCGGTACATTTTTACAATGTCCGCAACTATACAAATGGGATGCATTCTCCATCGCATTATAGTATGTCGTAAATCAGCTTGTAAGCTTGGTCCGACCATTAATTCGCTGTTCAACGACACGCCATTCTTGCCTAAACTAGAAGCGTCAAATACGACCCTAACCTTCGTAGTTGCTTTATCTTCCCTGATCACCGCGTGATGGGGAAGATATACGACATCTGGCTTGTTAATTTGTTCCAAAGGAATAATTTCTGCATGACCCAAGTCGAGATATTCGTTAATTACACCGTCATATTGCCTTTTTAACTCTGAGTCCTTGGTTAACCTTTTCTCCAAATTAAGAAACCTGCGCAATGCAATATCTTTAGTTTGACCATTTACACATTGCGGTGTTGAAGTTTTAAACGGCAATCTAACAACATAACGGCCTTCGGGATCTCGTTCGGTTGATTGTTTATAAAATTCTTCGCATTTTTGTTCTTCTTCCGTAAAGTGCTTTTTTGGCACTATTGTTTCTTCTAATTCCCAAAATCTCTTTATAAGCTCATTTTGATCACCTTCCAACGTTACATAGTTAAAAGTCTCTGAGTTTTCTTCCTTTCCTGTAATCTCTCCCGACAATATCCATCCTAATTCAGAATCCTGTGCTATTAAAGATCCCGGAGGGCCCCTACTGAGTCCTTGTTTGAGGACTTTGCTATACACCGAGGAACTTAAAAGAATGTCAATTTTTCCTGGTGTATCCCAAGTAGGATCTGCCAAATTGTACTGTTCCAGTTCTTTCCACAGTGGAAACTTTATTTTATTGGAAGGAAGAATTGACGTTAATTTCTTCTGTACGTGAGCCTTAACCGACAAACGAAAATTGGGGTTGTACATTGATTGTAATCTAAAGTAAACAACATATTTTGAGGTCAACGCACAACCTGTATCATCTTCACCTAGCCTCAGTGATGATTTATAACTGACATATTTTTTCAGCCCTAAAAGTTGAACTGCTGACTCCGTAATATACGAAGCCTGCGAACATTGATCCAACAAAGAGCGCAGAGTTGCCTCTGTGCCTGTACCGGAGGTAACCTTCACCAAGGCCGTAGGCAATAAATCATGACTACGTGAAGTCGCGGCACAGTTGGTTACAATATTACTTGCATCGTCTTGTGTTTGTTGTGTATCAACTGATTGCTTAGGTTCTACTTTAGGGTCAGTTGATACGGGCACATCTTTAGCATGGAGCAAAGAGTGATGTTTCCTTTTACATAACCGACATCTAGTAAGCAAACGACAGGAATATACTGTGTGGCCTAACCCGACACAATTAAAACATAATCCATTGGATTGGACGAAATTACGGCGTGAAGTGACATCTTCATTACAAAATTTCTTACAATTACCAAGCTTATGATCAGATTTACAAAATATGCATGACAGACTAGCAACATGTAGTGTCTTGACAGGAACATTTTTTGTGACAGTATTTTTTGAAGATTTATTGTCCAAAAATTCTAGTGAACGAAATCTTTGTTCTAAAAACGTATTAAACTGCTTTAGAGTGGGTAGATCTTCCGAAAATTCACTAATATTTGCTTCCCACAATTTACGAGACTCAGAATCTAATTTTAAGCTCAAAATGTATATCACAATGAAATCCCAGGTGTCAACATTTATTCCTAAATTTTTAAGTGCATTCAAACAATCGTTACTTGTATCTAATAAGTCTTTAAGAGATTGAGCTGACTCGTTCGATATATTTTTCTGACTTAGGAATCGTTTGAGAATACAACTTGCCATATATTTTTTGTTATTGTAACGCTTGTTTAATTGTTCCCAAGATGAATGATAATTTGAGCTACAAATAGGTACATTTCTCAAAAGTTGCTCAGCTTCTCCAGATAAATGACATTTTAAATACTGAAGTCGCTGGACATCATCTAAAGACTTATTACAGTGTATAAGGGATACAAATAAATCACGGAAAGTGATCCACTCTAAGTATTGTCCAGAAAACATAGGTAAACTAATTTTAGGTAGTTTTATATTGCAAGATTCATTTGAGTTTTTTCCTGCACAAGACGGTGATACATTTTGAGACACTTCCTTTTTACACAATTCCGTAAGTATACCTTTTAATTCCGTTTTATAGTCCAAATACAATTCTTCCGTAACTTCATACACTTCTGATAAACAGTACTGCGATTTATTATAATCAACTTCCTTTTTTTGACTTAATATTTTACGATGTGTGTCGTAAAATGATGTCCACTGTGACTCCAAATTCTCCAGTCTTACTTCTACATATGCCTTAGAAATTCGCTCTTTGGGCGACTTTTTGAAGTTAGCCTTGGCTCGCGATATGGCCTTATTAGTGTCCATTTGAATTTTATTGTAGGCTTCCATGTTGAGTAGATATTAATACAACTGAAATGTCCACCAATACCCTTTTGTAGATGGAAACACTATATCGAACCGTAATCTTTCAAAAAAATATAGATCATAATCATCGCAATAATGTTTTTTTTTTTTTTAAGTCACTGTAGGTAGCCGTAAATATTTCTAAGTGGCTGTTGAAACACATTTATCGATGATTTCTAAGTCTTTATATTTAAGATGACTTGTAAAATTTAAAGCACAGATTTCCCGTCACTTCACTTTTTCGTTAATTTTCTCAGTCCATGTAAAATTCTTCTAAACTTTAAAGTTAATTTGTTCTAGAGAATAAGGTTTCAAATTGAATTAGAAAGTACTCACAGTTTTAAGTCCGTTCACTGATACAAGTCACTCACTTAAACTCACGTCCCAATGCTTCATCCGATGCCTGATGATCGATCCTCTGGTCACCAGTACTGTATTGACTCGCCGGTTGAGCCCCGAGCAGCAATCCACTGCCCTTAGGTGCGCCGCTGACGAAAAACGCGGTTCTCGGGAACCCTCACTTCACTGACTCTAAATCCGACTTCGAAGGACCATGAATATCGCCGCACTAATGTATGCTTCACTTTGCTAGATGTTACATATAAATAAAACAAGACGATACTGTTTTTGAATGAATTTTTACTGTTTGACTTGATTCCTTAATACAAACTCGTCGGTCGGTAACTGTGTCGGTAACTAAAACGTACCTAGTGTGCCTTTTAGCGGCGCAACGCCATCTATCTAGCTAAGGGTCAAACTTTAGCCATTATCGACTTAACAACTAGTTATAAATGTATGCTATTATAAAATACCATATGTTTTATGGTGCGAAGCGCCAAATATTGTTGTGTTGGGAGTTTGGTCCTGGAGGCTCTCCAGATCAATCTCCCTCTGGCGTAGCATCGTTGTTCGTGTTGTGTGGTTTAACATTGCATCACCTCGCTCAACAGTTGTCTTCCTCGTTCCTTCATTCGGTTTTTTTTTTTTTTTTTGATTTAATAGGCTTAATAAACTAGCCTTTACCATCAATGATTGCATTACTGCTTACAATCAGGCGGTATTGCGGTCAAGCACTACATGAATGCAATACGACCTGATTGCCATACCGCATTGATACCGTTTATTATTATTAAAAAAATGGTAAGTTTTGGATTGTGAGTTGGTAACTGACTTTTCAGGATGATTAGTTGTTTTCGAATGTAAGAGGAGAATTAGTAAAGTACCTCACGTAGAATGTAATAGTTATTAGAACATTTTAGGAAGGCTCTTAAATCTCACGCTATGGTTTCTTTTTTTGCAGGCAAATCTTCATGTACCCTCCGTCTTTGAAGAACGCAGGAGTCTTTTTTTTTTGGATGGAGGGAAATCTTTAATTGAGAGGTTATTTCATCACGCGGAAAATGAACAATACTTTCAACATTATAGTAGTTCTCCGACTAAAAAGTGGCCAGGAGTTAAAGGAGTTTGGTCTTGAATATTATCACTTAGCTGTGAAATTGGACGGGAATTTAGACATGCCTCTATTTGAGACAAGACAGTAGCCATCTCCTCGTAAGTTAGAGTGTTGTTCCCAACGACTCGCTTGAGATGGTGTTTGGTGGACTTTATACCCGCTTCCCAAAGTCCACCAAAATTTGGAGCTTGGGGTGGGATGAAGTGCCAGTTAGTGCCATTATTCGACAACCATTCTGCTATTTCTGATGTCAAGCTTGATTTTTCAGCAGCCAGCAGTACTTTCAGCTCTTTCGCAGCACCCACAAAATTGGTGCCGTTGTCACTGTAAAGATCAACGCACTGTCCACGTCTGGCTACAAATCGTTTGAATGCTGCTATGAATCCATTGGACGTTAAATCACTGACCGCTTCGAGGTGTATGGCTCTTGTCGCCATGCACACAAAGAGGCAAATATACCCCTTGTATGAATGATGACCTCTTCCTTTGGACGTTCGTATGTTTATTGGACCGGCATAGTCAACTCCGCTTTGGTAGAAAGGACGACTAGCAGTCACTCTTGCCTTGGGCAACTGACCCATGAGCTGTTCTCTTATACGAGCTGCATGACGAACACACGATACACAATTGCGTACATAGAATTTTGTGCGATTTTTTGCATTAAGAACCCAATATCGGGACCTTAAATAATTGAGCATTAGTTGGGGTCCACCGTGTAACGTCTTCTGGTGAGTATCTGCTATTAATAAATCCGTAAAATGGGACTTGGCTGGTACAATAATCGGATGTTTCAAATTCTCAGTAATGGTTGCTCGTTCTAAGCGTCCCCCCACTCTGAGCAGCCCTTCGTGATCGACGAATGGATTGAGCGAGGTAAGTACACTTTTCTTTTGAATCTTTCCCATTTTAACGAGGTCTTCTATTTCTGTACTAAAATATTGCCTTTGACACTGTTTAATACAAACTGTTAACGCTTCATCAAGTTCTTTAGCAGTTAACCATGGAGGAGATCGTTCAGAGTTGTCCTTTCGTCCCTTACAATATACTATAAAGCGCCTGCAATAAGCGATCACTCTGATTAACTTTCTTAATGTTGAGAATTTAGACCATACTGATAACTCCATACATTCGTCTGTTGTAACGTAGCTCATCTTTTTCACCTTTTCTTCTAACGCTGTCTTGCATTCAGTGTTCTTGCTGTAATCAATATTTCTGTTTTTTAGCCATACTGGCCCTTCCATCCATAACTGGTTAGAAATCAATTCAGTTGATCTTAGTCCCCGTGAGGCGCAATCTGCCGGGTTGTCTGCCGATTTCACATGAGCCCACTGGCTTCTGTCTACTACTGTCAAAATCTCTGAAACTCTATTGGCTACAAATGTTTGCCAATTAGACGGATGTTTACTCAACCAAGCTAGTACTACTGAAGAATCGGTCCACGCATGTATCTTTTGCTTTTCAATTTTCAATACTTCGGCTACTTCACTCAATAACTTCGACAGTAAAACTGCACCACACAGTTCAAGTCGCGGTATTGAAACTTGTTTAATTGGTGCAACCTTTGTTTTGGCCGTCACCAGACGAGCATAAATGACCTCCTTCTGATCCACAACGCGCATG
Source organism: Sesamia nonagrioides (assembly GCA_017933935.1). NCBI lineage: Eukaryota > Metazoa > Arthropoda > Insecta > Lepidoptera > Noctuidae > Sesamia > Sesamia nonagrioides. Next base: position 107,490 of record JADWQK010002164.1, on the reverse strand, counting down.
TAAACAACTGCTGCATAAGCTTGATTCGAAACGTCACTAAATCCATGCAGCTCAACTGAATCACCGTTGTAGACCGACAACCATCTAGGAATCCGATACTGTACAAGTTGTTCGATTTCACTGCGGTAAGTAAACCATTCTTTTAACAAGATCGATGGCAACTCGTCATCCCAATGAATACCAGACAACCATAATTTTTGAATTAATATCTTGGCTGTTATGATTACAGGCGCCAGCCAACCCAATGGATCAAACAACATCGAAATATGCGAGATAACACTTCTTTTAGTTACAGGTATCTTCAAGGGAGGCAGCCTCACTGAGTATTCAAATTCATCAGTTCTTCTGGACCAGGTAAGTCCTAATATTTTCATTATTATATCTGTTTTCAATTCTAGGTTTCCTTCATCTTTATCTATGCTCATATAGTTCATTAATTCAGAATCATTGGTATTCCATTTTTGTAGTTCAAACCCTGCTTTTCCTAATAATTGTATCATTTGCTCATATATATTCTTTCCTTCTTCTATATTTTGACAGCCAGTCATCAGGTCATCCATATAAAAATCTGTTAGAGTCTTTTCACGTGCAATAGGAAAGTGTTCTCCCTCATCTAGCGCTATTTGGTGCAATGTTCTGACGGCCAGATATGGAGCCGACGCCGTGCCAAATGTTACTCTCAAAAGCCGCAGATGTTGAATTTGGTCCCTGGGATTTTGTCTCCACAATAACCTCTGGTAATCAATATCTTCAGTAGAGACAATCACTTGCCGGTACATTTTTACAATGTCCGCAACTATACAAATGGGATGCATTCTCCATCGCATTATAGTATGTCGTAAATCAGCTTGTAAGCTTGGTCCGACCATTAATTCGCTGTTCAACGACACGCCATTCTTGCCTAAACTAGAAGCGTCAAATACGACCCTAACCTTCGTAGTTGCTTTATCTTCCCTGATCACCGCGTGATGGGGAAGATATACGACATCTGGCTTGTTAATTTGTTCCAAAGGAATAATTTCTGCATGACCCAAGTCGAGATATTCGTTAATTACACCGTCATATTGCCTTTTTAACTCTGAGTCCTTGGTTAACCTTTTCTCCAAATTAAGAAACCTGCGCAATGCAATATCTTTAGTTTGACCATTTACACATTGCGGTGTTGAAGTTTTAAACGGCAATCTAACAACATAACGGCCTTCGGGATCTCGTTCGGTTGATTGTTTATAAAATTCTTCGCATTTTTGTTCTTCTTCCGTAAAGTGCTTTTTTGGCACTATTGTTTCTTCTAATTCCCAAAATCTCTTTATAAGCTCATTTTGATCACCTTCCAACGTTACATAGTTAAAAGTCTCTGAGTTTTCTTCCTTTCCTGTAATCTCTCCCGACAATATCCATCCTAATTCAGAATCCTGTGCTATTAAAGATCCCGGAGGGCCCCTACTGAGTCCTTGTTTGAGGACTTTGCTATACACCGAGGAACTTAAAAGAATGTCAATTTTTCCTGGTGTATCCCAAGTAGGATCTGCCAAATTGTACTGTTCCAGTTCTTTCCACAGTGGAAACTTTATTTTATTGGAAGGAAGAATTGACGTTAATTTCTTCTGTACGTGAGCCTTAACCGACAAACGAAAATTGGGGTTGTACATTGATTGTAATCTAAAGTAAACAACATATTTTGAGGTCAACGCACAACCTGTATCATCTTCACCTAGCCTCAGTGATGATTTATAACTGACATATTTTTTCAGCCCTAAAAGTTGAACTGCTGACTCCGTAATATACGAAGCCTGCGAACACTGATCCAACAAAGAGCGCAGAGTTGCCTCTGTGCCTGTACCGGAGGTAACCTTCACCAAGGCCGTAGGCAATAAATCATGACTACGTGAAGTCGCAGCACAGTTGGTTACAATATTACTTGCATCGTCTTGTGTTTGTTGTGTATCAACTGATTGCTTAGGTTCTACTTTAGGGTCAGTTGATACGGGCACATCTTTAGCATGGAGCAAAGAGTGATGTTTCCTTTTACATAACCGACATCTAGTAAGCAAACGACAGGAATATACTGTGTGGCCTAACCCGAGACAATTAAAACATAATCCATTGGATTGGACGAAATTACGGCGTGAAGTGACATCTTCATTACAAAATTTCTTACAATTACCAAGCTTATGATCAGATTTACAAAATATGCATGACAGACTAGCAACATGTAGTGTCTTGACAGGAACATTTTTTGTGACAGTATTTTTTGAAGATTTATTGTCCAAAAATTCTAGTGAACGAAATCTTTGTTCTAAAAACGTATTAAACTGCTTTAGAGTGGGTAGATCTTCCGAAAATTCACTAATATTTGCTTCCCACAATTTACGAGACTCAGAATCTAATTTTAAGCTCAAAATGTATATCACAATGAAATCCCAGGTGTCAACATTTATTCCTAAATTTTTAAGTGCATTCAAACAATCGTTACTTGTATCTAATAAGTCTTTAAGAGATTGAGCTGACTCGTTCGATATATTTTTCTGACTTAGGAATCGTTTGAGAATACAACTTGCCATATATTTTTTGTTATTGTAACGCTTGTTTAATTGTTCCCAAGATGAATGATAATTTGAGCTACAAATAGGTACATTTCTCAAAAGTTGCTCAGCTTCTCCAGATAAATGACATTTTAAATACTGAAGTCGCTGGACATCATCTAAAGACTTATTACAGTGTATAAGGGATACAAATAAATCACGGAAAGTGATCCACTCTAAGTATTGTCCAGAAAACATAGGTAAACTAATTTTAGGTAGTTTTATATTGCAAGATTCATTTGAGTTTTTTCCTGCACAAGACGGTGATACACTTTGAGACACTTCCTTTTTACACAATTCCGTAAGTATACCTTTTAATTCCGTTTTATAGTCCAAATACAATTCTTCCGTAACTTCATACACTTCTGATAAACAGTACTGCGATTTATTATAATCAACTTCCTTTATTTCACTTAATATTTTACGATGTGTGTCGTAAAATGATGTCCACTGTGACTCCAAATTCTCCAGTCTTACTTCTACATATGCCTTAGAAATTCGCTCTTTGGGCGACTTTTTGAAGTTAGCCTTGGCTCGCGATATGGCCTTATTAGTGTCCATTTGAATTTTATTGTAGGCTTCCATGTTGAGTAGATATTAATACAACTGAAATGTCCACCAATACCCTTTTGTAGATGGAAACACTATATCGAACCGTAATCTTTCAAAAAAATATAGATCATAATCATCGCAATAATGTTTTTTTTTTTTTTAAGTCACTGTAGGTAGCCGTAAATATTTCTAAGTGGCTGTTGAAACACATTTATCGATGATTTCTAAGTCTTTATATTTAAGATGACTTGTAAAATTTTAAGCACAGATTTCCCGTCACTTCACTTTTTCGTTAATTTTCTCAGTCCATGTAAAATTCTTCTAAACTTTAAAGTTAATTTGTTCTAGAGAATAAGGTTTCAAATTGAATTAGAAAGTACTCACAGTTTTAAGTCCGTTCACTGATACAAGTCACTCACTTAAACTCACGTCCCAATGCTTCATCCGATGCCTGATGATCGATCCTCTGGTCACCAGTACTGTATTGACTCGCCGGTTGAGCCCCGAGCAGCAATCCACTGCCCTTAGGTGCGCCGCTGACGAAAAACGCGGTTCTCGGGAACCCTCACTTCACTGACTCTAAATCCGACTTCGAAGGACCATGAATATCGCCGCACTAATGTATGCTTCACTTTGCTAGATGTTACATATAAATAAAACAAGACGATACTGTTTTTGAATGAATTTTTACTGTTTGACTTGATTCCTTAATACAAACTCGTCGGTCGGTAACTGTGTCGGTAACTAAAACGTACCTAGTGTGCCTTTTAGCGGCGCAACGCCATCTATCTAGCTAAGGGTCAAACTTTAGCCATTATCGACTTAACAACTAGTTATAAATGTATGCTATTATAAAATACCATATGTTTTATGGTGCGAAGCGCCAAATATTGTTGTGTTGGGAGTTTGGTCCTGGAGGCTCTCCAGATCAATCTCCCTCTGGCGTAGCATCGTTGTTCGTGTTGTGTGGTTTAACATTGCATCACCTCGCTCAACAGTTGTCTTCCTCGTTCCTTCATTCGGTTTTTTTTTTTTTGATTTAATAGGCTTAATAAACTAGCCTTTACCATCAATGATTGCATTACTGCTTACAATCAGGCGGTATTGCGGTCAAGCACTACATGAATGCAATACGACCTGATTGCCATACCGCATTGATACCGTTTATTATTATTAAAAAAATGGTAAGTTTTGGATTGTGAGTTGGTAACTGACTTTTCAGGATGATTAGTTGTTTTCGAATGTAAGAGGAGAATTAGTAAAGTACCTCACGTAGAATGTAATAGTTATTAGAACATTTTAGGAAGGCTCTTAAATCTCACGCTATGGTTTCTTTTTTTGCAGGCAAATCTTCATGTACCCTCCGTCTTTGAAGAACGCAGGAGTCTTTTTTTTTTGGATGGAGGGAAATCTTTAATTGAGAGGTTATTTCATCACGCGGACGGAGCAGGAGGACGCATTAGACTTTTACTGACTAAAATCCACTCATGTTCCTTCACTTGCCTGTGCACCAGGGGAATGCAGTAGACTTCACGCATGTCATACCTTTTTTTTGGATGGGAAATCATCAAATGACCTCTCTCGCTCTGAGTGGAGCGGTAGGGCGTGTCAGACTTTTACTGACTAAAACTCACCCGTATTTCAACCCGCAACCCTGACCTAGGCATCGGTCTTCGTGGACCCCGTCACGATGTGCTGACATCTCTTTGAGGCGCGCGTGAAACACAACGCGCCGTCGACTCTGGCCTGGTCCTTACCGGGCGGCGAGCTACCCACTGCTACAGCGCGCCTACGGTGGCCAGGAGTTCGATGTTGTCTCCCAACCAGGGCATCTCCTGCGGCGGCTAGAGGCGTGAGGGCGCTAAGATTCCAGCTTCCTCACGACGCATTTCATACCCTAACATTCAATATTATATTGCTTGATTATTACTAAGATGTTTACTCGTAGACCAAACAGTTTTCTTGACTGTACATGATTTATAATTTTAAGTGTGGAAGGGCGTCGTTTCAGTCGGTACTCGATGTGTGTTGCGTGTTAAACTCATACAGAGCAAAATTCTCTGTATCTTTCAAGCGAAGGTATTCTTCGCCACCGCTATATTTTATCCATCATATTTAAAAAAAAAAAACTAATACTAAAAAATACGGCGATTTTGGACGGTGTCTGACATATCTACTGACGCACCATTTTCTTTTTAAATGAAAACATTTAAAAAGAAAATGGTGCGTATGCTACGTATGAAATCTCAATAAATCGATAGGTAACTGACATGAATGCATACAGAAATCATTTAAGACCTATAAAGTGTCATGTTTTCGAAATATTAACCTTCAAAGGTGGTCACGTGACATTCAATTTTTTAAAATCTAAATAATATTTCGGAATATTAATTGTTATATTACTAATATAATTGTATGCTGAATTAGTCTCCAAACGTATTATGATTCAATAAATAAAATTGAAAACATATTTTTATACTAGCTTTCCGACCGCGGCTTCGCCCGCGTGGAGTTCGGTTATATCGCGCTTTTTAGATTTCCCTCGGGAACATCAATTTTTTCCGGGATAAAAGGTAGCCTATGTTTTTTCTCAGGGTCTAAAGATTGTCTGTGCCAAATTTCATCAAAATCGGCTGAGAGGTTTAAGCGGGAAAGCGTAACAGACAGACAGACAGACAGACAGACAGACCGACAGACAGACAGACAGAGTTACTTTCGCATTTATAATATTAGTATGGATTAGAATTTAGATTTAATTCGGCCGCTGATACAATTAGATGGCGGGAAATTTCTAAAATTTGCCACAGTACTTAGTTAGTGGATGAATAATTGCTAATAATTGAAATTGACTGTAGTCGATAGTTTGAACCATATAACAGATAACATCAATCTTCCGTGCAAGGCTTGCATGGAGGCTAAACATTACGTATAATTATGCTCTTTGATTGCACAGGCTTCACCCAGATTAGGTCAGAAACCCTAGAAACATCCACATCTTACACAGATATTCTTAACAAACTAGAAGACTTCTTCATCAGCTTCTAGAGGGAGCTGGGTTTGTTGGAATAACCTACGACGGGCATGCCCACCCACAATGTTCCATTTGAAGGAATATGTGCGGAAACCTAACCCGTAACATGGGATGGTTTAGAAACCCAAATTGTTTTTTTTTAATACATAATTATAAACTAGTGCTGTAATACAATGGCTGATGGTAAAGCTCGCTTGTTTATTAAGAGCCTATTTACTCAAAAAAAACTGAGTGAATAGGAAGTAAGATGGCAGTTGAGCGCAGTGATGCAATTTTAAACCCACCACCACGACCAACGATGCTACGCCAGAGGAAGATTGATCTGGAGACCCTCCACGACCAAACTCCCGACACAAAATTTGGCGCATCGTACCCGACAAACATCGCAACACAACTGTTCAGACCCGTCCTCCGTACGGCTTCACTAGACATCATACCGGAACACGACGAATCGCTTGGCGGCAAGACTTTGTCTGATAACTACTGCCAGCAGCCGATGTTATGTTTAATGTCCAAACAGGCCAGTTCGTGACATTGATCTCGCCTGGTAGGAATCGATAGATGAGATCTATGATGAAACGAGTACCTAATCCCTGGTGATGTATATTTTCTAAACAGGATGTCGGGATATACGTGGAAGGGAACACAGAGGCTGGCAGAGAATTCCATACACCGTTCACGTAAAAAAAAAAAACAGTTACCTAATAATTTTGTGAAAACTATTTCGTTATTTATAGCATTTTATTGCTGTCGCTAAATGGAAAATGCTACCGCATCCATCCTGCCAAACTTGATCGACCGGTCTAACTCGAATATAAGATACAATACGCAGTCTCTAGCTGAAGTAATGTAGCCACATTTCAGAAACCAGATCAATAAATTAAATGCTATTTGGGGAAAAGGTTTAAAACTTGTTGATTTCGAAGGCTTTTTCAAAAACTGTGTATCACTCTAACAGTATATTTTTAATTCGATTGGAAGTTATAGATAATAAAACTATCAAAGCAACAAACACTGTCTTCAGCTTAATTATAAGTACCTACCCATCTACTTTTTCTTCAGCCTCCAGAAGTCCACTGCTGGACAAAGTCCCCCCAACCCAAGGCTTTCCATAATGATCGGTCTTGTGCTGCCCGCATCCATCGAGTTCCCGCGACCTTCACCAGGTCATCGGTCCTCCTAGTTGGGGGCCTCCCTACACTGCGTCGTCCGGTACGTGCCCGCCACTCCAGAACCTTACTGCCTCATTGGCCATCGGTTCTACGAGAAATGTGCCCCGCCCGCGTACTGACTCCTAGTTAGATAACATGTTGGTTTTTAGGAGTAACACTCTAACATTCAGGAGATAAATGCAGATTGCTAGAGTATTGCTATTGTAAATGTATTACGAAACTTCGTCATACATATTTTATAATGACAATACCGTTAAGACAAGTGCAGTTACCCAAAATGGAGAAATATTCCCAATCAACCATGAACCTGACTGCTTTAGAGATAAAGTTGAAAATCTGACTGCAGTGGCTGGTTGTGCTGTCTGTACATTTTGACAATTCAAATGCATTAATTGCATCATTTACGTTTTTGAGCAGTAATTTTTTTATACATATGTAGCAATTGGCACAGCCTTTCAAAATCCTTTTGATTGTGATGAAAGTCTATTAAGTAAATAGGACGCAGAAATCTGACCCCTTACAATGATGAAATTACTTTGAACAAAACATACATAAATTCATATTAAATTACTTATGCAAAAGTAACGGAACCTCAGTGCACAACTAAGATAAGATTTCATAGCCTTTCTAAGCCAAGTTCACCAAAATTTAAGAGCAAGGTCAAACATATACAAAATGTAACACAACCAGAATTAAATATTATGAATATTATAGTTACTCGTTTATACATTCACGTACGTGGTATACATATGTAAATATATAGCTTTTCCGGATTCTTGATGTACTAACTCTATCATGCGACGTAAACATTAAGTGGACCGATTTTGAGTCTAAAAGCATTTTTACAAAATTTAGCGATATTATTTTAACACTAAATTGATTAGTTTTTCCCTTAGATATGACACAGTTTTTGTAAGGGTGAGTTTGTGTTTTAGTCAGTAAAAGTCTAACAACTTCGCCCGCTTCACCCAGAGAGGAAAGAGTTCTATGATGATTTCCAACCCAAAAAGAAGCTCACTGTATCTTCCTAATTTTATTAACTTGAAAACACGGCTGGTGCGGTGACTGAGCGATCGATCGCTGGTTCGTGTCGCGGGTTCCATTCCCACATGGATCAAATAATTGTTTGGCGTACAGGTAGTTGTTCCGTGTCTGGCTGCTTGTGTATGTGACTTTAAATGTTTTTAAAAGGCACTCACGATACAGGAGTGTGGGCCACAGTTAAAAAAAAAAGAAACTAATTGAGTGAAATAAAAAAATACTACATTAAATGTAATAATATAAGTATTAAAAGAATGATAGTATAGTAGAAAGATAGATAGTATGTATAATGAATTAATGAATGAATGTTTATTTTTTTCTATATAGCACACTGATAGTCTATAACCAAAAAATAACACATTAGGTTACTTTTTATCCCCTTATACTCATGGGATCGGAACTTATGCGGGAGAAACCGGGAACGTAAAATACCGTGTTACTATAAATCCCACTGATCGGTTCTCGGTGGTAGGCCATAACATCGGCTGCCGTCAGAAGTTACCACCCACTAGACAAAATCTTACCGCCAAGCGATTCGTCATGCTCCGGCATGATGTCTGGCAAAGCCTTCCGGAGGACGGGTTTGAGCAGCTGTGTTGCAATGTGTGTCGTATACGATGCGCCAAATGTTATTGTATCGGGAGTTTGGTGTTGGAGGGCCTCCAGATCAATCTCCCTCTGGCGCAGCATCGTTGTTCGTGTTGTTGGGTTTAAAATTGCATCACCTCACTCAACTACCGTCTTCCTTTCTATTCACTCAGTTTTTTTTTGAGTGAATAGGCTTTAATAAACTATCGCGCTTTACCATCGACGATTGCATCACTGCTTACCATCGGGTGGGATTGCGGTCAAGCACTACTTTTTAATTATAGAAAAAAGATCGGGTTAACGGGAAAGAAAGGAAATACGTTTACTTGTGGTAAACCTGAAAAAAAATTAACGAACTGGTTCAGGGTCATGCCTACGCATAACAGCTAATTAGTACCTATAAAGAAAAACAAAAATTATAATAATTATACCATAAGATTTATTTAAAATTATGTTTATTTTTCCCTGGTTACTGGATAAACAGCAAACGATTGAGTAAATAGATGATTAATAATCTTATTATTTTAAACTTATCGGCATTTTTTTTTTGTCATAGTTTATATTTTTTTTGTTCGTTTTTTTCCCCCGTTTGGTCCCGGTTGCCATACGAACATCTAGTAGCAGTCGTTACGGGTTGTTGGAGCCCTCAAAAGTCCAACAATTGGTCTAACTGCAATGCTTCGATATCGCCTTCGGGTTGTGGAGGTCAGACGGCAGTCTTTTCACGGAAAATGTCGAAGTTTAGCCATATCCATATAGTCAAGTAAGTAGCAGTTTTTAGTAAGTAGTAAGTTTAGCCATATGTTAGTTGGACTGGTAAAGCGGACCCCAGACTCCAAAGCTGAAAAGGCTTAGGATGCGACTGGGATTAACGCTGTGATGATGATGATGATGATGATTTAGTAACAACCCCCGTTTCCGTTTTGTCCGATTGGGAAACCGACCTTTTTATCCTAAACAGTAGTTAATATTAGATATCATGATATTCGAATAAACAATAGGAATACAACAATAAAAATAATGTAGTCTCGTTAATTAAGTTCTCCAATCATAATTGCATTACATACATATGCTCGAATAATTCAATTGTTTTTCAGTTAGGTAAATGATTCGCCCTTAACACAGTAGGTAGATGTTTGGATCACGCAAATCAGCTTCTTGTTCATTGAAGCTAATCGTGGAAAAAAACACTACCGAAGAATCATTTTGTTGATGTTCAAATAGTGTTGCCAGTTGGTATTTCCCCCTTTTCCAAGATCCACGTTTCGTCCTACTTTATTTACAGTAACTTTTAAAACTAAAACGCATTATAATTTTTGGGTATTTTTTTTTTATATAAATTACAAACTAGCGCTTGACTGCAATCCCGCCTGATGGTAAGCAGTGATGCAATCGTTGATGGTAAAGCGCGCTAGTTTATTAAGCCTACTCACTCAAAAGAACTGAGTAAATAACAAGGAAGACGGCAGTTGAGCGCGGTGATGCAATGTTAAACCCATCAACATGACCAACGATGCTGCGCCAGAGGGATATTGATCTGGAGGCCCTCCACAACCAAACTCCCGACACAACAACATTTCGCACATCGTACCCGGCACGTACATCGCAACACAACTGCTCAGACCCGTCCTCCGTACGGCTTCACCAGACATCATGCCGGAACACGATGAATCGCTTGGCGGCATGACTTTGTCTGGTGGGTGGTAACTTACGCCGGCGGCTGATGTTGTGGCCTACCACCGAGAACGCAAGTCTTGAAGTCGTGAGTGCAAGCCGCGCACATTGCCCGTAGCTCGTAGGACCGATGCCCGATAAGGCCGACGCGATGGGTTCTCGACTGGTGATCACGCACCTGAAGACGCAGCGTGGGTAGGCCCCCGACAAGGTGGACTACCGACCTGGTGGAGGTCGCGGGAAACCGCTGGATGCAGGAGGCGCAGGACCGGTCGTCGAGTAGATCCTTGGGGAAGGCCAACAGTGGACGCTTTTCGGCTGAAATGTTGATGATGATGATGAGTGGAAACCTGATTTTATTACTTACATAATCAGATAGTGTTCTATTTAGTTTTTTTTTTTTTTAATAAAAAAAAATGTTTATTCAGCAACTTAAATAACTTATGCTAGTTACATTTTGGAGCATCCTTTTAAACAATTAATTTGCTTGTGTTAGGATATAGTTTAAGACTTAAAAGATTGACGTCCTATTGGACTATGAGAGTAAAAGAACGGATTTACGAATAAACTTGTGCACTTTGATATCAACTAGTTCTTCCGTTACATATTCAATTGCACGCAATAAGTTGCCAGCGGCTGCCTAATGCGCGCACCTACATTTCTGATATGGATGAACTAGTTGCCCGCAGCGGTCTGACAGCATAATACCTACGTTACGGAAATTATAATAAAATATGTACGCAGAGCAGGCATTACATAGTAGGTCTAAAACGCAGCACGTTTCCCGAACCACCTCTAACGAATCTAAAAATAAAAATAAGTTAAACTAAAACCGGCCAAGTGCGTGTCGGACTCACGCACAAAGGGTTCCGTACCGCTGATTTATGAAATTAAAGGATTTAAGTTATTTTTATGAAAGATTACGCGGTAATAAGCGGTTTTTGATTTACGAGGTATTAAAAAAAAACTACTTACTAGATCTCGTTCAAAACAATTTTCGTTGGTATTTTTTATAGTAGGTAATGTACATCATATGTTTTTTTAGATTTTTAATGTTCTTATTTTAGAAGTTAGAGGGGGGGGGATCCAATTTTTTTCTTCTTTGGAAGCGTCTGTCACGCAAACTATTCGGTTTACAAAAAAAAAAATTAGATACCTCTATAATATAGAGGTATCTAAAATATTTTTTTATCTGGATATATGGGGTATCTATGGATAGGTCTTCAAAAATGTTATAGAGTCTATATCATTTTTGAAAACCTCCATAGATACCCCACAAGTATGTTAGATGAAAAAATTTGAGTTTCAGTTCTCAGTATGGGGAGCCCCCAATATTTACTATATTTTTTTTTATTTTTGCCTTAAAATCTCAATGCAGTTCACAGAATACATCTACCTACCAAGTTTCAACAGTATAGCTCTGATAGTTTTGAAAAAAAATGGCTGTGACATACGGACGGACAGACGGACAGACAGTCATGACGAATCTATGTTCCGTTTTTTGCCATTTGGCTACGGAACCCTAAAAATGCTTATAAACCTGATAGTCTAGATTATAATTAATCCTACTAAAATTTTAATCGTGAGAGTTTGTATTGTTTTTTAATTCATTCAGGAATAAACTACTCGATGGATTTGAATTAAATTTGGCACATCGATGGATTAACTAGGATAAACTAGGTCACTTTTATTCTGATACTAGCTTTCCGCCCGCGGCTTCGCCCGCGTGGAGTTCGGTTATATCGCGCTTTTTAGATTTCCCTCGGGAACATCAAATTTTTCCGGGATAAAAGGTAGCCTATGTTCTTTCTCAGGGTCTAAAGATTGTCTGTGCCAAATTTCATCAAAATCGGTTGTGAGGTTTAAGCGGGAAAGCGTAACAGACAGACAGACAGACAGACAGACAGACAGACAGACAGACAGACAGACAGACAGACAGAGTTACTTTCGCATTTATAATATTAGTATGGATTGATATTCCTACGACATCGAAATTTATGCAGGTACAAACGCAGGAAGTAGCTAGTTAGCTAGAGCCTCACGCCAAAGGGTTCCGTACCATTGATTTATGAAATTAAAGGATTTAAGTTACTTTTATGAAAGATTACGCGGTAATAAGCGGTTTACGATTTACGAGGTATTAAAAAAACTACCTACTAGATATCGTTCAAAATAATTTTCTTTAGTAGTTTTTATAGTAATGTAAGTACATCATAATATGTTTTTTTAGATTTTTCATTTTCATCATTTAGAAGGTAGAGGGGGGGGGGGGGCAACTTTTTTCCACTTTGGAAGCGTCTGTCACGCAAACTATTCGGTTTAGAAAAAATATATTTTAGAAACCTCGATATCATTTTTGAAGACCTATCCATAGATCCCCACACGTATGTGTTTCATGGTTCCAGGTTTCGTTTTTTGCCATTTGGCTACGGAACCCTAAGAATGAAAAAAAATAGTTGTACTTAGTACCTTGTTTTTAATAAATGAGATCTCTTACAAGATAAGGAGCGTGTTTAAAACGCCGAATATAGTCGGTTCCAAGGTATTCACTTCATTTGTCAAGGTTCGCCGGTAATTAATTCGCTTGCTGTTCTAATTACTCACACGAATCCTTTTATAATTTGTTAGTAAAAAGGCAAAGAAACCATTGTTAACGCTTTGTACGCCCTCGTTGCCCACACTCCTGATATGATCTTCTGACGTATTGATAACTTCGGCGACGAAGTTAATACACTTTCTGATCAATGTCTTTGTTGTCTGGTGGCCAGCTGGCATATGGCAAATTATTTTCTGTATTTTATTAAACTACTTATTTTACATACATTTTATTGCATAAACTCTCCGTGCAGTGCAAATATTTGTATGCATGAATATGAATATTTACACTGGTCTGGTCATGCTTCGGAAAGCACGTTAAACCGTTGGTTCCGGTTGCCATATGAACATCTAATGGCAGTCGTTACGGGTTGTTTGAGCCCTCAAAAGTCGAACAATTGGTCTAACTGCAATGCTTCGATATCGCCTGCGGGTTGTGGAGGTTAGACGGCAATCGCTTCACTGAAAATATCGAAATTTACCTAGAATCAGCAGTTAGACTGGTAAAGTAGACCCCAAAATCCAAAGCTGAAAGCTTAGAATACGACTGGGATTAACGCTCGGATTGATGATGAATATTGCATAAAGTAATGTATTTTTAAATGAACAGACAGCTGTACTGCTGGCGATTTTGTCCAACCACTTCTTTCCAGCAAAAGCAGTAGGAAGTGGAGAAGGGCAGGCGTTTTGAGGACTGTTTTATGTAGGTAAGATTAACGTTAAAAATGTGCCGATTTTCAGCCTAATTTGAATAAATGACTTGTGATTTTTAGGACTCCTGAATCAAATTGGAAACCTTATCGCTACGCCAAGTCCGTCTGTCCGCGGATAATCTCAGTGACCGTTAGCACTGGAATGCTGAACTTTGGTATCAATAGGTGAACAATAATGGAGGTGAGCAGTGATTTTAGAAATATTTTTAATATATGTAATATAGACGTGGTGGCAGTGGTTAAAACACCCGCCTCTCAAGTATGAGTGTGCGGGTTCGATTCTAGGTCAGGCAAGTACCCATGTAACTTTTCTAAATTATATATACTTTCTAATTATCTTGGACACCAATGACTAATTAAAAGGTGAAGGAAAGTATCTTGAGGAAACCTGGACTTTAAGTCTGAAATCGCTAACCCGCATTGAGCAAGCGTGGTGATTACGCTCAATCCTTCTCTTTATGAGAGGAGACCTGTACCCAGCAGTGGGACGATAAAAAGGTTGATGATGATGATGAATATTATTTTATGAAATAGGTACTTGGTACTTGTACTACGAATTGATTGAGTATTTTGAAAATATTGTAAAAGCCTATTATTTTTTAAAAAAAAACCTTGGGATTTCTTACCGGCTCTTCTCCATACGAATCGACCAATCGGAATTGTGAACCTAGCTTCTAACAGTCCTAACGTTTCAAATGCCGATGTTGGTATATTTTTTGTGGAATGAAATTTTTTGATTGGATTTGAATAGAATAAAGAATACCATTACACCGTTAACTTGATTAATTTATTCTATTTAAAACTGTTTCACTTCTACCAGCAATTAGAGGGTCTACTCCTAGTTAATTCTTAAGATAATTACTGAACTTTATAGTTTCCTTAGAGTCGTGAATGATGTAATTGCCAGGCCATTAGCATTTTAAGTGGTCTAATAAAAGTTTGTGATAAAAATGTGATAAAACTTCGCTAGTTTTCAACTGATTTACATTTCTGACGTAGATTAGGTACAGTTTGATAGACTATTTCTTTTTTTTTTGCCTTATTGGAGGCGCAGAATTTATTTCCAGACTTTTGCTGGTATGATTGATATAACTGAAAACCTTTATTAATTTTTTGATATCATTGGGCTGTAAGGGGGAGCGCACAACAACCAGACTCCCCAAACGTCAACCTCACCTGCACGCGGTGCACCCTGCTGCTCACGACCGACAACGACGACCGACAAATGGCGGGATGTCCATTTAACTTCCGCGCGGTGGCGGGTAAACCACCAACAAGAGCATTCCCTTGGTGTCAGGCTGGCAGCCGACTGTAAAACTTTGCCAAAACCCCAAGCAACATGAAGGGAAACAATAGAATGCGCGATAGGGCTAGGGCGTACCCCACAGGTTCCCCAGGCACCCGGCTTCTGTGGGAAATGGACAAGGGTTGTCGCACCAGAACGGGCGGGTGCGACGTAATAGGCAAGCTCGGAATGTGAGAGAAGTAAATTTGAGATGTGCGAGCTGGAATGTAGGTACAATGACTGGAAGAGGAAGGGAACTAGCAGATGTTTTAAAAAGGCGACGGTTGAACATTGCGTGTCTGCAAGAGACGAAGTGGAAAGGTGCGAAGGCAAGAGAGATAGGAGAAGGATATAAGTTCTATTACTGTGGAAGCGATGGTAAGCGAAATGGTGTGGGTATAGTTTTAGATAGTCATTTGAAAGAATGTGTAGTGGACGTTAAAAGAGTGAGTGATAGAGTGATAGCTGTTAAAGTGATTGTGGAAAGTATGGTTGTTAATATAGTTAGTGTGTACGCACCCCAGTCAGGGTGTGAGGAAAGTATAAAAGAGAAGTTCTGGAAGGACTTCGATTGTGTGATGATGGATGTGCAAGATAGTGAAGAAGTGTATGTTGGGGGTGACTTTAACAGGCATGTGGGAAAGCAGAAGGATGGGTATGAAAGAGTGCATGGCGGTTGGGGATACGGAGACCGTAACACTGATGGTGAGACACTACTGCAAGCTGCTACGGTCTTTAACCTGGCAATAACAAATACGTGGTTCAAAAAACAAAATGAGCATCTCATAAGCTATAAAAGCGGCCGCCACGCGACACAAATCGATTACTTTTTAGTAAGACGAAACAGTCTTAAAAGTGTCAAAAACTGTAAAGTGCTACCAGGTGAAGACTTAGTCTCACAACATAGACTATTGATAATGGAGGTAAAAGTCAGTGTCTCATCCAGAAAGAACAAGGAACGGCCCTCGCCCAAAACTAGATGGCGTATGATAGAAAAAGAGGAACATGCTAGTGTGTTTAAGAGCTAAGTGGTAGATAAGATGATTGAAATGGGGGATATGGAAGGAAAATCTGTGAATGAATGTTGGAAAGAGATGGCGGACTATATAAGGAGAGTAGCTAAAGATGTGTTTGGAGAATCCAAAGGGAAAGGTGTGATAGAAAAGGATACATGGTGGTGGAATGAAGATGTGCAAAAGATACTCAAAGAAAAGAAAATAGCTTTTAAAGAATGGCAAGGTGTAGAAAACGGGAATGATAGTTTAAAAGAAGACAAGAAGAAGATTTATAATGAATGGAAGAGGAAGGCAAAAAAGGCGGTAGCAGTTTCGAGGGCTAAGGCGCAGGAGAAGTTGTGTGACTCACTGGACAGCCCTAGAGGCCAGAAGGAGCTCTACCGGATTACAAAAGCAAGAGAAAGGAGAACGAGAGATATAAGTAATATCAAATGTATGAAAGACGATGCTGGTAAGGTTCTGTCCAGGGATGACGAAATAAAAGAGCGATGGAAGGTTTATTTTGAAAAGCTAATGAACGAAGAGAATAAATGGAGTGGCGTGCTCAAAGAGGTACAAGAGAATATGGGTTTAGTAAGAGAAATTAGCATGGATGAAGTAAGAATAGCAGTTCAAGGTATGAAAAATGGAAAAGCTATGGGCCCAGATGATATACCAGTAGAAGTATGGAAGTGTTTAAAAGGAGATGGATGTGTGTGGCTGACTTTATTCTTCAATAAGTTGTTGCATGAAGGAGAGATCCCACAAGAATGGTGCAATAGTTCACTAGTGCCCATCTTTAAGAATAAAGGTGATGTACAGGACTGTAACAACTATCGAGGGATAAAGCTCATGTCACATAGTATGAAGAGTGAGATTACCCCAAACCAGTTTGGGTTTATGCCAGGTCGAGGAACAATGGACGCCACTTTTGCACTCCGCCAAGTGGGCGAGAAGTACAGACGTGCACACAAGAACTTGCACATGGTGTTCATTGATCTGGAGAAGGCGTATGATAGGGTACCTCGTGATGTGCTGTGGTGGGCCCTGAAAGAGAAAGGTTTGCCTGGGAAGTATGTAGGGTTAATTCGTGCTATGTACAGTCGCTCTCGTACCTACGTCCGGTCGGCTGCTGGCAATACCGACGAGTTCAGTGTGGCGGTAGACTTGCACCAGGGATCGGCTTTAAGCCCGTACCTCTTCCTGTTGATTATGGACGCTCTTACGTCGGACATCCAGGAGGAGGCACCCTGGTGCATGCTGTTCGCCGATGACATTGTTCTCGTCGGTGAGGATGGACCTGAGATCCAGAGCAGATTGGAGAAATGGCAACAGAAGCTGGAGAATGTTGGCTTGAAAATCAGCAGAACCAAAACCGAATATATGTTCTGCGATTTCGGCGGTCTCTCCACTTCTGGAGCCATAGCGCTTGATGGCGCACTCCTACCAACCTGCTCCGACTTTCGGTATCTCGGTTCGCTCGTGCAAAGCGATGGCGAAATAGATCGGACGGTTATGCACAGAATTAACACTTGGTGGATGAAATGGCGGCAGGTCACGGGAACAATCTGCGACTCCCGCATTCCCCTTAAACTTAAGGGGAAAATATATAAAACCATGATCCGACCTGCTGTCTTGTATGGATCAGAATGTTGGGCTACGAAAGGGATGAATGAAAGGCAATTGCATGCAGCTGAGATGAGAATGCTAAGAGGGATGTGTGGTGTTACACGAATGGATAGAATAAGAAATGAGTACATAAGAGGAAGTCTGAAAGTGGCACCGGTAGCTGAAAAGTTGTGTGGAAATCGGTTGTCATGGTACGGGCATGTGTTACGGAGAACTGAGGAGAATGTCGTGAGGAGAGTCTTAATTATGAATGTTGATGGCTATAAGAGTAGGGGAAGACCAAAGAAACGATGGATGGAATGTGTGAAGGATGATATGGCTAAGAAGGGGGTGATTGCCGAGATGGCTTCTGATAGGGATGCATGGAAGAAAAAGACATGTTGCGCCGACCCCAAATAAATTGGGATAAGGGCAGGAGAATGATGATGATATGCACAATTATTTTAGGAGGTAGTTACAGAATTGAACTGCGGTTATTGTCTACCTGAAGACGTGAGAAATTGATTCTTTATTCACTGTTTAGTGTTTCATGATGGTAATCATAATACGTAAAAGTTATTCATACTGACTGATGAATCTACCAACCCGCACTGAGTGTAGATTACGGCCCACTCCCTCTCACCGAAAGGAGGCTTGTATCCCAGAAGTGCGAACATTATAGGCTGAATATGTTATGTGTTATGTTCATAATGACGAAGGCAGCCGAAGAAGAAACTCTTAGCGATGAGACCGCCCATTGTATCATCATCATCATCATCATCAACCTTTTTTTTTATCGTCCCAGTATTGGGCACCGGTCTCCCATTGTATCATCCTCGGTAAATTCTTTATATTTATGTTGGGTGACCATAATAGAGAAATATTTATTCTATTATATTCTAAGGCAATAGACACATAAGTCGTAAGTAGAAGTCGTGGTGGCCTAGTGGTAAAAACGCCAGCCTCTCAAGTATGAGTGTGCGGGTTCGATTCCAGATAAGCAAGTACCTACCAATGTAACTTTTCTAAAGTATAATATACTTTCTAAGTATATCTTGGACCCCAATGACCTCCAATGACTGATTACAAGGTGAAGGAAAACATTTTGAGGAAACTTGGACTTTAAGTCTGAAATCGCCAACCCGCATTGAGCAAGAGTGGTGATACGCTCAATACTTCTTTGTATGAGAGGAGACCGGTGTCCAGCAGTGGGGCGATGAACAGGTTCATGATGATGATGTGGTTTTATTGAAAAACTAAAGGACTCCTAATTTTATATTAAAAAAACTTCTTCTGTTTTTTAATTCGATTGCTAAAAGAGGAGGAATTTATCATTATGTGCCAATAACTTCCCACTTCTTCGTTCTACACTGATTATATAATATAGTAAAATATAAATTACAGTTAAAGACAAATAAATCAACTCCCGTCAGTTAGTTAAACCTTTGTGTAAACCTCTTACACTTCCGTGCACTAAAAGAGGTAGCTTTCAAAATGGTAGCATGATTTTTGCGCACATATTACGTTCTGGCAACATCACTTGAAGTTTGGTCTTGATAGAATGATATTGAGACTTTGTCGCTAACAATAGGCTTTATAAGAAGGCTCAAGGTCTAAGGGCAATAGAGAGGGTTATGCTTGGGGTTTCACTGCGTGATCGAAACAGGAATGAGGAGATTCGCAGAATAACGAGAGTAACCGACATAGCCCGAAAAATTTCAACACTGAAGTGGCAGTGGGCCGGGCACATTTGCCGTAAGACGGATGCCCGATGGGGCCGACGTGTTCTCAAGTGACGACCACACACCAAAAGACGCAGCGTGGGTAGGCCTTCGACAAGGTGGACCGACGACCTGGTGAAGGTCGCGGGAAACCGCTGGATGCGGAAGGCGCAGGACCGGTCATCGTGGCGATCCTTGGGGGAGGCGTATGTCCGTCAGTGGACCTTTTTCGGCTAAAATGATGATGATGATGATAATGAGAATAATATTTTTATAGATATTCTTGTATCTAAAATGCATTTAAAATGGTATTGTACTGTGTATTTTACGAAACCTTGGCGCAGTTAACACTTTGCTAGGTAAAGCGTTCATGTGGTCGTATAGCGTGACCATTTGTTTTTTTTTATGAATTTTAAGCTATGAATATCATATTTCTTTGCTATGAAATATTACAAAAAAATACTGTGAGATTTTAAAAGTTAAGTATAAAAACTAAACCCTTTATTCATAAACGTTGCCTAAAGTTAACTAGTAATTAGCGACTGTTTAACCATACATTTTGACGTTTGCACGTCACTTGACTTTAATCATTGTTTATGAATAAACCCCTTAAACACTGCGGAATTTATTTATAAACGATGATTAAAGCTAAGTAGCGTGCTAACGACTAAAATGTATTTTTAAACAGTCGCTAATCACTAGTTAACTTTAAGGAACGTTTATGAATAAAGGGGGGTGTGTTTGTATTGAACCCTAAATTGTTTTCGCTAGTTACGTAACCTACTGATTACGTTAATTAAACTAAGAGTAATATACAAAAAATATGCACACATTATGTGTAGGTATGGCATCGGTAATAAGATTACAAAATAAAAATAAATAAACGAAGATGAATAAATAATTATTATTGTATTAATAGTTAATTTTGTACGTATGGAAGTTTCCAAGTGTTTTTTTTTTCAAGTGTTGAACTTGAACGTTATTTTAGATGTAATTCGTTAAGGTAAACCTAGACATTTATTTGTCTACAATAATTACCTGTCTTTTAGTATCACCATCATTAACCTTTTATCCTCCCACCGCTGGGCACAGGTTTCCTCTCATACAGAGGAGACCTATCTTTTAGTATAAAAATAATTATTTGTACAAAAGTGACCTAGTTATTCTGCACGTCAGTGTACAGAGTAAGCGGGACAGTGTTGACATCGGGGTAATCCCGCGGTTACCGCGCAATATATTTCTTTAGACCAACTTTAATATTTGGTCCTCACTCCGATGATCCCGACGTTAAGCAAACTCTGAATTTAATAACTGTATGTTTGCCAAAGGATTTTTGTTCCAAATTGCTATTTTATTGGGACCATTGGAGTTGTGTCAATATGAGGCTTGAATAACATTTTGAACCTTCGTTACAAGTCGTAATGTATGTCAGTTTGTATTTAGTCATCAGCAGTGGGAAGACTTTTGATACAGCAGGGGTTGCAACTGCAGTCTTCCTTCCTATTCACTAAGTTTTTTAAGTAAATAAGCTTAATAAACTAGCGCGCTTTACCATCAACGATTGCATCACTGCTTAACATCAGGCGAGATTTCAGTCAAGCAGTAGTTTATAAATTATTAAAATTATTATTATCAAGAAAATGTATTAACTTTCCCGCGCCTATTATAACACTCACTTGTTTGTTCAAAACATAAACTTTGTAATATATTTTAAAAGCTATTCGCTTGAGTGACCGAATGGAACCAGCTGATCAATTCTCTAACCATTTCATCGTAAAAACTTAGGTGTAGTGACCTGTTATACCAGATACCAGGGAATTACACTATTGACAGGTCATAATAAGCTGAAGTGAGCTTAGAATATAAATTATTGTCATCATCATCATCAACCTTTTTATAGGCCCACTGCTGTGTACAGGTCTCCTCTCACACAGAGAAGGATTGAGCGTAATCACCACGCTTGCTCAATGTGGGTTGGCGATTTCAGACTAAAAGACCAGGTTTCCTCAAGATGTTTTTTCTTCACCTAGTCATTGGTGTCCAAGATATACTTAGAAAGTATATATAATTTTGACAAGTTATATTGCTACTAACCTGACCTGGAATTGAACCCGCACACTCATATTTTAGAGGCTGGTGATAACTATTAGGCCACCACGACTATTCTAGGCCACCACCAAATTACAGTAAAAGACAAATAAATCGACTCGGACTCCCGTCAGTTACTTAAACCCTTGTTTAAACATCTTATACTTGCGTACTCTATAAGTGGTAACTTTTAAAGTCGTAAATGTTACCATTTTTTTTGTGTTCATATTGCGTAGTATTGTGTAGTCTTAACAGGATGATATTTTTTTAAATAAGATTATTTGTGTCATAAACTCTTAGTTTTATAAATAAGATTATTTATGTTTTATAATCTTAGTTTTATAAATAAGATTATTTATGTCTTATAACATTTTATAATGGAATAGATCGAAGAGACCTTTGCAAAACTGATTGGCTGCTTCCATTAGGTCACTCAAGCGTATTATAGCATTTAAAATAATTAAGTTTTTGTTTTGAAAAAAAGTGAGTGATAAAGTAGGCGTGAGGAAGTAGTCACTTTCCTCGTTATAACAAAACGAAATCTAACTTTATTTCCAGACTTAACCTTTGAGTCAGTATTTGTATTTTGAACTTTATTGAGGTTAAGTCAAAGTTGGTTATAAAAAGTGACAACTTAGTACCGAACTAAGCTGTTATTTTTATATAAAGAACAGTATTTCTATAATGGTAAGGTGCATAATTCAATAAACATCTAGGTGGTTTAAACCTGTGTTCTGGGTCATGTGCCTAGCTATTTCACAACTACGTTAGGTTAGGTTAGCCGTTTAACTTCCTTGTGTAGTTTCTGGCCTGTCATCGGACGCATCCCCAAGTGGCGGATAGGGGAACGGCCCCCGGATAGGGGGGTTACCGGTTTATTGGCGTGGGCCAACGCCAGACACCACCATCGGACAACCCGGGCTCCTCACTGAGAGGAGCTGGGGACTCCGCTTGGACACCTCGCCAAAAACCCTTGGCACAAGAAGACGCATCCCAGCCCGGCCCCTCCCTATGGAGGGACCAATGAGCAATGACCAATGGCGGATTGGTGGCGCAGGCTCTGCCGGATTCCCATGGCCCCGCCACTAAGGCAACGTCCGTGTGCCACTGTGGTTTTTAGTGGGTATACCGGGAGGCTATCTCCCGGAGAATCCCACATACCCCTCGGGGACGCGTAATTTTCATTTTCCACAGCGACATTAAAAAAAAGGTAAGCCGCAACTGACTCTGATTTGCACAAAATCGACCAGCAGGTGAATTAATGACTTCAGTCGATATTCAGAAGTATCGTAAGTCTAAATGCAAAGAGTTTGATTAATTTCTCGACATTCATTCTAATTTATACCCTATTTAAATGCTACTTTGGAGCAGCTTAGTTCACATCAAATCGGATAAAGTACAAAAATGAGTTGAGTTTGCAAATTCGATTCGTTTATTGAGAAAAGAAAAGTCTATTAATTTGAAACTAAATTCTTTTATAATAATACGTTTATTACGATATTACTGTTTTTATTCTCGAATCTATTTAATATATATGTTACCGGCAATGTGTATAATCCGGTATTGTATACAATACCTAGGCAATGTATAGAATACCTAAAACGGGCAGGTAAAGTATGAAATAGAATTTATTTTACCCTTTACCTAGGTGTTCTATACAATGAAAAACTTGCAGCAGGTAATGTAACACTCAAACGCAATTGTGGTTATTACAAACAAATAAGTACGGTAAGCTTCATAGAACCCTGACACCCTTCCTAGACGCGCCATTTCAAGCATTAATTGAAGTGAATCATTTTAGCATGACCGTTCACTCACGAGTGTACGCCGCACGCGGGTATCCTTATCCTGTTTTGTTTTTCTGGAGCTTCGCTGGCCGCTACCGCGGCACGCTCGCTTCGCTCGCTCGGCTCGCGCGCCTTTTTTGGTCATAGTTCTAACCTAACCCATGGGTGGACAAACGATGAATGACGTGTCATTTTATGTTTCGTTTTCTAGCGCTTCGCCGGCCGCATGTCTGTCCGTCTGTCCGTCCGTATGTCACAGCCATTATTACCGAAACTATAAGAGCTATACTGTTGAAACTTGGTAGGTAGATGTATTCTGTGAACCGCATTAAGATTTTGATGCAAAAATAAAAAATATCACATTTATCACATTATATAACCCAACACGTATGAGTTTGACACATACGTGTTGGGTATCTATGGATAGGTCTTCAAAAACGATAACGGTTTCTAAAATATGTTTTTTCTAAACTGAATAGTTTGCGTGACAGACGCTTCCAAAGTGGACAAAGAATTGATCCCCCAAACGAAAATTGTTTTGCAGCAAGCAGTTTTTTTTAATACCTCGTAAATCGTAAACCGCTTATTACCGTGTAATCTGTCATACAAATAACTTAAATCTTTTAATTTCATAAATCAATGGTACGGAACCCTTTGTGCGTTAGTCCGACACACTTGGCCGGTTTTGATTTGTCGTTTTTCTCCATCCCGATTAGCAGAGTGACTATTAAAACATAGGATAATTGAAAAAGAAAATAAAAGAAAAAGAAGTTTTTTTTTTTTTCAAATGTTCATGGGTTTCGTAACTGTTTAAACATACACATTTTTAAGTTTGAACACTGTCACTTGGTCGTGGCTTTTAAATAAAACGCTTACCTTCTTATTACAATATATGGATTTTATTTGATCAGGTTTAAAGCACCTAAATAATTATTGAATTATGTACCTTCTTCTTCAGCCTATAGCAGTCCACTGCTGGACAAATGCCTCCCCAAAGCTTTCCACAATGACCATTCTTGTGCTGCCCGCATCCAAAGGCTTCCCGTGACCGTCACCAGGCCATCGGTCTACATTGTTAGGAGCCTCCCTACGCTGCGTCTTCCGGTATGTAGCCACCACTCCAGAACCTTACTGCCCCATCGGTTCTACGAGCAATGTGCCCGGCTCATTGCCACTTAATTTTAGCGACTCGAAGAGCTATGTCGGTGACTTTGGTTCTTCTGCAAATCTCCTCATTTCAGATTCGATCGCACAGAGAAACTCCGAGCACAGCTCTTTCCATCGCAATTTGTGTGACTTTGAGCCTTCGTATAAGGTCGTTTGCGAGCGACCACGTCTCGGTTCCGTATGTCATCATAGGCAACACACAGCAAAACTTGGACCCGGGACTTTTTCCTCAGCTTTGAGATGTCCACTGCTGGACAAAGGCCTCCCCCAAGGCTTTCCACGCTGACCGGCCTTGTGCTGCCCGCATCCATCGGCTTCCCGCGACCTTCACCAGGTCATTGGTCCACCTTGTTGGGGGACCCGGTACGTAGCCCTGCTTTTCCTGGCAGGATGATCTGCCGAGTCCCTTAGTGAAATAAATAAACAAATAACTGAAAAAACACAACCCAGTGGCTAGAGTTTCTGTGCAGAAAAACTTTAAAACCTTTTAAGCTAGTAAATTTGTTTTTATAAATTTGCAGGAATGCGACATATCGATTCAAATATTTCAGCTATGCTACAATTGCAACTACTATTTACAGCTGGAACTAACTTTTTAGAGTAATAATGATATCTAATCATTCCTGATTAGATATCATTATTACTCTAAAAAATTGCTAAAAGGGTTTATTAATATTTATTAATTACTAGCGACCCGCCCCGGCTTCGCACGTGGATAATGATATAGATACCTAAGCCTTCCTTAAGAAACGGTAGTCCTTCAAAAAAAAAAATGTTTACTGTACCGCCCATCAGCCAATTGACTCTGTAAGATACATTGATCTTATTGTCCATGGATAGCCAGTTCCACCACCTTCAAACAGAATGAAAGCCTACCGGGGTAGCAAGGTTTCTAAATAATGGTCCCCCGCTCCGGCCCACTCACTTCGCGGTTTAGGCAGAGAAATACTCAAGTAGCAGGCGGCCGGTAGGGGCGCGAGCGGCACGCGGTTTTTTTTCTGGTGTTTAGTTTTAAATAAATCGTGATATCTCCTGAGTGAAACAACCAATTCCTATAATTCAAAAAGAGATCTGCTGCTACTGAAATTACTATTTGATATGATGTAATTTATTTGGATAAGGATTAATAAAAAGGAACAAATAGTGGGCTCTGATTTCAACTGGCCTTTTAATTAACTATTCAAGCATAAAAAGTAGTCATAATGAAGAAACTATAGTAGGTAGATATATATTATGGTGTCGCAGATTTTTTTGTAGGCATTTTTAAGGTCTACAATACTGTAGTACATTATTTTGATCTATCTCATAGGGTTCAGTCATCGTTGGCAATGTAAGCTCAAAAATGGGTTGATTTTGCGACATGGGTTAGAAACCTCAAAAATTATCAGTGTTCCTCTTATATATTACTAGCTTTCCGCCCGCGGCTTCGCCCGCGTGGAGTTCGGTTATATCGCGCTTTTTAGATTTCCCTCGGGAACATCAAATTTTTCCGGGATAAAAGGTAGCCTATGTTCTTTCTCAGGGTCTAAAGATTGTATGTGCCCAATGTCATCAAAATCGGTTGAGAGGTTTAGGCGGGAAAGCGTAACAGACAGACAGACAGACAGACAGAGTTACTTTCGCATTTATAATATTAGTATGAATGCATGTTATATACAAAAAAAACTTCCTCTTTAATCACTCTATCTATTAAAATCAAAATCCGTCAAACAACTCTATCAAAATCTGTTTCATAGTTTTAAAGAATGAATCATACAAAGCGACATAGGGAAAGTAAACTTTGTTTTATATTGTGTAGTGGTTTTTTTTTTTTTTTTGATATTTGGTCAATTTTCGGAATTATTCCGGTTTTATGGCTAACTAGCTTTCCGCCCGCGGCTTCGCCCGCGTGGAGTTCGGATATATCGCGCTTTTTAGATTTCCCTCGGGAACATCAAATTTTTCCGAGATAAAAGGTAGCCTATGTCCTTTCTCAGGGTGTAAAGATTGTCTGTGCCAAATTTCATCAAAATCGGTTCAGTAGTTTTGGCGTGAAAGCCGGACAGACAGACAGAGATACTTTCGCATTTATAATATTAGTTTGGATTACAAGTGACTTATTTAATCAGTTGGGTGCTTTAGGTAAAAAAATTTCAATGTGTCGCCTTGGATGAAACGGCGTGTAAAAATATACTTCATACATATTTATGTAAACAGAATTATTAACGACTGCCTGTACCTACTAAAATCTATCAGTTTGGTGATTTATCTACCTGGATATGTCACAAAATGATGCCCGAGTGGTGACCAAGGTGAAAGAAACCAGAGCCCTTCAAAACAGCGGTGGGTTGACGATATCGTTAAAATTGCAGAAAAGAATATTTATTATATAAACTACGTAAATAGTACACTGTAGACTATCTAAATTATTTCTCTCTTCTTCCCCTTACTATTCCATCCAAAAGTTGTCTGTAAAAGATCGCTCTTAGCGATAAGAACGCCCATTGTGTCACCCTTTGTAAAATATTTTTATTTATGTTCTGTAATCTACATGGTGTATTAGTATTTTATTCCATTCTAAAAGACCTTTAAAATAATATCTAAATCTTACGATCTATGTTATATCTATTTAGGAATATCCATTTCTCGGTGATAGGCCATAACATCAGCAGGCGACAAAAGTTACCACCCACCAGACAACGTCTTGCCGCCAAGCGATTCGTCGTGTTCCGGCATCACCTGTCTCGCCGTCTTCCTTCCTATTCACAAAGTTTTTTTTTTCGTATGAATAGGCTCTTCTTAAACTAGCGCGCTTTACCATCAACGATTGCATCACTGCTTACCATCAGGCGGAACTGCGGTCAAGCACTAGATTACAATTATAAATAAAAGGCCGCTTACTTAGCTTCGATGAATAGATGCATAATAGGTAAAGAATTAGCTACTTTTACTACTGTCTGGTGAAGCCGTACGGAGGATGGGTCTGAGCAGTTGTGTTGCGATGTGTGCCGGGTACGATGCGTCTCCGTATCAATCTCCCTCTGGCACAGCATCGCTGGTCATGTTGTTGGGTTTAACATTGCACCACCTCGCTCAACTGCCGTCTTCCTTCCTATTCAATAAGTTTTTTTTTTTAAGTGAATGGGCTTAATAAACTAGCGCGCTTTACCATTAACGATTGCATCACTGCTTACCGTCCGGCAGGATTGCAGTCAAGCGCTAGTTTATAATTATATAAGAAAAAAATTACCCGCTTTAAAATAAGGCCTTTTTCATAGATACTAAGCCTAAACGCATAAATATCCTCCTTTATTCTGAACTTACTAACCCAAAATTATTTTTTTGCCTGTTTCAAATTAATATTTGCCTTTGTAAATGTACATTTTTACGATAACAGCTATCTTCAATACACACGTAACATTGCTATTAACAATCCCATCTTCCACAATCTCGCTGAAAATAAGAGCCACGTTAATGTACATACGATTTAATAATACATTAGAGGCAAAAAGCATACATAACATACGAGACAATGTTTGGTTGCTCCCTTTAAAATTCAGAACACAGCGTATGGAAATCGATACACATTTGGGGAACATAGCTGGTCTCTACGTGAGGGGGTTTCACAAATATGCGATACGATGACCTTTATAGCGTAGAAATGAATTTACATTTAAGGGTTTAAAGGGGTGTTGCGATTTGTATGGAAAATTATCGTCTATTTGTTTATTTTTTGGGTGAAAATTAATAGATCGATTTTATCTTCGCTACTTAACATTTAACGTGGTTCCTATTCTACTAATATTGTAAATGCGAAAGTTTGTTAGAATGTATGTATTGATGTTTGTTAATTGGTCTGCTATAACAATATGGTCAGAATGGTGGATCAGTGATCTCCTAATGATCGATTTTAACAAGTTTTGTAATCTACTAACAAAATGTGTCATTATGACTTTCCCATGGTCAATTACTGACATTCCACTCCATATTAATGAATGTTCAAAATGAGTAGTCGTTTTCAGAAAATCATTTATGCTCACGAGTTTTATAATAATGGCAATATGGCAATGTCATTCAAAAATCAAAATCAAAAGTTATTTATTTAAATTAGGCTGAGAATCAGCACTTTTTGTACGTCAATATTACGTAAGACAGTCCCCCAAAACGCCCACCCATTGACACTTCTTAGTGTTTTCGGTGGAAAGAAGAAGTGGCGAAACAAACTCCCCGGCAGCACAGCTGTCTGTTAATTTAAAAAAACACATGACTTTATACAATACTATGTATAGTATTAGCGCAAATAAGCTAGTGATCACTAGGGCGCTGAATCTAGAAATAGTCGACAATTTCATTTATCTGGGGGCTATTATAAACAACAATGGATCATGTGAATTGGAAATAAGAAGACGGATAGGGATGGCCAAAAATGCTGTCTCAGCTTCACAAATTGTGGCGTGACCGCAACATTTCATGGAAAACTAAGATTAAACTCGTCAGATCTCTCACTTTCTCCATCTTCAGCTATGGTTCGGAAACGTGGACAATCAAGAAAGCTGATCGAGACCGCATTGACGCTTTCGAGATGTGGTGCTGGAGGAAGATGCTTCAGTTTCCTTGGACAGCATTTTGCACAAATGCATCAATCCTTCGAGAGCTGGGTGTCACAATAAGACTCTCCTCTATCTGCCTTCGAAGAATTTTGGAGTATT
This sequence comes from Sesamia nonagrioides, assembly GCA_017933935.1. Lineage (NCBI taxonomy): Eukaryota > Metazoa > Arthropoda > Insecta > Lepidoptera > Noctuidae > Sesamia > Sesamia nonagrioides. The sequence goes on along the minus strand of JADWQK010002164.1, from coordinate 78,203 downwards.
TCGGCCATATTGCCAGAAAGGATGGAGACAACTTCGAACATCTGATGGTTACTGGGAAGGTGGATGGACGACGTTCCAGAGGTCGCAGTCCAATAAGGTGGACTGACCAAATTCGTTCCTCTCTGGACACCGGCCTGCATGATGCTATACTCGCGGCCAGGGATCGTAACAAATGGCGAACTATTGTGAAGAAGAGGATAATTCCACAGGGACATCACGACCCTCAGTAATGAGGAGAATGACTTGAGGAGGATGTATAGTGTTGAACACAAGACACTGATTCTATCAACATTCTACTAATTTGAGACCGATAATCGAGCATTATGAATTTAACAGATTACAAACTTTTAGTACAATGACAATGGAATCGTGTCGGAATGAAAAATATATAAAAAAAAAAATAAACTAGATTAGTCTGTTTTGAATGAAATCTGGCACAAAGAGAGTTTATAACCAGAAATAAAATATAGAAGTTTTTTTACCGATATTCCCACGGGATCGGATCTTTCAAGGGTGAAACCGCGGAGCGCAGCTACTATGTGGTTTACATAAAAATATACTTGTTCAAATTTAATTTTAAAACCCAATACTTCTAAATGTTTTTTAAATTCTTCTTTTTTTTTTGCTTACATTAGCAGCGTATTAATAATTTATAAAAAAATAGTGTTTGTTTTCAAATTAGTTTTAAAAGTGGTTAGATGGAATGTATGGGTTGTAACTAACAAGTGACATTATTTGTGATGATCTACAGCATGGGTAAACAACAAATATGATGAATTATTAAGCCAAAAACAACACAGTGCAAAGCGGTCTAACTACCTTAATAATTTGTACAAGTTAGTAAAATAATACCTTCTTGCCTTATGTGACGGCTAAATAAAACCTTTAGTGCAGTTTAACATATTCTTTTCAAAAATACAAGAATCGAAAAAACCGTTTAAGCAATAGTTTTAAATATTGAACTTTGGACTCGTGTCAAATGTATGACAACTAGCGCTATAGTGGTGAGTAGCCTAACAAAAAAGTACGACTACAAGCCACCAGAGGGCGTAGAATACTAGTTGGTGTTACCATAGAAAAAAATATATGAGTGTTTGGTAGAAAATTTCTTATTATTGGGATAATAATAATGGACGAAAATATTACTTACCGCACCCGTAAAATATTCAGGACAAGCTCACTTTGCGACATGACTGCAGATAGTTCTGCTCTATTTGACGCGACTATGATGAGTCTACCAAATACATCATTAAATAACAGCCAAACAGTAATAGAATTGCAGGAAAAAAATAAACAGTTGTCTGATGACTTACAAAGCGCTCATCAAGAGATAGAAAATTTAATTTCTGAAAATTACAGACTTAAAACTGACATACAAAAATACATTCAAATAATAAATGCATATAAGGACATAAATTGTACTGACTCAAATAACATGACTCCGCGCTCAGGGCGCAAACGCAAAAGAAACGAAAACAACAAAGCAACACCAGTGACGAAACACAAACAATCAAATGTCAGAGTACAAAATAAGGAATATAACAAATTATTTGATAACGTGACATTACCATTAAAACTGACTCAAAATACAACTACGGTAGGGTTGAAACAGACACTAGAAACTGAACTAGACTTCACACCGGGGCACAACATTACGCAGAACTGCCCTTTAGAAAGTTCTTCAACTGGACGTAACGAAACGTCATTGCAAGATACAAAAATGGAACCTAACGTGACTCAGAATGACATGATGAGATCAGTTCGACCCTCAGACGTAACGGTTTTGACTACACGGCATAAAATTACAGTGAAAAACACGCCTCAGAATAAATTATGTATAATAAGTGACAATAATGTTAATAGCATATTAGAAATTGCCGAAAATACATTTCCAAACAAAAAAATTTGCCACTATTGCATGCCAAAGGCGGGTATAAAGGATTTATTTGCAACATTGGATACAAAACTAGTAAATTACACCCTTAATGACTATTGTATAATTTTTCTAAGTGAAAAGGACTTCTTAATATCCAAGAACTATTCAGAATTAGTGGATTATATAAAATGTAAACTTAAAAACATATTACATACAAATATCATTCTATGTTGTCCTACCTTCAAATTAAGATGGAATACAAGCTTGTTTAACAACCGAATAGAATCTTTTAACCGACTGTTACATCAGAGTAACCGGGTTTTTAAATATGCATACACCTTTGATACAAATAAAAAACTTGACTATTCATATCACATGTTCTGTAGGTATACTGGAAGAATTAACAATACAGCAATGAATAATGTCTTTGGGAACTTGAAAAGCTATTTGGAACTATTTAAGCAGTCAACACATCAAGACATATGTAATTATAATAATTTTAGTTTTACACAAACGTATGAAGAGGTTAAAAAATGTCAGTGGAAACCTGGGACTATTCCCTATTACTTCAAGAAAAAGGACTCAAATTCACTTAAAGTTATATCTAATTGTAGCACAGTAATTAACGATAGTGAATTTTTTCGTGCCTAATCTAGTGTCAAATGTAGTCTGCAAAAATACTATGATGCAAAAAAACTACTTGCTTAGAAATATTCCATCAAAATGTATGTGGAATAAATAATAAAAAAACTGAGCTCGAATTATACATTGCTACCATGGGTACTCATGTAGACTACCTATGTATAACAGAACATTTTTTAAATCCACAATCTGCTCAAGTGTTTAATTTTTCTAATTATAATCTAGTTTCATACAACACAAGAACGAACAAAAAAAGGGGAGGTAGTCTAATCTTATCACATGTAAATAAATATTGTGAAAACATTGATTGTGTTGAAAAATTATATAAATCAGATAGTTTTGAAATATGTGGAGTTAAAGATCTTGAAACAGGGTTGCATATCTGCTGTTGCTATAGAAGTCCGTATGATAAAAAATTTGAAAATTTTATACATTGTTTGGAAAAATTATTGGAACATTTTATTAACAAGAAGTGTATCATATGTGGCGATTTTAATATTGACATACTTGTTGACAGTAAGAAATCTGATGAGTTTTCTAGTATTTTGACTTGTTATAATTTTCGGTATCTGATCAATGCTCCTACGTTTATTCGTAACAACGCATATTCTTGTTTAGACAACATAATTACAAATCTCGATGATGATGATATAAATCAGTGTTCAATTGATCACAATGGCCTAGCAGATGGTCATGGAGGACTATTTTGTAATGTGCTACTAGAGAAAATGAACAATAAACAAATATCTGAACAAAGTATAGTAATTAAAAGAAGAATTTTTAATGACAAAAACAGCAGTGCTTTCAAAAATTCAATTAATAATAAGAATTGGTCTAATTTAGGTATAAATGGTTTTATAAATTGTCTTGGTGAAGCATTCCAGAAATGTTATAGAAAGAAGATAATTAGAATCAATCCATTTAAAAATAATACAATAAAGTGGATTACTAAAGGACTTAAAGTTTCAAGTCTAATGAAAAGAGTATTATGTACTGGAACGCTGAAAAATGACAGCATTATAAAATATAAGAACAACTATTTTCGAATTTATAGAAGAGTTATTCAGCAAGCCAAAAGAGATGCCTTGACAAATAAATTGAATAATGCTAAAGACATAACAAGATTGACGTGGAAAATTGTAAATGAAAATACAAAGAAAACAAAAAATAGGCAGTATAGGACTATAATATTAAAAGTAGGCAATAAAGTGATAACTAATCCCCAGCAGGTCGTAAATCAATTCGTTGACACTTTTGTGTTGAAATCCTCTATGGGTGACAAAGAAAAAGTAAGGGCAATGTCCTTCCTTTTTGAGACTACTAAAAGAGTAGATAGTGATTTAATTTTTTATCCGACGACACCGTCGGAAATCACAAAAATTGTTAGTAGGATGGACAATAAAAAATCTAGCGGTTTTGATGACTTGCCGATTTCGATAGTAAAGCAGAACATGGACTTTTTGGCAGATCCTCTTTCTGGTTTTTTTAATAAATGTTTTGAAGAGTCAGTTTTCCCTGACCAGTTCAAACTGGCTAAAGTAATCCCAGTATTCAAGAAAGGCATGAAGACTGATCCAAAAAATTACCGACCTATATCCCTTCTGCCAACCTTATCCAAAATATTTGAGAAAATCATTAAACAAAGGCTAATGGTACATTTGAATGTCAATAAAATAATTAATAAAAGACAATTTGGATACCAGAAAGGCGTTGGTTGTTCTGATGCCATAAACACTCTTATATATGACATAATTAATAAATTAAATGACAAAATGAAAGTGGCTGGACTATTTATCGACCTCAGCTCGGCTTTTGATACTATTGACTATGAATTATTACTGACTAAATTAGAACATTACGGTATCAGAGGCAATTCCTTAATTCTCTTGAGATCCTACTTACATAATAGAAGAATGTCTGTAGAAATTAAAAGCATCGATAGAAACAATCACGAAGTTGTATACACATCTAAAATCACAAAGATACAACGTGGTGTACCTCAAGGCTCAATTTTGGGGCCTATCCTATTTATCATATTTACAAATGACTTGTTGAACTTTATGCATCACACTCAACCTAATGTAAAACTTGTCGTCTTTGCGGATGACACTAACATAATAATAGGGGCTAATGACTTAAAAGAATTGACTCAAGTTGTAAACGAAACACTTAAAAATCTTTACGATTGGTTTACAGCTAATAACCTTTTGCTAAATACAAATAAAACCAACATTACTTTATTCAAGACAACAACTCGTAACAATGACAATCTAGACGTACAAATTAATGGAGACAAGATTGACTTAGTAGATAAAGTTAAATTCTTAGGTATTAACATAGATGTGAACTTAAATTGGAAACATGAGCTAGCTGCTATTGACTCTTCTATTTCATCAGCATGCTATGCACTCAGGAGCCTTAGAGATATTTTAGATTTAAAGCATCTAAAGGCTGTATATTATGCGCTTATCGAAGCTAGATTGAGGTATAGCATCATGCTTTGGGGTAACAGCTACGACTATAACTGTCAGAAAGCGTTCATCTTACAGAAACGTGCTATAAGGACTTTAGTAAGGATCTCACAAACAGAATCATGTAGAGAACATTTTAAAAAGTTGAATATTTTGACAGTACCAAGTTTATATATATTGGTTATACTTTGTTACTTTGCTAAGTATATTCATCAGTATGAATCACAAGAGGAACGTAAGGTAAGAGAAAGCACAAGAAGAAAGGAGTTTAAACACAAGTTGTCACCAAATTTTAACGTGGTCAGGCACTGCTCCAGATACCAAGCAGTTGAATTATTCAATAGGTTGCCAACTGATTTGAAATTGTTAATATATAATAGTCATTTATTTAAAAATAAATTAAAAACCTTCTTGTTGGAAAGATGTTTATACTCAGTATCAGAATACATGTCAAATGATATAAATAAATAAAGTACTAGTGAATACGCTTTCGACGGAACCCTTAACTTTGACTGTAACATTATGCTTTGACTATAACTACGCATTTGACATTATGTATTTATTTTTATTTTTTTAATTTTCTTGTAATCATATCTGACATTAGTTTATATATCTATTGACATACTTATGTATAATTGATTGACTTGTTATGTTTTTGTGTGATTATGTTTTATTTATATTCTAATTCGACATTTTTCATTTTTATAGCCGCATGTGGTATTTCTATTTTAATTTTATATACAATGTTCAACACAATGTAAATTGTTATGAATTTAAAAAAAAAAAAAAAAATGTCTTATCAAATATATCAAATGACGCGCTTGTATCGCCTCTCATTTAGGACTGGTATAGTGCCTAAGTCCTGGAAGCTTGCTAACGTGCAGCCTGTGCCCAAGAAGGGTAGTCGTGCCGATCCTGCCAACTATCGGCCGATTTCGATCACCTCCATTCTTTGCAAAATTATGGAGCGTGTATTGAACTCGCGCCTCTTGGCATACCTGGAAGGTAACGATCTCCTCAGTGACCGACAGTACGGGTTTCGCCGCAATCGGTCAACTGGGGACCTACTAGTGTATGCCACTCACTTGTGGGGCGAGGCCCTCGAGAAGAATGGGGAAGCGATTGCTGTCTCCCTTGATGTCTCGAAGGCCTTCGACCGGGTTTGGCACGCTGGCCTTTTGAGTAAGCTTCCAGCGTACGGCATTTCCCCTAGCCTGACTGGCTGGGTAAAAGACTTCCTGACTGAACGGTCCCTCCGAGTTGTTGTCGACGGATGCTCTTCTGAGCCCATGTCAACTAATGCCGGTGTTCCTCAGGGGTCTGTTCTCTCTGCAACTCTGTTTCTGCTGCATATTAACGATCTGCTGATGCCTGGTATCTATGGGTATGCAGATGACAGCACAGTTGTAGAGAGATACCTGCCGGATGCTCGGGCTAGTAGGGAATCAATCCGGTCCGAAAGAGAGGCCATGGTTGAGCGAACGAGTGTCGCACTGCAGGCAGTCTCCGAATGGGGCAATGCCAATCTTGTAGCATTCAATGCCGCCAAAACACAGGCGTGTCTTTTCACCGCCAAAAGGAGCCCGTTCACCTTGGCCCCTACTTTTCGGAATGTGTCCTTGGAGTGTTCCGACCGCCTTCAGCTTTTGGGAGTTGAGATTTCCTCGAACCTTAACTTTGGGCGGTTCATTGAGTCCAAGGCCAAGGTGGCTGCCAGGAAACTTGGCGTTATCGCAAAGGTCCGGCAGTACTTCACACCTGGGCAGCTTCTAATGTTATACAAAGCACAGGTCCGTTCGTGTGTGGAGTACTGCAGCCACATTTGGGCTGGTGCTGCCAAGTGTCACCTGGCCACTTTGGATTCAGTGGAGAGACGTGCAAAGAGGCTGATTGGTGACCCTGATCTAACTCGAGTTGGTCTCCAAAGCCTAGAGCACAGGCGTAGAGTAGCCAGCCTTTCGGTGTTCTATAGGATGCATTTCGGGGAGTGTGCGAGGGAATTGCATGATTTAATTCCCCCATCTCCGTTCCACCAGCGGACGACCCGTCGTACGGCTGGTTTCCACCCTTACGTTGTTAACACCACTACGATCCGGACGAAGCGCTTCGCCTCCTCCTTTATACCGCGTACATCGAGGGACTGGAACAGTTTGCCCGCGGCGGTGTTTCCGTCGGACTACAATTTGAGTGTCTTCAAGGCTAGAGTGAATAGGCTCTTAATAAACTAGTGCGCTTTACCATCAACGATTGCGTCACTGCTTACCATCAGGCAGGATTGCGGTCAAGCGCTGGTTTATAATTTGTAAAAAAAAAAAAAAAAATGACCAGCTGACTAAAAAATACTAATTGACCGGGATTGGACCAACTTACAGAAACCTTAAAAGCAGATTAAACCACAATGAATCAAAATCAAAATTGTTTATTTCAAATTAACCATCTCTTGGTGCTTTTGAATAGTCAATGTCGGTCAGTCCAAGAAAAGTGAAGCTAAGTTGCACGTTTCAAAGCATAGATCTCTACGGAGAAGAACGTGCAAGAAAATCCATGGACACTCTTTTAAAATCATAATATGGGTTACATTTCTTTGTTACAATATATATTATATAAAAATATATATATATATATATATATAATAATTTCTGTTGCTTCTATCATGTGAGCACAATGTATATATAGAATATAGAATTAATACCATCTAACAATTTCCTTAATGTTCTTAAGATAAGTCCTCTGCTCCTTCAAACGAAATAATCACGTAAAGGTAATAATTTAAAGTACACAGGACTAAGGCATCCTGACATGGACACATATCTGAATGGACGCCCAACGGAGAAACAGCGGGGCTTCATATATCTCTTACTTATATTTCAATTGTCAGGAACTTAGGAGTGTCTTGAATAGAAAACAGTGTGGCGCATCTGAGGTACGATTCTCGTAATCTTACGATCACAGTACTCAATGTGTGTCTCCGTGGCATACCGGTAGCGAACGCGGCCGCTACGTATGGAGGCGCGGGTTCGCTCCCCGAGCAGGTCAAATATTTGTATGCATAAATATGTATAAATATGCATTGGTCTGGTCGTGCCTCGGAAAGCACGTTAAGCTGTTGGTCCCGGTTGCGATACGAACATCTAATGGCAGTCGTTACGGGTTGTCGGAGCCCTCAAAAATCCAACAAGTGGTCTAACTGCAATGCTTCGATATTGCCTTCGGGTTTTGGAGGTCAGACGGTAGTCGCATTTCAAAGTCTAGCCAAAATCACCAGTTAGACCGGTAAACCGAACTGTTACGGAGCGGGTCGGAAGATGGTTTTTAAAAAAACTATTTAATTAGCTAAAAGAAAGATATATTCAATTATCAAACACGTATTACAAGTTACTATGCCCGACGGAAGTCCAATCCAAACTGATGGGAAAAACGGTTAGAATCGCTTACGAGAATAACAACGGTTTCCTATTGCATTCACGTAAATGCAATGGGAAACTCAGCATTTTTAATTTATATTCTAAGTAATAGTTAATCCGATATAACAACCCCCCCGTTAAGATCGATCATCACATCTGAAAGTGATGAGAGATGTAAGGGTTAATCTATGCTAAGTCTTGGATGCTAAATTGGATTTACGTCGAAGCATTACAACATATTATGACAGTGAAAAACAAAAGAAACACAGTTATAATAAAAATAAAACATCGAGATAACGACTACTTTTAAGATTTATCTAAGATAGGAAGACATGGAAATAACTAGTAGGAAACAAAGAGAATAGTTACTCTAAAATTATAATTATTACAATTGATTTATCATAATTCAAGTTTTGATTCAAGATTATTAAAATTAAGATTAAAATTAACAATAAAAATTGCTTAAACAATATTTATTTATGTTTATCTTTTAACATAATAATTAATAATAGTATTACAATTAATTATCGTGAGTTTTGCTAAACAGGATGTTTCTTTTAATAGGGGTTGGCGTCACCCTTATGTCTTCTACAGACTCTGACTCATCCTTATTGATTGTTGCTACCTTATCGCCATGAAATGTGGTTTGAGAAACGGGGACTGAATTATACCTATTTGGTATTATGGCATTGATTAAATATTTGAATGCAGCATGGGGCATTAGTTGAACAAAAAGACTTACGGCTCTTGTATATAATATATAACAAAGTTAAAACAGAGACACACAGGCTAAAGGACAAATAGTGAGTGCTATAAGTTTGAAAATGAGATGGGTTTTCTATCTTACTAATCTCTTCCTCAAAAGAATCTAAGTGGATGCTGACTTGTAGTAGAGAATCAAGGTTATCTAAGTTATTTAATTTTGAGAAAGGTAATCGCTGTAAGGTTTTATTCAACTTAGATCGCTCACAATAATCATCTTGTAAGATGTTGAAGTTTCATATTTTATTAGTTATATTTCCGATGAATGTTTCGCTTACAGCGGCGAATTGCAACGTCTTATAAAAAGCCTTGCAGCTCCTGGGCAAGGTCAAGACACCAGTACCAAACAAAATAACGTCAGAGTTTGTGTCTTTATCATTACAAGTTACATGACACTTGCCAGGTTCGGATTATACAAAAATCCAGCGGTTTAAAGTTAACTTATTAAATAGATCGATTGAGCCATGAATAAGTTTTGTTACACATATATCAGGAAGTTTGCTAATTACGTCACTTAAGAGAGTCGTTTCACACGTAGGGCTGGTAATCGCTGAAAACACATTAGTTAATACGCACACATAACACTTATCACTTATTATTTTGCACTTGTCTATGTCTGTTATGAGTGAATAAAACATTCGGTCGGCTGTAATCGCTACATATGAGCTAGTTGGCTCGATAAGAACGTAGGTATCGGGTTTCGACATATCGTAAGGAACAGGTAGTGGAATTATCCTATATAGGTCATAGGCTTGTGGTAATATTAGAGGGATCTTAACGACAATAATAACTCTATTTAAATGGAAAAAACACGCAAGTTGTGAAATATCGATTAGAGCGTCTATATTCTGTAACGTTAAAGGTACAGGAAGTTCATAATGATTAGGAAGATTATTCCTATGCTTATCTAATTCACTATACAACTGATGCGGACTGAGTACAGTAGGATACAAAACGTTGAGTTTCGCGGAAAGGATTGCATTATTAATATCTTCAATATCGAAAGACAAAGTCATTATGATGGACTCTAATGAATGTAATAAAGAACTTAATTCAGATTTAATTTCTAATTTATCGTTACTATTTATAACCATTTCTAATATTTTATAGATTGTTTCCATATTCCGTAATATGATTTTCGGTTTCATTCACCTTAGATTATAGTGTTATTGAAGTATGTTATAGAAGAGAATTTGCTTACGTTAAGAATATGACGATTTTTTAAAGCGGATAACGAATTAATACAGTCGGACTGTATTTTAGAAGAAGTTAGTGAGTTACAAAATACGTTAAGTTTTTCAAATAAAAATTCGACCTTATCTAGGTTAGGTTGTACATGACTTATATCTACGTATGCTATAACATTCCAATCATTATTAGTAAACTTAATATCTAAGAGCTTATCGAAGTAGAGGCCGGGACTGCTGACGATAGAAGAAACATATTCGCATATGATCGGCGGTGGCAGCGTCGATCTGAAATAGCAATGAAGCGCTCGTGTATCATTCATTACGTCGCTAATGTTATACTTGTGACTGTTACGTCACCGGCCGGCTTGATTTCATCGTAATGGTGACGTACATGTTTACGATTAATTAGTAGTGTAACGGAATGGTTGCCATTCAACTTTATTATTTTGTATGGGCCTTTCCATACTGGAGATAGCGCCTTATTCTGCTTATGGTGACAACGGACATATACCATATCTCCTGTTTTGTAGGATAATGGCTTCGTGCGGGAATCATAATAAGTTTTTGATTTCTCTTTAGAGGATTGAATATTTTGGAGAGCTTTCTGACGACTATAGTATAGTCGGTGATTAAGGGCCCGGATGTAATCCGTATAGGTATTAGTATCGAGAGTATCGATACTTGAAGGTAAGTAGGGTTTGAACCCGAAAAGCAATTCCAGGGGTGAGTAACCTGTGGTGCTATGTATATTTGAATTATATGCTATCATAGCACTGGGAATATAGAGGTCCCAAGTGTGTTGATTCTCACCTATATATGATCTGAGATACTCTTTTAGAGTAGAATGGCTGCGTTCAAGGGCACCGCATGTCTGAGGGTGGTAAGGAGATGCGAACACGTGTTTAATGTTAAACAGCTTCTCAAGTTGTTTGAAGACATCAGAGCAGAAGTTGGTGCCTTGATCGGATATTATTAGTTTAGGAATTCCCATATGAGATATGAATAGGACTAAAGACTTCGCTGTTTCTTCGGCAGAACAGGATTGCATAGGATAGGCCTGAGAAAATTTAGTTAAGTCATCTTGTAGAGTAAGCAAGAACTTATATTTGTATTCATGTGTTTCAGGGAGTGGACCGACTAAATCAAGATAGAGTTTTTCATTAGGCCGAGATGCCGTTGACGTGATAATCATAGGGGCCTTATTTGTTTGTCTTAGAGGTTTATTTATTTGGCAAGAGCGGCAATTTTTCACATAATCCTCGATATCTTGCCTCATGTTTTTCCACCAGAATTGAGTTTTGATTCTTTCAAACATGCGTGATATACCTGGGTGACCAGCTAGAGGAGAATCATGATTATCTCTAAGAATGCGTTTGACCTCGTCAGGGGTCGGATATCGGATAGAGTTACGGTAGATGTTGACTTTAATGTTCGTGTTGTGAAATAGAAATGATAAGATATTATAAATTTTTATGTAAGATAATTTTGTGTAAGGATCTGTAAAGTCTGATATCGCGAATTCTTTTTCTTCTATGTACCAATACTTTATCATGTCTCTATAATCACGAAGGAGGTTAAATATGTCCTTATAAGTCATTTCGTCATAATGATTTATTTTTAGAAATAAATGAGTGAATAAATGATCATTATTAGAGGTAGAATAGTAAGTGTTTAATTCGCGTTCTACGTCGCAAATATTAGGTTCGCTAGTGGAAGCATCCATAATATCCTTGCAATAAGGGACAGATTCGTCTAAGTCAATGGATGTCGGATAGGCAATAAGTTTACACTTTGCTCTCATTAACGACTCGCTGTGTTCTTGGATGATGGTGTCGAATGACACATCGGATTGTTTTATAATTTTAAGAAACTGCTCGTAAGTTTCTGATATGGATGCTGAATTATGTGAGTCTTCTTCGTTATTAGATGTTTCTGCCGGGTTGCAGATAATCGAGTTAGAACCTTCATTATCCTGTAATACATTTACAGGGAACCGAGATAAAGCGTCGGCGTTTGCGTTTAATTTACCTTTCTTATAAACGATTTCGTAGTCGTACTCCTCAAGTTTCAAACGCCATCTAATGAGTCTAGATCCTGGGTCCTTGACATTGAAAAGCCATACCAGAGGTTTGTGGTCTGTAATTATTTTGAATTTACGACCAAACAAGTAAGGGCGAAATGTTTTTACGCCGAATAAAATCGCTAGGAGCTCCTTTTCAATAGTTGAATAGTTGCCCTCGGCTTTATTTAGGGTACGCGATGCATATGAGACGGGTTTGTCAGAACCGATTGCGCCTTGAGAGAGTACGGCTCCTATCGCATAATTGGAAGCATCGGTTGTTAAAAGGAATGGTTGTGTAAAATCAGGATATTGAAGCAGAGGCGCTGAAGTTAGTTTATCCTTGAGGGTGGTGAACGCTTGTTCTTGACTATTCGACCATTGAAATATAGCATCCTTTTTCAGAAGGGCAGTCAGTGGTTTAGTGATTTGGGAGAAGTTATTAATAAAACGACGATAGTAGCCGACTAGCCCTAGAAATGATTTTATATCCTTCGGATTCTTGGGAGTAGGGAATTGAGAGACGGCCTTGACCTTCTCGGGATTTGGACAGACACCTTTATCTGTGATTATATGACCAAGGTAAGCGACCTCGCGTCGCAGGAACTCGCATTTGTCTGGTTGAAGTTTTAAATTAAATTTTCGGATGCGGTCGAAGATTAACCTGATTTTTTCCATATGAGATAACAAGTTACTACTGTAGATTATGATGTCATCAAGATACACATATGCGTGGAGGCCTTGGAGACCAGAAAGGACAGTGTTCATCAACTTCTGGAAGGTTGATGGAGCATTTTTAAGACCAAAAGGCATCCGCAGGAATTCGTAGTGCCCTGCAGTGCTAGAATTTGTGTTTATTGAGAACCCCGTTTTGTGTGCATCTAGGGGATTGAGTTTGGTCTGATGGAAGCCACTTGACAGGTCTAATGTGCTAAAATATTTTGAGTGACCTAACTGATCTAAGATATCAGTGATAAGCGGCAAAGGATAACTCTCAGAGACAGTGACGTCATTCAGACGGCGGTAGTCTATTACTACACGCCATTTCTTTTTCCCAGAAGCGTCCATCTTCTTAGGGACTACCCAAACGGGGGCGCTCCAAGGTGATGTTGACGGACGTATAATATTTTGATCAAGCATCTTGCGAATTTGTGAGTCCACTTCTTCCTTGTGGCACTCAGGGAAACGGTAAGATTTTACGTGAATAGGGGGCGCATCACCCGAATCTATAGTATGCTCGATCGCGTTTGTGAATGATAAAGGTTCACCTTCTAAGTGAAAAATATCTGTGTACTCAGAACAACATTCTAGCAAAGTTTCTTTTTCTTCAGAGTTTAGATGAGAACAGCGTATGAGATTTAATACCCTTTGCGGTCTGTCAGATTCAGAATAGGATAAAGCGTTCACGGATTCTTTTGAATCTGAGGTAATATTTCGTTCAAGAGGTGTTAACTGGACCTTAAAGTTTTGAACTTGGACATCAGAATCAGTAGTATTTAAGACGGTTACGTTAATTCTTTTATTAGGTTTTATAGTAACAAGACAATTTGCGAAATAAATACCTTCGCCTATAGAGTGATCTAATAATAGACCCTCATTGTTATCATAATGTTCACGCGAGTAATTAGATACTGCGCATTCGATGACCGCTTCGGAGCGAGCGGGGATGACGTAAGTCGGTTGAATATAGTTAATGTCCAGACTCTGTCCGCATATATGAACCGATTGTGAGTTATAGTCTATATTGGCTTTGAAATGATTTAAAAAGTCGCTACCCATGATACCATCATACTCTAAATTAATATTATCGTCAACTACGTGAAATTTATACTCGTGGCAATTATTTTCGGAAGTAAAGTCTAATTGACATGTACCTAAAGTTTCTGAATAAGTGCCAATGTTATTAAAGCCTTTTATCTTAACTATTTCGCGAGATAATTCAGGCGCTTTGGTTAAACTTGACAGTTTGATCAAACTAATACTCGCTCCCGTATCGATAAGAAGACACAACGGATGAACAGAAAGCGAAGTAGTTATATATATGTGAGGCAGTGACACTTTCTTCGAGTATGAAGATATCTCATAAACAGGGATTTCAAGATTAGTTTTAATTTCCTCTTTAGGCTGCGGCACAGCGGATTCATTGTGAGAGGGAAGATTTGGACTCAGCGATACAGCGGCTCTATTAGAAGCGCGTTGAGGTAAAATAGTATTTTGACTCGACGGAACAGCGTTTATCTGTGGAGTGTGGCGAGATGAGACAGAGGTTTGACTCAGCGAAACAGGGACTCCCTTTGGAGCATGCTGAGGTGAAGCGGACTTTTGATTCAACGATTCAGAGGCTCTTGAAAGAGTGTGTTGAGGTGCAACAGGATTTGGACTCGACGAGACAGAGACTCTCGGAGGAGTATGTCGAGATGAAACAGAGGGACGACTCAGCGAAACAGGGACTCTCTTTGGAGCATGCTGAGATGAAATATGTTTTTGACTCAACGATTCAGGGACTCTTGGAAGAGCGTGTTGAGATGAAACAGAGGGATGACTCAGCGAAACAGGGACTCTCTTTGGAGCATGCTGAGATGAAATATTGTTTTGACTCAACGATTCAGGGACTCTTAGAAGAGCGTGTTGAGATGAAAGGTCATTTTTATGCGATTTATGTATAAAGGTACGAGTGCCTAATTTATCCGGATGACGTCGGCACGCTTTCGTAATCCGTGGAGTTAGTTTAAAGAATTATTATGGTCGTCATCATTTTCACACGGAATATAATAAGGCGTCGGTGACATCGGCGACTCGAATGTAATATGATTCGTTGCAGCCGGTCGGTCGCGATTGTCGGAATTAGATATATTACGCCGTTCATTATTATATTTTCTTTTACGACATTGAGTAATATCATGACCCTTATTTTTACAATATTTACAGAAAAGTTGATTATTAGATGATGACCTTGAGTTATTAAATGATGTTGATGGTTGAGGGTCCGACGGAGAGTGTGGTGGCCCCGTGCGCTTTTGTCTCTCCCGGCATTCAGAATCCGAGTGCCCGGGCTTACCACAGACCCTACATTTAGGTTTCATAGATGTTTTATATAGGAGGTTTTGTATCTTTTCTTCCTCGAGAGCCACGTTAATCGCATCATTAAGTGATTTTGGGCTTCTGCATCTGACATTATTACTAAGTCGGGGATGTAACCCTAAAGTAAAAGTAAATAAGGCCAAATCTTCGGTCATAGCTATACGACCGGGTATATCCCTTTTTAGGGATTCAGAATTATAAATTTCTGATTGAAGATCAGTAAGGCAACTTTCTACGCGAAGTGCGAATTGCGCAACAGTTTCATTTGCCGATTGCCTGCACGACTGTAAATCTAGCAACAAATGATTATAATGTTTTCTCTCACCAAAGTTTTGTTTAAGAAAACATTTCAATTGGTCGAAATCTTCAAATATTTTATTAGAGCATGCGATCTGAGCTTTGCCTTCTAGGCGCGATAAAATATATTTTGTTAGTAAAACCGTTTGACTTGGTGATGCTAGATCTAAGGCGTTCTGGCAATTGGTGATAAAAGCGGTAAGAGTTTCGCGTTCTCCTTTATAAGGGCTAATAAAATTACAGAGCACATTGATGGGAAACTGTTCGCTCAACACGATTTTTGCCGTTTTCTTAGAAGTACTCATAGTAGTTTCATTAGTTTCTGTAGACATTATGAACTTGATAGAAAATTGAAAAGGTAAAGGTATGATACAAGTATGGATAGAGTTTACGATATGTGATACCCTAGGTTATAGGAATGCCTACTCGTAATTTAAAATATTGTAGCGATAACAGTAAACTGATGTGTTTTACTCACAGACACAGGAACACGAAGTATTCGATACGCATTTCTTGGCACTGGATTAGCACGATTACTGGAGCAGGAGTACAGCGGCGCGATAATTCGCGGCCAGCAGCAACGGGGACGTCAGGGACAGCGGGGTGGCGGCGCACGTCACCCGAGCGTGATCAACGCTTACACGTGGCAGTACCACGCGGCAGCACCGCGTGTCAGGGCGGCAAGGGCAATCACCTGCTCCTTGCGGCGATATCACGATAACAGGGCTCGCGTATTGTGAGCCCCCTGGATGTAGAAGAAGTGAGAGTTCTGGACGACCGGCAGGCTTACGCAAGATACTCGTAAGGCTTACTGTCGCGACTCGTCTTAAGGAGGTGACACTGAGTTTGTCGAGGTGTGTTTTCACTTAGCGAAAATAAGAACACCCCGGAGATGGATTAGCTTGTCGGTAACGTAAAGTTCACAATTCACATATGATCACTCACAGTTTTTAGGATAACCACGACCCGATAGGGTATACCAGCGGAACGGTTACGGCGATATCAACACTGGTATCCCACTTCTGACACCACTGTTACGGAGCGGGTCGGAAGATGGTTTTTAAAAAAAACTATTTAATTAGCTAAAAGAAAGATATATTCAATTATCAAACACGTATTACAAGTTACTATGCCCGACGGAAGTCCAATCCAAACTGATGGGAAAAACGGTTAGAATCGCTTACGAGAATAACAACGGTTTCCTATTGCATTCACGTAAATGCAATGGGAAACTCAGCATTTTTAATTTATATTCTAAGTAATAGTTAATCCGATATAACAGAACCCCAGACTCCAAAGCTGAAAATGCTTCGGATGCGACTGGGATCAAAGGTGAGATGATGATCACAGTACTCAGTGTCCATGTCAGTCTCGTCAATCTCGCTGCCAAAAATACTTCTAATTCTGGAAAATTTCGACAAGTTTTTGAGGTTCTAGGCACAGTCGATCACGAGTCGATTGCGTAACAAACTATATTATCAGTCGGAATTATTTCGAAACATATTGCTAATCCAATACTCCCCATGTTCGAAAATGTGTCTGCTCAAGAACGTAAATAACGCAATGAATGCTGTTGAACTGTCAAAATGAAACCCATTGCTACTGATAATGTGTTATGTAATAACCATGCAGATTTTAAACAATTCAAACTTCGGGGGTAGGCCAAGAACAAAAGCTTTTGAAAAATATAAGAAGTACGCATATATATTGTACCAGATGTGTTTCTATGTATAGTATAGGTGACAACCCGGGTCTGAACCCAAACTGAGCCTCATGTAAATGAAGATTCCAACTGCTGATCAAACAGTTCACTTTAACCAACTGTCATGGAGACAATCGCAAATGAAAGCGGTCTATAATTGGATAAACCGGATGAGACATTCGTTTTATTTTGACAATTGGCACTACAATTATAAGTATTAACTCATCAGGTAAAAGACCGTTGTTAACAAATAAGATTTAAATTATAATGCAAGGACTTTCGGCAGGTGCAAGTACTCGTATCTCCAATGATCGATGCTAAAACCATTTGACTTGACTCCCACAGTACTTTGTATACCACTTGGCAGAGAATCTAAAATGAACAAGCTCAAGACTAAGGCTTTTGGCCTCGTAAAGGACTTTCGATTTTTATTACTTTTTAAAGCAAAATGAAAAAGTTTTTGAAAACTTGTACAAAATATTTTTGAACTAAGTTTCTAATTTAACTTTATATGGAAGCTTTTTTTTATCTTAGTTTACATATGTTTTTATCGTGAATGTATCTTCTTTTCTTCAAATAGAACAAGATTGACTAAAATCGGAGCACGCAATCCAAAATTGCTTCTGAAAATCCAACATACATTATTTGTCTAGAATGTATAAAATAATTAGTGATCCAATTTCTCGAGAGATGATGCTGAACTTTAGGATAGACCGCGTTGTTAAGATTTTTCCTGAGTTGATGGGGTCGGGAGGAATATGAGATATTTATGTATAAAGGGAATCTACAACTCTTTCTTTTCTCTTCTGTTCTCACACCCTTTTGGGTCCGCTTTAAGGATTCCATATTTATCTATCTTTTTGGTATTTTATTTAACTCTTAAGCGGGGTCACTTATTCCTACCGACAACCTCCGTGGCGTAGCGGTAGCGAATGCGGCCGTTGAGTAAGGAGGCGCGGGTTCGATCCCGCACAGTGCAAATATTTGAATGCATGAATATTTGCACTGGTCTGGTCGTGCCTCGGAAAGCACGTTAAGCCGTTGGTCCCGGTTCCCATACGAACATCTAGTGGTAGTCGTTACGGGTTGTTGGAGCCCGCAAAAGTCGAACAATTGGTCTAACTGCAATGCTTAGATATCGCCTTCGGGTTGTGGAGGTCAGACGGCAGTCGCTTCACGGAAAATATCGAAGTTTAGCCAAAATCAGCAGTCAGACTGGTAAAGCGGACCCCAGACTCCAAAGCTGAAAAGCTACGGATGCGACTGGGATTAACGCTGAGATGATGATGACTTTTTGCTACCGACAAAAAACTATGAATTCCTACACTGAGTGAGGCTCGACACGCTTTTGGTCAGTTTATGACTTGTATATCTGCAAAATAAAATATCTTTAAAACTATTGTTTTGTTTATTTATATTGGTAGGAAGCTTGGAGGCCTTGCAGTTGACAGGCTTTTTTTTGTTTTGTCACCTCATTAAAATGCGTGTTCACTAAAGTATTTTCTATCTAAGCATATACCTATAGATAGAGATATAGAATTCCAAAATTCACAAAAAGTAGCCTGAACCATCCATCAGGGGGTAGACAGTAAACACAGTATTTGTATGCATTTCGCTGCATTCAATATGCGAGCAATCGCGTGCTCTGACCATTTGCTAGTGAACTAAATGTAGGGAGTTTTCAATATTTGTTTTCTTGTAAAAGGATGGAGTTTGAAATGTTAGATGTTGTGTTCGTAATGTATTGGGTAATGCATGTGCAAAAAAGAAATTGTCGTCCTTTTAATATACAATTTGTTTTTTTTTAAATTTAAAAGACAAATTGTATATTAAAAAGACGTATTTATGTTTGTTTTTTAATCCTTTTAAAAAAGAATCAGCTTATTAATCCAAAACTTTCTTAAAAGTTTCTATATACATCTCAGAATTTCCTTATTTGTTTAATTTAATTAATTGTCTTTAATTTAGTTTAGATTTCTAAGCTTCCTATACGAGTCATAATAAATACTTTTAAGATTTAATTCAAATGTCTTTATTTAGCTGTTTTTTTTTTTTAATTTTCTTTTTGCTAACTTCCCATTAGTTGCTGTAAAGTTGTTTGTGCACTTTTTGTAGTTTTATCTGTGTCATAACTTTGTTTTTGTATGCTATGTCTATTGCATCTTATTGTCCACTATGTTTATATATTGCTTGTATTATTATTAAGTTATTGTGTAACAATATAGATAGGCCAATATATAAAGTAAAATAAAGATGTCAATTTTTATCATTAATTATTTTGGCAAAACCCAACTTTTAAAAGTTATCTGACTCATACAACGTACCTTCGTCTCCATTTATCACCTTCCATCAATCTTTACTAATATTATAAATCGGAAGGTGAGTTTGTTTGTTTTTTTGTTCCTCTTTCACGCCGTAACTGCTGAACCGATTGCTTTGAAATTTTGCAGACGTAAAGTTAAAAGTCCGGATTAAAAAATAGGGTACTTTTTATCGCGGAAACATTTGATACTCCCGAGGGAAATCTAAAAAGCGCAATATAACCGAAATCCACGCGGGCGAAGCCGTGGGCGGAAAGCTAGTTATATATAAGACTAGCGGCTGCCAGCGACTTCGTTCGCGTGGAGTTAGTTATGCTCAGCTCCTATTGATCGCAGCGTGATGTTATATTCCTTCCTGGATTAATGGGCTATTCAACGCAAGAAGAATTTTTGAAATCGGACCCGTAGTTCCTGAGATTAGCGCGTTCAAACAAACAAACAAATTCTTCAGCTTTATAAAATTATTAGTATAGATTTAAAAACTAAAAATAATTTTTCGAATATTCACAAAAAAAAACCGTACAATGTAAAAGCCAAACTCGTTAACATCACAGTTTAGAAAAATTCCCGCTAAAAGCATAGTTTTTATTTAGAATTGAGGATTTCATCCAAAAAATATAAATATCTCGAGAACCCTCGCAAGAAGAAAATTGAAAACTCAAAATATGTCACGCCTCATAATTATTACATTGTAACTGCAAACTTTTTACAGAGTAAACATGCGGTCTCATTATTCATTGAAAGTCAATAGTCAAAATTGCTTTATAAAGTGGAAATAAAACCGGAATCTACTAAATATTGGCAATGAAGTTGATAACGACTATCGTCTTAGTTTCACTGTGTACAGGTCTCAGCTATGGGGTCCTCTACGATTACTATACGGGTAAAAAACTTTCGAGAGAGCTGAAGGAATATTATGAAGCAAACAACTTGACAGAGTAAGCATTTTTTTTTAAATACTTGTTATGGTTTTGACAGTACGACAGACAATAAGGGTATATTATTAATTTATTAAGAATTTCGTCTAATTCATTTTTATTTTACTTAATTCTAGTAATGTTATAATATAAAAAAAACACAATTTTTTGCTTTTTTAATTTTTATTCGGAATTTTATACCAATGTTATAATTTTATCAATATTATTATTTTATTACGTGGTTAAGTTAGCTTATCTCATAATTCATTTTTTTATATGCATCTTGTCTTTACCTATAAATAATTATTGCACTGTTATTTTACCTTTGTGAATGTATTATTTGATTTCCATTGTGAAAACAATTGTTGGTGAACCTTGATTCCATTGTGAAAACAATTGTTGGTGAACCTAATAAAACAAAATTAAATACAAATAAAAAAAAATTGAACTGTACAATAAATCTAGGTTTTGATTTAAAAAGCGTGTCTTTTTGTACTAGCTAAATGGTTGAGCCGACTATAGGTTCCGGCTCTCCGTCACCATGTCCTGAAATCTATTTGAGGCGCGCATAGAATACAATGCGCCGTCGACCCGGGCCCACGGCCCACGCCCGCGATAGGCCGGGAGTTCGATGTTGTCTCTCGACCAGGACATCTCCTGCGAGCGTGAGGACGAGATTGTCTCTCCCTCTCGCGCTCCGCCTCTTCCTTTACGAGCATCACTACTTTGGTTAAGGAATAGGGCCTGTCATGCACTCTCGCTTCGGACCATGGCCTACCAGGGTTAAATGCAAGATATGAGGACACAGTGGTGTTCTGCCCAAGCTGGGCAAACCTTCATCGTGTGCTTCAGAGTATCCTCAGGGCGATCCCCACCACCCTGGATTTTCCTCCCGCCTTTTCTTAAGCAGGAACCTTCCGAAACAGCCGTGTTCGATGGACATCTCCCCTATTATGGCGTGCCCAGCACTGAGTTACGACAATAGCATTCTCCATTTCGTCATCTCATGAGCTCCCGCCGGAGTAGCTATGGACGGCTCGAGGATACCTGTACGAAATACAAACTGGTTTAACCAAATATCACTTTAATTAAAATAATTTTATAGAATAGATATGTAGATAGGTATATACTAATAAAAGACACATTTTTTCAGAACTTGCGCTTTGAACGTTGAACCCTGTGACGCAAACGAATGGAGACGTGTTGATGGATCATGTAACAGTCTTAAATATCCTGCAAGGGGAACCTATTTCGCACCATTGGAAAGGATATTGCCTGCTCATTATTATGATGGTAAGAAGATTTTGAGTATTAGGGTTTTGGGTGTGGGTTGAGTTGCGGATTTAGTTATATGGACCTAGATACTCTGTGTAAAAATATTAGGGACAATATCCATAAAGAAACTGCTATCTCCTGGAACATCAACTAACTCGCATGACTAGGCTATTAAAAATACAACTATAAAAAAAAAATTAGGAAATAAAGGCAGTGGCTCATTGGACATTAAAAAGTTCGTCCGCATCGTTATTAATGGGAAAAGGGCTGGAGCCATTACCTGGAATATTTTTTAGCCCAAAGAATCAGCATTGAGATCCAGTATGCTGATTCTTTGGGCTAAAACTACTATTCCAGCATACTGAAGAGTTAACTAAGCACTTGGCGATGGCCCAAAAATTTGATTAGCACTCGGAACCCAAGGTTCTGGTGCTTAACCAAAAACGTTGAGTTTTGAGAGGATAATTGTGTAAATATATGGCAGTAGTTTTTCATTAAGTTAGCAGCCCCACATTCGAGTATAGTTTTATCGTGCATTGGAGGAGCAACACCAACGTTTTTGAAAGATCTTTGTTGAGTTTCACGGCTTGATAATTATATCTACCTAATTTTTTACAGGTAACAAACAAAGGAAAACTGTTTCTGGCGAAGAACTGCCTTTAGCAAGAGTCGTCCGCCTTGCCCTGTTGAGTGACGCTCAATCGAATCATGAACTTTTTAACCACAACACACCCGGCTTTGGAGTACACATGTTACTGGATATCGGATCGATTCATGACATTGGCAAGTATTTATAAGTTAATATTTAGTCTAAACATAACAGCCGCATGGATCGATCGATCTGGTTAAGACACTATTGCCGCGGTTGGTTTCTGGATGGGTGAACATTTTTACATACCCCACCTCTATGCCTCGTAAAGTACGTTAAGGGTCAATTCACACGTACTACAACTACACCACAGCCACAACCACACCATAACGACGCCACGTGGTCGGGCGTATATTTTATATAGAAAATAAACATTATAATTTACACGTACCACATTTTGCCGTTGTCATCGACCACCTGTGTAATACGACTACATCGCAATTACATCACGACGGCAACGCCACCACCGGCAGCCGCACCACGGCCATATCGCCACGACATGACGTCATCAACAGCACCTATAGTCAGTATTTTTAATTAGACGAAGTCAACTGACGTTTGCTGTGTTATCAGTTTTTGATGAAATAAAAATAGTGTTGTGAGAAAGTGAGTGAAAGACAACGCAACCACATCGACAGTTTGTACCACAATGCAACTGCAAAAAGCCGCTGCGAACCTATTCACAGGTAACCACAGCTTGACCACATTTTGTCGCTGCGACGTGGTGTGTTTGTGGTACGTGTGAATTGACCCTAAGGCCAGCTATCTATTCTGGGCTGTTTGACAGTTTTAACGGGTTTTCAGAAGCCTGAAAGTAATCTTAAGTTATGGACACCATAGGACAACCAAGAAGTCTTAAGAATTGGATATTCCTTAAAAAAACGATTTTCATTGAACCGGTAGCATTAAGGCGCTTTGATTATTTAAGACTGCCGCAGACAGGTCTGATTTCTATCAACATTTCTACCAGAATTGCTTCATTAATGTCTGCGGGACTTCTTACCCAGTTTAAAACAACCCGTTTTGTTACAATGTTTTTTTTTAAGTTTTATATACACCAACGTTTTTATTTTAAATTATTATTATTATTCATTTTAGAAAATATGCTATTTACTACAAATTATTGCTGCGAAAAGGAACATCAAAATGATGAAGAATGTACGCCGAATATTGTCCCAGATGATGACCCCGTGTTTAGATACTCGAGTATTCGTTGTATGAATAGCACAAGGCCTCTTACCTACCAGGACTTCAGATGCACCAAGGCCAAAGTTCCTTCTCCGGTATGTCACTTAACTCTCAAGCTCTTACTTGTTTATTTGGGGTCTCTGCATCATGTCTGTTTCTCCTATACTTCCTTCTCCATTCGTCATCATCCCGATAGACGCCTGTTGCCAGTAATTTCACCTGTACACTGTTCGTCTTCTTCGTTTCTTTGATCTGTCCTTAATCAAACCAAATCTTATTCATAACACTATTCACATTCATATTCCAAACATTAATTACTTAATTTTTCGCAATCCTCATACAGAGTATTGTTAAAAATGTCATAAATATGATATATATTTAGTCACTCGAACCTTGTTCAGGCTTCATTTTGTTTACTAATTTTCTATGTTGTTTAATGATGTCAAAAACACGTTATGAAATATCATCAGGTATTTTTGACGTTGCCTTCTTTAAATTAGAGTCCCACTGATTTTGGTGCAACTTTAGATCTGCTTATCACGGAATAGTCCCTGAAACTAAATCTTTCGAATTTGAAATGTGGGTGCAGTCTCATAGACGAAAACAGCAACATTTTTTTTTTGTCTGTAAGTTGGTACTTTCCATTTTATTTTGGTCCAGTACTGATAGTGGTTTCCATAAGAAAACTTTGTAGGTCTTAAATTTGCATTAAGTACACAATATGTGCGTGACAAATATATAAATAACTCAATATCATGCTAACTGATTTCGATAATTCTTTTTTTTTTAATGAGAAACTGAAAACATTATTTTTCACTCTGTAGTGTTTTTTTGGAAGTCGGTTGTTTTGCTTTTGTAAAAAGTCTTCATATCCAAAGATATAGAGAAATCTATTTGAATGCAAATTTTAGTTTTTTCATATTAGAAATTATGACGTATGGAACAATTAATTATTAAATTATTACCCTCTATTTTTATACCAGATTACTTACGCAACAAATACGTTCGATGCATCACAAATTTACAACCTGCACGGTAGAGGCGATAAGGCGGTGAGGTCTTTCGAAGATGGAATGCTTGCAATGGAAGAAGAAGATGGGAAAATTTTCCCTCCAAATGGACCAACCGCATTTTGTCCGAACAATATTGCACCGGATGAAACCAGGTGCTTCGAAAACTGTAAGTGAACGGCTACGACAGCAGGTCAAGCTACCCGAAACTAATAAATATTCCCAATCGCCATTGAACCTTAACAATTAAGAGATAAAATTTAAAATCTAATAAAAAATCTAATAGATTGTAGTAGATTAGTCATGGTGGCCTAGTGGTTAAAACCCTCAAGTATGAGTGTACGGGTTCGATTTCAGGTCAGGTAAGTACCAATGTAACTTTTCTAAAGTTATATGTACTTTCTAAATATATCTTGGACACCACTGACTGATCAAAAGGTGATGGAAAACATCTTGGGAAACCTGGACTTTAAGTCTGAAATCGCTAAGCCGCATTGAGCAAGCATGGTGATTACGCTCGATCCTTCTTTGTATGAGAGGAGACCTGAGCCCAGCAGTATAACGATAAATAAAAAGATTGATGATAATGAAAGATGTGCTGTCATCTATACATTTAGTTCCAAACTAAGCTATACTATCAAAAAATGAGGGCACATTTTAGAATAGACTTTTAATTCGTTGAAGAAAATTGTTTTTGTTGAGAGGACGTTCTTCTTTTTATCGAAAAAGACTTGTCTTTTCACAAAAAAAAAAATGTTTTACATATCGACGCTTGAAAGGCAATCATATCTAAGCGACAAAAATCAAATCAAATCAATTCAAATAGTTTATTTGTGATACAACCGCCGCTGATTCAAACCGCCAGATTTTTCTGCGTCGTTTGGTGTATATAACTCAATTTACGAATTTTGGTCGCTTAGATATGATTGCCTTTCAAGCGTCGATATATTTAATTTTTAATATACTGGAGAATATAACAAATTAAATAACCTTAAATTTTTTAGAAAATTATTGTGATACTACTATAAGTATTAAAAGCGTTGCGTGTATTTTATATACAATTAAAATACATATGTATATCCCTCTGTACTATAAGTACTAATGTAGGTAACACGGGTTGGTATCCGCAACTCCGCGTTAATGTGTTTATTTTGCGTACTACAACTAATGTAACCAAGCTGTTAAAAACAATGTGCCTTAGCTGACAACAAAAGGTAGGTAATATAGGTGCGTTTCAGGTTCAAGTTTCAGGTGTTTTAATATTATTTTATTGATTCCTGACATATTTTATATTTGCCCAACTGCCCATTTTTAAAAGCTATGAATCATGAACATTATTATTTTACACGTCTGTCCCAAAAATGTCTCGAACCAATCTATCACGAGTATGGTATATATAACCCGTGATAAAATGGTTCTTGTATGACACTTCGAGCCTTTCATTTTCATAATATATGATTGTTAGTTTTCAGAAGTTAAGTTATACAATATGTAAAGAAAACCCCGTCCGACCAAATAAAATATCAAATTTTACATATTCATCATAGTAACAATAGTTTAATTTTGAAATAATATTCTTTTTCCGCGAATTAATTCCAACTTCCCCAAAATTTGGTAAAATTTTAAAATGTGACAACATCATTTACAACGGTATTATTATAAGCGAGGTGACAGCGTGCCGTGTGCCCTGCCATGTAAATTACCTCTTTTTGCGAAATAATTATATTTTTTAGGTTTTTTTTTTGTTAAGTTTAGCCCTGCTTTGTAGGCATTAGTAGAATCAATTAATTATCGGATCGGACAGGCTTTTTTTACATATTTCATGTGATTTTAATTTTGATCAACCAATTACGGAAATAATCTGACCAGTACATTTATGATAATAACTTGAATTTTATTAAAATTTATTTTGTTTTATTTAAGATTTCAACGGCTTGCTACCAAATACTCTTTTTTCCATCTGGTTTGCGAGACACCACAATTTCATAGCCAGTCAGTTAGCCAAGGTGAATCCATGTTGGGATGATGATATGTTGTTCAATGTGGCAAGAGATATTAACATCGCTTATTCGAATCAACTCTACTTCTACGAGTGGAATATAGCTTTACAAGGTAATGTATCTAAATTTATCAACATAAGGTTCATCCCGATTGATTTGGAATACATGCATATATTATATAAAGTCATGTGTTTTTCACTGAACAGACAACTGTGAGGCTACGATGAGTTTTCATTACGAGACTCGATCATACGCATCGATCGCGTTTGGTCTTCTCATTGGTTGAGTGTTCTTGAAGCGGGCCAATCGATGGGTTAAACGCGTTCGATACCGATTATCGAATCTTCACAATGACAACTCATACCTAGTAGCTACACTGAGCTGCTGGGGAATTGATTCCACCACTTCTTCTTCCCAGCGAAAGCAATAGAAAGTGGCGAAGGGCGGGCGTTTTGGGGATTGTCTTTTATAATATTGTCGTTCAAAACGTGCAGATTCTCAGCCTAGTTTGAATCAATGTTTTTTGATTTTAATTTAAAAGCGATCAAAATGTATGGAATAGCAAATATTTCTGAATCATGTACTCAATCTATTTTATGTATTTTACCGCACTAGGGCGCAACAACCTCATCAAGGCCGGTGTTATTACTAAGGATGATGGATTCAGAGATCTTTATGATGATACCAAGTACCCTGAATTGACATTGGAATATTTTTATGTCTTGCGCTATTTTCATCTCATGCAGCAATCAACAGCCAAGTGAGTGGTTAATTCTTTATTCAATTAGTTAAGCCGACACCAGACCCGGAAATTCATCAGAGTGAGTGTTCATTTCGCTTCATTCTACTTTTAAACCAGTTTTGTATATGTCCCACAAAATGTCATAGGAGGATCATTTTGTGTTCTCACGTTTGTCTTGAAGTAAAAGATACCAAACGAAAGACAAAATAGAACAAAAAATGAAGCATCTGATATTGTTTGAAAGTAATACCGTAACCCTGGCGCACAGGCAAGTGAAGGAACACGGGTGGGTTTTAGTCAGTAAAAGTCTGACACGACCTTCTGCCACTCAGAGCGGGAGAGGCCATTTGATGATTTCCCATCCGAAAAAGAAAGCTTCTGCTATTTAACCTGATCATCATACCGCGCATTGACTAACACTAAAAACGAGTTGTTTCACTTCCGCTTTACACAAGTCACGTTAACCATTGTCAAAACAAAAAAAAAAAAAACGTTGTTGCAAATTACAAAATTATAGTTTTGGTTTACAAATTTTCTTTATTATCAGATTATATGATAAAAATGGCATCTTTATACAAGATTACCCGCTCTTCAACGCTACATTCAGACAAGGACTAATAGCTAAGAACATGGTTGGGTTTACACAGAGCACCTTCAGAGCTCCCTGTCATGGGGTCGATGGAACTGTTAGCTATGACGTGAGTATACCCGATGAATTTTAAGGAGAGTTTTAATATTAAAATATTCATAAGCATAATCATTTTATAATATTGTTACTGTTGGGACTTAGGACTCCTCTTGTCCAGTGCAGGTTGGCAGATTCACATATCTTTGAATCCTTCTTTCTAGAACATACAAATTTCCTCTCGATGTTTTACTTCTTCAGTAGTGATGAAATTAATTTACATAAAGCCTTACCTTTCTTAGCTCTAAATTCGTAGTCATGGTCCCTAATAAATATTATAATGATTTCTCTACTGGTTTCAGATATTTAAATGTCTACTCTTATCATTGACAACTATTAATATTTCTCTTGTTTTGGTCAAGTTAATACTTGCAAGAACGCTTTGACCGAGTGTTTTGATTTCATAGACTAAGATTTAATTTATTTTAAAGAAAATATGTCCTTTTGCGAAGTTAATAAAGAGTTATCTTGTCGCTGAAACGGAATGATGACCTGAAAGAATTTATAGAACACTGAACATAATTATTTTACTTTCCAGATTGGTAATCGAGGTCTACCTGGAGTTTCGGAGGCTTTAGACATAACGGCTGGTGATTTAAACAAAGGTCGTAACTTCGGCCTTGCTCCCTATATCGATTACGTTCAACACTTTACAGGGGTTAAAATTACTTGTTTCGATGATTTAGAACAATTCATACCGCGAAAAGTAAGTATTGTTTTTTTTTTATATCGAAAACTGTAGTTAAATCACTTAGCAAGCACAACACTATACAATATATGCACGCAGGTGTACTTTGTTTTTATGATTTAACAAACCTTTTCAGTACATTGAAAAACTAAAAGATCTATATGAAGACGTCCGTGATATAGACGTCATGGCTGGATGGTGGTCAGAAAAAGTGATGAAAGGTGGAAACATACCTCTTACGGTTGCTCATGTTTTAAATGATAACTTGTTGAGGGCTTTGAAAACGGACAGGCATTGGTATGAGAGGCCAAACAGACCACATGCGTTTACTAAGCGTAAGTATATTCATTACTTCTGGTACTGGAGTTCCATTCATTATCTATCAATGGAAATATTGACATACGTCGGTGTCAAAAACATCGTGAGAAAATTAGCGGGGTAATTGCATAACACAAAAAAATATATAAAATTACAGCCACGTCCATTACGTTCTATAAATTGCTTAGCAGACACATTTTTCTAACATATAAAGCAATCGATGAGCAGTATCGTAATATTCCGATTGTGGTTGATTATAATTTGCAATAACAATGTTGATGCTTGAACTGTAGGTACGATACTTAAGCTTGGGAAAGGGTAAAGTTCCAAAAAAACCTTCCACGTTAGATCACTGAATAAACCAACCCTTTTGAGAAACAAAGTGCTATGTTATGTCCAAGAAAAGTATGTACACTAAACAACTTTCTAGAACAAGTTTTCTTTACAATTTTCAGGCCAGCTGCAGCAAATAAGAAAAGCATCTTTAGCTTTATTGTTGTGTAATGTTGCTGATGACGTCACTGAAATACCTAGGAATGCCTTTTATAAAATTTCACGGAAGTAAGATTTGCTTAGTATTATTATTATTTCAATGTTTTTCAAATTATTTTTCAATTTCGTGGTGGCCTAGTGGTTAAAACACCAGCCTCTCAAGTATGAGTGCGCGGGTTCGATTCCAGGTAAGGCAAGTACCAATTTAACGTTTCTAAGTATATCTTGGACACAAATGACTGAAGGTGAAGGAAAACATCTTGAGGAAACCTGGACTTTAAGTCTGAAATCGCCAACCCGCATTGAGCAAGCGTGGTGATTACGCTCAGTCCTTCTCTGTACGAGAGGAGATCTGTGCCCAGCAGTGGGACAATAAAAAGATTGATGATGATGATTATTATTTCTGAATTTGATTGATTACTATTTCTCGGTGGTAGGCCATAACATCGGCTGCCGGCAGAAGTTACCACCCACCAGACAAAGTCTTGCCGCCAAGCGATTCGTCGTGTTCCGGCATGATGTCTGGTGAAGCTGTACAGAGGACGGGTCTGAGCAGTTGTGTTGCGATGTGTGGCGGGTACGATGCGCCAAATGTTGCTATGTCGGGAGTTTGGTCGTGGAGAGTCTCCAGATCAACCTTCCTCTAGCGCAGCTTCGTTTGGTCATGTTGGTTTTGGGTTTAACATTGCATCACCTCGCTCAACTGCCGTCATCCTTCCTATTCCTTAGTTTTTTAAGTGAATAGGCTTAATAAACTAGTGCGCTTTACCATCAACGATTGCATCACTGCTTACCATCAGGCGGGATTACAGTCAAGCACTAGTTTATAATTATTAAAAAAAAAAAAAAGAATGGGTTTAATCTGAGCACA
This sequence comes from Sesamia nonagrioides, assembly GCA_017933935.1. NCBI lineage: Eukaryota > Metazoa > Arthropoda > Insecta > Lepidoptera > Noctuidae > Sesamia > Sesamia nonagrioides. Next base: position 47,563 of record JADWQK010002164.1, on the reverse strand, counting down.
TTTTTCTTATTGGCTTAACTTCAAGCCTGGTCCTTTAAATAAAGCTAGTATTATTTTGCCACATGTCGACCGTCGTCGAAGTTATGGTTCAAAACGAGTCGTGGTCACAGATCACTTCTGCTGAGTTTCATCTTCTTTAATTTCATTCATTATTTTTCAAGTATAGTTATATAATCCACTTCGGCGTCCCAAGAGATGGCCTCTGAACAGCCTTACCAGTTTCTTAAATTAAAATCTTGTCTTTTGAGTAAATTATGTAATTTAGTTTTGAAAAATGATAGGTACTAAAGCAGATTCATTGTCAGAGAGAAAAGTTGAATTTGAATGTATAATTTTGTATTGAGATTTATGCTTTAATATACCTTCGAAGTCGAGTGTAAGGCACGTGCCTGATTTATTTCCCATAAGTCTAAAGTGGTATTAAAAAAAAAGAAAAGTTAAGTTTTAATGTATAATTTAGAATTGAATTTAGACCTTCGAGGTCGAGTGTAAGGTACGTGCCTGATTTATTTCCAGTAAGCCTTATATTACATTTAAAAATAATGATTATGGTTATTACAACAAAAACTTAAGCATTTGTAACATAATGTAGTGTTTTAAACATGTTTAGTCTAGACAACTGGTATTTAAACACGATTTGTGGTAGTAAGGTATATGTTTGGATAAAGACGACTATCTTTAGAGATCCTTAATTGGTAATGACAATTTCGTCATTGGCAGAAAATTACACTATTGTCACGTGCCATAGGGTATAATTTTATAGTATAGCGGACACCATGGGTGAAATCTCGAATAAAAGTTTGTATTGATATTAGACTAACAATGTTTTCAATTTCAGGAACCCTCTAGTGCCTTGCAGCAAAATTGTGAAGATGAATTACAGAGCTTGGGCTGACAATGCATGTGACGTCAAATAGAGACTAACTTGAAACAGAGACAGCTAAACACTGTTTTAAATAAACTGAAACTGGTTGTTTAAATTTTTACCAATTCAACACAATCTGTTATTGTTAATTGTTGTGTTTTGTAAAACATGTCGCTTATAAATATAAATATTAAAATACTTTTCTTTTTTGGTTTGTCACCCTTTTTAACTGACTATGAAATGGAGGAGATCTTCTGTTTAGATATTTTTATCGCCAGTCATTGCACCGATAAGACGGATTTCCAAAATTATTTTTAATGCATAAGAAGGATTTACAAAAATATTTTTAATGAATAAAGAATACCTCAGGGCTGGTCCCAGATAAGTTTCACCACTTTTGTTTGGGTAGTTATTTAATTACCTCCGCCTTTGTTTATATTAATGATGTATTAATACCTCCCCGTCATTGATATTTTAACAGCAAATAATATTATACTTGTGTGGGTAAGAAGAAAGGTTCAATCCGACATTTCATTTGTTCATTTGGTTCCGGTGAACTTACTGGGTTGGAAATTCTAAACTACGGTTGAAGTTGAAAATATTATTTAATAAGAGTAATACAATAATAATATGAGGTATCTAAACCAAGTTTTTCTACAATTACTCTGACCAATTTACAACCAGCAAGTCCACGCGATCCGATCTAACAATCAATGTCCCACTTTTTACAAAATCTTTGCCAAAGAAGCTTGTGATATTCTGATACTCTGGAGAAGTGCCCAAAGTGGGAATATTCAGGTCAATTACTCCAAGCTCTGTGAGTAAATAAATTAATTCTTGAATATAACTTTAACTTTTTGCCCAACTTCGTAAATCGAAGTAGAGGCGAAAATATATTTTATTTTTTCAGTAATGTTATTAGAATGATATTGGTGTCCTGTCGATCTTATTATGCCTTAACGGCAAGAACATTGAAAGACAAGTCACACAAAACATTTAATCAAATAATGATCCCTCGCGATTACATAAACACTTCCAGGGTTCGCCACACAATTTATATGTATGCAAATCTATTGCAAATCCCTAAAGGCAAAGATTAAGATAAAAAGACCCGAACAATGTTACTTGATTTTCTGCCTACCCAACGTTTCTATAAAGAAGATGATTATCTCCAGTACATTTTCCGACTGACATAATAAAAAGACTTTTTGTTCTCGCATCATTAATATTGATAAAATTTTTCCTTTTATTTGATGTGCTTCCAAATATTTATTAAAATCATGAGGGGCAAACAATGGTTTCATCTTTTAGAATAATATTCGCAAAATGCGGCAGTTCATTGCGATGAAGAGTTAGGCATTTATGTTACATTTTATGGAGTCACTAAAGTAATCAGTAATATGCTTGCTGGATTAATAAAATTTAAAAAAATAAAGAAAATAGACATAATGTCTATCTTCTTTATTTTTTATGCCAAATTAGTCCGTACCTGACGTGAATTGACGTGATTTTAATCGCGTCTAAACTGTCTGCGGTGTATCTATATAGAGTAGAAATATTTCGCCGGTCATTAAAAAAAATGAATTATTTTGATAATTGACACAGTGTTATTTATACTGAATCCATGGTAATACACACACATGGTAATACAAACATAAGCATCAAAGAGTTTCGAATCAAGTAGGCATTTTAAGAGCAGAGCACGCATGTGCTCACGACGCATCTCATCCGATCTGCTCTATGCCCCCCACCGAGGGTTTTAATTAATATTTCTACACAGTATCCGTACTGCGTGAATTAATTCCTAGTATAGAACCCACGGTGAAATATGCTAATCTTGCTATGATTATGTGTGGCTGTTCTGGAACCAGAGAGATTTCACCTCTATGAATTCCCACTTTCATGATTAAGGTCTAATATCTGAGAAAGTCTATTTTATCAGCATTACTAAGAGCATTAGTAATGAACTTTGGAAATAAAATTTTACACCCAGTCCAAAAAAAAAAAATACTAATCTTATTTTTTTTTAGACTGAGCATTAATGATAAATATATTTAAGTAATGCTTTAGTTTTCAATTCGTCGATGTGCTCAATTAAAGTTAAAGCCGATTTGAGAACATTAAACGCAATCAATAAGAACACTTCTAATGTTAAAAATAAAATTGTAGAAAATGCAAATAACATAAAAAAATTGTCGTTTTTATTAATAGTCACCACTTTACTGGTGTTTATATAACGTAGCTCCAAGGAATTGACGAAGCGATTGTAATGTTATAGATTTTTAACACGCCAAGATGAAAAATCGAGCAACTACATGTTGCTCGATTTTTCATATTACCATATTCGTATTACCATGTGTGTGTATTACCATGGATTCAGTATAAATAACACTGTGTCAATTATCAAAATAACTCATTTTTTTTAATGACCGACGAAATATTTCTCAGTAAATTGTAGCGTTGAGGCGTGAAATTGAGGATGAGAAAATACTTCAACGTCTTCATCCATATTTAATATCAAATATTAAAAAGCAAAGTCTGCTTCATAACGACCCGTGATGACTGACCGGCAAGCTACGAAGTATTTACTATAAAATATTCATGAAAACATAAATTTTAAGTGAGCACCATTGCAAATATCTCTTAATGACAAGCCGAAGACCCGACTTTACAATAAATAAGTACATTCTTTTGAAACCACAAGCAAAAACTTGTTACAAAAACACCATATATTGAACAAGGTAAGGGTCAAAATTGTTAATCAATAGTTGGAGCAACTGCAAAACATTTGCCACCTTTTTGCAATATTTATTTGCGGACAAAAATTTTAGACAATGTTAATTTGAAACTTATTGCTATTGGAATAAAGATTGTTGCTAAGATATTTTAGTATGGTAAGTGCAATAGCAATGCCGTTAAAATCTTATGAATAGGCAATAAGTTGTCTTCAGGCGCCTACCTCTGTGCACTGGTTAATGACAGCTGTATAGGCAAGTTATGTAGATTAATGCCAATTTTGTGGTACAGTTTAGAAGTTATGTATATCATGTAATAGACTATTTTACTATGTAATGTCGATCGGGATTTGATTGTAGGGAAATTAATTAACTAAGCTTTGCATAGTAAACAATTTATTTGTGTTAATAAATATGTCTCTGTTAGATAAATGGATAGATAAGTGAAAACATGGTGTATATCAATCAGTTACGTTTAATCTCACGCAAGTTAGGAGTCAAGTTGGATAATGGATTGATCTTGTTCTAGCGATTCGTTGGCTAACTTACGCTGTATTTACATAATCTAGTCAATTGTACCGTTTTATTAAATTTGCCTTACCATTTCTCTACAAACTGTCACTGAAATAGTTGACTTCACTGCTTATTAAGCTATTTCGCAAAACTTATGTAAATTTCTCGATAACATTCTAATTCTGACATTTACTTTGTTATTAACTCTGATACTTTAGAAAAGAAAAGAGATAATCATCTTATTTTCTAATTTCAATTTATCATTTAAGGAATGTAAATGTAATGTGTTATGGTTTAATAGTATTAATATATGTAATATCGTAAGATGTTATACTCTGTAATCATGACTATGTAACTTTTAACTTGTGGGTATCTGTTGTTTTTTTTTTGGTTGAGGAATGCTATCCGCTCGTGATACAGTTATATACTAGTACGAGGGGATAGGGCGACTCAGTTGGAAGACAACCAGAACAATTTCACAATCTATAACAATTTTACAATGTATGACTTCACATTATGTAACCTCAAATATGTTTTATTTTTATTATTATTTGTATGATTGTCTCTTAATATTAATATTGAATAAAGTTTATTATTATAGATTATCCCCTTTTCTTTCCCTATACGCAACCAAACCAGACAAGCCAGGTATCAAAATGTACAAAATTTATCGGAGATTCTGCCTTGAGTTTGGATTTATGAATATATATTTTTTTTAAAAGGTACTTTTTTAAAATGCTCTCTCGAAAGCGGGCGTAGGCCGCTCATCTTTAATATACCAACATCCATCTTTAATATATCTTTAACATACCTATAACTTTAACAATGTTATAGGAAATTAACAAAAGCCACGTAATCAAAGTAAATGTAAAACTAAAATAAGCGAGACACATAATAAATAAGAAGAACAAAGCATAGGTCGGAACTACAACGGAACATTTGACGTTACAGACCATTGCTTACAAACGTCAGACGAACATATCAATTCCTTTTGAGTCTGTGCGGTACATTCAACTTCCCAGAGCATTAGTAGACAAGAATGTTTTGTTTGAGTCCATTTCTATTTTGTCCATTTCTATGTTTAAAATGTGTTCAAAGCAATCAATGGCGACGATCCTCGTGTTCACAAACTAGCAAAATTATGCACCCAAATTACGTAACGCACTATTACTATCATTCGAAGCATATTGCTAATCCATTGCTCTATGTGTTCAAAAAGTGTGTCCGCTCAACAACGTAGAGAACGCAATGAATATTGTTGAACTGTAAAAATGAAACGCATTGCCATTGATAGTGTGTAACGCAATTACCTTGCAGTTTAGTGCTTCTCTTTCTTTTCACTTTACTACAAAAAGGAAATCGGCATCTTAAGTGATGTACATTTAGGAGCCAATTTGTTTTTGTACGTGTAATTTTACTACGGAGTGTTTTTATTTGACATGACTAAACTAATATAAATATATTCTGTCTGTTTTGTGAAGAAACAAAGAAAAATGATGTGAAGAAAGGAATCAGAGTCATTGATAGTCAACTGCATTAATTATAACATAAGATCGGCTGTCGGCAGAAGTTACCACCCACCAGACAAAGTCTTGCCGTCAAGCGATTCGTCGTGTTCCGGCATGATGTCTGTTGAAGCCGTACGGAGGACGGGTCTGAGCAGTTGTGTTGCGATGTGTGCAGGGTACGATGGGCCAAATGTTGTTGTGTCGGGAGTTTGGTCGTGGAGGGTCTCCGGATCAGTCTCCCTCTGGCGCAACATCGTTGGTCGTGTTATTGGGTTTAACATTGCATAACCTTGCTCAACTGCCGTCTTCCTTCCTATTCACTCAGATTTTTGAGTGAATAGCCTTAATAAGCTAGCGCGGTTTACCATCAACGATTGGAGCACTGTTTACCATCAGGCGGGATTGCAGTCAAGCATTAGTTACTAATTATGAAAAAAAAAATAAGTAAGGTTCTCTTAGAGCGGGGTATCAACAAAGTCACGGCATAAGTCTGGTGCATTCAGGGCAATCAGCAAGTTTCCACGCTGTTTGACAAACTCAGTAGAATATTTTTTTATAAAGCGTTGCACCACAATGGGCATTTCTCCTTTATCGTGGATGCGTTTACATATAAACTCACATACGCAAACAACCAGACTCGGACCACTACTTGTAGGTCATACAAATATTAAAAAAAAAAACAAAAATATAAGCATAATCCATACTAATATTATAAATGCGAAAGTAACTCTGTCTGTCTGTCTGTTTGTCTGTTACGCTTTCCCGCTTAAACCTCTCAACAGATTTTGATGAAATTTGGCACAGACAATCTTTAGTCTCTGAGAAAGAACACAGGCTACCTTTTATCCTGGAAAAAAAATGATGTTTTCGAGGGATATCTAAAAAGCGCGATATAACCGAATTCCTAGTGTTAAATATTTAAAAAGTAATTTGTAGGTATTTAGATGAAATAAAGGAACCAACCTTTATTTCATCTAAGTACTTACAAATTACTTTTTAAATATTTTTATAAGCCACCATATTAAAAATAATGGACAAAAATAATATACTTATAGTAGCCCACCGGTATCAGGTCAAAGATAGAATATTTTTAACTGTGCTAGCTATGCCCAGAAGTAGGTACCTCATTCAGAATCAAGCCCTTGGTCCAGCTTTGAGCTTATTAGTCAAGGTTCCTGGCTATTAAGTCATTGGCTGTCACACCTATCGGTACAATGATTGCTGAATCCACATTCCACTTGCCGACAAACTCGAGAGCCAAGTGAAGATACTTGTTTTGTTTATATTTCTAGGCATTCACGAGCTTCTCACCATTCACGGGGGTTATGTTATAAATTGCTATTATTATTAATCCTATCCTCATCATCATCACCTAAAACAATGACCACTACGGATAAATTAAAAATTGCTGGTTAATCTGTATCCAAGTGAATACAAAAGTATTATGATTGTGATTAACTTGCAAATGCCTATAAATCATCTTCACTCAAATGTTTTGAAAATAAATCAGTCTAAAAGCCAACAATATATAAATAAATCCTATTGCTAAAACGAGCCATTCAGACAGTTTAATATTGGTGTGGATATTAAAATGAATAGCTATTCTAATTTCGTCGTCTCCTGTAATTTATAGCCAGGTATTGCTCACAATACGGACAGAACCATGCCTCTTACGCTACTGGATTTATGAGTGATATTAATTGCAAAATTGAGGTATTTATCTGGTACTTGGTAATTTTTTTGCAAGAATATTGCGTGAATTAGTATAAACATCCAACTATCCATAATCATCATCAACAACATCTATCTTTTTACTGTCCCACTGCTGGGCACAGGAATCCTCTCATACAGAGAAGGATTGAGCATCATCACCACGCTTACTCAATGTAGGTTGGAGGTCGATGTATTCATACATTAATTTATTTATTATTAATTTGATCGAGTACCCTATATATGCATTACAAATTCAAGTACATATATACACACTGTTTAGTAGAATAAGTAGTATTATTCTGTTTGACCAACCAATATTTTCATCACAATAATTTGAGCTTCTCTTCAATATCTTTGTAAACGAGATGGTTTCTAGTCTGAATATACCACTGAGAACATAGGCGATCATGAAATTCATATATACAACGTGTAACATAAATATCGGAACCGGATATTGGAACGGTTTCAACTCAAAATAAAATACTCAAAAAATTTATACCAAATTTTCAGTTTCGTGTGTTTCTTAAAATTAAATCATAACGAACGTGGCTGCACACTACATACGTTAATAACTACTCGTTACCCGTCACGTTATTTGCCAAAATCCGATAAATGTCTTCAATATCTCTGTGCGACTAGTATGATAGTAGCCTATTACAGTATTACAGGCGGTGTTTTTCCTCATAACTTCCTAACATAAAGAGATAGAATTAAAAAACCCTTCCAATATCGTTTGATATCATGTAAAGATGCCATGCCTTTGTTATTTATATACCCTTTATGTTACACGTTGTATATACCTATAATTTATAAAAATAATTGCTAAGTCACAGGTAGCATGTTTATTTTGGCAACTCGTTAACTGTTTAAAGGGGATAAACTTAAATTACATTAATTATAATTATCCAGAATATTAATGCAAATACTCGTACAGTTATTTCTATAACAAAATTGAATTTATCACATCATTTAATATTCGAGCTTCAATCAAGTTAACAGCACAAGGTAAGGTTTCTAGCGTTACATATATTGAACGCAGGGAAGCCGACAAATTAATATGCTAGCTGTAATTGATGACAATTAGGGAGGCGACGCGGAACGGGCATACGTTGATTGTACCATGAATGTGTGATTTCCACAGTATGAAGTTATATAGTATATTGAATTGGTATATTGATTTAAGGTAAACGCAGTTCCGTTTGGTGGTTTATTTTCTTCTTATTTTCTCTATAATTGTTTCAGTTAACATTGCCATGGGTGATGTTATATTCAATAATATCTGCAATTTCTTTCAAGCAATGAAAAAAGAAATAGAAATTATAAAAGCCATACATTAATTTATCAAATAGAAAAATGCACTTATAGAATTGGAAACTAATGATACTCTGTATCAAACAACAAAACGATAAATACCGCTCTAAACATAAACAGGCAGACAACAGCAAATTCCATAATATGAAAACGAGAGTAATCCCAAGACGAACAGTTCCATGTTTAATCAAATATTCCTGGGTTTAGGGATACCAAATAACATGCAACTGCTGACCGACGGGAGAACACTGAAATGTATTAAACGCAGGGGTGGAACAATTGTGACAAATTGTGGCGGTCGGCGTGTCGTTTGTGAAAAAATGTGACGAAATACAGAGGGAAGGGCCTTCATAATACTGCTGCTTGTGCATGGGGAAATGGCTGTGTCTGCATCAAATATTATTCAAATTTTCGTTGAGGGCCAAAAGATACCGTAAATTAGAATAATTTTCCTTGTGAAAATACCATCTTATTGTGACAAAACGTTTTTAAGTTATGGAGGAGGGTCAGACTTACTTTTCAAATCTTGTGTGAAGAACGAATTCAGATTTTAAAAAATCCATTGGAAGATGTCAGATGTGACACAATATGATTACTATTTAATTGAATAATTAGAGCAATGATAGGTAAGTACATCTACATTTAATCAAATCCCAACCACTAATACTAATGATGAATTTCTCATGAGCCTCACTCATGGTTCAATCTCCTAAGCACACATGACTATTATATTAACCAGAAATAAATATTCATAAGTGTTTATCCGGATCAAAATCTTACTTGTCATTTTCATCTGATATTAATTCATCTACTGAACTGGGAAAAATCTGATAAACCTACTGAGCACAGCTCAAAGAAATTTGAACTTTGTCGTGAAGATGGAGAGAGTAATTCAGGTTGATGATAAAGGAATTTTCGAGGGCAATAAGTGTGCGATCAAATTGAGATACGAGCCAACACGTGCAGGTTATTGGCACACAAGTGTTTGGACAAACTACGATATTGCTTATTTGCACGGAAAATCTTTAAGGTCGGGGTGATATTCGCCTAAAGTACTGTAATCGTGCTGGTGACCAAGCGGGAACTTATTGATTCTGATTTTTGATTGTCTGTCAAGTGTTTGTATTTATAGGTAGGAAATGATTGTTTTATTATTTGTTTAGGTTGAGTACTTTTTCGTCGCAATTATTTTTTCAACATTCTCTCTTTTATTATTATTATTAAAACCAAATGAACTTTGGAAAAACCGCTGATGGTTAGAATTTCCTGCCAGTAATTCGAGCATATACTTTAGGTTTATATATATTGTAACTTAAATAAAAGTATCGATTAATTGTTTTAACGGAAAGCTAGGAAAAATTGTAGGAATGTTTGATACATAGATACTTATAATATACTAGCGACTCGCCCCGGCTTTGCACGGGTGCAATGTTGATACTAAATACACTACAGAAAAACTGTGAACGTAGTATAAAAAACATCCGGGTCGACCGCTCTCAGTCGACACGGACGCGACGCACCGCATTTTTTAAATTTGTAATATCGTCTAAAATATTTATTTGAATTATATACTGTAAAGGGCGACTGATAACTAGTGAGAGAATGGACTGTAATGGAGATTATTTCTGATGAAAACACGTATATTTTTAATTACAATGTTGTATTCGCAAGCTAACTAGGCAGACTGACTTGACAGACAAAATCAAATCTATCAAAAACTACTCGTAATTTAAAAAGGTATAAAAAACATATATACAAGGAGGCCGGTGCCTGCCAGTAGTCAATATACCGGACCCCCAGTGGCACACTAACAACTGGTGGCTGCTGGCAGGGATGCGGCCTCCATCACAATGAGTTTACGGACCGGTCTGCGCAGCACGCCTCCTTTGGTGTGCACGTCGGCTACACGGACCGCTCCGTCAGGTCCTATGTACACTTTTACTATCCTTCCTAGAGGCCACAAGCCACGAGGAAGGGTAGGGTCTGCTATTAGCACCACGTCACCCTCGCCAAGATTCGATGCGTTGGTATTGGGACCTCTCGGTCGAAGCATGGGCAGGTACTCGCGTAGCCATCGTGCCCAGAATTGGTCTGCAAGGCGCAGAGTTCTCCGCCAATCACATTGCCGGACTAGGTCTGAATCTGTCAAAGACGAGGTCCATGGTACGACCGATGAAGAGCCCAAGATAAAGTGAAATGGCGTCAGGGGCTCCGGTGCGTCTGGAGAAGAAGCGACGTAGGTGAGCGGTCTAGAATTTACTATTGCCTCGGCCTCAAGTAAAAGCGTAGATAAGACTTCTTCCTTCAGTGGTTGGTTAAGGCAAGATCTGAGCGCTGTTTTTACGGTCCGCACTAATCGCTCCCAGGCTCCACCCATGAATGGAGATGCGGGTGGAATGAATCGCCAGTTGATTTTGTGGTTTGTTGCGTACTCGATTACCGATTCAGCGTGGAGTGCGCGTAGTTCTCGGGATGCTCCGACAAAGTTTGTTCCATTATCTGAAATTATAGTCGTGGGTGATCCTCGTCGAGCAATAAAACGTCGGAGGCTCATGATGGCGCTATTGGAAGAGAGCGAGTTGACAACTTCTAAGTGAAGTGCTCTGGTCGATAGACATGTGTACAATGCGACGTATCGTTTTTCGTTGCGTCTGTGTATGCTCACCAGGATCGGTCCGAAATAATCGAGGCCTACATGAGTAAAGGGCCTTTTATGGTGATCCAAACGTTCTGTCGGTAGCTCGCCAGTCTGAGGTTGGGTAGGTTGACGGCTCCACCTTCTGCACTTCAAACAGGCGCTCGCTACGCTTCGAATTGTTCCTCTGGCCCTCAGGATCCAATACCTTTGACGAAGTTCACTCAAAACAAGCTCGTTGAACTGATGTGAAGCTTTGATGTGTTCATGAAGAATTATAAGTCGTGAAACGTGGTGGCGACCGTCGAGGATCATCGGTGATTTTATCTCATCATCTACTCCCGGCGCAGAACTTATACGCGTGTTTAATCTTAGTAGACCTTCATTGTCCATTAAAGGTGCGAGTTTCTTAATTCGACTGTCCTTGGGCACTGGCTTCGAAGATCGCAAGGCTACTAATTCGTCAGGAAAAGTCTCTGTCTGGGCTTGACGTACCAACATCTTCTCCGCTTCCATGATGTCTGTTGCATGAAGTTGGTGGGGGGACGTCGTGCTGTCTAGATATAATTTAGATCTATTGATCGAGACAGTTTAAGCCGAAACAGTCGTGCGCCCTGGAGAACACGGGCGGTTGCGCGAAGTAAACGCAGCCAAGAGCTGAAACGCGACGGCTCGGGAACTGAATTCGAGGATGTCACGTCGAGGAGCAGAACCACCAGATTAGATTTTAATTCAGGATCAGGTGGGTTCTCTTCCTCCATAGTGGTGCGTTCGGTCGGCCAAGTGTGTGATGGTTTAATGAGAAACTGTGGGCCTGTGAACCACCGGTGACTCTCAGTAAATTTTAAGTGTTTTGGTTTTGTCGCGTCGTCTGCGACGTTGAAAGAGGTAGGGATCCATCTCCAATTGGATGGATTTGTGGTTTCCCGTATCTCTCCCAACCTGTGTGCCACGAACGGCTTGAAGGCTCGAGCGTCACTACGGATCCACTTAAGGACGGTTGTCGAATCTGTCCAAAAGGTGGTTGCGGAGGGCTTAAAACGATGAGCTCCTAAAATTGTTTGCGCAAATCGAGACGCAATAAGCGCTGCTTGCAATTCTAAACGAGGAATTGAAACGGGTTTAAGAGGGGAGACGCGAGCTTTGCTGCCCATGAGCATCGTTGACACGGAGTTGTCAATGTAAGTGAAACGCCAATAGGCAACACAGGCGTAGGCTTGCTCGCCCCCATCGGCAACTACGTGTAGCTGAACGTCTAACAAATCTGGCTTAGTCATATACCAGCGAGGGATTTTGATGTCGGCCGCGACGCGCAGCTGGGTGGACCAGTTCTCACACTCAGTAACGTACGGTTCGGACAATTGCGAGTCCCAGTCAACCCCTGCTCGCCATAATCTCTGAATCAAAATAGGGCCCCAGATGACAACCGGCATCAATAGTCCGAGAGGGTCATACACTTTCATAACATTTGATAATAGAGTACGTTTGGTTAAAACACCCTTCGTTATCTGGGGTACCGCACGAAAGCCTAGTAAGTCTTGTCCAGGGTTCCATTTAACACCTAAGACACCTATGTCGCTACAAGGAGGCAGGTAAACATCTGAAGTAGCGTCACTTCGAAATTTTTTTGGGACGCGTGACAACGCTCCTGGATAATTGGATGTCCATGCCCGCATTTCGAAACCACAAGCCTTGTGTACTGTGACGACGTCTACGGCAAGTTGGGCTGCGTCAGCTATATTAGACAGGCTTCCTAAATAATCGTCCATATAATGGTCATCTATGATCGCTTTACAGGCAGCGGGGTAGTCCTTTTCAAGCATTTTTGCATTTTTATTTTTGATATGGAGAGCGATAAAGGGGCTTGAAACTGCACCGAAAATCATGGACGACATTCTGTATTCCTTAATACGGCCATCTTTGTCTCGCCAGAGAAAACGTTGAGCGTCCCTGTCACTCTTGATAATCTTCACCTGAGGAAACATCTCCTTGATGTCACCATTTAAAGCCACGGCACCTTCTCTAAAGCGGAACAAAATGTCAAGAAGGGGAGACAATAGATCGGGACCCTGCAAAAGCAAACTGTTAAGGCTCACGCCTTTTGTAGTCGCTGCTGCATCGTGTACTGCTCTTAACTTCTTTTTCTGTGGGTGAAAAACTCCGAAAATTGGCAAGTACCAGCGAATTGTACCGTCTGTGTTGACACAATGAATGTTTGTCGGTAATCGTTGATGATAGGTCTCCGGATCGCACTCTTCGGCGTAACCCTTGCTGATCATGTCATCTAAAAATTTTTGAAAGGCTGCAGAAAACTCTGGGTCTTTTGACATTTGTCGTTCAAGAGCCATAAAACGTGACAGGGCCTGCGGATAACTGTCGGGTATGGTTTTCGGCAATTTCTCCTTCCAAGGAAGGCCAACTTCGAAATGGCCGTCCTCGAGCTGATGAGCAGAAGATTCGATAATATCCACGGCTCGTTGATCGTCGCTGCTTTGACAAGGAGTCTTATTTGTTATACCCAAGGCATCGATGTCGTATTGACTTTTTATCAGAAGGTCTAAATCTTCTGTGACATGGTTGACAAATTGAATAGGCGTTGATGACACGGAATGTGCACCGTGAAGTACCCAGCCTAATGCAGTCTTTGAGGCAACAGGATCATTCTTTTTGCCACAACGTACTTCACGACTTAAAGATAAGTACCAATCAGGCGCGCCGATTAGGACGGTAGGTGGAACGTTAGTCCGTGTAAGTTCATCAGACAAATCGAACAGGTGCTCATAATCTGTGAGATTAATCGTATCAGGATATCGTGCGCGGAGTCCTAAAGGAGTCATAGCTTTTGCATGTTCAATCAGGTAACGATCGGATTGATTGCGCCCACGAATATAGAAGTTGACATGACTTACATCTAGATCTTTGGTCATACCGCTCACACCTTCTATGCGAATATGTTCCTTGGCAGTGGGCTTCGCGCCGATGCGAGCTGCTATTTCTCCGGCGATAAATGTTGAAACGCTGCCCTCGTCGAGAAGCGCTGTCGTCTCAAACTCACCGGCAGGACCCTCGACGACGACCGGTACCACTTTCAGCAGGCCACGGGGACGTTGTTTTGAAGTCGACAGGAAAGATCCTGTAGCATTAAATAAACAATCAGTAGTGTTCGTAACTTTGTCGGAAAATTCAATGTTTTTGTCAGCAGGATTATTTATCCTGACGGAATGCGTGAGATCGTCAGGGTAAATTTGAGTGCTGTTGCATTGTCTTGCGGTAGCCTCGGCGTTGACTGTCCCTGTGCCGTGGAGAAGCGCATGGTGACGTCTAGGGCATCCATCAACTCCACAATGTTTTGCTCGGCAACTGTTCCACGTGTGCCGGTTTGACTTTAAGCAACGATAACATATTTTAGATTGCCGGACCCAGCGCCATCTATCGTCTATTGTTAGGGTTAAAAAATTCTTGCAGTTTTTTATGTTATGAGACCCTTGTTTGCAAAATACGCAACGCTCAAATGTTGTTTTGCTAGATAATGTAACGTGCACTGTTTCCTTTTTAGGAGTAAATTTTGGAGCGTAAATTCGGTGCAAATTCGGATGCATTGGTGGAGTTTGCGTCTTGGCAATGTCAGCAACAAAATTAAATTTCAGTTGTTTGTCCGCCTCATCCAAAAGGAAATGTGACAACAGTTCGAGCTTTGTTCGATTTTGTTGCTCGTGTGTTGAGGCGAAGTCTGTAAAACGGGCTCTAGTGTGCTCGTTCAACTTCACCAAAATGCACCGAAAGAGTTCCGGCGACGACAAATACTCGTTTTGTTTAAGTAGCGTCAGGGTCGTTATAAAATTACGTAGCTTGTTAGCTAAACTGTTTAAATCATTAGGGGAACTTAGCTTTGGACTGTTGCGTAGTTCGGCGATCTCGCGGGCTACCAGGAGCTCCGGGCGAGCGTATGTCTGCTCTAGAGCCTTTACGATATCGTCGGGGTCGCTGCTGGTCCACATTAACGACGCGACGGACTGGTATGCTTGTCCGCGGACGGCGACGTTTAATCGATCTAAGTTCTCTGAAGGGGAAAAAATTGATTTAGTTCTCTCGTAGCTACTTTTAAAAGCCATCCATTGGGCGACTTCACCTGAGAACGTAATCAGTTCAAGTTTCTTTGGCCTGTTAGAGAGGGCGTTTATTTCGTGAGCGAGCTTTGTAATGGGGTAAAATGGAATAAATGATAATAAATAATAATAATAATAATAATAATAATAAATAATAATAATAAATAATAATGGACCAAATGATAACTAGTGAGAGAATGGACTGTAATGGAGATTATTTCTGATGAAAACACGTATATTTTTAATTACAATGTTGTATTCGCAAGCTAACTAGGCAGACTGACTTGACAGATAAAATCAAATCTATCAAAAACTACTCGTAATTTAAAAAGGTATAAAAAACATATATACAAGGAGGCCGGTGCCTGCCAGTAGTCAATAGCGACATAGATTAAATCAACAATGTACCTATAACCGCTGCGCAAGGTGGCGCGGGTTCGATCCCCGCACAGTGCAAGTATTTGTATGCATGATATGAATATTTGCACTGGTCTGGTCGTGCCTCGGAAAGCACGTTAAGCCGTTGGTCCCGGTTGCCATACGAACATCTAGTGGCAGTCGTTACGGGTTGTTGGAGCCCTCAAAAATCCAACAATTGGTCTAACTGTAATGCTTCGATGTCGCCATCGGGTTGTGAAGGTCAGACGGCAG
Organism: Sesamia nonagrioides; assembly: GCA_017933935.1. Taxonomy (NCBI): domain Eukaryota; kingdom Metazoa; phylum Arthropoda; class Insecta; order Lepidoptera; family Noctuidae; genus Sesamia; species Sesamia nonagrioides. The sequence continues at coordinate 31,526 of JADWQK010002164.1, read as the reverse complement.
TCGCTTCACGGAAAATGTCGAAGTTTAGTCATATCAGCAGTTGGACTGGTAAAGCGGACCCCAGACTGCAAAGCTGAAAAAGGCTTCGGATGCGACTGGGATTAACGCTGGGATGATGATGATGATGACTTTTTTGTACAATATTTAGTACATTATTTTGACAAATCTCGTAGGGTTGCGTTCCATTTACGACAACACATTACAAACCTCAAAAATCCACAATTTATTGCACATATAACCTTCCTCTTTAATCACTCCGTATCAAAATCCGTTGCGTTTTAAAGATTTAATCATACAAATGGACATAGGGAAAGAGAAAATGACTTTGTTTTATAATATAGTGATACCAGCAGTTGATTTGAAAGAGAAGTATCTTTAGAAAGTATTTAAAAGATAAAAGTCAGATGACTTTTAAAACTTTTACTTTTTTTAACTTTTTTTTAGACTTTTTGTTGTGAATAAGTGAGAGTAGTTGCTTGTCCTCCCGATTCAGAAGGTTCTGAATCGGGAGGACAAGCAACTACTCTCACTTATTCACAACAAAAATTCAATCAATGAAATTAAAATTCAATTAAATTTCACAACATCAGAAACTTTATATAGAAATGTAACAGTGTCTTTGCATGAATTCGAAATCTATTCTCATACAATAAATATCTACGAATTACACTCGGGACAAATGGCTTACCATGCTTTCCAAGGCACAAAGGGGTCTTGGTAATGTAAAATTCTATTATATCCTCACATACGTCTAAGAATATAGCTAGCACGAAACACGTTTCAGTTACAAAGGACCATAGATCAAAAATTTCCTAATAAAGGTACCGATCTGACCCCCCTTAAATGTCCATATACCCTTATCAACATTACTTTCTCTATAGCATTAAACGTCTGTCAAGTTCCAATGATTAAACATACAACTTCCAAGAAAAAAGTTGGACAATAAAAACCAATATTCTATGAAAAATGACACCGCTCGCCGTTAGCAAGTCATCATACAGGACAACCATTTATCAATATTGAGGGCGATGGATATATTGATTTTGTTGGATATCCGACCGTATCACTTTGCGCTTATAAGCGTGGCTTATTAAAGTTATTTTAAATGAAAGTCCTTTTATTTACCAAAATAACTTAACATAATTCTTGACTAATATTTTAACTAATATTCCTTATATTACTTAGAATATTTCTTATACATAGCTAAATTTGGGAATCTTGTGTCCTATCAATGTCGAATCAATATTTCATATATTTATCTGTTGGGTTTTTATATTTTATAATAAGAATATGTATGATTGGGTTAAGGCATTTATCTGTGGGCCTGCGTCGCCTGAGGTAAATGATATTATTATTATAGCTTTTGAGTTATGTCGGTAAGAATTTTTTCTACGACCATTTGGTAATTTGCTTATTACATAACCATAAGTCATATCTCAATAGTACTCATTCCTGCCAAGTCGTTTTACAATGTCCATTTCCACTCGGGTAAACCGTACTACAATGAAACTTTTAAATCTTTTTATGGCTATGGCATCAAAAAATCAACATATGATTATGCCAAAAAGCGCGCGTATTCGTGTCACGTTAAAATCGCATGTTATTAGGCTGTCTGGATGAATTGTCTTTGCCTTTCATTTGTGGGATTATAACAAAACACATTGCGCGCGTTGCGCTATTTTCGCGCCATTGATTGACGGCTTTTTGTATTTATTTATTTCAAGGTCGTAGAAAAAGTTTTGTATGCCACTGTCGCAAACAGCTATTGTAATACTCGTGCTGATCTATTGTGCCACGATGCGAAGCGGAGTGGCACAATAGATCAGCAGCATCAGTTCGCGAGTTTGTCTATCAGTCATATTACAGTAGCTATCATTGTATGACAGTATGCTACTGTCATACAATGATAGCTAAATAACTATTGATTAACTAAATTTTTAAAGTACTTGTAGTAATAAATAATATCAAATTATGATAAGTATATGATATTTAAAACTAAATCGAATTCTTTCTACATACAATTTTAAGTCACTAAGTAGGCTCGTTGTCATTAGTTAATCTAATGTAATATGATCTTTGTAATAGGTCAGAAAATTTAAAATATATTTAGAAAACTGGGATTCTCCTCTAACTGCCAATATTGTGCAAAACAAAACAACAATAACACGGAGTCACATAGGTACATCCCTACACATCTGAATATATTTTTAAAAACACAGCTTCCTTAGAAAATATCCGTTTCAAAGAACGTCTTTCAACATACATTGTGAAACAAAAGAGCGTTCAAAGCGACTGTCAACTGTTTGAAATCATTTTTCACTTCATTACCGTTTCAGTTTGCGCGTAACGCTTTGATAATGTACTGTGACTTGCAATGACGTGCATCTGAGTATTGTGAGTCATTTTCTTACGAATATATTCAAATGTCTTCTTTATTTATGCTATCCTGGTATTATTAGACGTAACAGGGGCTTGGAGGAAATTAAGAAAGTGTTTTTGGTCAGTTTTCTTACTAGATAGGGTGTAAAGATCTAATTGAGAAACTCTTCAAACGATTTTAGTCTGACAACCAACCTCCAAGAACACACCTTGTTGTAAATTGTTTCATCATCATCACCATCATCATCAACCTTTATAACGTCTCACTGCTAGGCACAGGTCTCCTCTCATACAGAGAAGGATTCAGCGTAATCACCACGCTTGCTCAATGCTGGTTGGCGATTTCAGACTTACATAAGTCCAGGTATCCTCAAGATGTTTTCCTTTACCTTGAAATCAGTCATCGGTGTCCAAGATATACTTAGAAAGTACATATAACTTTAGAAAAGTTATATTGGTACTTGCCTGACCTGGAGTCGAACCCGCACTCATACTTGAGAGGCTGGTGCTTTAACCAAAAGGCCACCACGACACGAATTGTTACTATACTCATTAGTATATAATTTTAACTTTTTCACCACAACATCTTATTGGACAAACAGAAAACCTTTTCTCCCATGGTAATCACACAAAGATATTTCCGACACATTTTTTTCCGTTCTCAATTGATTTGGGTCGTTCCTCTTTCCTCAGTGTTTTGCCCAAGAAGGACACTCCATTCACCAACCCTTTTGATGTTGGACTACTTCAAGTAATGTTAGATACAGTCTTAATGCGATTTGCGGATCCATTCGCGGCCGCAATATAGTTCAAGGAACTTCTCGTGCAGTTTTTTTAGGGCAGTCTGTAAGTGGGTTAGTAAAAGCACTTATTGATGTGGATTATCTTTTACGTCATGTTTCAGTCTCGGAAGGTCTATGTGATTATGATATTCCCTTCTATTCATAAACGTTGCTTAAAGTTACCTAGTCATTAGTGATTTTTAACAATACATTTTTGAAGTTTTTACGACACTTAACTTTAATCATTGTTTGTAAATTAACACCATAGGGTTTAAGGGGTTTATTCTAAACCGTGATTAAATGTAAGTGTCACGCACCAGTCTGTTTCTTATATTTAGAGGCGCGTAATTATTTATTTATTTATTTATTTATTTAAACTTTCGCACAAAGAAAATGTACAGAGGCGGACTTAATGCCTTAGGCATTCTCTACCAGTCAACCTCGGGTGGTGAAGAGACTAGATGGCAGGTGCTTTAGTTACGGTACAATGGACAGGAAAAGAAAAACTCATAACACTATCTAAACAAATACTTAAATAAGCTATATACATATACAAACTATTACTATATATATACTTATAATATATACAAAAATAAAACTTGTAAGAGAGGTGTTGAGATGACCCTACCCTAACCATTCGCAAAATAACTCTGCAATTTCCGCTTAAATGCAAACCGACTAGTCGCCATCCTGATATCAAGAGGAAGCGCATTCCACAAAAGAATTGACTGAATATGAAATGAAGAGTGAACAAAGTCAGAGGTATGAGAAGGACAGAGTAAGAGAAGATTATTAGAAGAACGCAGATTCTTGCTGTGTGAAGAACACAACTAATTGAAGTGATTCGTAAGATAAGAAGGAGGAGTGGGCGAATTAAGAAGGGAGAAAAGCGTGGTTAAGGCTCGCAAATTTCTTCTTTGGCGAATAGGCATCCATTTCAGTTCAGACCTGTAGCTAGATACATGGTCATATTTCCTCAGATTGAATATAAACCGGATACCACTATTGAGCAATCTGTCAAGCTTATCCAGCAAAACCGAATTCAGGTCAAAGTAGCACACGTCACCATAATCGATTATGGGGAAAATTAAAGTCTGCACAAGCATGGTTTTCGTTTTAGCGGGTAAGAAATTCCTCAAGCGATATAGGGAACGCAGGGTACCGTTGACCCGTTGACTAACATATGACACCTGACGTTGCCAGCTAAGCGTCGAGTCAATATATGTACAAACCAAGATCTTTCACTGTGGAGGTAATAGGTATAACGGTACCGTTGAAGATAAGAGAAGGGAGAGAGCTAAGTGTTAGCCTACTCATCATGCCTGAGCTTCCAATAATAATGGCCTGACACTTTATGGGGTTTACTGTCACCCCAAATCTAGGAACATATACAAACTATTAATTACGTTTACTGTACAGATTTTTTTTTGTATACAATCATTATTTTCTGAACACTTTTCCCCTCTATGCATACATTATCCCTACCTTTATGTTTAACTACGCTTATTTTTCTCAAAATCAAATAATAATCTCGTAGTTTCTGCTTCTTCTTCTCAGCTTTTAGAGGTCCACTACTGGACAAAGGCCTCCCCCAAGACTTTCATTCCATTGGGGGGGGGGTTTGCCATAATCCAAGCTTGGCACGCGAGTTGGGGATTGCAGTAATTTGATATTCCATAGAAGAAGCGCTGCTGCCCGCTTGCCTGGTGAAAGTTCCCTTAGTCGCCTCTTACGACACCCACGGGAGGATATGGGTTGGTACTATTCTAAGCCTGGTGCCACACGGGACGTTCTCGTAGCTTGGTGTAACATTATTAATAAGAGACAAGAAATAGTGAAAAAAACAAACTAAACAAAATTTCATCTTACACCCCACTGATGATGGGTATCTATACATGAGAATCGAAACCTATAGGTAACTTTACATCTTAAGGATTGGCAAGGCAAACTCAAATACATCTTATCGCCTATCATAATGACTTTGTCGCTGATTTACCTTTTGCTTGGCAGTATAATTTTCGCGTCGTCAAACAAGAATATTGCATATTGTGGAGTGTGTTATTTCGGGTACCTATCTCTTGAGTGGTGTACCTTTGCTATGAGTGAGTTTGAGTGTGTTCCTTACATCTATCCCTTGTTAGTGGCAGCCTTTGAACTTGTTTTCATTTTATCTTTTTATTATTCTTTATATTATTCGTCAGTATTGTTTGGTTGAGTTTTACAAAACATTAAGACAAGTTTGTTTCTCTTTGATTTGGCGTCAGCAATAAATTGCTTTTTCTTATTTTTTGTTTTTATTTATTTCGCCATTCAAATGTATTTTTGAAGCACCGTTCAGTATCGACAAAAATAATGATTTCTTTTATGTAGTTCCTGTTAACGCTTGTCACAAACGACAAATCTGTATATTTCTATACATTTGATTGATCCTTTATAAAAAATATAACATTTATAATGACACCGGCTGCTCAACAGATAAAAGCAACATACGTAAAAAAATTCTCAACAATGACAATATTCTTGAGAATCTTTCTATCCTAATAATTTGAAAAGCCAATTCCGTGGCCTCCCTCGAAACTCGTTTCATCCATAAAATTGAGTTAGCCAGCCGCTTAATGTGTTTGGCAAACATCTCACATAAACGTATGTATACTTATTATATATCGTGTTCGTGTATGTATACCTATTTGACGTGAAATGTTCTGATGAAAAATACTTTAGGAATGATTCGCAGGTTTGTATCTTCAGATGAAATAGCTTGTTAGAAACGAAGGTATGATATATAATTTTATTTGAATTTCAATTTGCGGAAATATTTTTTGTGTGTTATCATTTTCTGGGTGTGTTGAAATTGCTTGGGCTTGTGATTTTTAAGACCGACAACGGTATTTGTTGTTCTGTAGGCTGAATATAATGCGAATTTAGTACTCATGATTCGCTTCGTTGTTTACGGAGTCATTGAAAACTAGTGCTGGGAAGTTCTGGCTCTATACCTTGGTATTTTTTTACATAATAGGTTATGCCTTGAATGACGGACCTGAGCTCTATATTTGCTCCATGGACCTGAGTGTCATCCAGACTTGTTGCTAGTCAAAAAAACGCATGCCCTTTTTGACATATGATTAGGTTCCTTATAAAAAACAATTCAATCTAATCCTGAGAAAATAAATTAGAGAACTGGTTTTGATTTCTTATTTTTGTATAGATGCCAGCACGTCAAGCTACTCGAAAATGTAAAATTTTCCCAATTATTAGGTTCAAAGTCTTCTGAAAAGTTTGACAGATTGTAGTTGCTTGATGTGTGCCTGCAAACTCTGTACAATCGACTTTTCTTGTATAATTGAAGTCTTTTGAAGATTTGAAGAAGCTTTTAAAGATTCTTTAAAATTAAAGTATTCAAAACAGACATTATTAGGTATAATTATATTCTAAAACAGGATAAGCGCTGTTTTATCAATCCTTGACAACAACCAGCTGTTTTAAGGTCACAGCCCACTTACACGACTTTGCTCAAAGAATATAATTTAAATACGAACTTTAAATATTTCTCTTTATATGTATTTTGCATTATCATCATAAATTTGCAGACAGGTCGCTTGGGCAACCAAAATCTTCGTCTATTATTTGTAGCGCTTCTCTCTTCATCCTCAAGCGCAATAGCAATAACTGCTAGTTCGTAAAAAATACGAGTTGCTTTAATGGAACCGATCGCAGATTATGTCTATCGCGAAAAGCGATAGCAGCCGCTGTCGTTGCGTGGACTGGGCCTGTAGCCAATGTAACATCGCTTCGTAGCGAAGCGAAATCAAATACCAAACCAACCAATGGCAGGAAAGATTGACCACGTAATTTATAGCGTCGCGTGGTCAATCGTTCCCGCCATTGGTTGGTTTGGTATTCGATTTCGCTTCGCTATGAAGCGATGTTACATTGGCTACAGGCCCTGTTGGGTGTCCGCTAACTGTCACCGCGTAGACTGCGGGCAGTAGTCTTAGTTTAGGGCGGTCATGTGTGTTAGCGGTGTTGTAACAGAGTAGTTTAAGTGTGCTATGACTTTTATACCACCAGTTTTATACCAGCTGTACCGTGAGCGGCCTATTTTAGGCTTCATAAGTCATAACCATATTACGTACGAAATACCTAAGTTACACATGTTACATGTTGGTCATTTTTCAATTTAATTAAAAACAACTATTATTTTTATAACTAAAATATTACAATACGTTTACTCAACTCCGAATTCAACATACATGAAGCGCAAATATCAATACAGAATCGCCAAATCGAATGAACTGAAGAGAAAATTCCATTAATGCGCCTTCCCAGCCGATATCACGATACAATAGGTACATGTTTATCAAACACATTAATCTGAAAATGAAAACGGAATGTCGGAATTTTAAATTCATATCACTACAGATGTAGCTATAATATATTAATAGAAAAATCATACATATCGCATAGTGCAAGTATTTGTATGCATGAATATGAATATTTGCACTGGTCTGGTCGTGCCTCGGAAAGCACGTTAAGCCGTTGGTCCCGGTTGCCATACGAAAATCTAATGGCAGTCGTTACGGGTTGTTGGAGCCCTCAAAAATCCAACAATTGGTCTAACTGCAATGCTTCGATGTCGCCTTCGGGTTGTGGCGGTCAGACGGCAGTCGCTTCACGGAAAATGTCGAAGTTAGCCATATCAGCAGTTGGACTGGTAAAGCGGACCCCAAACTCCAAAGCTGAAAAGGCTTCGGATGCGACTGGGATTAACGCTGGGACGATGATGATGATGATGATTAATAGAAAAATCATACATAAAGGCCTAATACGATATTTTATCCCAAATACATTTAGAAATTGTTGCAGTGTGGTGACCAAGCGCGCCACGCCGCTTACGGCAGATCATAGTACAGCGCACGACCATGCAACAGCTGACGCTGCAGTTCAATGCACCGCTCGCCCACCCGTGCCGAGCGTTAACCATATTATTGTTGAGACAGCCAAGTAAGATAACAAGCTCATAACTTTGTGGTTTTTCATGATATCTTTTTTAAATTTTGTACATATATTATGTAAGTACTTAAAAATACACGTGTTTCGCATAAACAAAAAATAATGTTTTATATATTTATTATGGTGTAGTAAGATGACCAAGATTTGTTATATTATCTATAATATATTTTATAGGAAGCTATCTCTGCACGACTTATTAATATCACGATTAATATAGTATAGGTAGAACTGTGATGGGCTTTATGCTCATTACAATATTCAATTTCAGTATTTTGAATCAATTTTACAGCATGCCATCACAATTCAATCCGATATCACTTAATCGAATCACTAATTAGCATGTTACTCCTACAAACAGTTGGGATCAAACACTGTTGATTATTAATGGACATTTTCATAAATTGAATATTTGCGAAGCGTCTGTGTTTATCGTTTTAAGGTAACTTGATAATGGGAAATGTTATGTTATTTGGAGAAATTATTTGCAAGTTGGATGTGTGTTGTGTGTTACATGTGTGTTTTATTCCATTTTCTACCTCCATTGTCAACCTGAAATATTTACACATCGAATGATACACACTTTATTTCTTAAATAGGCTTTCTCTTTTTTTTCCTCGACTTTTCCCATAGTTGTAGCAATCAAGCTAGGTCGAGCGCTCCAACCAAGTTTATCTTTTTTTTCTATATTATAAACTAGTGCTTGACAGCAGTCGCGGCTGATGGTAAGCAGTGATACAATCGTTGATGGTAAAGCACGATAGTTTATTAAGGCGGTTCCAGGGGAAAAACACACCGCAGGCCGTTTTATGTAGTTTTTCGGAGCTATCTACTCTTTATCCAAAAGAAATACCAACTTATTAAAAATACATAAATTTTCTCCATAATCTTGGCTCCAAAATTGTAGTTTTTTTTTTATTTACTCAGCATAATGTTTAAATAATTCCTTCACTACGAAACCTCTGACAAGAGAAATAATTATCAAAAACGTGCATCTCCTCGAAAAGTAAGCATTATTTAGATTGCGTTCTTACACTAATGGATAGGCAATTTCATGACGAATATTATTGTAGAAATATTTTTTTAAAACGACCTAAACAAAATTTTTTTTCAACAATCTGAGCGTATTCCCCACTATTTCTCTTGCCCGAGCTATTGAGATTCAGTATGCCACAAGCTCTCGAAGCATAGCATAGCAGTCGGCGCGTGAGAGAGAAAGCATCTGCTTGCGCGCTCACGCACCGCATGTCGCATAGAGTATAATACTATCATAAAGTGTCTCTGTTATTGATGTTCATTTTGGTGTTAGTTTTTTTAACCGATTTCAAAAGGGAGGAGGTTATATGTTTTTTATGTTTGTTTGCGGATAACTTTACTATAATATAAATAATAGGGTATTTGACTAAAAAAAACTAATTAGTCCGTCATTCAGATTATAGAAAAATATTGGATAGGTTTATTATATACGTTTTACATTTCGTATATTTTGTTTTATCAAATCAATAAAAATTGACAAATATAATAGGCATCAAAGATCAGGAGTGATGGCTGGTGACGTCACTGGCCGCTAAAAAGTGTAGCGTGCAGTGACGTCACACGAGTTTTCAAAGCACTGTGTCGTCTTCATTTTTTGTTTATATGAAAAAAGAAAAAAATATGTGTCTAGTATTTTTTGGGTAGGCCTCCGACAAGGTGGACCGACGACCTGGTGAAGGTCGCGGGAAACCGCTGGATGCGGGAGGCGCAGGACCGGTCGTCATGGAGAACCTTGGGGGAGGCCTATATCCAGCAGTGGACGTCTTTCGGCTGAAATGATGATGATGATGTATTTTTTGGAAATCTGACTGACGGACTAATTAGGTTTTTTTAGTCAAATACCCTATTGCATAAGTTGATAAAAATGCTATGCAATAGCTTTACCGCGGCAGTTCCCGAGTGCCACATGTTTTTTTTTTTTTTAATTAGAAAGATTATATCTTCAAGGTAGTCTCATGTTAAGGAAATTAGGGTCTGATGATGGGAGACTAAGGAAACCTAGGAGAAATTTAAAAAATCATAGGGGCGCCTAGGGCATTTTTCATTAGGTGTTTTAACGCACTACAATTTAGTAAAGTTTGGAGTTGATGATGGAGCCGGGAGACGGCCGGGGGATCTCCTTAACGATTCACATCAGCTGCCTCGTGTTTGTGCTTAATAAATTTATATTGATAAGAACTTTACACCTAAATGAGTTGTGATTGTCATTAAAGCTCTGATGATGAAGACAAAGGCCAGTTAAGGGAACACCTCAAAGGTTTACAATAGTTACCTTGTGTTTGGACTTAATTCATTTATATTGATGAAAACTTTACACCCATATAGGTTTAAATGAAAGTCTGCAATAGATCTGATGACGAAGACCATAGACAGTCGAGAGAATTCCTCAACAATTTACAACACTGTAGGTACTTTAACATAGTACAAACACTACCTACTCGTCATGCTTATGCAAAAATGAATTAAAATCAAGAGACTGAATTTAAGTTGTATTATTTCATTGTGTTATTTCTAGAAATGCTCATACTTTCATTGTGGTCTTATAGGAATTAAAGCAATCGAAATACGTCGTTTGCTTGCAGGCCTTTTCCAAATATACTGCCGTCAGCGTCCAGTCTCACCGGATATGGTATTAGTCAGATGTTTATTATTTTTCTGCAAAAGGAAGCTTTGTGTAAATAATATTATAGTATATGTATTTGTTTTTTTTTATACGATAGTTTAATTTTTTACAATTTAAGTATTTGTTTTATTAAACGAGAATAATAATATAATTTCAGTCTTGCCTGTGCCCACAAAAAAATATCATCTCTTTTTTTATGTAGGTTTCCTGTGTGTAGAAATTTATTTGACCCTGATTACGTTTTCCCTTAAAATAATAAATAATGATAAATGAACCTTTATTGTATTATTTTTCTATCCCTTTGACCATCTGACTTAGCTAACTTTCAATATAAAAAACTAACTTCCAACCCTGAAGTTACAGTCATAACATATTTAGTTGTAAAGGTCTAATCAATAGAAATTAAGTAAAATAATAAAATAAAATAAATAAATAAAATGTTTATTCAGCAACTTAAATAACTTATGCTAGTTACATTTAGGAGCATCCTTTTAAACAATTAATTTGCTTGTGTTAGGATGCTCCGCTCTCCGTAAGTTATACAAAAACATAAAAGTTATTTTAGAAAACAAAATATATAGAAAACCAAAAAGAAATGCAGAAAAAAAATACAAATTGGATTAATACTTCGCACGCTGGAGTGTGATACGGTTTGATGTGAGGGTGTGTTTGTGAGAGTGAAAGTGTGGGAGTATGTGCATGTGTTTATGATGAGAATCAAACTGTGGAAGTGTGTATATGGATGTCTAAGGAGAGTGGTAATGTTGGAGGAGCAAACAGATTATTAGATTTGAGTGACCATGGTAAAACGATTGCGTGTATGCCAGTTAACCCTGCGACACGGTCTTGGGATCGGAAAATGATGCAACACATCATTTACCATTAACTGCATATAACATTCTGGTTTAGTTTATAATTATATTTTTATTGACTGTACAATATTTTCTACCTCGTTATAGGTTTTAGTTTTCAGCCATGCAGTCATTGTGTTTTTACACTCACGGTAAGAAAGTGAATAGATATTGAGTTCTTCGTTTAGTAAGTAAGCCCAAACACATGACAGTTGCTTCCGATGTGGATTCCCTTGATTCTCTGTCATCTCCATCATCAGGTCAGGCCCAAATCTTCACGATTTTATAGTATCATCCGATATAAATACGAGTATCAAGTTTTCACCCGAAGCGTGCCTACAATTTTCGATAATTGGCCTAAATTTCTTAGAATTTCCATTATCGACACTGACGTGGTAACAATGAGATTACATAGGTAGCATACCCTACAGCATACTCTTTCATATAAAAAAAGAATGGTCAAAATCGGTTCATTAACGATAAAGTTATCAGCGAGCACACATAAATCGAATTGAGAACGACACTTTTGGGAAGTCGGTTAAAAAATAAAATACGCAAAATTTTTATTATGAAGTATCGTCAACATTTGTTTCAGTCTATAATAACCAAAAGTATTTGGGCGCACCAATAAACAAAAATAAAAGTGCCATGTCTGTTACTTCTGTGGTCTATGAATTTAACTTGTATTTGTAAGTACTTCGCCCGCCCGCGGCGCTAGTAATATTTTGCGAAGTATTGTAGAGGTGGGGCGCGGTGAAGAGGGAGCAAATGCTCGAGGTCATTTGGTGAGGGTACGACCTTAAGAGCTCATTCACTGTAACCTTGAAGGCACTTAAATTGTAGTCAGACGGAAACACCGCCGAATATTTGTCTATAAAGTATTTCGAGGACCTTAACTAAACGAAGATGAAAAGATTATGTTAAAAATAATTAAAAATGAAAGAAACACTTAATAGTCAAAATAAGATCGAAATACATAAATGTCGAAATATAATTCAAATAATAAAATAATTATAACTGACATTTACTTTTGGATTCCCTACTTTCAGTCTTATTCACTGAAAATTTAAAATCCAAAAATAAATGTTAGTCAAGTCCTGTCAAATTATACAATATGTAAAGAAAACCCTGTCCGATCCGTGAAGGTATTGTTAGGTATCGTTAACTGATTCTAATAATGCCTACAAAGCCGGGCTAAACTTAAAAAAAAAAACCCAAAAAAAAAATATTATTTCGAAAAACCGAGGTAACTTAATGCATGTGTCACAAATGGTGTTGTCAGTTTTTTTAAAAATTACCAAATTTCGGGGAAATTGGAATTAATACCCGGGAAAAAAACATTATTTCAAAATTCACTATTATTGTTACTGTGATGATTATGTAAAATTTTATATTATATTTGGTCAATTGTTTACCTAACCTTTATTATCCTTATGGGTCGGACAGGGTTTTCTTTACATACTGTATAATGGACAAAAAAATTAAATAAAATAAAATCGTTTTAGATGGTGTTTTGACGGTTTTTTATAGTGTCGTTTACTAAATAAAAGCGCGTGATTTATGTAGTAAAAAGTGCATTCAGTGAATAATTCATGAAATATCGCAGCATAGTGACCACATCATGGCTTTACGTCAAATCTCCTAACAGTCGGCTCACGCGGCCGTTTTTTCAACTGTCATTGGCGATATTCGCCATTATTGTGAAATAATTTTATTAAAGAATTTCTATAATATGTTACACGTGTTATTTGCAAAATTGTGGTATCTAACCACAGAGGCCATTTAAGAGTTGAAGTAGTATTCACTCTAAAGAAAAGAAAGAAAGAAAAATCGTTTTATTTCAGATTTTTAAATCCATAGAGTGTTAGTACAATAAAACTTACGAAACTATTGCCAGTAGCAAAAAAAAAATGAACACTGTAATATAAATATTATGATCTGATACCTATTAGCTACAATATTTAATGATATTTATAGGAGCGCAAAAAGGGAATCATATTTTTTTAAAAAGAAATAATTGTTTCTAGGTATCTACTTAACCACAATAACTATTCTCAATTAAGAATGTAGGTAGGTATGTAGGTATATACGGACAAATCACACAGTTTGAGCTAGCCCCAAAGTAAGTTCGAGACTTGTGTTATGGAATACTAACTCAACGATACTATATTTATAATAGATACATATACAACGTGTAACATAAAGGGTATATACATAACAAAGGCATGGCATCTTTACACGATATCAAACGATATTGGAAAGGTTTTTTAATTCTATCTCTTTATGTTAGGAAGTTATGAGGAAAAACACCGCCTGTGATAGGCTACTATCATACTAGTCGCACAGAGATATTGAATACATTTATCGGATTTTGGCAAGTAACGTAACGAGTAGTTATTAACGTATGTAGTGTGCTGCCACGTTTGTTATGATTTTATTTTAAGAAACACACGAAACCGAAAGTTTGGTACCAAATTTTTGAGTATTTTATTTTGAGTTGAAACCCTTCCGATATCGTTTGATATTATCTAAAGATGCCATGCCCTTGGTATGTATATACCCTTTTTGTTACACGTTGTATAGATAAACATCCAAGACCCAGGCCAATCAGGAAAAGATCGTTTTCCATCATGACCTGGCCGTAATTTATTGCTCCAATGTTGGTTACAACAGTATTTTGTCACTAATTTTTCACTCGTCTTTCCAAAAAGAAATACCTACCTTAATAATTAAGTGAAAATTTGATACACATCCTTTATAATAATTTTCGCTATTAATCCTTTTAATCGAATATAATTCATATTATTTCATTAACTTCTACAAATATATAAGAGCAAAGTAACAAAGGTTTTAACCAAATAATAGGTTGGCATTATCATAACTGTAATTTAACGTAGTTAAATTATTTCAGTTGCTTTCCCTGACCGATCGTTAATTAAAGGTACGGACCCTTGCTAAGGGTCTTGTACACTGTATGGGGTTCGACAAACTGGGACGATACTTTGGAGAAGAAAATAATAGAGTTAGATAGTAAAGTGAGAGATACTGTACGAACGACAGCAGTAGGCCTAGTATGAGTTTTCAATACGAAATTAGATCGTCGATATCGAGCGCGTTTGGCGCTATCATTGGTTGAGAGTTCATACGACCTTGAAGCGGGCCAATCGCTGAGTCAAACGCGCTCGATATCGACGATCAAGTTTCGTAATGAAAACTCATACTAGGCCTACTGGTCCAGCTATCCCAAACTATCAGATATTCCCAATCAAACTTGAGCCTTAATGCTTTAGAGATAAAGTTGAAAATCTAATAAGGAAACTGACAGATTGTAGTATCGTGATGTGCTGTCGTCTGTACATCGCCGTTGTGGCAAACTGCAGCAAAGATAGTGTGATATTCTGATAAGGTTTGTGGGGTCAACATGGCCAACCATCACACAAGATAGGTTTGGAAGAAAAGAGGTCCTTGCTAAATGAAAAAAGGAAAATTTTATTTCATATTTTAATAAAAATACTTGGATGTAGGTACCTAAGAATTTAAACAAATATGAACTCTTGATGTACATTACAGGAAACTTACATTCGGTTCTTATTTATATTTGAAATTGATGTTATTTATAGTTGGACAATTATCAGTTTTATTTTAATGCCAATTAAGTTGATTCCAGACTGACTAGAACTAATGAAAATTTACAAAAATTTTGGAAGTTCTAACGAAACTCAACTTGATCTTGTAGGAATTCAAGGTAATTTTCCATAAACTTATATTTGCTAGCATTTTTTCCAAAAATGGCGAAATAATATCTATTACTCATTTGTTTACCAAAAAAAATGGCATTACGTCTTGTTTAACCATAAATAGTAAAATAATAAACTCAACAACAATGAAACCGTTTTTCTTATCTCTATTTCAAATAGATCTTTAGTCCCCTTTCGTTTCAAAAACGGTGTTTTTAAACAAACAATCACTATTGTGTAAATGTGCACATTGTGTACACCACTTTAGAACAACGCAAACGATGCCTTAATTCCACTCCATTACTTTTGAAAAGATTAGCTGATTAGTAAGACGTAGTGACCCGGGGATATCTCTACCTACCTTTGTTACCGAAATCATGGGACTGTGAAGGATTTGCATTTATACTATAAATGCCGTCTCCGAAGGCTGTAAATTTTATAGCTTGCAAAGACCTCGTTTTTGCTATGTTTTTTGATTGTTCAGCTGTATTTTTTTTTATTCTATATTTATTTAGAGGCTTTTACCTTACAAAGGTATGCTAGCCTCATCATTTATCTTAATCTAATTAATTAACAACATAATATTTCATAACATTATTGAATTATACATTGGATGATTTTAACAACTGACATAAATTTCCTCCAATAAAAAAATCTATAACAAATGCCTTACTCAGCTGTATTTGGTTTTGAACGATTAACGTTAAAAAAAATCGCAAATTTAGGACAGAACCCACAGATTTATTATGCTCGTACGTATCACATTTAAACTTTCTATGAAAACACTAATGGCCTCCTATTTTCTTACGTATGTGGGTAAAACTGGTAGAGGATTTAGTTTCAATCACAAATTCTCTGAAACCTAATACTATCATTATTATAATTCCAATAATTTCCAAGCTCATATAAAAAACACACCCTACAATTTCGAAAAGTGAATACAGCAAGCGAACACATTTCACACACCCCATTCATATTAAACACTCACCAAAAAAATTCAACGGCAAAAACACAATAACACGGAACGCGCAAAAAGACTATCAAGAAACGCCTTCAAAAATGGCTGATGTGAAAAAAATAACGAATAATTACACATGCGACAAAGAGGACTAGCGAGGGGAGTAACAAAAGAGTTTTGTTTTACTTTAATATCTCACTCCTGTCAGGACTAGGGCTAAAGAATCTCTGTATGATTAAAATTCTCCCTTTTTTGCTGCACATATTGCCTATGAGGAAGAGAGAGGACATATTGTACTGTACTAGGCGTTTTCTTTGATTTTCCTATAGTAAAAACTCTGTGCACTTAGTGGATACTTGGAAAAATGTGGATGGAAAGAGTGCTCACGATCTATGGTTACCATCCAGGCATTAAAATACGGTATTTGTCTCTATCAAAATAAATAATTCTATTAATTAACAAAATCAAAAGTTTAGTGTTATCCAAGACTCAAATTACTTTATGATAGTGCTGGATATGCGTCATGTATGTTAAACAGAACAGAGATAACAGGCGACCATACAGATAAGAGTCACATTACACTCTGAAGTCTGAATGAACCAGATTGGCATTCATTAACATACCTCGGTCACAACATGTCACCGATTGTGGTCCTACTGTGTATCGCTATATTCAGCACATCTTTAATATCAGCGGCAACTGTGAAGTGGCTTCCAAACGCAAGCTTCAAGTTACCAGAGAACTTCAAAGAGAAAAAACTTCCGTGTTCTAAACAAACAGTCGTGTTTCCACAATCGCTTGCCGGCTCAGTCAAAATTGCATCCGGAACTGAAGTAAGCGAGTTTATTTTGCCAGAAAATGGCGAATTGATTTTAGAAGGTCTGTTAACTTTTGGAGACAACCCCACGGATACCAACTGCACAGAAGGAAACGCTTATTACTTGGACAAATCAGTGACGTCTTGGAACCAAGCCGATGTTTGGAGCTCGTCGAAGTTTAACAAAGCTACTCCTGACTCAGACAGAGTACCGTGTTCCAATGATGTAGTGGAGTTTCCAGAAGATGCTAAATTTACCCTAGAGCTGCCAAATCTGCCACAATATGTCAAAGAAATCAAAATTGGAAATTACAGTTATACTAACACTGATAATTTCAAAATGCGTGTATTGTCACGCGAAAACGATGATACCCAACAATTTATTTTATTTCAAAATTTGAACAACGTCAAAATTGCTCAGCCGATGCACTGTTCGCAGTTCGGATGTGCTTGCCAAGTCAGCCCTTTGACAATTGATTGTGCTTCAAAGTTTTGTCCGAAAGCTCCGTGTGTGCATCCTATCAAGCCTCTTGGATTCTGTTGTGAAATCTGTGGCGGATACTTATTATTCGACGCGGATGAAAGATTTGATATGAAAACTTTTGGTGAGCTTGTTGACGATGCTGTCAACGCGTATGGTAAAGACCGCATTGAATATTATGTGGGTTTTTCTCCAGAAATAGAGTTCAGAAGGATTCAACTTGTGGTAGTCGACAAAGGTGAATACGAAGGTTTAAGCGCAGCAACAATTAATTCTATTAGCTATGCTCTCCACGATCATTGGGTCAAAGGGCACAAGGTTGCTCAGATAAGCGGGACTCCTTTGTCGCAGTCGGGTTTGGGCGCAAAAATCTTTGTGTCAATGTTTTTTGCGGTGACTTTAACATTGGGGGCGTTGTACGTGTACTATTATCAGATTCCAGATCTAAGGTTCCCGATAGTTTCTAGAAATATGACTGGTAGAATATTTTCGAGGTTCGAGAGGAGGTCGGACAGTGTCGTGAGTCTAACGAGAAGAGATTCAGTGATCAGTTCTAGAAGTAGTACCGGGTTTAGGAACCCGTTGTATGATTCTAAAAGGGGGCGTGTGCAAGTAACCGAATCTGTAGCTGAGGAATGATAAACGTATGTATTGCTTTGTTTTCAGAAATAAATGTATAATATTATATATCTTGATTTTATTTTTTATTTGATTTTTTAATGTGAATTATAACATAAATGATATGTTTTAAATATCTTTATACGAATAATTAAATCATTAATTTAATTAAGGATTTTATTTTCCCCAACAAATACTTCGAGAAATTATAGAAAGTCAAAAATCAAAACTTTAATGTGAATTTTATTTACTCATCCCGCAACTTGTAGTTACTAGCCCTTGACCTTGACTAGACCTTGATTCTCCTATAGCCAGGCTCGATGCGACTCTATTCAATAAAATTATTCTCCCTAAATTTTACAGGATTCTTTATTAATATTCTAGAAGACATTATAACTATTAAATAAAAGTTTTTTATAGGAAAAAGAAAAAGACTATTGTATAAAAGACGGAGAATTTCCTTTGATTACTACCATGTGCTCGGCTAACATCTTTAAAGGAAGCTCTTTGCTAGGAATAGTTAAAATTATTTACATCGCTGGTTTTAGAGGTACCGCTTTTTATCGATAACTGGAATGAACTGTTCACGTTACTTACCGTGAGAGTATGATGTTTTTTTGCCGAACTCAGAATTTCTCATAATAATGGACATAAGGACACTAGAAATATCCTACCCGACCTAGCCGTTGATCGTTGATGATATCATCAACATTTCAGTCAAAAGACGCCCACTGTTGGCACAGCCCTGTTCCAAGCACTGCGGATTTTACAATAACCTCATTGGTCTTCCTTGTGGAAGGCCTATTAACGCTCCGTCTTCTAGTACGTGGTTGCTATTCTAGACTCCCAACCCCCCTCGCCCATTCGTAAATAATATAATTTTAGTAAAGATCTGACTGAATTATGTTCTTTTGCTTGCGCTGATAATATTGTTCACAAATTAAACCCACGTTCAGTACATCTTTTTCATCTTTGATACACAAACATAAAAAAATCAACATATTTTTATTATGATTGTGCCATATAATATATAAAAGAACTAGCGGCCGCCAGCGACTTCGTTCGGGTGGAGTTAGTTATGCTCCGCTCCTATTGGTCGCAGCGGGATGTTATATAGCCTAAAGCCTTCCTGGATTAATAGGCTATCCAACGCAAAAAGAATTTTTTAAATCAGACTAGTAGTTCCTGAGATTAGCGCGCACAAACAAACAAACAAACTCTTCAGCTTTATATATTAGTATAGATAATTAATTAATTAATTAATAGAATAATTTAATGTAGAGATTTAATATAATTTATTGAATTATTAGTCATATGTGACAATACTGTCACAATTATCACAAATACTATCAAAACGTGTCAATTTTTTGTTGAAAAAATTGAGTGTTTAATAGTGTCAAATGTTATATTATTGACTGACATTTCAGTATTTATATGTCACTAAGGCTAACTAGACTTATCTAGTAATATATTGAGATAACATGCATGCTCTGTATAGATACTTATCATCAACCTTTTTATCGTTCTACTGCTGGGCACAGGTCTCCTCTCATACAGAGAAGGATCACCACGCTTGCTCAATACGGGAAGGCGATTTCAGACTTAAAGTCCAGGTTTCCTCAAAATGTTTTCCTTCACCTTGTCATTGGTGTCCAAGATATACTTAGCAAGTACATATAACTTAAAAAAGATACATTGTTCCTTGCCTGACCTGGAAACGAACCCGCACACTCATACGTGAGAGGCTGGTGTTTTAATCACTAGGCCACCACGACTGATTGATATTGTTACGGGCTAGGGGTACTAAAATGCCGGTTAAGGGTTACGAAGTTTATTGGCAACGAAGGTACAGTCGATTGTAGGCAATGACAAGTAGAATGTCGCTGACGTTGTACCGAAGTCTTCCCTTAGGTCCACGAAGTCCGTGCTGTAAGCACACAATAACGCTACAGATGTTACTACACGTAGTACTAGAAGTTCTCGTTACAATTGTCGCAGTAGATCTTCTTTAAGATCGCTTCTTAACTGTCGCTGTTTTCGTATCGCTAGTCGAGTGTAGACTGACTGTGCGCCGGCGTCACCGTGGTATATATAGGCCAGCTGATCGAACATTCCAGAATCCTCTAGACGTAATAATAATACTGCATAACTTCGAGGTCACCGGCCAAGGAAGTACCTACGATAATTCCCGGAAACGGGTTTCTAGAAATTTCGATGTCGACACTTTGTTGACAAAACTGTTGAGACCTGTACCATTCGATAGGCCATCCTAAGTCTAGTAATGCGTTTTTACATTGTGCCTGGAAAATGTCTAAATCTAGGGAAATAGGACTTAAAAGTGACACACTGCTTGTCACGCGATATTGAACCTTATGCCATCGACATAAGGTCCATTCGTAACAATATATATATATTTTTTTTACTCATGTTTCCAAAAATTAAGATTCTTAGATTTCTTTTTTTTTTTCCTCGATTTCTGTTCAAGACTATTGTCAACAAATTGTTGCAAATTGTTGACAAAATTGAAGCAAATTAAATATTTTTAATTTGCTTCAATTTTGTCGATGTTCGTGTCTTACAATATAAGAAAACCTTGATAGGTTCTTAAGTTTCCTTTGACATGTCAAAGAAGCCTAAACAAGTTATCAAAGGGTTTAGGAACGTAGAGTTCAGACACAAACTTCCATCGGGGTTTAAATTCTTACTTATTTATTTGCCGTTAAAGTGTGTTGTCGCAAGTTCTTCAATATTTTAAAGTTTTTCAAGCCCTAGTCTTTGTTAGCTAGTAACTGTTGAAACAAAGCGATGTGCCTCATAACTTACAAAAGGCGATCCTTTCAGTAAGTCTCATTTATACTGAATTATTAGTTTTATACCGAAGTATCACGCTGAAAAATGGAATTTTAGCCTCATATGATGCGAGACTAAAAGGTCTTTTTAACCGACTTCAAAAAGGAGGAGGTTACTCAATTCGACCGTATATATGTTCTTTTTTATGTTTGTTCGCGCATAACTGCGTCGTTTATAAACCGATTTTGATAATTCTTTTTCTGTTGGAAAGAAGACGTTCCCAAGGTGGTCTCATGATAAGGATATCAGGGTTTGATGGTGGAAGACCAGAGAAAATAAGAGAAACTTTCAAAAATTGCAGGGGTGACTAGTGCATTTCTTAGCATTTTCATTAAGTATTTTAAAGCACTACAATTTAATAAACGTCTGGAGTAGTAGATCTGATGATGGAGCCGGGAGACAGTCGAAGGAACTCCTCAACAATTCACAGCAGCTACCTTGTGTTTGGGCTCGATTAATTTGTATTGAAAAAAACTTTACACCTAGATGGGTTGTGACTGTCATAAGAGCTCTGATGATGAAGACAAAGGCTAGTTCCGGGAACTCCTCAACGGTTTGCAGTTGCTACTTTGTGGTTGGACTTAATTCGTTTATATTGATGAGACCTTTGCACCCATTGGGTTAAAATAATGGTCTGCAGTAAATTTGATGATGAAGACCATAGGCAGTTGAGGGAATACTTACGGGTAAAAATTAAAGTAAACAAAATTACGTCGTTTCCCAACTATATTTGCATCAGCTTCCAGTCTGACCGGATGCAACTGAATACATAGTACTTTTATCAACTAAAAAGTGTAAAATAAAAACTTTTTTACAAAAAAATCAACCGACTTCCAAAAACCACTACAATGTGAAAAATAACTAATTTCGGAAGTCGGTGTCAAAAACGAATATACAAAACCAAAGACGCCGACTTCCGAAATTAGTTATTTTTCACTTTGTAGTGGTTTTTGGAAGTCGGTTGTTTTTTTGTAAAAAAGTTTTTTCTTAGCATGATGCTTCGACGAACGAATGAAACCAAGTGTCCTATACGAGTAGTATAGAACTTTCTGTTTTTTTATATAAATAAATTTGTTTTCTTTTTATACAACGTGTAACAAAAAGGGTATATACATACCAAGGGCATGGCATCTTTAGATTATATCAAACGATATCGGAAGGGTTACAACTCAAAATAAAAAATCGGTACCAAATTTTCGGTTTCGTGTGTTTCTTAAAATAAAATCATAATAAACGTGGCAGCACACTACATACGTTAAAAACTACTCGTTACCCGTCACGTTACTTGCCAAAATCCGACAAATGTCTTCAATATCTCTGTGCGACTAATGATAGTAGCCTATCACATGCGGTGTTTTTCCTCATAACTTCCTAACATAAAGAGATAGGATTAAAAAACCCTTCCAATATCGTTCGATATCATGTAAAGATGCCATGCCTTTGTTATGTATATACCCTTTATGTTACACGTTGTATATGCCAACTAATTTAGTTTTTATTATGTATATAACTTAGTTGTTCATCTTCCTGTATGAGTCACCATAGATAGTTTTTTTTTTTTTTAAGGAAAACAAGATTTAAGCACTAGACCAAATAAATATTTTTACATGGTTATAATTATGAATTCTTACCTTTGTGAGTTTAATGAGAAGAAAAATAAATACTGTAAGAATTCATCATCATCATCATCAACCTTTTTATCGTCCCACTGCTGGGCGCAGGTCTCCTCTCGCATAGAGAAGGTTTGAGCGTAATCACCACGCTTGGTCAATGCGGGTTGGCGATTTCAGACTTAAAATCCAGGTTTCCTCAAGATGTTTTCCTTCACCTTGTAATTAGTTATTGGTGTCTAAGATATACTTAGAAAATACTATAAGGAGTACCTATTACAAATTTATGCTTTTTAAGATTTCGCATCAGAAGAAAATCAACGCGGTATTACCAAGACTGCACTGTCTTTCCATCTGTGTGTCTGAGGGTTAGATTTAACGTTTGCTATATATGTTACGTTATATAGCTGCAACAGATATGGACGCTTTGTAAATTAAAATAATATAATGTTAAAAGTAAAAAGGGTCTTCAAGATTTGACGGCATTTAAACCTTATTTTTTGCCATGTTGTACAACATGTATTGTGAACGATTTTCCAGAAACAAATATAGTTTATATAGCGTTTAACATTTTTATGTTCAAAGATTACCTTTATTGTCGGTCATATATCATATGTAAATACAATTAATTTCTACGTCGGTGTTAAAAATAATTTATTATCTGTTTTAAAACATGACTCAACCGTAAATCAGAAACACAATTTCCATTCATTTATATTAGACTTCTAAAATTCACAACAGGCGCCTCATGAACCCTATATTTTCCTTTAATTCTGAGATTTGAAAGGGAATAATTCAGGTGTGTTTGGTTAAAGTAAGGTGCCCCCGTTATTATAAACCAAGGGGAGGCAACTCCAAGTCTGTGGGATTCCCGGTAATTACTATAATACTTAGCTTTGTAACAACAGTGTCCTGATCAAATATTTATGCGTTAGCCGGTAGAAAGTGAAATGTAATATTGTTTGGACAAACAGGTTTTAATTAAATGGAATAAACCGACGTAGCTCGTCGAGTCGCTAAAATTAAATAGCAGCGGGCGGGGCACATTGCTCGTAGAACCGATGGCTGATGGGGCAGTAAGGTTCTGGAGTGGCGGCCACGTACCGGAAGACGCAGCGTAGTGAGGCCCTCAAGAAGGAGGATCGATGACATGGTGAAGGTTGCGGGAAGCCGATGCATGCGGGCAGCACAAGCCCGGTCATTGTGGAAAGCCTTGGGAGAGGCCTTTGTCCAGCTGTGGACCTATAGGTTGAAGAAGAAGAAAAAGAAATAGAATAAATGGTGTCATTACATTTATCATCATTTGCCAATCCTTTTGTCAATTGGGGTTGGTTATCAGAGTAACGGAAACCGACTGAACTGATGACATACACCATTGATGGGAAAGATACCAGTATTTTTTATGGATAGTCTGCCTATCTGCCTTCCACACCTTGGTAGGACAGATTTTCAGCCTGTCAAGCTACGGTGGAGGTCTGTCCGGCTTGGGTAGAGCACCGCCGTGTCTTCGTATCGGCGATCGGCGATCGGGAGCGATTTCTCGCGTCCGACACTGCTCCAGGCTATGGTCCTGAGCGATAGCGCATGGCAGGCCGTCACCTCCTCCTGTGAAGTAGTGATGCTGGCAAAAGAAGAGGTTGAGCGCATGAGGCAGCGGGAATCCTAGCACCCTCACGCTACTAGCCGCCGCAGGAGACGCCCTGGTCTGGAGACAACACCGAACTCCCGGCCACCATAACTCGACGGATCGTTGTGTTTCACGCGCGCCTCAACGAGATGTCAGCACATCGTGATGGGGTTCACGAAGACCGATGCCTCCTGGGTCAGGGTTGCGGGTTGGTTAAAAAAGTAATCGTAGCCCTGGCGCATAGGCAAGAGAAGAAACACGGGTGGGTTTTAGTTAGTAAAAGTCTGACACGCCCTTCCGCTCCGTCCAGAGCGGGAGAGGTCATTTGATGATTTCCCATCCCAAACAAAAAAAAACCTTTCAACCTACTGAAGATACGTACCGACTGTGACGAACCAAGATCACGAGAAGAAGATCCACGAATGAAAACTGGCACCAACACGACTAAACGTGGGATACAAAAGAAATAAATCAATGTATGTAATGAAACATACGACATTAATTCGAAAAAAAATAAAATACTTATGCAGATATATCATTAAATTCTATTTAAACGTACATGCTTGTAGTTATTTATACGTACTTGTATGAGCAAGAATCAACCCTTTTGATTACGGGTCGTGAATATTGAATGCGGGAAACGTTTGATATAGAAAACCTGTGGGGTTAACAAGTATAATTATTAAATATGTGGGAAAAAATATAGCGAGTGTTTAAGTCAATCATTTTGGAAAGTTACTGTTTTATTCAAAGCGGACAAATTTTAAGGGTTTATTCTTATATATATTTCCAAATATTTTACTTTCCTGTGTAGTCGTGATGTAATAATATAGGCGTTGATTTCTACGACAGTCTATTCTATACGTATTGAAGCTCATTATGAGGACTTATTCATAGACAGAATACTTACAGTTTACAAGTTATCTTCTTCTTCTTCATCTTCAGCCTATAGATGTCTACTGCTGGATAAAGGGCTTCCCTATGCTTTGCACGATGACCGGTCTTTTGCCCGCATTCATCGGCTTTCCGAGACCTTCACCAGGTCATCGGTCCACCTTGTTGTGGCCTTCCTACGCTGCGTCTTCCGGTACATGGCGGTCACTCTAGAACCTTACTGCCTTACAAGCTAACTAAAATAACAATATTATATCTTAACTGAAACAAAACAATATACAAATTAAAATATATGTAGTTACTTTTTAATGTTGGTATGTAAACTAGTATTAAACCGCGATCCTGTCTGACGGTAAGCAGTAATGCTATCATTGATGATAGACTGGTTTCGAAATATTCATCCTGCATCCTATATCCTGATATGAAAATCGATAGGTTACGTCTCACAGAAGGAGGCTGCGGAAAGGGAGAGGTAGATCACGTCCACTCACCTGAACCGCAACAGGCGTCAGACAACGCCCTCTTCTAGCCCCCTTAAATGGGTACAGGAGCGTCAGGCTCGAGGACGTCTGTCGCCCTCCAAACATCAGGACCCGAGGTGGCGGCGCGAAGTATTCCACGAACGCCCCTCTTGGATGTCGCGAGGGGAGTCAAACACATGAATCGAAAAGGGCCACAGAGGCGGGCCGGCCGGCACCAATTGAGGTTTGCGGAAGCAGTATTCGTTCTCACAACGTCCGGCATAGGTGTGAGATGACTGGGGTGGTTTTTCGTCAGTAAAAGTCTGACAATCCCCGCCATTCAGGAGGATTTTCTACCGCGAGGGAAAAATAAGGTTATCAAAAGCATGTATTTAACGTGTTTTAAAATGTATTGATCTCATACAATTTTTGTCAACACAAAGGCTCTAAACAAGTCTCAAAACTGGCAATCAAGAACTGTGGTTCCTACTTAAACAACTCAAACAAAGTTATCCATATACACGACTCCACCAAAGAAAATACTAATTTGTTTCATACTTTCCAGAATTTTCCCGCGAATATTTTGCCTCTGAAAATATTTCACGTTATTTACTCTTTTAAGGGACAGAATAAATTTGTCCTCGTCCAAAAATTTCTTCGTGTTCTGTCCGCAACAGATGTTACGGATTTTTTTTAAGAGAATTTTTATTTCGCTTTCTACATAGCTTGTTCCGATGTACTTCGGAATTGTTCTCAAGCGTGTTTGAAAAGAAATTGAATTGTGTCAGTGCAACTTAATGTTGTTGTTTGAATTGATACAATGATCATGGATTGATGTTACCAAAAAATTTATGCCCGTGACTTTTGAAAAAATCTATCCCGTGACTTGTGAAATAATCTACATGAGAAAATCTACCCGCATAGCATCGCATCATCTCGTCCCCGTTATTACTTCGCTTAGCTTTATTCCCTTTTATAGTTTCACTCGGCCCGTAAGGGTTATAGCGTGATATTTAGAAGCCTACAACTTTCCCCAAAAATTGGGTTATCTCAAGTAAAAATTTTTCTTGAAACCGGCCGGCATTAGTCGGTTCTGCTCTGACTAATATTTTTTATCATCCCTTCAACAAGAGCACCAGTATTCTGTATTATTACCTACACACAGTAAAACAAAAAACGTGATTCTAAGGGATTTCCTCAAATAAGATGGATCTATACATAAAGGGACTATTCAGCCATACAATAAACTTGATGGTACATTAAATGCATCCTACCCACTTTGATAGCCGCGCTTCCTCGAGAATCGGCTAAAGTTTCTCAAAGTGTAAGCGACGAAGGCATCCGATAGAAGGTTCTCGTTAGAGCCGCCACAAAGGCTCCATTGTGCTCCGCAGACGGTTCCAAATGAAAAATATAACTTGTTACAGGAGTGTTTGAGTAATGCTTCGAGACAGAATGTCATGGATACTTTTGAATTTTACAGTATTGCCGACGTGTATTTAAACCTTGTTCTTTTGTTGTACTAGCTGTGTTCCTACAATATGATATTAAAAATACGAGAAAAGTTGTAAGAATGTATGGATGAATGTTTGTTACCTTTGTTACGTTTGTTACTCTTTGACGCAAAAACTACTATACGGATTTAGATGAAATTTGGTTTACAGACGGTTTATAACCAGGAATAACATTTGGGGTACTTTTTATTCCGATATTCTCATGGGATCGAAACTTACGCGGGTGAAACCGAGGGGTGCAGCTAGTCAATTAATAATAGTTCTAGTGACATAATTGTTTATTTCATTTTTGTTTTTAGATATGACTGCCGAGGTTTATATGTGTCTCTCTTAAATATAACAAAAATTTATTGTTCTCTGTATATTTTAAGGACAAAGGTATTTTAGACAATAGTCAATTTCAATGAAAGAAAATGTTACTTCGATTTGAATTTTCACGCAGCGGTTATTCTTTCAGAAACCGTGAATCAAGTTCGTTTTTCTAAATCAGACTTACTTGTAGAAAAAAGAAATCTATAGACAGACGCAACAAGACTGAGTGTCCGATTCATGGTCATACCCAGTTTCTGGCCTATGGGCAAGTCAGGACTAGGGGGGGCAGATAAGGCGCGGGGGGGGGCAAGTCAGGGCAAGGGGGGGCAAGTCTGATTTTTAGGGTATAATCATCCCCGGCTATTTTGTCTTATAAACTACACAAGCGCATCTACTGGAAACATTAGGTATTTGTAGTGTAGTGTGTAGGACAAATAGACGCAAACAAAGTCCACCAGACCAGACAAAGCCTTCCCGCTAAGCGATTCGTCGTATTCCGGCATGATGTCTGGTGAAGCCGTACGGAGGATGGGTCTGAGCAGTTGTGTTGCGATGTGTGTCAGGTATGATGCGAAAAATGTTGTTGTGTCGGGAGTTTGGTCGTGGACTATCTCCAGGTCAATCTCCCTGTGGCGCAGCATCGTTGGTCATGTTGTTGAGTTTAACATTGCAACACCTCGCTCAAGCTAGCTAGTGCTCTTTACCATCAACGATCGCATCACTGCTTACCATCAGGCGGGATTGCGGTCAAGCACTAGTTTCTTCTTCTTCTTCTTCAGCCTATAGATGTCCATTGCTGGACAAAGGCTTCCCCCAAGGCTTTCCACGCTGACCAGTCTTGTGCTTCCCTCATCCATCGGCTTCCCGCTACCTTCACCAGGTCATCGGTCTACCTTGTTGGGGGCCTCCCTACGCTGCATCTTCCAGTACGTGGCCGCCACTCCAGAACCTTACTGCCCCATCGGCCGTCAGTTCTACGAGCAATGTGTCCTGCCCACTGCCACTTAAGTTTCTCTCTCTCTCTCTTTAAGACTCGCAGAGCTATGTCGGTGACTTTGGTTCTTCTACGGATCTCCTCATTTCTGATTCGATCACGCAGAGAAACTCCGAGTATAGCTCTTTCCATTGCCCTTTGTGTAACTCTCAGCCTTCGTATGAGGCCCATTGTGAGCGACCACGTTTCAGTTCCGTAAGTCATCACTGGCAACACACACTGCTCAAAGTCTACACTGTGGTAACTTGGACGACGAGAAGATGTAGCGTAGCTTCCCGAACGCTGCCCAGCCGAGCTGGATTCGACGAGATACCTCTTTCTCGAAGTTGTAACCTACCTAGTTGGACTGTTTGTCCCAGGTATATATACTCGTCAACAACTTCGAGTGCAGAGCAATCAAGTAGAAACTACTAGTTAAACTAGTTACTAAACTAGTTTATAATTATTAAAAAAAAGATCCTGTATAATTCCCCGTTTGTACTTTGACTGTTAATTAGGGGAGTTTATACTTGTTCTGCGAGATTTCCATGGGCAGCTACGTCCACCTGCCCATCCAGAGTACGAACGTGGTCCGATGTTTTCCTAGCGAAACCTTGAAAATGGTTTGTTAACAAGACACCAGACAACTTCACCCGCTCAAAGCGTATGTGATGCGCTTCTTAAAGAAAAGCGTAGTGGCTAAGTAAAGAAAAGACAGCGAAGTAGTTTCTTAAAACAAAACCTTAGCAAAGAACCAATAAACTATCCAGACTAAAGTTTAATTAAATTTTGTATTGTCTTAAACTTTTGGTGCAAGTTATAAGCGATTGTACTAGGTAGTTTGTTATACTCGTTGTTGCTAACTTAAGTAGATTTGATGAGTTACATAAATTGGAAAAAGAGAAAAAGGATTTAGGGGAAGTGTTAAGGTCATAATTGTAAATTTTGTAGTAGTTAATATTTGTTTGTATTTTGT
The DNA here is from genome assembly GCA_017933935.1 of Sesamia nonagrioides. Lineage (NCBI taxonomy): Eukaryota > Metazoa > Arthropoda > Insecta > Lepidoptera > Noctuidae > Sesamia > Sesamia nonagrioides. Next base: position 2,020 of record JADWQK010002164.1, on the reverse strand, counting down.
TTTTACTGTGAACCAATATTTTTCTTCTTCTCAGCCGTTAGAGGTCCACTGCTGGACTAAAGCCTCCCAAGGCTTTCCGTGATGACGGGTCTTGTGCTGCCTGCATCCATCGCCATCCTGCGACTTTTATCAGGTCATCGGTCCACCTTTATTGGGGTCTCCCTACGCTGCATCTTCTGGTACGTGGCCGCCACTCCAGAACCTTACTGCCCCATCGGTCATCGGTTCTACGAGCAATGTGCACTTAATTTTAGTGACCCAATATTATGTATCTTTAAACACAAAATACTTTGTACAAATTACAATTAGACATTTATGAAAACCATTTTTATTGTCCGTTCAAAGTTCAATCGACTTTAAGTTTAATAACGTTGATGGAATGAAAAATGGCAGCTGCAGGAAATAGTTGATTTTACTTTTAGTAAGATCCTTAAGCCTTTGGAATAAATCTTAAAATTGGTTGATCATATAGTAAAAAGGGTTTTTATATGACTGATTTTAACGCGATTATAATATGTAGTTTCTAAATCCTTACTAATAAGTATTATAAATGTAAAAATGAGTTTGTTTGTTCCGCTTTCACGCCGTAACTACTGAACCGATTGCTTTGAAATTTTGCAGACGTAAAGTTAGAAGTCCAGATTAAATAAATAATAGGCCACTTTATATCCCGTAATAATTTGATATTCCCGAAGAAAATCTAAAAAGCGCGATATAACCGAACTCCACGCGAACGAAGCCGTGGGCGGAAAGCTAGTGAAACATAAACACAAACAATTTTAAATAAACTTATTGCAGGCACTTTTAAACGTTCTGTCTCTGATTTTTACCTACTGACATATGAAATCATGTGGGGTCGGTATGAAAAGAAAAACCGAAAAAAAGGATTAAAATTGTCTTCTCAAACCATTCGTAAAAAAAAAGAATTTGTTTTAGTAACGAATTTATATCTTTGTATTTATTCTGCAAATAAATTTATTCTTTTGTTTATTATTCTTTCATAATCGTAATTAAGCAGATATACTCAACTGCGGTTCCCATAAGTGCTGCCAGTATATATCAAAAACAAAACGCTACACATCTACAGCTTGTATCAAGCTGTAAGTTATCGGTATAATTCGAAAAGTTTGAGGAACCCTTTAGCCTAAATACTCCACTTCGACCGAAAGCGTTAAAATTTAAATTATCATTAATAATAACTGAAAGAAATCTATCTGATTGTCCATGATTCATAATGGAAAAGTTTTCATTAGAAGTTAGAGTGACGTTTATGTGTATTTAACATTTTGGTTTCGGAGGCGTATTTAAAACAATGATGACTTCAAACCAAAAATTTTGTTGCAGAGTTTATTATTCCATTTTATTTATAATGGGACCACAAGCAGCTAGAATATAAAGTTTCTATAAATAAAAATAATTTAAAAAGTGACACTAGATTGCCATTATTCAATTATATACATAAAGAGTGAAGAGAGGAGACAGATTTGATCATTTTGCCTCAAAATAAGCAAGTCTGATCATGTAAAAAGTTGACCAGCAGTGACGCAATCGTTGATGGTAAAGCGCACTAGTTTATTAAGATCCTATTCACTCTAGCCTTGAACACACTCAAATTGTAGTCCGACGGAAACACCGCCGCTGGTAAATTGTTCCAGTCCCTCGATGTACGCGGTATAAAGGAGGAGGCGAAACGCTTCGTCCGGATCGTAGTGGTGTTAATAACGTAAGGGTGGAAACTCGCCGTACGACGGCTCGTCCGATGGTGGAACGGAGATGGGAGAATTAAATAATGCAATTCCCTCGCATACTCCCCAAAAGGCATCCTATAGAACACCGAAAGGCTGGCTACTCTACGCCTGTGCTCTAGGCTTTGAAGACCATCTCAAGTTAAATCAGGGTCACCAATCAGCCTCTTCGCACGCCTCTCCACTGAATCCAAAATGGCCAGGTGAGACTTAGCAGCACCAGCCCCAATGTGGCTGCAGTACCTACTCCACACACGAACGGACCTGTGCTTTGT